>OY482672.1:64090436-64735436 GCA_960531455.1 Urophora cardui | reverse complement strand
AAAAAGTTAGAAATCGGTACACAAGCTGACATCAAAGCCCAAAAGAGAACATTTATTTAATGAATATGCTCAAACTTGTGTACCTGTTTGTGTATAATTCCTGAGCGCCTAATTTCATACTAAATAATTCAATTTGATTATTTCCATCAGGCATAAATATGTCATCCACAAGGACGAGCTGACATTCAAAAACGCACTTATGCATGTATGTTGTACCATCCCTGCAAAAAATGCGATTAATCCGGGACGTGTCCGGGATCAATCGCAAGGGAGCATGCGACTAATACAATTTTACATCCCTTTATATGGAGTGAATTGATCGCATTTGTTCGAGCATGTCCTATGAAGAGACTAATTGTTCAACTTGTATACCCGAACGGGTACCAATGTAGATTAATCACTAACATACCGAACGGGTACAAATGTAGATCAATCGCTTTCATCCCGAACGGGTACAAATGTAGATCAATCGCTTACATCCCGAACGGGTACAAATGTAGATTAATCGCTTTCATCCCCAACGGGTACAAATGTAGATTTTTCCAAGTTGTTCGCCAAGACAATTTTTAATAACAATCTTTAAAAAATTGTGAATGTTCATGCATATATAAATAAAGATTATATAATGTTTTACTTTTGAAAAAAAAAATCTTAATAAATAAATAAAAAAATTGTAAGTTTTGAGTATGCATTATATGAGCGTAATGTAAAGGATTTTTTCATAGAATATTTTAGGCAACATTTTGTTAAAATTATTATTCATCATTGTTATTAAAAGAAAGGGTGTTCAATTCGTTTTACCGGTTGTTCTACAATTTTTTAAATACATTGCATATTTGTGTAAAATTTCTTCATTTAAGGAATCTAGATTTGTACCCGTTCGGAATGAAAGCGATTAATCTACATTTATATCCGTTCGGGATGAAAGCGATTAATCTACATTTATACCCGTTAGGGAACAATTGGCCAACAATTAGTCTACATTTATACCCGTACGGGAACAATCGGGGACTAATTGTGGACCGATTGTTCTCGAAAGAGATCAATCCGGGACAAATATCTTTCGGTATTAATCGCACATTTTTTTGCAGGGATATGCCATCAAAAGAAGAAAAGAAGATTTCATTGATAACACACACGCACGCACTTGAAAACAGTTCTCAATCACAGAAAGCGGAAAATTCTTTTCTATGCTGTTTTTTGTCAAAACTTTTCTTTGTGATTTGTCAAGTTTCAAGTCTGAAGCAAGAATTAGCAGAGAGCCCCCTCAACTCTAGATGAACGTTTTGTTTGTTGTCTTTTAAAAGATTTTTTTAAATTACTTGCACAGATCACTTGGTGGGAGTTACAAAGCATTTAACGCATTTTTTTTTAATGTTCATACTAGAAAATTTTAAAATAACTTCAAAGGTGGAGGTTCAAGTTATTTCTGTGTGCTTTGGAAGACAACCACGATCAGCTGATTCCAAAACAATCATCTGCTCGCTTATGTGGTATAGTAACACTTAAAATTTCGCCTAAAAGTATGCAATAAATAACTGATATGTATGTTATTAACAGAGAGGGAGAGAGAGAGGTAGCGAGAGAGTTAACATATGCCAGTTAATTCTGCACTACTGCATTCATAAACCAGTGGCGGACGCTTCATACAAGCCGAAAAGCCCAGCTTGCCTAAATATTTTCGTTAATTTCCAATTTTACGTCTTTAACATCTGGTTATTTTACGCTTGAAATATTTTACTACTTAAGTTCTTATGACGCGTTAGCCCACCAACAAAATCACGTAACGTCCGACAACTTGCGCCTAAAAAACCCAAAAATCAAATAAAAAGAAACCCAAAATCAAATAAAATCAAACATTTTATGACTTTTGCTGATTCAACTTCAGTTTTTCAAGCATGGTTTAAAAGTTAAGCGAAAGCTCCCGTTTTTTTTAGATATTCTATTATAGTGCTATAATAAGCAAACCTACTTGCTACTGCTGAAATTTCCGTCGGTATAAGGAAACTAAAAATATCTTTGCGCTTTCTTGTGAGCTTCAGTTTTCTCTATAAATTTGGTGCCAGCCATCAATTCAGTTTAATTCTTCCCATATAATTAATAATAATAACTTCTCTGCTTTTGTAGACAATTGACGTTCTGATGGTGAAGAACTTGAGTTTACTTTCGAGTGAGCCTGCTAAAACAACAAAAGTCATATACATATATTTATATTATCCATTGTATATCAAAACTTAATTATTTTTCATCATATTCATTTTCCCGATTTACGCCAATACATTCAGTTTCATACGGTATGAATATAAACAACAAACCAAAAATGCAAACCGTACTTAAGCAAAGTCAATAACCGAACGCAATCACACTTTCAGATAATACAGCAAATAAAATTACATAAATAAATGGCTAATGGCTATGCTTCACACGTAGGCTTGTCCAGCCAATTTATGCTAGGCCCGACACTGGTATGTATATATGTACATACATACATATCAGTAGTCCACTCTCAAAACTGGCTATGTGATATTGAGTTTTCGATAGATTATGTAACAGTATTTAAAGGTGTATAATGTCCATTAAGAATTGTTTGCAAAATCTTTCCGTATTCTGAAAAAATAGCATTAAATACGATTACACTTTCAAAAATTCACATAGGCCCTTTTGAGAGTGGACTACTCATATATTAAATTGGAGGGCTAAGCCGAAAGACTATTCAAATCGTGAAATCGCAAACAAGTCCTTCGTAAGTGAAAATGCCTTGTAAGGTCTCCTTGAAACTGTAGAAGTGATTCTTTAAGATCCTCTTACTTCCTTCTTTTTCTACTGGGTATTAGATGTGCATACGTACAGATAGTTACATCCACCCACACACAATTTCGCTTTACCCACCAACATCACACCTAAAATTACAATCATAAAAATGCACTCGATTATGCAACAGCTGTCGGTGATGCCACACGTCGCGATATGCTAAACATGATTTTACCGTTAGCAAGCAAATAGCAATAAGTGACATTTATAACGGTTACGAATAGCACTTTAAATGCAAATAAAAATAGAAACACAAACACAACACAGAGGTGCACTAAACAGAAGCAAAAGTGCGAATAAATACAAACAGTTATGCAAATGTTGTGCATATTTGTATTAAACTTTGTTGAGATAAACAGAGTTACGATATATGTATGTATACGCACACACATATCGAAT
Organism: Urophora cardui; assembly: GCA_960531455.1. Classification (NCBI taxonomy): domain Eukaryota; kingdom Metazoa; phylum Arthropoda; class Insecta; order Diptera; family Tephritidae; genus Urophora; species Urophora cardui. Next base: position 64,732,226 of record OY482672.1, on the reverse strand, counting down.
GTGAGGCGTCAATAAATAATAAATAATAAACAATATGCGTTAGCAATTCCACGCGAACCACTGAAGGGCGCATTGCTTTTACATTTGTCACATGGGAATTAGGTTTTTTCTAGGAACTTTTATAGCAAAATATATTTATGTATTTAAAACGCTACCTTAATTATTTAGGTGACTTTCAAACAATGCTGTATGCATCCTTAATTTTTTAACGAGTTCAATTTTCCGCTTGTTTTTGTGGAATTACACACATGTGCACAAAGAAATTCCACTATAAAAATAAATATTATTAACATAAACTTGCACGTTCGTGTGTCTGTGTGCGAAATAAATAAAATATATAATAAAATTTTATGCATGCAGATATTAAGCATGGAAATTGCGATATGCATGTTTGAATATATGTGTGTGCTGTGAATAAAACAGAATGAACAACCCTGCAAAAAAATGCGCGATTAATACCGATTGTTCCCGTACGGGAATAAATGTAGACTAATTGTACACCAATTGTCCCCGAACGGGTATAAATGTAGACTAACTGTAGACCAATTGTTCCCTAACGGGTATAAATGTAGATTAATCGCTTTCATTCCGAACGGGTACAAATCTAGATTCCTTAAATGTAGGAATTTTACAAAAATATGCAATGTATTTAAAAAATTGTAGAACAACCGGTAAAACGAATTGAACACCATTTCTTTTAATAACAATGGTGAATAATAATTTTAACCAGAGTTGTAATTATTATAAGAGAAAAAATAAAAATCAAAAAATAATTATTATGGAAAGAAACATATTTTAAAAGTCTTTCCATAATAGTTATTTCTGAGATATTTTTTTTAAGTCGTTTTGTAATTATTATAAATGAGAAATATTTTTTTTATATCAGGGACTTGTAACGCGTTTCGGTTTCGATTTCTGTTACACAGCTAAGTAACGAAACAGAAACAAAACTCCTTTGTAACAAAAGTCGTAACAAAACTCCGAAACGTTTCCAGCAGAAACAAAACCTGTAACGAAACTAAATTAATTTTGTTTCTCAGTATCAGAAACAAAATTAATTTTGTTCCTTGGAACAAAAACAAAACCAGAAACAAAATTAATTTTGTTCCTTGCAACAAAAACAAAGCCAGAAAAAAAATTAATTTTGTTCCTTGCAACAAAAACAAAACCAGAAACAAAATTAATTTTGTTTCTCAGTAGAAAAATTATATTTGCAGAACATTAGGATGGACTTGTTATTTTTAGGTATATAATATACATACATATATATGTATGTCTGTGGCAACCAACTAAAGTATGGAATAAGACACTTATATTTTTTAAATATTATCGTAAGGGACATTTATTCAAATACGCTCATAAAACATTGAGAGCGAAATTATCGTAAGGGACAAAATTATGATTTTTTCGCAAACTGCAATTTTTTCAAGAAAAAAGATATCAGGTTCAATATATTAATTAACCATCTAAACGCGTGTTCAATTTCATTTAAATATACCAGTAAAAACCAGTGAAAAAAACAACAACAAAAATGCTCTCTCCCTTACGATAAAGTCGCACAAAGGGGTCGATATGAAGAAAAATATAACTGGGTGACTATTAGGGTTGTCTTTTTTAATTTTCTTCTATGCTTCATATGCATAGAACAACGGATTGTGAAAAGTATAAATTAATTGTTATCAAGAAATATTTAATTTTCTAATAATAGCTCATTCAGACTACTTTGTAGTGCAATTTCTTCATCATCATGATTTTTATAAGACGTCGAAGCAGTACAGGATGCCTTGGCGGGTGTAATATCGTTTCGTATGGATAATGGGATATCCGACTTGCGTTTTCTTAATGTATTCCTGGCGATTTTTGCTTTGAATTTTTCATTGCACCTGATAACTAATATATTATTTAATATATCTGATTTCATATTCGTCCTTAGTGACGAATATATATAGTGCATTCCCGAGAGGAGCCGTTCCACACTAACTTCAGTTGCAGCTGCGCAATTAACAATTTTTTTTGTTGCTTTTGTTTGTTTTGGTGTTTGGTTTTTGATTTTTAATTTTTGATTTTTGATTTCTGATTTTGATTTGTTTTGTTTTGTTTTGCTCAGAAACATGCAAGATCATTCGGATCCACGTTTGACCCATATCTCGGGGCTCCGTGTAGAAGTCCTGCTCAAAACCTTTCATTTGATACCAACATTGCTCATAAATATTCAAGGATCATCCGGATCCTCATTTTGACCCATATGTGGAGACCCGGTCTAGAATAGAGCTCTATACGAAAGCCCCGCTCAACATCTTTCATTTGATACCAATATTGTAGAAGGCCAGCTCAAAACCTTTCATTAGATACCAATATTACTCAGAAACAAACAAGATCATCCGGGTTCTCGTTTTGACCCATATCTCGCGACCCGACCTAGGAATCATAAAGAATGGGGCTCCCTGTAGAAGCCCTGCCCAAAAATTTTCATACATATATGGTATACATATATATATTATATGCCTAAAAATAATAAGTCCATCCTAATGTACGGCAAATAGTATTCAGGCAGATTCTGCGATTCACTTCCGAGTGAATATCAATCAAATTCACTGTGAATCCGATATACCCTGTTCTGTATTTCACTTTCACAGTTTCATTTTCACATATTTTTCTAAAATGAACTCCGAGTGAATATGATTGTTCTGGAAAACGAATTCACATTAAAGAGTCGGTTAGCAATCACTTCTATTTGAATTGGTGAATTTGGTGCAAGAAGGCATGTAAGTAAACTGAATTGCAATATGAATTTACGAAATTAGTTAATTTAAACACAAGAAGAAATAAATAAAGTAATTGTTTATATTTTTTAGGCGTAAACATAAAAATGTGCGCCAGGAGACCATTCTTCTCCAGTTTATGGATAAGCATCATACCATAATTTCACCCACCGGTGACCAAGTACTTTTCTAAAATTCGCAACACTTGTTTGAGTACCTTTCCTACAGTACTTCGCCCCATCGCGATTTTTGAAACCCACCTTCGGCTAGAAAGCGCAAAGTTGCAAGGACGTTGGAATAGACGTGTGTCTCATGTGGAGCTCAATAGTGTTTAATAGCATGATGAAAGCTTCTTTATTCACCCGGTAGCTTGAGACGAATCTGTAAAAACTTTTTGTAATCAGGAAGCCAATTACAACTCATGCAATGCAAACTTACACAGATTCAAGCACCTCTAAGGGATTTGAGTAATCACGCAGTCTCTTTCTATAAATGCTTCTTCTGCATGACCCTCATTTTCCACCAAAATAACTGCTAGCGTCGTTGCAGCACTAATTTTTTCAATTTAAGTTTAATTTTTATATACAATTTATTATTTTTACTCTGTCAGTGGCAACTGTCAAATGTCAGTTAATTTTTTGGGTGAATTAAAAACGAACTGTAGAATGAATGAAAAGCTTGTTTTTCAGAACACCAAATTTGAATTCACTCGTTTTAAGATTCATTTTCATATTCACTTTCACTCGGATTCCAGAACCTGCCTGATTATAATAATTTTTATAGTTTTGCCACTGAGAAACAAAATTAATTTCGTTTCTGGTTTTGTTTTTGTTGCAAGGAACAAAATTAATTTTGTTTCTGATACTGAGAAACGAAATTAATGTTGTTTCTGAGAAACAAAATTAATTTAGTTTCGTTACGGATTTTGTTACAAGGAACAAAATTAATTTAGTTTCGTTATAGGTTTTGTTTCTGCTGGAAACGTTTCGGAGTTTTGTTACGACTTTTGTTACAAAGGAGTTTTGTTTCTGTTTCTGTTTCTGTTTCTGTTACAAGGAACAAAATTAATTTAGTTTCGTTACAGGTTTTGTTACTTATTGAAACGTTACAATCTTTTGGTTTCGAATTTAGTTTCTATCCTTTAATGTTTCTTGGAACAGAAACGCCAGAAACGAGAGTTTCGTTTCGTTACGAGTTTTGTTACAAGTCCCTGTTTTATATCTTCAAAGACTTTTATATTGAGACAAATTTGAAAAAAGTCTTTGAGTAATTCTTATCCGTATCAAATTGTTTTTTAAGTCTTCAAAGACTTTTTTATTGAGAAGAATTTCAAAAATATCTTTAAGTAATTATTTTGAGTAACAAATTTATTTTTTATATCTTCGATAAAAATCTTTCATACAATTTCAAATTGGAAATTTGCTTGAATTTTGAAGTACTTATATGAAAGTTATTTTTATTTTATACTTATATGAAAGTTGTTGAAAATTTTGTGAGACTTTTTTGAACTTTGTCTCAATGAAAAAGTCTTTAAAGATATAAAAAACAATTTGTTACTGATATAATTACGCAAAGACTTTTTTCAAATTTGTCTCAATATAAAAGTCTGAAGACTTAAAAAATATATATTTGAAATACCTATTATGGAAAGATTTTTAAAATATAAGTTTCTGAATAATAATTATAGAAGATTTTTATCATTTTCATCAGGAAAAAAATTAATCTACATTTGTACCCGTTCGGAATGTAAGCGATTGATCTACATTTGTACCCGTTGGGGATGAAAGCGATTAATCTACATTTGTACCCGTTCGGGATGTAAGCGATTGATCTACATTTGTACCCGTTCGGGATGTAAGCGATTGATGTACATTTGTACCCGTTGAGGATGAAAGCGATTAATCTACATTTGTACCCGTTCGGGATGTAAGCGATTGATCTACATTTGTACCCGTTCGGGATGTAAGCGATTGATCTACATTTGTACCCGTTCGGTATGTTAGTGATTAATCTACATTTGTACCCGTTCGGGTATACAAGTTGAACAATTAGTCTCTTCATAGGACATGCTCAAACAAATGCGATCAATTCACTCCATATAAAGGGATGTAAAATTGTATTAGTCGCATGCTCCCTTGCGATTGATCCCGGACACGTCCCGGATTAATCGCATTTTTTGCAGGGTTGGTACAAATACGTGCCACCGAAGCGGTTATACATACATACATACATATGAGACGACTCGAGTATGTAACAGCCGGTGCATAATGAAGGCACAACCGATGACTGATGACATGCAACACACACGCACAACAACAACAAAATGCAACAACAAATGCAACGGAAACGGAAATGGAGTGACACACAACTACAAACATAATAATAACAAAAATGATACAAGAGCATAAAACAACAACAAAAACAACAACAACAACAACAACAACAACAACAACAACAACAACAACAACAATTGCAATTTGACGAGCGAGTAGTAAAGCATCTGCTGCCAACGGACAGACGGACGGACGGAGGAGCAGCGCAAATTTGTACGTGACTTCAAATCTCGCAACATACTTTTAGATATTTCATTGCAAGTGAGAGTAGGAATAGTTGTATGCGCATATGTGTGTCTCTGTGTGTTGCACATGGTCTTCTGTAATATGAAAAGAAACATGTTCTTACTTTAATTTATGGATTTCAACGCGAAGCCGTTCATAAGTACCTGAAGTGCTTTTCTCCAAGTGTTGCTGTTGTATATTTCTTTGAGCAGTTTTATTACATATTATAGTTTTTAATTTTATTTTTATAAACAATGCTTAAAGTATGCATGCAATTTTTATAGTAATAGCATATTTTTCAAATGCTTACGCATGTGCATATGAATCAAATACGTGACGATGTTTCAATATTTCGAATTTTGCATTTTAAATTTTAAATTTAGAATTTTGTATTTTGTAATTTGAATTTGATATTATAAATTTCTATTTTTGAATTTTTAATTTTTATTTTTGAATTTTAAATTTTGCATTTTAAATTTTGTATTGTGTATTTTGTATTTTGCATTTTGTATTTTGTAATTTGAATTTTATATTAGAAATTTCACGGTTTGAAAAACTGCCAGCAAAACAGCAACAGTCTCAAAAAATAAGCTGCTCCTGTTCTGCGAAAGTTGTCATTATTTTTTTAGAACTTTTGAATTTTGATTTCCTTTGAAAATATCTACATTCGAAGCAGAGAGCATTCGAATCATTTTTTTTTTGTTTCTCTGTGCTGTTGCTTTGCTGTGTAATTTCAAACAGTTCAGTTAACAGCAAAACACAGATAAACAAAAATTTCAATTTTCAGTACGGCTTTTTGAAATTTGTTTTTTTTTTTTTACCTTACAATTTCTATTGTGTTCACATAAAAAAAAAAACAACAAAATTCCTGTAAAAAAAAAATTATGTTTGCATTTGTTGTTCTTTTACTGTGCTGTAAAAATTTCCACAGTACAGCAACAGTCGACAGTAATTTTTGGAAATTGAAGGCTGCATAGTTACAGTACAGTAGAATTTTTTATTTTTTTTTTACTTTTGTTGCGCTGTTCATTTTTTAATTTTGAAATGAAAATGAAATTCAAAGTAAATGAAAACAAAAGTAATTTCAAACCCTGATAAATTTCTATTTTTGAATTTTTATTTTTATTTTTGAATTTTAAATTTTGCATTTTAAATTTTGTACTGTGTATTTTGTATTTTGTATTTCGTATTTTGTAATTTGAATTTTAAATTTTGAATTTTTAATTTTTATTTTGTACTTTGTATTTTGTATTTTATATTTTATATATTTGTATTTTGTATTTCGTATTTCGTATTTTTTATTTTGTATTTCGTATTTTGTATTTGGTATTTGGTATTTTGTATTTTGTATTTTGTATTTTGTATTTTGTATTTTATATTTTATATTTTGTATTTTGTATTTTGTATTTTGTATTTTGTATTTTGTATTTTGTATTTTGTATTTTATATTTTGTATTTTGTATTTTGTATTTTGTATTTTGTATTTTGTATTTTATATTTTATATTTTATATTTTATATTTTATATTTTATATTTTATATTTTATATTTTATATTTTACATTTTATATTTTATATTTTATATTTTGTATTTTGTATTTTGTATTTTATATTTTGTATTTTGTATTTAGTATTTGGTACTTTGTATTTTGTATTTTGTATTTTGTATTTCGTATTTTGTATTTTGCATTTTGCATTTTGCATTTTGTACTTTGTATTTCGTATTTCGTATTTTGTATTTTGTATTTCGTATTTCGTATTTTGTATTTGGTATTTGGTATTTTGTATTTTGTATTTTGTATTTTGTATTTTGTATTTTGTATTTTGTATTTTGTATTTTGTATTTTGTATTTTGTATTTTGTATTTCGTATTTTGTATTTTGTATTTTGTACTTTGTATTTTATATTTTGTATTTAGTATTTGGTACTTTGTATTTAGTAATTTGAATTTTGTATTTTGTATTTTATATTTTGTATTTTGTACTTTATATTTTATATTTTGTATTTTGTATTTCGTATTTTGTATTTTGTAATTTGAATTTTAAATTTTAAATTTTAAATTTTTATTTTTGAATTTTTATTTTTGAATTTTAAATTTTGAATTTTCATTCTGAATTTTGTATTTTAAATTTTTTATCTTGAATTTTGAAATTGGTATTTTAAATTTTGTATTTTGAATTTAAATTTTGAGTTTTAAATTTTGAATATAAATTTTCTGTTGTTTTTGGAATTTTGAGTTTTGAATTTTGTATTTTTATTTTTTTTTTTTTTTGAATTTTAAATTTTGAATTTTAAATTCTGAATCTGGAATTTCGATTTTTTTTAATTTTGAAATTTGAATTCTAAATTTTAAATTTTAAACTTTGAATTTGGAGTTTTAAATTTTCAATTTTTAGCCTTTAATTTTTTAATTTTAATTTTTGAGTTTTGAATTTTTGTTTTTGAATTTTAAATTTTGTATTTTGTACCTATTTTGTATTTTGTATTTTCACTTTTGAATTTTTAATTTAAGTTTTGAATTTTGTATTTTCAATTTTGAATTTTGTATTTAAAATTTTTATTTTTGAACTTTGAATTTTGCTTTTGAACTTGGAATTAATTTTATTATGAATTTGAGGCTGTGTGCCAATCGGTAGAAAAAATGAAATTTTGACGTAAGGGAGTAAAATTTTGGCAGTATTCGTGGTGAATTCTAGTGTCATAATTTTACCTAGCTCAATGGGCTAGGTAAAATTTTGACATTTTGTAATTACATACATACACAAGTAACACAAATATTTAAAAACAAAATAACATCAGATCATTACATGGATACATATCTCCTGTTTCCATCAATATTGCCATCAACAATTATATTCATTTTACGTTTTAAAATTGTATCATTGTCTGTTTTCGTCCAAAAGTTTATCTTTGTAACTGTCAAAATTTTCTATTCCGTTTGGCACAGCAAAATTGTATTTTTTTCTCAACATGGTAAAATTTTCCACCTCATTTTCCCATAGAGAAAAATGTTACCGATTGGCACACAGCCTGAGTATGAAATTAAAAGTTTGTAAAATTCAACAATCGCTAAAAAATATTTAAGAAGTGCATTTGAAGTGAAAATTTTATTTGAATTGCAATTGAAAATTCATAGAAAAATTAAAATGCATATTTTAGGTGCGCAGTATACACACACTTTGGGGTGAACAACCGCATTCTCACATATTACAAGTGAAATTGCAATGCATTACTTCAATGCCAACTAGCACCGCCGACCAAACATAAATATCATTTCATATTGAACAATGAATTTCGCTTATTGCCGCTGGGCAAATATCCATACATATGTATGTACATATGTACCGCAACAAAGGCGCCAACACGATTATTGGTAGATTGTGATTGATGTTAGTGCCATTCCAGTGTTGGATGGCTACAGCAACGTTGTTGGGACAAATGTCAAACAAACCACTAGTTAAGTTAGTTGAACAACCAAACAAACTTGCCCTATCAACAAATCCATACGAGCACGAAGTCACAAGTTCACATGCATAAGAAGATGGGAGATCTGGTAAATGCGTTGCGATATAATTCGTGCTTTGACCAGGATTTTGTGTGCTTACTATATGTACAGAAGTGAATATGTAATAGACCACCCACAGAAAGTATGAGATTTGTGGAAGCGTTAATTTTCAATACACCCTACGCATTTGCTTGGAAATTAGATGAAGATTATTAAACAAGATCTTCAAAAAAAAATATCTGGGCACCTGTAACGAAAAAAAATTTTTTAGATTTTTACCTAAAGCCTGAATTCATTTAAATAATAGAATTGAAATTGAAGGCAATTCAACTATTTTTTTTTAAATTTCTAAATTTTGGGTGGTCTAATATGTACTTAGTAGTTGGTTAGTTAGTAGTTGGTTGTGAAGACGTCCACCGTTGAGTGATCAATCGCCTTGGTTGCCTTGATGGTTGTTGGCCAATTGTTGTTGACACCGCATGGATGGTGATTTACCTGCAATGCTTAGCAGCAATTTGTGCACGAAAGCTGTCGGCGACGACATTAAGTGCAACCACAAATAACAATAACAACAACAGCAACAACTACTACTACTACTACTACACCTACTACTACCAAGTACTACACACATATATGTATGTATTAATGCACCCAGCAGTGAATTTTCGTAGTCAATTTTCAAAAGCTAATATTTTCAAGTCAATTTAATGATCTTCGTTAGTGAAGGATGGTGGAATAAGTGTTTGGTACTCTGTCTTTCAACTAACTCCAATGTAGATATCACAGAAAATTATTAGTTTAGAATTAAAGCTTTACAGCTAAGATGGTTTTAATTTAGCTCATTTTGATATTCAAAATCTATGTAGTAAAAACAAGAATATTTAGTTTAAAAATTTCCAAGCACTTCTGGAGTCCAAAAAGTAAGCATCGGCAGAACCAATTATCCTACTGGCCGGGTGTAAGCTCAAGCTGCTACAACTGCTTCTTAATTGATTGTATCTCGGCTTATAGAGCAATTGCAGCGATACCCTCACGCACAGGCACAGTACAAATTTAATATGCACATAATTTGGATTTTGTATTTAGGTATATTTGTATTGGTTGCTTGCAGTTCACAGCGGCAAAAGCACGTCTTTAAATTATGTACGTCCTACACACAACCACAGCCATGCTCATACATACCCTGCAGGGAACTCAATAACTAGTGAGCAAAATTTCTAGTTCCCAACTAGCGAAAAGGTGTCAAAAATGAACTAGATAAATTGTAGTTAGACTCTCACCAGTTCAGAAGGAGCGAATTGAGTGACCATTATAAGACACACTTTGATTTGTATGCAATTTCGAAGTGACAAAAATTCTATGAAAATTTTTCGTTCGTTCAATTGGCGTCGGCTTTGTATATTTCTGCAATTCTCAGATGTTTAGTGAAGCGTTTTATATAAAGAATTTTCTATTTGCATCTTAACTTGTATGAAATTATGCTTTCCCGATCCCTCAGGCTTATTTTTATTTTTTTTTTTTTATTTTATTAATTTTTAAATATTTTTGTAAATTTTTATTAAATAAATAAATAAAAAAATATTATTAAAAAAAAAAAATTATCATCCACCTCGACACCGACAGGATTCGAACTCGCGCCCCTCAGATTAAAACGCGCACGCGTTAACCACTCTTCCATCGCGCCACTTGCCTTAAGCGTGTCGAATGCTGCTCTTAAGTGGCAGACACAAAACTGTGGAATCTGTAGGAATTTTTATCTAGTTCAGAACTACCGAAATTGTGCCAACAAACGAACTAGCGCAAACTGTAGAATTTAGTACTAGTTCAGAACTATCGAAATGTAGTGACAATTGACACCGCCTAGGACATCACCGTGTTAAATTCGCCAGTTGATAACATGGAAAAGAGATTTAGCTCGCACTAGTAGTGGCGAAAAATGCACTAGAATCGACATAGTTCGGAACTAGAGATTTTCCCTACAGGGTATGTATGTACATACCTGCCTAGCATAGCTAAAATCATTGCCATCGTCATTAACATCATCACTATGACCATCATCATTACCATCTGCATTATAGTCATCATCTCTCATTGTTTGATGACATTTGGTACTTCACTTTAGTAGTCTCTTATCGATTTGCAAAATATTTCTGCGGTTACCTTGTTGATTTAGTTTATTCGAATTCATGACGTTGCCTAACTGACTGACTGACTTGTTGTTGGGTGTGAATAGCACGTATGTAGATGATGTGCTTTGTTGCTGCAGCGTTGCCATACTTTTTCACATTCAAACAATATATTGTTGCATTCATTTATCGTCTATTCATATTTCAATTTTTTGTCTTGCTCGAATTTCAATTGCAATTTTACTTTGAATGAATATGAAACTGCGGCTTGCGGTTTTTGCTTCTAAATGATGACTATTACGATTATTACGATACTATGTATTTGGTATTGCCCGGAAATATGCGTAACAACCTATGAATAAGCGTTTTAAATGCGTTATCTTCTTTAACCACTAATTCGTTATACGTAGTACATACATGTTTATGAAATTAAAAGTGGTTGATTTTTTCAGTTTTTTCTATTCCACTTTAGTATTGCAAATGAAGTAAAAATTTCTATGGAAAATCCAGATACAAATTTAAATTCAGAAAATTGCACTTCAAGTTCGTAAAAGTACATTTCGATTTCAGAGAATTAATAATTCAAGTTCAGAATGTGCATTTCGAATTTAGAAAGTTACAATTCAAGTTCAAGATTAATTTTTAAATTCGGAATAATAAAATTCAAATTCAAAAAAATTACAATTCAAACTCAGAAAATTACAATTCAAGTGCAGAACTTTAAATTTCAGAAAATTACAATTGAAATTCAAAATTTAATTTTAACTTCGGAAAATTATAACTAGTTCGTAAAACTTATCCTATTAGTACACCAAGGACTACTAAGACATTTTTTCAAATGGAATCACATCCAAAACAAGCTTGAAGTGCAAAGAAATAACTATATAAGTACGCAAGTAATATAGGCAGGGACTGTAACGGTTACGAGTTATATCCAAAAAGTTGATTTTTAATCATTATTTGCTGAGTTTTATTTTTTGCTCACAAAATAAAAGTTATTTCTTGAGTTTTATTTTTTCCTCAGAAAATAAAAGTTATTTTTTGAGTTTTATTTTTCGAACTGAACTGAAGAAACTTTTATTTTCTAAGCAAAAAAATAAAACTCAGAATTTAACTTTTATTTCTGATCGAAAAGTAAAGCTCAAAAATAACTTTTATTTTTTGATCGAAAAATAAAACTCAAAAAATAACTCTTATATTCTGAGGGATAAATAAAACTCAAAGTGAAAATTCTGCACTTAAAATTAGAAGAAGAAGAAGAAGAAGAAGAAGAAGAAGAAGAAGAAGAAGAACAACCAACTACAAGTGAAGTATCAATGCAGATTAATGAATAAATATGAAAGATACAAACAAATTAAATCTTTTGCCTACAAGTCAATGCGAATCCACAAAAAAAAAAGAAAAATAATTAAGCCAAAAAGCACTTTGATTGTAAAATATAAAATATATAATAAAAGGAAGAGCGAAGGGGGTGTTCATTTCAAACTTTGTATAACTTTAGTTTAATCCATCAAAGGCTTCAATAACTGCAACTAAAATTCAAAAGGAAAAAGCAAATGGTCAGGCAGATGAGGAGTTAGAGATATTAAAAATAAGAATTAAAAGAGAAGTTAACTGGAGATGAGAGTAAATTTAAAAATAAGCAGGCAAGCAAGAAAGGGCTAACAGAATTGTCAAAAACTAAAAAATAATAAACAAAAATGGAAGAAAAAAGTAAAGGAAGTTTCTAAAAATAAAAAGCAAGAAAAAATAAGAAAACTAAAAAGTCGATACAGAAAACAGACGAATGGGAATGGAGGAGACAGTAAAATCTGCTATTGTTTTTAAATACACAATTCCTATAAAATTATATAACTCAATATGGCAAATAACCCAGCGGACCAGGAAGTAAGCGAAATGTAATAGGGCTTGAGCACAAGCTTATAACAACTGTCCATTATAAGCTTATTGCAATAAGCTTTTAATAAGCACTTTTTATAAGCTTAATTGTAGACTCAGGGGATAAAATTATAAAAACATATGAAAACGTGCTTAAAGTGGGCAAAAACGTATTTAAAAGTGATGTAAATACCAATATTTTTATTTTAAAAATGTTCATTGTAAAATTTTAAAATCAAGAAAAAACATTTTAAATTTAAAATTGTATATTTTTATTTTAAGCACTATGAGAAAAAAAAACGCTGCAGTGTTCTCTATATCATTTTCTCTTCCGTATTCGAAATTGTATCCAACGGCATTCTCTTCATCTTCTCTCAATCCGAGTCCCTACTTTCTACTTAGACTTAACTGTTTGCTATCTTTATTTCTTATTCTCGTTATTCTCTTTTTTCTTCTTTATTTTATATGCTCCTCTGGACTCGAACAATGACATCAACCTGAAATTCAATCCAACGCCATCACATAGTGGAACATTAAACATTATATTGAATTGTAGTAACCTATTTATACTTGCCTTTTCCTAAAAAAGAATCCATGAATTATATGAACTTTTGTAAAATCAAAATTAAAAAAAGATCGAATCTCATTATTGTTTTTGTTGGATTTCTCACCAAAAAAATTTTAAACAAAGAGCGAGTTTTTGAATCAACATTCATTTTCATTTTTTACAAAATGCATTTTTACTTCAAAAATTTTATTCTTAATTTAAAAATTTCATTTTTAATTTAAAAATTTTCATTGTTAAAATAAAAATGGTTAATTTAAAATCAAGAAATTACTATCACATGCATCAACTCCCAAAATTTCATAGCTGTGAAATGTGCAGTTTCCAAGTTAGAGACTAAATAAGTTTCAAGGATGCATACAAACTGTATGCAAACAAATTAAAAAAAAAAAAACTGTCCTGTAAAATTTACTTTTTGTTGGATACACTTTTATGAGGATTTGTTTTTGATTTTTATGTAAATACACTATGTTAACGTTATTCGATTTCTCATTAATCTTTGGGATAATGGGTTATTTGCAGTATATCCACTGGAAATTTTATGGGGGTTTATTTTTAAATCCAAAAAAGTATACTTAGGGGATTCACAACCTGTCATATTGCGTCATATCGTCATAAGTCATAATATTTTGTTGTTGCATTCTAGGCTATATGTGTACTAAATAAATACAACTCTGCAAGATATGTTTTTGGGTCGTCGTATTTGATCAGCTGTTTTTGTTTACTTCTTCACAGGGCTTAGGAAAAGTCTTTTATAACTATTTCCGTACAATATTTTAATATGACATATGACTTTATGACACTTTGTGAATCACTTAACTATTTATTCCAATTTTCGGATAGATCTAATAACATTTAAACTATCTTTATTACAAAAAATATTATAAAAAGAATCAAAATTTGGTTTTGATTTAATTCCAAGAAAGTATTAATTTGACACCAAGAATAATTTATGTCTCTCAATATTCTCTTCTTTTTTTTTTAAGCCAGAATGGTTTTAATTTTATGCTTTTTGGCATTGTTATATATATGTAAATACCAAAATGGAATTAAAATTAAACTAAAATTTTTACTGTGTAATAAAAAAAAAAATACGAACAAACTGATAATTTTTTATTTTATCAGAATTTAAAAAAGGAAACTTATCAATAATATGATGTAACCGTTTTTTATAGTAGAACAATATTAACCCACCAAATCAAAAGATATCTCTAGAACTTATAACAGCAACTGAGAGATTGAAATATGCTCAAATTTACCTAGAACACCGTGCTAACCTCCTCGGTTTATTTACCAAATTTTTGGAATTCTGATGTCAATGTCTACATATCTAGGTACTACGCAGATACTAAATGCATGGATTGAAAAAAAATCACAACTCAAGTAATATTTGCATATCAAAAAAAATAAAAATTTTTGTTTTCATAATGCACGTTTTAAACATTATGAAAACAAAAATTTTAATTTTGATTTTAAAATGCTGTTTTTCCCTGAGTTGTTATGTAACTGCTTAGGGTGGGTAGAGGCGAGGTGGAGGGTCGGCATGCTGGCATCCCGGGCTAGCTCGTCGGTGGGTGGATCCTTTTCCACCTGCCTTTACCCACAGTTACACAAACAAAAAAAAAAAAGGTATTCATGCCTGTAGGTAGATAGAACAAAAAAAAGGAATGCTGAAAAGAAAGAAGTGAAACATAGTGGAAACCGAAAACCTGTCCCTGTCACGTCCGATGGAGTCCATCCCACCCTCTTCAGCGTGAACACGCGAAGCCATGGGCGCTGTGCTGACTCCTATTTCCTTACAGCGCCCCCAAACTCTGTAAACATATGGTCAGAAGAGCGTCAGTCGCCGTCCATTTAGTCCATTCCTACTTCCCCTCTGTCACCAGAGCAACACCCACACCAAAACATTAATCGCTTTAGCTACGCATTTTTAGTTTACCTCTTCAATCAGTAAAAATGAAGACGAATATATACATCTCTATTTGCTTCACAAATTTCAATTCTTTATTATAATAGTAACTACTCTAAAACTTTACAATTCTTGAATTCCCTAATATTTAATCTTAAATATATGTATATATGTAAAAAGGTGTATTCTAAAACAAAGAAATTCAATAATTTTCTCCTACTAGCTATACTCTAACAAAATTCAAAAACAATTCAAAATTTAAGCCGCACCCTAATGCATGCACGATCGCAGAATATTTTTAAACGTAAAAAAAAAAATGTATCTATGACTTCTACTACTAGTGCTAAACATATGTATGTATATATGTGCATTCACATGCCTAAAAGAAAATATAGGTCACTGGCGCGAAAATTGTTAGCAAAACAAACCAATGCTCCAATAAGGGCACACTAACAATTGCCGTGGGATCGATAGGTATGTACGTATGCAATAGAGAATGAGTATGTACAAATAATGATCAAAACCAAACTCACCTTGGTTCGTCCCGCGTTGATGGCGCCAACAATGCTTCGCAAACCTAGAGTGGGAGAAAGAATAGGTGTTCCTAATATTCACTACGTACCTACCTACTTATGTGCATATATACATACACAGTGGCCTCTCTAATTTTCCACTGCACCTGTCAAAATCTGAGCCTAATCACTCGCTCGAATTTAGAAACAGCGAGCGAGGCAACTGGGCAGCACGGAAGATTTGATCATTGGGAAAATTAATTAGACAAACAAAAAATTCGTAGAAAAAAATTTAAATTACAAAATTATAAAGTGCGGAAGGCAACAAAAATTACTCGCAAAA
Source organism: Urophora cardui (assembly GCA_960531455.1). Taxonomy (NCBI): domain Eukaryota; kingdom Metazoa; phylum Arthropoda; class Insecta; order Diptera; family Tephritidae; genus Urophora; species Urophora cardui. Next base: position 64,716,071 of record OY482672.1, on the reverse strand, counting down.
AATATTAACTGAAATTAAATCAAGTGTCCAAAGTGGCCAAATGCCGAAAACAAAAAAAGCCTGGATGTCCACGAGGTGCGCCCAGCAACAACAACCAACTCGCTAGTACACGTACAAGAAAATTTTGTAGTTGTATGGCAGTTTGCTAGCAAAAATGCTTCTTCTTCTTCCTTGTACCTTCGAGTCTGGCAATGCCTGTTACTGAGGAAATTGTAAGTGGACCAGCAAATAAAAAAAAAAAGGTATCTAAGCTACGTGCAAAAGTTAACTTGAATTAAACAAAAATATATATAAAAAAAAAATAAGGTAAAAAATATTGATCGCCGCTGTTCCGTCGATGAATGTTTTTTCTCCGTGTTTGATCTTCTCCTCTGATAAGTGTATGTTTGATTTTCTCCTCCTTTTTGCTGCTGTCCCACCTGTTAAATTTTCTTGATTTTTGTCCCAAAACTGTTGTTCGAACGTGTATGTTTGTATGTATGCTGGCCCCGGCTGGGATTTAAACCACCAGCCCAAAGATTTTCAATAATTATTTTTCAGCGCTCTGTAGACAACGAGTATGTATATATGTATGTATGATTGCGGTGGTTGTTACAACTCTTGTTGTTGTATGTGGGTGGGTCTTAGGGTAGTATTCCCAAACCCACGCGGAGGCACTTTGTGGCGACCTAAAAGGACAAGAAGACGGATATGTCTTACGTCTATTTATATACATATCAATAGCTTAGAGTGCAAACTGTGTAAGTCCAATTTTAGAAAAAAAAAGTGTATTTTCATGTAGAACGCTAGAAAAATCAACTATGCATCACGCTAAACAAGTATGTGATATTTAAAACATTTATGCTCTTCGATATTCAGTGATACGCGAATTGTATAAGCCTAAAACGAAAATAAAAGTGCCTAAGTCCGAAATTCATATGTACATGCACGCAAAAACTTTTATTTTATTATTATTATTTTTTTTTATAAAACAAAAAAAGGACTTACACCGTTTGAGCTCCAACCCATCGATATGCATGTTTGGCTGTGCACATTTGGATGTACGTGCGTCTAGGTACACACATACGCACATATATCCATATGTTGCTCTGCCAAACAACTACCACTTTTGCGTCTACTTACCTCTAACCAACTCCTTCTACGTCTTCGTCTTCTCGGTGATGCTCCCGTTGGTGGCTAGGGGGATAGTTGCACCTGGTTGCCACTTTACACCAGGACTTCGTGCGTCACTGCACCACACACACCTTTTGTCTTTAAACAAAACTTTTCTGTTTATTTTTCTTTAACCTTTTTTTTTTTTTTTTTTTTTTTTTTTTTGTCACAACTTTATTTCTTTTCTTTTAACTTTAAGTATAACTTTAAACTTTTAACTATGTATTTTACTTTCTACTTTGCTGCACACTATAAAAACATTTGAACCGCGCACGGACCGCAACTTCCACTATTCTATGCCGTTTTCCTGACTCGGCCCTCTTTTATATCCTCCGAATCAACCGAAATTATTAACGGGCTTATATACATCTTAAAACGCTACTTTCATCCAAGGAAAGTTAACACATACGCACAGATACATATAAAGGTATTTCGTGTTCGATCTGAGGTTTGACGATCGGACTTTAACATAGACAAAACATATAACATACAGCACGCTGTTACTAACAGAACCTCAATCGAACCAATTCACACATTCACACAAACCTACATTCAGATACTAATTCTACATTTTGAGGCAAAGACTGTCGTAACAGAGTGTAAGCTGATTCACAAGCATGCTTGTAAAACGCTTGTTATAAATAATAGTTTTTCAAGAAAGCTTCAAAAAGCTTACACTTCACAAACTGTTTTCAATAATAATTGAGAAGCACTTACTTTATATAGGCCTTTCTCAATAATCCTTATGTTAAAAAGCTTGAAAGCAATATTGCAATAAGCTTAATTTAGACTTGAATGAAAGCTTAAACAACTATTACTATTAATAATAACACTTTTTATGGTTTTAAAATCATTCATATAATTCATAGATTTTTTTTCGGAAAAGGGAAGTATAAAAGCATCACCAAAAATTCAAAATAATATTGAATGTTGCATTATATGGTGCCATTGGATTGAATTTCAGCTTGATGTCATGGTTCGAAACAGGAGTATAATATAAAATAAAGAACACTGCAGTAAAAGTGGAGAAGGAAAGAGGATGAAGAGAAAAATGCAAATAAAAATTTATTTTTATTTTGTCTACTATTTATACGTTTTAAGTTTCCAAAACAATTGCTCGGATAGTCTTTTTTAAAAGTTTACTTAAGTATTTCTCAAGCTTAACGCTTATATTTGTAAGCTTGTTATAATAATATTATTATCGAGCCTCCCAACAGACCAGGGAATCTCGATATAAAATGCGAAACTTAAAGCACATTAAACAAAAGCTTTGAAAATAAAGCGAATATCCAATGATGACGATGAAAGAAGCAATAAAATGCAGCATCAACGCGAGTAATCGATACAGGACACCTCAAAGCCAAAGCTGCAACAACACACCACGAAGTTCAAGTAAACAAGTCTTCAGAAAAGCGAAAACAACAAACACACTGTATGCGCGAGTGTAATCTCTATACACGAGGGGGCTGTAACTTGAGTAGTTACGAGTATGAAAGGCCAACGTAGAACACAATGCAAGCGCTTAAAGGCATTGCGAAAAACAACAAGCCACGACGACCAAATATAATTTAGCACAAGCTAACACGCGTATGTATGTGAAGGAAAATTACACATCCATATATGTACATACACACACAGTCACACATACATAACCTGTGCTCACACTTGCGTAAACATTTTTCAAGGACTTGATGCTAACAGGTGAATGTGAAACGGCGAAAGCACGACCCGACCAACCTGCTGTCGTAACAGCCATTGGCGCTAAAAATAATAACAACGCAACAAAAAAATATGGGAAAGCACAAAAGGAAAAAAAAAAACAGAAACAAAAAATAAAACGCAGCAACAGCAATGAAACAACGGCGACGGAGACGGAGACGGCGAGGACATCACAAAAAACAATGACACAAACAAATACGGCGAGGATGCTGGCAATGAAGGAGGCAGGACGGTGGATGAGCGGGCGACGGACGACATATGTACGACCGACAACGAGAAGCAGTGGCAAACGTCAGCGACATTGATTTCGACTTTTAGCCAAAAAGGAAGCAGCTACGATGGCAACGCGATTTACCAAAAGACGGATGCGACCAGCAAAAACTATGAAAACAACAGAGATAAGTAAACACTCACAAAGCAGCTGAAGCTACAGCAACTAAAAAAACATATCGTATAAAATATAGTAGTTAACAAGCAGAGCAAAACGCTGAAGCTGTAGCATACTTCAAGGCGCTGTGCACGACTCCGAAAGAGCGCGCACATTTTTTATCCGCAGAGTGCGCAAAAATTATCCGCCGCTAAAAGCAGAGAGCGAGATGAAAAAGCAGAGAGTTGAAAAAGCGTTTGCACCGAATGTAAACAAAAAAATTCCTTCACATTGACAAGCGTCAGCAAGGCACTCGCCAAAGCACAACACTCCGAAAGAGAGCGACGAAGCATGTGAGAACGAGAGCGCGAGAAAGACGGACCGGAAAATGTGCGTACAAAACCAGCAGGAGCAAGAGAGCAGCGCCTCAAACGGATAATGTCAGTGCCAGAATTTACAAGCAAAGCATTGCCGTTTGCTGCTGGTATTTAAAAGCATGTCCTAGCCGAAGCTACAGCTCAGTGCTGTGCAGAGTTTACGCCCGTAACAACGGTTGGAAAAAGGCTTAAAAGCAAAAGCTTTATTAAAATTAACCCGGGTAAAAAACACAAAGAAAAAGTGTCCAAAAACTAAAAAACAGACGGTGTGAAGCTTTGAAAAAAAAAAAAACAAGAATCGACTAACAAAGTGAAAATTTCATGTGCTAAATATTTGCGAATGAAGGCAATTAAGCTAAAGTTGAAAAACATTACTAAAGCAATTAGTTAGCCCAAAAGTATGCAATGAAATTAGCCACCCTAAAAATACTACTCTTATTAGCCTGCGAAGTGTTAAGTAGCTCATAAATATATTTCCGCTACATAAATTCGTTTATCAGTGATGCTGGCGGCTGGCTGCTATCAGTGCCGAACAACCGCAAGCAACAACAACAATCAATACTAGTTGGGGAGGAAAGACCTCCAACGACAAACACACCCATTAATGTGACTGACAACGTTACATACTTTAAGGCGCTGTTGCTTTAATGAGCACATAAATCAATACTTTAAATTGAGTTAGTAGTGCTTGCCTCGAAGATAACGCAAGAAAAGTTTGCAAATCTTCTGGAATATACAAAATAAAATTTAAAAAAGAATTTATAAGCTTTCAAAGTGAGGGGAGAGTGTGCGGCGGAAGCTTTGACATCAAATGCCGGCAATAAAGTGCAGCATTTATGTAATTTAAGCATACATGCCTATGTATTGAGCTCTATATGTGTTAACAAAGTGAAGAGGCTTAAATACGTTAAAGAAAGAAAATACATACACATGTGCATGAATTCCAATTTAAACAAGTGAGTTCTAAAGCATACTTTTAGACAGTGTGACAGCAATTTCATTATAAGGGACATGCAAATGATTTTAAAAACAAATCAAACTTATAAAATGCAAAAATAAGTTTTGAATGGCGAACGATTTTTAAAAAGCACAGTACATGCGTAGTTAAGGTAAGAAATTGCGAAAATAAGACAATAAAAATATTGAACGCCTAAAATTCTACTACATATTGATGTACTGGTAATATTTGGAATATAACATAAAATTCAAAACGACTGACAAAGTGATAAATAAAATGAAAATTTCAAAGGAAGCGAAAAACTTATATTCCTCGGAATGTTGAACATCTTTTATTTCGGGTTCTACTGAAGCGATCGAAATACTTCTTTTGCAAAAGATTAATGATTTTAGACTACGTTTAACATGCAGGCATAAAAAATTTAATTAGGGTGGTATAAAATAAATACTGGGTGGTAGTGACCCCAATGACGCACATTGGGTTAATAATATTCCTTAGTATAAGGCGTCCTTTCAAGCCAAAGACATTGATGTATTAAACTCTGAGATTGGACTATAAATACCGAAGATATGAGAAAAATAAATTTTAGCGACATCTAGCGGCGTCCAAAAAAAAAAAAAAAAACTTTTCCGGAAATGTTTTCCAAAAAGACATCATATGCGGGGCGTACGGCGCACTTTATTATACTCAGCTGTACTAGTACACAGAGTATTATAATTTTGATTTCATAACGGTGGATTGTAACATAATGAAATAATCGAGATAGATATGGACTTATGTATATCAAAATGATCAGGGTGAAAAGAGAAATCGATTGAGCCATGTCCGTCCGTCCGTCCGTCCGTCCGTCCGTCCGTCCGTCCGTCCGTCCGTCCGTCCGTCCGTCCGTCCGTACGCACGATAACTCGCGTAAAAATTGAGATATTTTGATGAAATTTGAAATGCAAGTTGGTATCGAGACTGGGACGGTTGGTATTGAAAATGGGCGAAATCGGACCATGACCACGCCCACTTCCCCTATATAGTAAAAATCGGAAATTTTGTATCTCAGCCACTAATATAGCTAGAGTGCTAAAATTTTACCCACGTATTGAGCTCAGGCCCTTATGAAGAAATTTGATGAAGTTTTGGAAAATGGGCGGTGCCACGCCCACTTATTAAGGGTCAAACATTGAAAGTTTTATATGTCATAACTCAGAAACCGTTGAAGATATATCGATGAAATTTGGTACGCGTAATTTGCTTACTTAGACAAATGTTTTGGCGAAAAATTATAAAAATCGGTTGACGGCCACGCCCACTTTTATATATGGGAACTATAAAGGGGCCTAATAAAAACATTTTAAGCGATATCTCTGTCAAATATAAAGATCTATCACTGAAATTTTGTGGCACGAGTCCACCTACGGACGTAAAACAAAACATATAAAAATTTTGGAAAATGGGCGGTGCCACGCCCACTTATTAAGGGGCAAATATTGAAAGTTTTATAAGCCATAACTCAGAAACCGTTAAAGATATGTCGATGAAATTTGGTACGCGTGATATATTTACTTAGCCAAATGTGTGGGCGAAAAATTACCAAAATCGGTTGACGACCACGCCCACTTTTATATATGGGTATTATAAAGTGACCTAATAAAATCATTTTTAGCGATATCTCTGTGAAATATAAAGATAATTCATTGAAATTTTGTGACATGAGTTCTACAATAGACTGGAAACACAAAAAAAAAAAATTTTATAAAATGGGCGTGGCACCGCCTCTTTTTATACAAAGAAATCTATGAGCCTATTACTCGACAAATAACTGAGATATTATGACGAAACTTAGTTTATACACTTTTATAACTTGTGTTAATAGACACGCAAAAATTTATTGAAATCGGTTTATGACCACGCCTACTTTTTAACAAAGATATTTCTGGAACACCCTTTTGGAATTTGTAACGTGAAGTCTTTGTAACTAAAAGTCATAGAGGGATGCAATTTTGCACTAACAATAATATTTATATGCTTATTTGGATGATTGATACAAATTTTGAAAATGGGCGTGGCTGCGCCCTGTTTATGCAGCACTCGTTTCATATAAAATACACCCTATATCGAACAAACGCAAACAAACAATGAAAGCATACAGCTGAGTATCTAATGTTCGATTCCACTCGAACTTAGGCTTCCTTACTTGTTTTTGCTTCCCTATAACGCGAGACAGCCTAATGTACATGGTTTCGATTTTATCACAAAAATGTATGTACATAAAAAGTATTTATCAGGGACGTAACGGTTATGAGAGAAATGGGGTAAAAGTCATATTTTGATACCAATATTGCTTAAAACATTCCTGGGCATCCGGGTCCACTTTTTATCTATAACTGGGAACCCGACCTACGAATCTTAACAAATACACCTCTATGTAAAAGCCCTGCTCAACACCTTTCATTTGAAACCAATATCGTCCAGAACAGGGCCGTGCGCACCCCCAAAACCCCCCCATGACCAAATCTAAGTTGCAATGATTTTGCAGAAATTTTCAAAATACAGTTTATAAATTTTGCATTGAATTTTGACTCATAATTTTTGACAATATTAGTTACAATAATTTTACGGAAGAAGAATTGGTAAAAGTTGCAAAAATTAAGGTTGGCCAATACATAAGTTCGGCACTTTGAATTGCACTTGGAGCTTTCCGAAATTACAAAGTTGTGTAGCATATGTTCGTTTGGCGTTTTTATAAAAATTGTACTGATAACAAAAAATGTTCATTTTGTGAAAACAGTGAGCAGTTTCAATTAACAAGTACTGTAAACAGTACACGGAAAGAAATTTGTATAATTGAATCAAGAAAAATGCTTTCTTGAACTCAATTTATAAAATTTTTAGGAAAATAAGAAAAATTGACTTAATTATTACTGGAAATAAGAAATTGAGTTTTCCAAAAATGAGACAATTATTTTCTTATTCAAGAACACTAACAAAATCTATAGAAAAAAAAATGTTGAAAAAAAATATTTAAATAAATAAGAACATCTTTTCTTAAATTTACTTAAATAAAGAAAATCTTTTTGCTAATATCAAGAAGAATTTAAGAAAATTGTGTTTCGACGAATTGGAACAACAAAATACAGCGAAAAAAAAATGTAAAATGTTCCAAAGTTACATGTATTTTTTTTTTTCATTTGCCATCCGCTTTGCATATTTCTGAATATTTTTGCAATTCTCAGATTGTTAGTGAATCATTTGGTATAAGGAGTTCACTATTTGCATCTTCATTTATATTAAATAAAATGTTGTCATTTCAATAAACAAGTCCTAGGAAAATACTAGTTGACTAATTATGGTTTTCTAATCCCTCATGATTAGTTTTCATTTTCCTTATTTTTTACGTTTTTAATATTTTTAGAAAATATTTGCTTAATTTAATATATAATATTTTCTTATGCCTCAGACACACATGTGGTATGAATATTAGAATATCAATATTATGATTTGGCTATGCTATGAAAATTTTCAATTAAACTACAATATGAGGGTGACACATATGTGGTATAGATCGAAATATTATTACTATACTACGATGTGTGTATCCCGCATTACTTACTTAAGCTCGTATAAGAAAAGTTTTACTTGCAACAAAAAAATAATTTCTTAATTTATTTCAAAAAACAAGAAAAAAACACTTACCCTAAGTAAATTATTTCTTATTTATTAAAATCCAATTTTACTTGAAGCAAGAAAATGTTTTCTTATTTATTTAAAATCCAATTTCACTCGAAGCAAGAAAATTTTTACTTATTTATTTAAAATCCAATTTTCTTGGATTTTCTTGATATTAAGAAATTATTTTCTAAGTTCAAAATCAAGTCTAATTTTTCTTGTCTCGGCATTGATTCTAGTAAAAAATTCTTTCCGTGTACTATTCAGGACCTGGTTAACTAGGTTTTGATGAATCATAATGAGTTTCAGAAAAGTTAGAGAACATTTAAATTTATGGTGTATGGGTCTGGATATCTGTTTCAGCAAATATGTTTATCTTAGCGAAAAATGTATGCGAATGCAAACCAAAATTAAAACCCCCCCAAGGCTAATTCCTGCGCACGGCCCTGGTCCAGAAATATTGACAAATAAATAGGCTTGATTTTTATAGCTGACCAAAAAAAAAATAAAAATCTGAATAACGGTTATTCAGGCCCAAAACATGTTTTTGGTTGCCATAACGGTTATTCAAGCCCAAAACAGTTTTTTGGTTGTTATAATGGGTATTAATGACCAACAAAATTTTTTTCTCATGATAATGGTTAAAAATTCCCAAAAGAAGATAAAGGTTATTTTTGCGTAACCTTTTCACCACCCCAAAAAAAAATAACCGTTATTTTCGGTCCCTGGTATTTATTATTCGAATAATTGTTTTTGCAGTAAGCGAAATTATTTATTATTCAAATAAAGATTAAAAAAAAAATTATTCATCTACTTATTATTCGTTATTCGAAAAAATTTTTCTCAACTCTGATACATATCCACAAATATGTATGTAATAAGTTTTTTTCTTTTAACCGATTTAGCACATTGTAAGAGGAGGAAAAATTTCATATGGACTCGTCATGTATTGATACATCTCGTAAGATGACAGCGAATAGGTTTTTATTATCGCATTTATTTTAAAAATCATCGCGCACCGGTCGAAATACGACCAACCATATTTTTGAATTTCCATTACAACATGAAAATTTCACTTTTATGTGTCACATCCACATTTTCTCTACTAACCGTTTTTATACATTTAGTATAAACTTACTTCCTATACCAGTTTGGTAAGAAATGCCAACAAACAGTATTCCTGATCACCGCAAAAAAGAAAAATTGGGAGCTAAGAGCGGAGCCAGCAAAAAAACTTTTGTGAGCGGATCTAACAAAAAAAAAAACAAGATGATTGTTGCGATGCACCTACATGCAGCAAAATGCAACTACATCAGGCAGTTGATTGTGACGGGGCTATTACATGCAGCAAAATTTGAAAGTTGGGAACTTTTTTATGGTAGATGGCGCTAGTGCTGCTGGATGTGTTGATCCCCATGCAAATACATACATTCCACTCAGCTGTCAATGCATGCTGCTCCGTCAAAATTTCATTGTGACGGGGCTATCAATAATTCTCAGTATGATTGAGATTATTTTTACGCAAATCCACTTGCAGTGCATCGTATACTGCTTTATGAAGTACTAGCAAATACCCGCCCCGCTTCGCAGCGACGAAAAAATATTTATGTTATAATGAGAGTTTCGCTCTACATTTCCACTTTTTCACTTTCATTTTTCTTTAATTTTATCTTTACCTTTACGTTAAGGCACCTTTTAAATCTCAATTCATTGCATTTTCTCTGTATTTAAACTAAAACTAACAAGTAAGGAAGCCTAAGTTCGAGTAGAATCGAACATTGGATACTCAGCTGTATGCTTTCATTGTTTGTTTGCGTTTGTTCGATTAGGGTGTATTTTATATGAATCGAGTGCCGTATAAAGTGGGCGCAGCCACGCCCATTTTCAAAATTTTTATCAATCATCCAACTAAGCATATAAATATTATTGTTAGTGCAAATGTGCAACCCTTTATGACTTCTAATTACAAAGGTGTCACGTTAGAAATTCCCAAAGGGTTTTCCAGAAATATCTTTGTTAAAACCGATTTCATTAAATTTTTGAGCATGTATTACCACAGGTTATTAAAGTGTAAAAACTGATTTTCGTCATAACATCTTAATTATTTGTAGAGTTATTGGTTCCGTAGATTCCTTTGTCTGAAAAGAGGCGGTGCCATACCCATTTTCCAACATTTTTCTATTTTTTGTTTTATGTCTATAGTTGGATTCATGACACAAAATTTCAATGACATATCTTTATATTTGACAAAGATATCGCTTAAAATATTTTTATTAGGCTCCTTAATAGTTCCCATATATAAATTTGGGAGTGGTTGTCAATCGATTTTGGCAATTTTTCGTCCAAACATTTTCATAAGTAAATATATCACGCGTACCAAATTTCGTCGATATATCTGCTACGGTTTCTAAGTTATGATCTATAAAACTTTCAATGTTTGCCCCTTAATAAGTGGGCGTGGCACCGACCATTTTCCAAAATTTCACTATATTTCTTCATAAGGGCCTGAGCTCAATACGTAAGTGTAATTTTGTCACTCCAGCTCTATTAGTGACTGAGATACAAAATATCCGATTTTTACTATATGGGGAAAGTGGGCGTGGTCATGGTCCGATTTCGCCCATTTTCAATACCAATCGTCCCAATCTCGATACCAACTTGTATTCCAAATTTCATCAAAGTATCTCAATTTTTGCGCGAGTTAGAGTGTTTACAGACGGACGGACGGACGGACATGGCTCAATCTCTCTTTTCACCCTGATCATTTTGATATATATAAGTCTATATCTATCCCGATTATTTCATTCTGTTACAATGCCCCGTTATGTGATTAAAACTATAATACTCTGTGTACTAGTACAGCTGAGTATAACAAACCTCAGCTAATATCCACAGCATACTTTTAGGGAAATGTCTCCACAAGGCTTGTTTATAAACATAATCAGTAGTTGTTGACAAATATTGGCAATGTACATCCACGAATATTCATAGATTTTACGACATGCATTTACACAAAAATTTGTGCATGTACCATCTTTTATACAATTATTTTTTTTTGTGGTGTTGTCAAATTTTGGGGGGGGGGGGGGGGGTTTAACCCCAAACCCCACCCCCCACCCCCCCCTTGAGTGGGCCAATGATGTGGTCTCATTTTATTTACTCTACGACTCCATGCTTCCCCGCTCCTTCGTGGGCATCGTACAGTACGCCGAGTCCAATGGCAAGAGCCTTATAATGGGATATTACGCCAACGCAAAAAACACTATATGTGGTAGTACGAAGTGCAATCCACGAGGGAACAAGCTACTGGACTTTCATTGCTACTTCTGCGATCCAACAGGGGCGTATACTTGGACCGTTACTTTTCGTCATCTTCATTAATGATTGATATTTAGCTACACAAATTTTATTTTGTTTGCTAATGACTTAAAGATTTTCTCGATATTTATTGGGGATACTCAGGACTTATGTAAATTTCAAATGGATTTAGATAATATTGAAACATGGTGCAAGACAAATAAACTTGATTTGAATATAAGCAACTGATGACAGGTTGCCTACTCTAAGCTATGTTGTCCTATACCTGCATCGTATTATATTGATGAAGTTCCTCTTACGGAATCAAAAGAAACAACTAATCTAGGAGTTGTCTTCGATGCTAGCTTCTCTTTTCATGGCCACTTAAATTAAATTAAAATTGCTAAGTCATATTCCGTACTAGCATTTATTTCTCGCTTCAGCGCAGATTTTACTCCTTCCCTAGGCTCTTTTCACCTCTCCTGTGCGCTCTAAATAAGAATATGCAGCCTTGATTTGGAGACCATATTATGCATGCCAAATTTATAGACTTGAACGAGTTCAAAAACTTTTCGTCCGTTTTGCTTTACGATCTTTGAGTGTTACTAAACCAACTTCATCTTATATGAGTCGGTATTCACCTATACATTTAAAATCGCTGAATACCAAAAGGACTATTATTTCTTCTTCGTTGTTTGATTTTCCGACAGAGTAGGATTGCCAGGTATTGCGGAACGAATTTTCGTCATCCCTTCGTCAAGTTTGATTTGTTTATAAACCGGTTTCGGCTATGTACCAACTTCAGTATCATGTTTCGTTCTCCGACATGACTATTATTTCTCTTTCTATCATTTTTGATTTAGTAAATGGGGTAATTAGACTATCCCTGTTGATTGTAGGAAGTCAGTTTTAACACTCCCAAACGTACTTTACGTAATAATGATATTTTCTGGGTAGGAAAAGTAAGAACTAATTATTCTTTTAATGCGCCGATCTCTAGAACAACTAGAGATTTTACATTCGCTTCCAAACTCATCTGAGCTTGATTTTGCTGTATCTAAACATGATTTTAAATTGAATTTAAATGAATTATTAGTTCTTACTAAATCTGTAAAAATTGTTAATTATTCTAGATTACGAAATGAAATATGTAAATACAGGTTTGTTTCTTATTAAACTAGCAGCTAGCTGTCAAGAGAGCAAAACGGAAAGAATTGCTCTCATAAAGAGCGAAACGAACAGAAAATCAAGAAACGGAAAAATAGTAAAAATTAGCGATTAATAATTTGAATGCCATTTTTGACTGTTAATGGTTATTATTTCTAAAAAACATTTAATTGTCATTATTTCTATTTTAAACATTCAGAAAATTTCAAACGTAATAAAATCAAAAGTATTCGTTTGCTTATTTTTTCAACAGCTGTTTCTTACTTTGGCAGCAAATAATTTCAGCTAATGAAAATTTTACTAGCTGAAATTTGGAGATGTCTATGGCTCTCTTCTGCTATTTTTTGACTCAAGAATCGATTTGCCAGCCGAAACTTGGCTAAATATTCATAACTAGCTAATAATAAACGAACCTTATGTAAATAAAATAAATATCTAAACGTCATCGCATCGGAATGAAAAATACTTACATATATCATAAGAAATCTTGAATCTATTTTTATTGCCGATACTATGATGGTAGTCAGCACTCTTAAAAAGTTTTGAAATAACTATGTATGTACTAGGGTTCCAATCCCGGGATCCCGCCCTTTTTGACTCCCCGGAAATCCCGGGATTGCTAGAATTCCATCCCGGGATTTTCGGGATAAAATAAAGAGAGAATATTCCCCTATTATAGCAAAGAAAAATTGTATTTTACATAATTTTTATTGGTCTCAGATCTGTATACTAATAGCGCTTCCTATTCTGAACGAAAATGTTGCATTATTACATGGCAGCATTATCAACATGTGCCCCGTGCCCTATGAAAATGGTGCATTTTTCATGTGATAAATGAAACAAAAATAATGCAACCCTTTACTTGTGCTAAGAACAGAAAATGTTGTTTACATTTTGTCAATAGAACAAACAGCCCTAAAAAATGTGTGGAATCTTTGTGGAAGAGAATAAAAAAATTTTACAGACCGAAGAAAGTGCAGAATAAGTTTGACATTTTTGGCAGAATAAAAAAGGCAAAGTAAGGATTAATATTTTTGATTTAATAACACTAGGCTACAAATAATTAAAAAAAAAATACCAAGAAATCAGGTTTGGGGGAGAATAGACTGTAGAGGCAAATGTTTTGTTCACCAAATGTATGTAATTTTCTTTGTTGGTTGGTTTTTTAAAGTAACTCTTATTATTAAATAATACGCATGATTTTACGTTCCTATTTTATTTTGTTACTAATGAAATAATAGAAATGGTAATAAAAATCAATTTTTTCTTTGCACTTCAAAGTTGTAGCGTTCCTCGAAATATATATTTACCTTTTTCAACCCCAAAATGTGGGAAAATAATTAATGTCCAAATCCCGGGACAAATCCCGGGATTCCGGGATTATAAAAAAAAATCTCGAAAATCCCGGGATCGTAAAAATCGTAAAAATTGGAGTCCCTAGTATGTACGTTATTCGAGATCGATTTGATGGTTGTATCGATGTTTGTATATTTGGCGGAATTTCACAAAAAGGCAATAAAGAGTACCTACACATTTTCTATTAATTTTTATTTTACTCTATTTTATTTGTTGACATTCGAAATCAGTTGGTAGTTTTCTAAAAGAGAAAGAAAAACCGAAAAATTTGCACAACAATGCAAACTAAGTCCGTTACATTTGCCATCTCTCAATCTAATCAAGAACATAGAAAGTTGAACTACCTACAAAAAAAATCACAAAAGTACAATAGAAAAGCAAAATCCAACAAGGGACGAATACACAGAGTAGGAAAAGGAACAACTTCTGAATGCCACCTTAACAACAGCGGCAATTTTTTCTGCAACAATTTGCTAGGATATCTCAGTCATGCTTGTTGTACACTTGTTGACCGCGCCAGTCGATTATGTTAATTTTGTTTGTAGTTAGTTAATTGAACGCTAAAGAATGTTTTACACTTTTGTTCTAACAGCATCTAGTTTGTTTTTTAGATACACAAAATATTTGGGAACGCGTTTTTCCTTCCTTCCTTTCCTTTTAATTTCTTGAGCATGTTTTACAAAATACAATGGAGGGTTACTTTATTTTATGTACATTTTTTACACTTTTTCACATGCTTTCCTTTTTTTAGTAATTTTGTTTAGTACAAAACTTGCTGGGTCCTGCGCAAACTTGATCACAAAACATAATCATAAATGTATTTAAAATGCAAAGCAATTATTCCCAAAGCGTGTAAATACATATACATTTTGTTAAGTCAATTATTTTCTTTCTCTCTCACTCTCTCTCTCTATCACGCTCTATTTCCCTCACTTTTCTGCATTTTTTCCATTTTCTAGAACTTTTAATTACTTTTAACACAATAGAGTTGATTTGCGAAAATAAGTGGTGTATTGTATTTTACTTTTGAATTTGGAATTTGATGGCTGGACAATGCAGAGTAGCTAGTAGTGATGGAGAGAAGCAGAGTTCTTGGTTATGGACTTATTATACATAATAATAATAAAATTTTAATGATTTGGTTTGAGGTGAAATTATTTTATCGTAAATATCTTCTTTAAAGTGACTTCAAAAGAATATACTGTACTCAGACTTCTGCAATGAAATTTAGTGTGGAATTTTTTTATTATACACAACGTAAGTGAGTATTAGATGAGTAAACGAATGGTACTTGCAACTAGTGCTGGAAGCGATATCGATATAATATCGATTCATCGATGTTCTTGAACTTTTTCGATATATCGATATTTTTTTTTCCGATATTCGATATATCGACGGTCATGGATCCATCACTGATAAACGCGGAAAGAAGCTGGTAAAAGGCAGCATTACCGTTTTGTGGGTAATTCCCCAAATTTGGAGATTTTTTAAAATTTGATTCCTATGTAGAAATTCCTGTGTTTAAAAGTAATGTAAATACGAACATTTTTTTTTAATGTTCATTGTAGAATTGCAAAATCAAGAAAAAACATTTTAAATTTAAAAATTTTTATTTCTATTTTAAGCACTATGAGATTTTGAACAAAAAAATTATGTTTTTTTCCATTCATTTTTATTTTTAATTTAAACATTTTCTTTTTAAATCCCAAATACATTTTAATTCCAAAAATTTCATTTTTAATTTAAAAAATTTCATTTTTAAAATAAAATGACTTGGTTGAAAACGTGAATTATAAAAATAAAAATTTTATTTTTGGTTTATTTTCTCTGAGTGTAAAAGGTATTTAGAATGCGTTACTAATTTGTCTATTTCAAACCTTTTAGTCTTTAACATGGTTTTTTAATAACTTAAATGCGAAATATTTCAGTGAACCACTGTAATTGATACCTACTCCTTCTGGCTGGAACAGAATTTACCTTTTTTGTTTTTTGATTATTAAATTCCCTTTTCAAAAAGGATTTCTGTTGATAATAAATTGAAATATTTAGTTTAAATGTTTATTTAGTTAATTATTTAGAGTAATATAAATTACTGTCACTCTCGTTCAATTCAGGGCACAATAATGAAGGCAGACATTTCGAAAAATAAAGCTGTTATATATAGATATGTTAAATTAAGGTTTATATTAGAGCTCCAGATTTTTTTTGAACATTTTCGAGTAGCCCGAACAAATGTTGTTCAAATGTTCGAACAGTAGTTTGTTTATTACCCGTATATTTGTACGGGCATTTGAACAATTCGGGCATTTTGAAGTTTGTTTTTTTCTTTTATTATTTTTTTTCTTCTCCATATGTAGTTGTTTTTATTTTTATTTTTTCGATACACATTTTTTTTGTTTGTAAGCTCGAATGCTCGAATGTTTGTACGGTCATTTGAACAACAAACGGGCTTCAAACAAAAACGATCAATTCGATTTGTTCGATACCCGGGTATCTAGAGCTCCAGTTTATATAAAGTGGAGCTCTCGATTTTTTTGAACATTTTCGAGTAGCCCGAACAAATGCTGTTCAAATTCTCGAACAATTGTTTGTTTGTTTATTACCCGTATGTTTTCACGGGCATTTGAAGTTTGTATTTTTCGTTTTTCGTTTTCGTATTTTTTTATTTTTGTTTTCCTGATACAAATTTTTTTGTCTGTAAGCTCGAATGCTCGAATGTTTCTACGGGCATTTGAACAACAAACGAGCCTCAGACAAATTCGATCTTTTCGAATTGTTCGATACCCGGGTATCTAGAGCTCTAATATAAAGGTCGATATATCGATAATATCGATGCTTTTTCTCAAAAATATCGAAAATATCGATACTCGTAAACATCGATGTTTTTCCAGCACTACTTGCAACATTTTTGATATCGTATTCAACAAAACGATAATATTTTAAAAACTGTATAAACATTTAAAGTTCGTTCCACAGAGGAAATTTTCTTTGCTTCGTCTCAAAATGGCTGCAGTACTTTGAAATTTTCATTTTCTTATATTTCTTAGCAAAATGCTTCAAATAAAGATAACAGCATATTAATTAAAAATCAACACAACTAGCACACATACAAACATACTTAGGTATATATGTATGTACATATACATATGTATGTATGTACAATGCAATATGCATTGATAAGCAAGAATACAGCAAAAGTGTAAGCGCATTATACCCTGTAGGAAAATCAATGCCATTAGAGCATTATTCCAAGTTCAGATGTAATAACAAAACGGCAAAAAGGATTACCTACATAGGTACCAGGGCTCGGGGAAATCGATTAATCGATTAACCGAATTATTCGAATAGGACTGAAATCGACTTCAATTATCCGGTTAGCGATTTTCGAGTAATCGAAAGCTGCCAACTATTCGAATAACTGCTCACTTTAGATTATCCGGTTAATCGTTCCATTCCGATTAATCGAATATTGTACTTTCGATATTATTACATTCATAAATAAATATGAAGCCATTTCATCAACATTTTAATGTGATTTTTTGGACATTTTTTGTTGTTGTTGTAGCAAATCAAAGCACTCCCCGCCCTTTTCCGGGTGTTAATCCGCCACGCTCAGGTACTTTTTCTTTCTGTACTAGGCTAACTATGGTAAGGGCGACATTTTTGGAAGAAGGGAAGGGAAGAAGATGTTGACGAGGAAGATGAAAAAAATAAAGATGATGATGAATGTGAAGGTGAAGGAGGAAAAAATTAGGAAAAACCCCTTAATAACCCTTTTTTAGCTGTTTTGGTACATTTTGCTCTTCTTGAAGAAGGAGCCAGCAAAATTTCGCGCACCAGTCAATGTCCTTGGCATTCCAATATCCGTGGTATCGTAATTCCATTTCTTTTATTTCTTAGTTAAAACGCTCACTGTTGTAAAAGTCCGCGCCTAGATTTGACTCTTATGTTGAGAGGGTTTCGGGACAAGTAAAGATTTTCTCTACAGGGTAGAGAAAATACGAAAACAAAAGCATACATACATACATATACTTATTTATGCAAGCAGATGAGTTCAAAAACATGTCTATAGAACTCTTATTTAGTAGTCAAAGGTTAAGTGAGAGAATCGAAGTCAGTTCATCAAATATGCATACATATGCATATACAAATTCATATACTACGTATATTAAAGCAATTCAAAGGCATTGCAGTTATTATTAAATGAATGAATTAAATTAATAGGAAAGTAAACAACAAAATGCACATAAAAGGCATAGTATGCTAATAATAAATAAGTAATTAGAATACAAAAATAAGAAAGGAGTACAAATACATTGTTTTGAAATTACGTGCAATATTTTCTATGGAAAAACAAAGGTTGGCAAAGTTTAAGCCCTCAAAGCTTATTCTCATATGACCATAAAACGAAAAGTATTTAATTGTGTTTTAAGTAAAATACATTTTGTTGAATGGGAAAAGTAGGACAAGTGATAAGATTATAATTTATGTATTAATAGATGAGAGGTTAGTTAATAAATACTATTAATTTAATTAATTTAAATCTAATGAGCCGAGCTTCTCTACGACATTGTCGTTAATTTTTTTTTCCTACAAATTGGGCGGATCTATAGTTTTATGACGGCTCCGAACGGCAAATGCATTCCCTGTGAGAATAGGGATCAAAATAACCCTTTCTTAGGTGTGCTAGATGGTTAAAATGTTCTAGAAAATTATTCGCCATAAAATTTCAGTAAGTGTCTCTTCAGAAAAAATTTTTGTAAAATGAACCTAAAAGACCACAGGAAGCGAGGAACTTATATTCCTCGGAATGTTAAACGTGTTTTATTTGCAGTTCTACTGAAGCGCTCGAATTGAGTAGGTACTGGGTCGAAGTGACACCAATGGCGCGCATAGGGTTAATACAATTATAAAGTGGAAACGCTCCTGTCAAGCCAAAGAGATTGGCGTATAAAACTTTGCGATCGGACCATAAATACCGAAGATATGAAAAAGATAATTTTAGCGACATCTAGCGGCGTCCAAAAATAAAATAAAATTTTTTCCAGAAATGTTTTCGAAAAATAAATCATATGCGGGGGCGTACGGTGGACTTTTTTGTCCATATAAGGCGAGACGGCCTAATGTATGTACATATGTACATACATATATACAAATTTATTGGTTGCTCTTCAAATTCCTCCTCACAATTTAGCGATTCCGATGCGCATTCATCAGTTGCGGCGATGGCGCACACTGGGGATTTTGCGGAAAAAAGTCAAATTGTCAACATACTCTTCATGCAATATGCAGTGATATTTTGGAATTTAGACTAAATGGTACAACCAAATCAAAAAGAATTACTCCGATCTGACTGCTAGTTTTTTTTATAGCCTTCTCAAACTCAGTACTTGTATGTTTTACCGAACCAACTTAATTTAAACCTAAGATTTCAAAACGAATAATCTTTTATTATGTGAGCTAACGTTTTTCTTTTTTATACTCAGCTGTACTAGTACACAGAGTATTATAGTTTTAATCACATAACGGTGGATTGTAACAGAATGAAATAATCGAGACAGATATAGACTTAAATCGATTGAGCCATGTCCGTCCGTCCGTCTGTCCGTCCGTCTGTCCGTCCGTCTGTCCGTCTGTAAATACTCTAACTCGCGCAAAAATTGAGATATTTTGATGAAATTTGAAATGCAAGTTGGTATCGAGACTGGGACGGTTGGTATTGAAAATGGGCGAAATCGGACCATGACCACGCCCACTTTTCCTATATAGAAAAAATCGGAAATTTGGTATCTCAGTCACTAATATAGCTGGAGCGATGAAATTTTACCCACGTGTTGAACTCACGCCCCTAGGAAGAAATTTGATGAAATTTTGGAAAATGGGCGGTGCCACGCCCACTTATTAAGGGTCAAACATTGAAAGTTTTATATGTCATAACTCAGAAACCGTTGAAGATATAGCGATGAAATTTGGTATGCCTGATGTACTTATTTAGCCAAATGTTTTGACGGAAAATTGTGAAAATCGGTTGACGGCCACGCCCACTTTTATATATGGGAACTATAAAGGGGCCTAATAAAAACATTTTAAGCGATATTTCTGTCAAATATAAAGATATATCATTAAAATTTTATGGCAGGAGTCTAACTACGGACATAAAACAAAAATCACAAAAATTTTGGAAAATGGGCGTGGCACCGCCTCTTTTTAGAAGCTGGAATATACGAGATTTCTGAGCCCATAACTCGACAAATAATTGATATATAATGATGAAACTTGGTGTGTACACTTTTATTACTTGTGGTAATACATGTTGAAAATTTTAGCCAAATCGGTTGACGACCACGCCCACTTTTATATATGGGTATTATAAAGTGGCCTAATAAAAACATTTTAAGCGATATCTTTGTCAAATATAAAGATAATTCATTGAAATTTTGTGGCATGAGTTCTACAATAGATCGGAAACAAAAAATAGAAAAATTTCGGAAAATGGGCGTGGCACCGCCTCTTTTCAGACAAAGGAATCAACGAGATTTCGGAGCCCATAACTCGACAAATAATTGAGATATTATGACGAAACTTGGTTTATACACTTTTATAACTTGTGTTAATAGACACGCAAAAATTTATTGAAATCGGTTTATGACCACGCCTACTTTTTAACAAAGATATTTCTGGGACACCCTTTGGGAATTTGTAACGTGGCATCTTTGTAACTAGAAGTCATAAAGGAATGAAATTTTGTACAAAGAATAATATTCATATGCTTAGTTGGATGGCTGATAGAAATTTTGAAAATGGGCGTGGCTGCGCCCACTTTATGCGGCACTCGATTCATATAAAATACACCGTGTTTCCATCAAACGCAAACAAACAATGAAAGCATCAGCTGAGTATCTAATGTTCGATTCCACTCGAACTTAGGCTTCCTTACTTGTTTAATTTTTTATTTAAAATAGGATATTTCAGTCTACTAAAATTAAAAAAATAAACTCTGCAGAGACTTAAGTTTTTTTTTTTTGTTTATTTCTATGAACATATAACAAAAATCCCTTTTTCTCCAAACATTTGGACCTGTAATTTTAGCTCCACTTGCCTCCAGTTGGAAATCACTACTAATACATTGTTTCATATCTGTTTTTACATTCTTAATCAATTTCAAGTGCCCCCAGGTGCCCCTTTTCAATTTATTGTATTATACAGTACAACAGTTTTCAGCTAATTGATTCGTGACTCAATTATGATAAGGCTCTTTTGTTTAACATAACTCAAGAACCACTAGTGGGATTTTGTTTAAACAAATTTATAAAAACCAAGAATTACAAGTACTTTCATCTGTTTATATAACGTTTCGCAATATAGGCAACAGTTTCGCAGTTATAAATAAATGTATGGAGAAAAAAAATATTTTTGGCCTAAAAATACATTTTTTTTAATTCATAAAAAATCGAAAACGGTAAAAAAGTTCAAAGTCCTATTATTTTCACGTAAAGTCGCATAACCTATGAACAAAATGATACATAAATCATGAAAATCGATGAACGCGTTTCGCTTTTATTCGAAATTAAGTACAGGTATGAATTTAAAATTATTTTTATTTTTTACTATAGGTCCAAGGGAGGTACCCCTAGGGAGTGGCCGATTTCAATTATTTTCTGTACCGTCAATGCCCTTTATGAGGGTAACTGATATGCAAAGTTTCGTTATGATATCTTACTTTTTTGAGCTGGAATTAAAATTTGTATTTAATTTTTTTTTTAATTTTTTACTATAGGTCCAAGGGAGGTACCCCTAGGGAGTGGCCGATTTCAATTATTTTTTGTACCGTCAATGCCCTTTATGAGGGTAACTGATATGCAAAGTTTCGTAAAGATATCTTCCTTTTTTGAGCTGAAATTAAAATTTGTATTTAATTTTTTTTTTAATTTTTTACTATAGGTCCAAGGGAGTTACCTCTAAGGAGTGGCCGATTTCAATTATTTTTTGTACTGTCAATGCCATTTATGAGGGTAACTGATATGCAAAGTTTCTTACTTTTTTGAGCTGAAATTAAAATTTGTATTTAAATTTTTTTTTAAATTTTTTATTATAGGTCCAAGGGAGGTACCCCTAGGAGTTGACCGATTTCAACCATTTTTGAAAATTTTCTTAACTAGCTCATATATAACCTGTCTGCAAAATTTCAAAGCCCTACGACAACTCCTTCTATTTTTTTCCGCTGAATGTATGGAAGCTTCCCCACTGTGTGGCGTTGCTTTGTATGTATATTCAAACGAAAAATTCTTCAATCAAAGTTGCGATGCAAATCAAGCAGTAAATTGAGAAGACAACAAACCACCAAAAGCATTCCTTTAACAAATACACAGACACACACACACGTACACTTAAAATAAACTCATTTCATTTGCGGTAAAATGCACAACGCAGCTCCTCCGTGACGACTAGATGCGTTTGGAATTGGATTCGACGCTGCAAATGCTGCTAATTTTGTTGTTGTTGTTGCCGTTGTTGCTGTTGCTGGAGATGTTGCTGCCTTGTCGAATTGTTTGATGTGGTTTCGCTTAGCATACTTTTGGGGGAGTTTAGCGCTAGCAATGCGGCTGGAAGTGGAAGCAGATTTATAGGCGCACATACACACATGCGCTGCAAGTTACCGTTAGCTACAGTGGCATACATTGCAGTATATTTTCCTTACCGCAAATTGCAGAATGCAGCACTCTGTTATGGGCGCTCCAGTGCGCTCAGGGAGTCTCTTATTCGCGCACACAACGCACCGACATATAACAATAACAATAAAGCAATAAATGCAGCAATTTGCGGGAGAAATATGTATGTATGTATGTGTGTGCATGTGTACATACATATTTATGTATCATTGCTGCTGATAATAATATTGCTAATGTTGCTGGTTTAATGTTGCAAAACATTTTCTTGTGTTTATTATTTTGTTCACATTCCTCTTGTTTTTGTTGTAGTCCTTGTTGTTCAAATTGGCTATTACTTGCCATTGTGCTACATACTCCACATTTTAGTTTGCATAGTGAACCGAATACAAATTCTAATTTCATTTTAAGTATTCATGAAATTCATGCTTACAAACTTATGTACATACGCACAGACACGCAATACGAAATCAGGCAAGGGTTAAGGCACAGAATTCAAGTCCAAAGTGCATTTGTAATTATTACGTTGCATGTGGTTAAGTGTGTGCGCAGGTGTGCTTGTGTAGGTGTGTACGTAAGTGTGTGAAGCAATTTCGTAAAAACCACTTTAAGCCATACAAATTTTATACATGTAAGCAGCCGCAAAGTATGCTTTAGATTTATTTTTAGTAATTTTTAATAAAAAGCTGCTCTTGTGGGTTTTAACATTTTGATATGCACATAAAATGAAAAAAAAAAAACTTAAAGGAATAAAGCAGAGTAAAAGATGCGGGATAAATAAGCGTTAAGTTAAATTTAATAAACATGTTGATTTAAAAATTATTAGGTAGTATTTATATACTTTGATCAAATTACTTGCTCCCAGCAAACCTTCTCGGAGCCCTCATTTAATTTGGGAATCCAATATTAGTCCGAAATAAACTTTTGGAATACAATATGAGTCCGAAATCGATATGAATCCGAAATATGTGTGCAATATGAGAATTTTTTTTTTGTATAACCAAAATTAAGCTGTTTGTGGTTAACAAATTTTCGATTGCATTTTTACAAGTTTGTGTCATCTGCATTTAATTGCGCCAAACAACGTGAATTGATGGTAAGACATTAAAGCGACGATAAAAGCGAAAAAACAAGGCGGTTGTGTACAGAAATAAATATATGTACATTAGATGAGTTTTTTTTTTTTTGTATAGGATTCTTTAAACCTTCTCAGATCCTCCCTCCGGCACCGGAATATGAAAATAGGGTGTTTTAGAGTAAGTAAACTGAAAGAAAAATTTCACTTTTCCAAAAACTAGATGGAACTACACCAAAAACCGCGCAAATTCCCAGAATTTCAAGGTATGTTTAGATTTATGTATGAAAAAAGTTGGACTTTTCCACAAGAAAAAAATTGATATGTACGGATGACCTCAAAATATTATTGGGCAATATTGGTATCAAATTAAGAGTCTTAACTAGGGCTTTAATATGGAACTCATTATATGTCAATTTCTTAGTCAATTTTCGATATGCTGGCCGATAAGTGGTCCAGGATGACTACAGAAGATTCTAAAGAATAGCGATGACACTTGAGTCTACTTTTTGACTTATATTTGTCGAAAAGGTGGACACAGAAAAATGGAATGGCTTCAGATTGAAGCCCTAGGTAAAATCTTTATTTTGATACCCATATTGCCCACAAATGTTTTGGCGTCATCCGGCTCCATTTTTTGTCCGTTATCCGCGGTCTCGACCTTCCTATTTTTTTTTTTTCATTTGTGGAGTTATCCACCCACATTAAAAAAGCACGAACAGCCCAAAAAACCGCCTTCAAGAGTAAAATTGTTAAAAAAAAATTGAAGAAATTTTAAGGTACACGGTAAAATATGTCATATCATTTGGTACTTAATTTAATAATTTTTGGAATTAAATATGAATTTTAATACCAAAAATTCTTATTTTGAAACTATGAAAAGTTTTACAATTTTATTTTATTTATTTAAAAATAATGTCTTGAAAAGTATTAAAATTCTCTCTTTCTCACTTTTGGTTTGGAATCAAAACCAAAAAAAAATATTAGAAAAAATTTGTCCAAATATGTAAATAAATACTAAATGTTTTTTTTAAAGTGAAATAGGTACGATGGAGAAATTAAATTTATTAAAATGAATTTCCCCAAAGCGAATTTTTCATGCCTGATGGAACAATTGTATCAAGTAAGTAATACAGAAGATTAATGCCTCAGACACACATGTGGTAGAAATATTATAATATCAATACTATGATTTGGCTTTACTATGAAAATTTTCAATTAAACTACAATATGAGAGTGACACATAATATGTGGTATAGATCGCAATATTTCTACTATACTACGATGTGTGTCTCTAGCATAAGTGAATATTTTGAGGGTAAATTTTGTTTTATTTTTTTTTTTTTAGTCTTAAGGCAGCTGATGATATCTCTTGATACCGCTACGGTGCCGAAATTTCTCTGGCAAAGGCCAGTAGCTGCAGCAGTTTTTTTACTCACTGTGGTACAATTTGACAAGGGAGCTGCCCATCCTATTAACAAACAACAAAGACTATGTGATAATTCCTACCCGACTTTACTTCACTTAAACTTGATGAACTCATCCAAATATTATTCGATTTTTAATAGCTATACATTTCTGGAGAGAGTATTAAATAACGCAGCCTATCGTGCGATTTAAATAAAAAAATAAATTGAAGATTCATGAGAAAAAAAAGAAAATCATCACTTTGGGCCGCGATATTACCTTCCCTGGGTAGTGTACCAAAAAACTGAGTACGCCATTCTCTTTAGCGATTAATTCTACGTACGGGTGGATATCAATTTTTTTCTTGTGCATAATCCTAACATTTTTCATACATACATACATAAATCTAAACATACCTTGAAATTCTGGAAATTTGCGCGGTTTTCGGTGTAGCTCCATCCAGTTTTTGGAAAAGTCAACTTTTTAACACGCTTTTATTAGTTTCACCTGTATGTATGTATGTATGTATGTATGTATGTATGTATGTATGTATGTAACTTCTTGCTTAGGTTAAAACCACCGCTATGTTCCAACAGATGGCGCGCGTGTATTTACATTTTTAAAATATCCACTTATTTAACACGCTTTTATTAGCTTCACCTGTATGTATGTATGTATGTATGTATGTATATATGTATGTATGTATGTAACTTCATCCCATCCTAAAAGTTGCAACATTTAACTAAATTATTATATCTTTCAAACATTCACTTTTTTGTGTTCTCTCTATTATTTCTATTCTCCTCCGGATTCGCAACATGACATCAACAGCCCAACGGCATCATATAGTAGGACATTCAACATTATATTTTATGCTACATTGCGGCTTTTATGTTACCTTTCTTCAAAATAGCCTCTATGAATTTCAATTCACTCCCGTATACAAGCCAATAAGTAACAAGCTTGCAGGGTACGGAAAAACACTCACGAACGCTCAAAAATACATTCTTCTCAAATCACAAACAAATGTTCAAAGAAAAACGTATAACCACTCAAATAGCGAGCGAACTACACTCTAAAAACTGCGTGTAAATATGCTACCAAAATATATGTAATTTTTAGTTGAAATTTACATTTTTTTTTCGTAGATTTACACTACAAGTGTGTAATTTACAGTTCTAAACGAAATTTTACGCACTTTTCAGCAAAAGTGAGCATATCATGCGATTTTACACGCATTTTGGATTAAAATTGCATACAGAAATTGTAATTTCAAATCTCGTGCGCGAAATTACAATTGAGTGGGGTAAAATTACATAGTGAATTGGTAATTTTGTTTAACTTATATGCGAAATTACAATTTATTACTCGATTGGTGTTTAGATTTAAAGTTTGTTTGTGTAGTCTTTACACTTGTATTGTTTAAATTTAAACAGCTTATCTGTTGAATTTTTCAGTGTGCGATTTTGCGCATAATAAGGTAGGAAAAAAGTAACCTACCTTTTTGTGTGCAAAATTACACGAAAATTTCTAAGAGTGTAACGCACAACAGCCAGCGATCGCTCATAGCGATGGCGATAAACTCAATGCATAAATTCACTCAAAAATAAAGCTTGAAGCTTTCTGTTTTGGGTTTGTTGTATTTGCAATGAAATCAACCGCATGTACAATGTACATACATACGTACGTATGCAGAGCAAGAACTGGTTTTGTGTTTTGTGTAACAAGCTTTCTGTTTGTCGTTGTTGTGTTTGCAATAAAAACAATCGCATGTACATACATATGTATGCAAAGCAAGAACTGGTTTTGTTTGTAATTCATTTAATAGTAAGTGCTGAATCAACGAAAAGGAACCCTAATTACATTTTTATACTCAGCTGTACTAGTACACAGAGTATTATAGTTTTAATCACATAACGGTGGATTGTAACAGAATGAAATAATCGAGATAGATATAGACTTATATATATCAAAATGATCAGTGTGAAAAGAGAAATCGATTGAGCCATGTCCGTCCGTCCGTCCGTCCGTCTGTCCGTCCGTCCGTCTGTAAACACTCTAACTCGCGCAAAAATTGAGATATTTTGATGAAATTTGAAATGCAAGTTGGTATCGACACTGGGACGGTTGGTATTGAAAATGGGCGAAATCGGACCATGACCACGCCCACTTTTCCTATATAGAAAAAATCGGAAATTTGGTATCTCAGCCACTAATATAGCTAGAGTGATGAAATTTTACCCACGTGTTGAGCTCAGGCCCCTAAGAAGAAATTTGATGGAATTTTGGAAATTGGGCGGTGCCACGCCCACTTATTAAGGAGCAAATATTGAAAGCTTTATGAGTCATAACTCAGAAACTGTTGAAGATATATCGATGAAATTTGGTACGCGTCATATACTTACTTAGGCAAATGTTTGGACGAAAAATTGTTAAAATCGGTTGACGGCCACGCCCACTTTTATATATGGGTATTATAAAGTGACCTAATAAAAACATTTTAAGCGATATCTCTGTCAAATATAAAGATATATCATTGCAATTTTATGCCAGGAGGCCACCTGCGGACATACAACGAAAAACACAAAAATTTTGGAAAATGGGCGTGGCACCGCCTCTTTTTAGAAGCTGGAATATACGAGATTTCTGAGCCCATAGCTCGACAAATAATTGATATATAATGACGAAACTTGGTGTGTACACTTTTATTACTTGTGGTAATACATGTTGAAAATTTTAGCGAAATCGGTTGACGACCACGCCCACTTTTATATATGGGTATTATAAAGTGGCCTAATAAAAACATTTTAAGCGATATCTTTGTCAAATATAAAGATAATTCATTGAAATTTTGTGGCAAGAGTTCCACAATAGACCGGAAACAAAAAATATACAAATTTTGGAAAATGGGCGTGGCACCGCCTCTTTTTAGACAAAGGAATATACGAGATTTCTTAGCCTATAACTCGACAAATAATTGAGATATTATGACGAAACTTGGTTTATACACTTTTATAACTTGTGTGTTAATAGACACGCAAAAATTTATTGAAATCGGTTTATGACCACGCCTACTTTTTAACAAAGATATTTCTGGAACACCCTTTGGGAATTTGTAACGTGACATCTTTGTAACTAGAAGTCATAAAGGAATGAAATTTTGCACAAAGAATAATATTCATATGCTTAGTTGGATGACTGATAAAAATTTTGAAAATGGGCGTGGCTACGCCCACTTTATGCAAAACTCGCTTTATATAAAATCTATCAAACGCAAACAAACAATGAAAACATACAGCTGAGTATCCAATGTTCGATTCCACTCGAACTTAGGCTTCCTTACTTGTTATACAATGTTTTGTAAACGTGAGGTGAAAAAAATTTCTCTAAAAATAAAAAAATAAAAAATAAAAATAAAAATAAAAAAGAAAAAAAAAAAATGCGCCACTCGGGACTCGAACCTGAGCTCCTTGGTCCGTAGGCAGCATACCTCACCATTACGCTACAAACGTATCTTTATTGTCTAAATTCGAATTTATTCAATCAGGTTTCTTTTTTTTTTTTTGTTCTTTTCAAATGCTTCACCTCAACTTCTCTTCACTTTCTGATTGTAAAATATAACAAAACGTTTGGGAAATTTTGTATTTCCAAACTAGTTTGGAAAACCTTGAATAAAAGGGTTTGGAAAATATTGCATAATAAGCTAGTTTACTTCACTGCATATTGGGATTTTTGGTAGAAGTTATAAATACATATGTATGTAGATCTATTTCGGAGAACACCACATCCCATCAGACTTCTTTTTACTTTTATTCTTGCGTCCGCATAAAACATCCTTTAATGAAAAATTTCACTAAAAAGTTAAAAATAAATAATAGCTTAAAAAAACTAAAAAACACGCTTTAATCTTAAAAATCGTACTAAAAATTGAGAAATAATTTAATTAGAAACAAAATGATGAACGAAAATATAAGTATTTAAGGAAAAGCGTGGGGCTGCTCAATAATATTTGAACATGA
The DNA here is from genome assembly GCA_960531455.1 of Urophora cardui. Classification (NCBI taxonomy): domain Eukaryota; kingdom Metazoa; phylum Arthropoda; class Insecta; order Diptera; family Tephritidae; genus Urophora; species Urophora cardui. The sequence goes on along the minus strand of OY482672.1, from coordinate 64,686,854 downwards.
AAATATTCGATTCGTACAACTAGTACAAAAATATACCCAGTTGCGAAATTAAAGGGTTACGATATATGAAATCTCAAAAAAGTCAAAATAAAATTATTAGTAAAAAAACACCGATTTTAAATATTTTTTGACATACTGAGCACCCCACGCTTTTCCTTAAATTCTTATATTTTCGTTCATCATTTTGTTTCTAATTAAATTATTTCTCAATTTTTAGTACAATTTTTAAGATTAAAGCGTGTTTTTTAGTTTTTTTAAGCTATTATTTATTTTCAGTTTACTTACTCTGAAACATCCTATGTTCATATTCTGGTGCCGAAGGGAATATCTAAAAAAACGCATATAATGTACATATCGCCGGTCTGCTGCCAGAGACACGAATGTGACATTTTTTTTAAGTGTGATGTCTGCTCTTTATCGGGTAAATATTGATATAATAACAATTAATATTTGTATATATACTTATGTACATACACGTACATATTATGTATGTATGTATACACATGCATTTATACAAATATTAATTGTTAGTACATCAATATATACCCGATAAAGAGCAGACATCGTACTTAAAAAAATTTTCACATTCGTGTTTCTGGCAGGAGACCGACGATATATAAGTAAATGAAAACGATAAAAGCAATCAAAAACTGCTTAAGCCAACTAAACCAAACTGACAATCAAAGCTTTCGTCTACAGAGCATTTAATACAACTTACTTTTTAAAGGCGCTTACACGGCTCGCTTGGCTTTCTTGGCCAACAACAACAACCGCAACAGTATCTGGTTACATAACGAATGGCAATTAGTTGTAATTTTACTACACTAATTAACACTGGAATGCAATAATGAAATCACTTCAACACACTCTACACAACAAATTAAGAGCTTTAGTTGCAAAAAGTTAAATAATATTAGAGATACCGACCACAACAAAGGCCAATACGTGGATAGTGGCAACGAGCAATGACATGAAAGGAAGGAAGGAAGGAAGTAAGAGTAACTGATAGCGATAAACAAGATACAAATTTCAAATTAAGACACGGTTAAACAAGATAATGTACGAGCATGTATGTAATTTCAGTTTACTTCTTAATTTAGCCGAAAGCACTTTGTGTACTTATTTATATGCAAGATGTTGTCAGCTTAGATTTCGGTGAAGGGTAGAGGTTTATATTACCTTACAAGTCGCTCAACCAACCCCATTCAGCCAATCAGCCAGTCCACCAGCCAACCAGCCAGCCATCATTCTCAAGCGAGTATCAAATTGCTTGAAAGGAAACAATGACTCTACGATGACTCACACAGCTCGTAAATAAGTGTGGCAACACAGCAAATGCTGCAATCTGCACTTAAATCAGGTATTGCACACATTTTACTATCTAAATATGTATGTATGTACAATTTACTGCATTTTACTGCCAGCACTGCGTATGAGCAACCGCAATATGTGAGTCGGTGAGTGAGTGAGTGGGTGAGTGAGTGAACGAAGCAGAAATAAATTGAGTGGATCTTTTTGGGGGACAATTTTATATGTCATTTATTTTCCTTTTTTTTGACAAAACTAAACTGTCGATTTGTATTCAATTTTTGTAAATTAAAATGTATGCATGTATGTGTGTTATTGTTCTTGCTGGGCATACAACAATAAATAGCACAAGAAACCAATAACTATCGGCTATGCTCTAATGGACATTCATGCCATTCCAGCCTCAAAAAAAAAAAAAAAATTCTCAACCAAAATAGCATTTTTGTCTTCTACTTTCTTTTGATTCGAACATGTGAGGCGTAAGCGCTTTTTTATAGCCAGTTGCAGTTTTAAATGTTTATTGAACTACATATTTAGTAAAACCTACTTTTTGATGTCAAGCCAAATGTGGTTCAACGGATTTGCCTCTTCTTTTTTAAAGATTTTCTTAGTGCCTTGCAGATTAGAAATCAAATAAACCAATTTTTGAAAGTTAAAAATTTTACACCAAAGCAACAAATATCTGCGGTGAACAAAAACCACACTCTACAAGTCACCCATTTTTTCTGCCCCGAAACACGGCGAGGAAGGTTGCATGAACGATGTCAATATCAGATGAGGAATATTCGAGATAAAAGTTCTTAGGAAAATTTATGCAGCTTTACGCGTTAGCGCCACCTCTAAAACGTTTAGTTGGTTAAGCCTCAAGTGCAGAAAAGAATGCAATCGGGTATAGAGTGGAATTTAACAAACTCCCCTTATCACTGTGACATTACCATAGATTAGTGGCATACATTACTACGAAAAAAATATGCACATAAATTCCAGAATTTGCTCTTCTATGCTGTTGTATCGTAGAACAACAAACCCCCACCAAAAAAACAAAAACCAGCACAGCAACAAAACGAACTGCATTGTCAATTTATATGCACATACATATGTATGTACACTAGGGTGGTGCTTAAAATCAAATTGGAAAAGCGTGGGGGTGCTCAATAATATTAGAACATGAAAATATTCGATTCGTACAAAAATATACCTAGTTGCGAAATTAAAGAGTACGATATATGAAATCTTAAAAAATTCAAAATAAAAATATTAGTAAAAAAACACAGATTTTAAATATTTTTTTAAATACTGAGGACCCGACGCTTTTCCTTAAACACTTATATTTTCGTTCATCATTTTGTTTCTAATTAAATTATTTCTCAATTTTTAGTACGATTTTTAAGATTAAAGCGTGTTTTTTAGTTTTTTTAAGCTATTATTTATTTATATCTAATAGCCGAAATCGATAGTGCTGAACTCAAGGATATTAAATATAAATTTTGGTCCCGATCGGCGACAGTTAAGGGGTGTCGCACAGCGATCAAAGTTCAGAAAAATCTATGAAAATTCAAAAAATTAAATTAATTTTTTTTATATCTAATGGCAGAAATCGATAATCATCAAACTAAAGGATATTAAATATAAATTTTGGTCCCGATCGGCACAGGAGTCAAAGTTCAGACCAATGTAAGGACCAAACAATTTCATAACATTTTTTCTATATCTAATGCCCAAAATCAATAGTCCTGCACTCGAGAATACCAAATATCAATTATTGTCCCGATCTGAGACGGTTAAGGGGTATCGTACCGTGTTGGCCGCTGTGGTGCAGTGGGTAGAGTGCTCGCCCCAGTCCGAGCAAACACCAAAAAAAATTCTTTCTAATTAGTAAAAATCCAATTATTGGGTTTTTTAAGAGCAGCGGTCACCTCTCGGCAGTGGGCGGCATACCCTTCGAGTGTATTTCTGCCATGAAAAAGCTCCTCACAAAAATGCTTATGGCCGAGTTATAGCCAAAAAACCATACAGACAATATGCTGAAAATCGGCACTTGCCTGCAAAGTTCAAAGGTCGATTAAAAACAAATTCGAACTAACCTAAGCAAACGCCGCGATACGGGTCTTCTAAATTAGCCTCTATTTTCACCCCTAACTTTCAGAACCGAGTTAACTTTTGTTGACCTGAATTTGTTCCACAGTGTTATTATTATTATTATTATAAGGAGTATCGTACAAAAGTCACATATGGTAATATCAACTTTGACCCCTGTCGAATATCACTTAACGGTCTCCGATAGGCACCAATATTCATATTTTGGTTGCTTTAGTGCGATACTATAGATTTTGGGCTTTACATATACACAATTAAATTTTTTCAGTCTCCATAGAGTTTTCTGAGTTTTGACCCCTGGCGACACCACTTAGCCGTCTCCGATCGGGAAAAAAATTTATATGTGGGCATCTTTGACTATATTAGCATCGACCTAGTGGCTAAGGTTCACGAAATATCATATACAATTTATCTCCATACATTTGAAGACCACCCTAATCTACACACACAAATGTTATGGCACGCAGAATATTCACATTACATGCATACATATGTACACACATATTTTCGTATTTATGTAGTTTTTGCTCAGGTTCTTGTCTGAGACTGCTGGGCCTTTGACAGCACAAAAAGAAACCCAATGCACTATGCATTCCACCAATGACATGTTTGCACGTATCGAATATAATCCTCAAAATGTTATCTATGATATTTTGCCCTCTCTCCCTTCCCCCTCTTTATACATACATATGTTCAACTTGCTTTTGTTTGATATGGATTTTTTTTCTTTCGTATTTTCAATGTAGAAATTGCATTGCTCTTCGGCTTGTTCCTTCAACTGATGAAGTGAAAGCCACAACAGCAAAACCTACACATTTTTGTAAACCATACATAATTTCAGGATTTACCAGCCACAGCAAGGGAGAAAAATGCAAATTAGAATAGAAGAGCGTTATAGACAAGCAATAGCTAAGTGAGCAAACAACAGAAAGTCATAAAAATGGACTGAGAAATGGAGCGCGAAGGCGGGGGTGGAACTAATATTTGTCTGCTAACTTGGTCATTGCTTGAGCGATTTAGTTACAATCTCATGTAATTGTGTTCTTTTTATTTTTTGCTTGCAGGGACTGCAAAGATTATGTTTTAGTGTGATTGTTAAATCGATGTGGTTTTAGGAATGGGCGCCGTTCTTGGAGGGCTATTTTTTTATTGACCTGGCATTAAAATTAGTCTACACTAGAACATTTCTCGAACGATGATTTAATAAATAACTACTAACCTTGGATGAAGTTTTTTTTTATTATTTTTTAATAGTATTTAGTCAAAATTATTATTTTTTGCTTGGGATATACATATGTATATATAGGCATTCAGTTCCTGCCTAAAAAGACATCGATATCATCAAGGTTGGCAAGATGATTCCGAATGAAACAGTGTTTCAATCTTCACTCGCTCTCAGAAATTTGTATGGAAATTGGCGAGTATCGGCACTGGTTTCCGTGTCGAAACAAGATTGAGAGAGAAAATGAAGAAAAAAAGAGCGAAACACGTTATGTGGAGACATGGTATTAAATTTACAATCTTCTCCAATTTGGTTTGGGCTTACGAAGCGTAAGTGAGTGATAAGCGATTAGGAACGAGAAGCTTATACATATGTATTTAGTGAATAAGATGAGCGCCTGACAAGCGCCAAGGCGAATGAATGGTGGCATGTTGGTGGGTGAGTTGAATGAGGTGGGTGTGAGTTGATTTGTGATGAGTTGTCGAGGGTAAATGAGCATAAAAATACTTGAAGTCATTGCGAGGTACATATAAATATGAAGCATGTGTACATACATACATATATAACACATATTTATATACATACATACATATTTAGGTATATATGTATCACATATCGTAGCGCTTTTGCGAGAAACATGCATTTAAAAAAAATGAAATGTTGGGAAATATTCTACAAAATTTTTCGCCATAAAGTTTCACTACGAGTCACCTCAGACAAAATCTTTGTACAAAGAACTTACAAAAAATAGACCACAGAAAAGACAAACCAATTTAAAATACTCCAATCGTTATCAGTACTTCTTGGGATTTGTTAAAGTTAAAATTATAATTAAGTAAAAGCACACACTCAGGGAAAAACAGCATTTTAAAATCAAAAATAAAATTTTTGTTCTCATAATGCACGTTTTAAACCAAACCATTTTATACTCAGCTGTACTAGTACACAGAGTATTATAGTTTTGATTTCATAACGGTGGATTGTAACAGAATGAAATAATCGAGATAGATATAGACTTATATATATCAAAATGATCAGGGTGAAAAGAGAAATCGATTGAGCCATGTCCGTCCGTCTGTCCGTCTGTGAGCACGATAACTCGCGCAAAAATTGAGATATTTTGATGAAATTTGAAATGTAAGTTGGTATCAAGACAGGAACGGATGGTATTGAAAATGGGCGAAATCGGACCATGACCACGCCCACCTCCCCTATATAGTAAAAATCGGAAATTTTGTATCTCAGTCACTAATAGAGCTAGAGTGATAAAATTTCACACACGTATTGAGCTCAGGCCCTTATGGAGAAATATGGTGAAATTTTGGAAAATGGGAGGTGCCACGCCCACTTATTAAGGGGCAAACATTGAAAGTTTTATAAGTCATAACTCAGAAACCGTTGAAGATATATCGATGAATTTTGGTAGCCGTGATATACTTACTTAGGCAAATGTTTTGACGAAAAATTGCCAAAATCGGTTGACGACCACGCCCACTTTTATATATGGGTCTTATAAAGTGACCTAATAAAAACATTTTAAGCGATATCTCTGTCAAATATAAAGATATATCATTGAAGTTTTATGGAAGGTGTCCAACTATGGACATATAACAAAAAATACAAAAATTTTGGAAAATGGGCGTGGCACCGCCTCCTTTTAGAAGCAGGAATATACGAGATTTCTGAGCCCATAACTCGACAAATAATCGATATATTATGACGAAACTTGGTGTATACACTTTCACTACTTGTAGTAATACATGTTCAAAATTTTAGCGAAATCGGTTGACGACCACGCCCACTTTTATATATGGGTATTATAAAATGACCTAATAAAAACATTTTAAGCGATATCTTTGTCAAATATAAAGATAATTCATTGAAATGTTGTGGCATGAGTTCTACAATAGATCGGAAACAAAAAATAGAAAAATTTCGGAAAATGGGCGTGGCACCGCCTCTTTTCAGACAAAGGAATCAACGCGATTTCGGAGCCCATAACTCGACAAATAATTGAGATATTATGACGAAACTTGGTTTATACACTTTTATAACTTGTGTTAATAGACACGCAAAAATTTATTGAAATCGGTTTATGACCACGCCTACTTTTTAACGAAGATATTTCTGGAACACCCTTTGGGAATTTGTAACGTGACATCTTTGTAACTGGAAGTCATAAAGGAATTAAATTTTGCACAAAGAATAATATCCATATGCTTAGTTGGATGACTGATAAAAATTTAGAAAATGGGCGTGGCTACGCCCACTTTATGCAGCACTCGATTTATATAAAGTACCTACACCGTGTTTCCATCAAACGCAAACAAACCATGAAAGCATACAGCTGAGTATCTAATGTTCGATTCCACTCGAACTTAGGCTTCCTTACTTGTTTATTTTAACAATGAAAATTTTTAAATTAGAAATTAAATTTTTGAATTAAGAATGAAATTTTTGAAGTAAAAATGCATATTCGATTTAAAAAGAAACATATTTAAATGAAAAATGAAAATGAATGTTGATTCAATAACTCGCAGTTTGTGCAAAATTTTTTTGTGAGAAATCCAACAAAAACAATAATGAGAATCGATTTTTTTTTTAATTTTGTTCTTACATTGATTCATAAGATTCATGGATTCTTTTTTAGTAAACGGGAAGTATAAATGGGTTATTACAATTCAATATAATGTTTATTGTTCTACTATGTGATGGCGTTGGATTGAATTCCAAGTTGATGTCATGGTTCGAATTCGGAGGAGAATCTTATATCTTATATTATAAATGTGAAATGGAAATTGTGTTTAAACTCAATTGGCGGGAAAACCGCTGAACGGATCCTCACGAAACTTTGCACACCTAGGTATTTTCACCCGGTAATTGCTATAGGCATATTTTTAATCTGATTAAAAGTCAGGGATGGGCACCTCCCATACAAAATTTTGCTTTTTTTCGTAATATCTCTTGAAATATTTGTACTAGAATAATGAACATTTTTGTGAAGGAATAATACAAAAATGGCCGCTGTGGTGCAGTGGGTAGAGTGCTCGCCTGCTATGCCAGAGGTCTCGGGTTCAAACCACGGTCCGAGCAAAACACCAAAACAATTTTTCTAATTAGTAAAAATCCAATTATTGGGTTTTTTAAGAGCAGCGGTCACCTCTCGGCAGTGGACGGCATACACTCCGAGAGTATTTCTGCCATGAAAAAGCTTCTCACAAAAAATGCATTCGCCGTTCGGAGCCGGCATAAAACTGTAGGTCCACCCAATTAGTAGGAAAAACACAAAAGGAGCACACCTCGAATTGGGAGAGAAGCTCGGCCATAAAACCCGTCAGAGTTATAATAGCGCCATTGTATTATTATTAATACAAAAATATATACTCAACGGATAAACAATTTAGGTCTTAGTAAAGCAGGGATGGGCACTCTCCTCCCATATAAACTGAAATTTTCACATCGAATATCTCTGGAAATATTTGTAGTAGGGTACTGAAAATTGGTGTGAGGGCATGTGAGATAACTATGTATTAAACGGGTAAAAACGCTAGGTCTTGGTAAAGCAGGGATGGGCACCTCCCATACAAACTGAAACTTTCACAGCGAATATCTCTGGAAATATTTGTAGTAGGGTTCTGAAAACTGGTGTGAGGGCATGTGAGATAACTATGTATTAAACGGGTAAAACTGCTAGGTCTTGGTAAAGCAGGGATGGGCACCTCCCATACAAACTGAAATTTTCACATCGAATATCTCTGGAAATATTTGTAGTAGGGTACTGAAAACTGGTGTGAGGGCATGTGAGATAACTATGTATTAAACGGGTCAAAACGCTAGGTCTTGGTAAAGCAGGGATGGGCACCTCCCATACAAACTGAAATTTTCACATCGAATATCTCTGGAAATATTTGTAGTAGGGTACTAAAAACTGGTGTGAGGGCATGTGAGATAACTATGTATTAAACGGGAAAAACACTAGGTCTTGGTAAAGCAGGGATGGGCACCTCGCATACAAACTGAAACTTTCACAGCGAATATCTCTGGAAATATTTGTAGTAGGGTTCTGAAAACTGGTGTGAGGGCATGTGAGATAACTATGTATTAAACGGGTAAAAACGCTAGGTCTTGGTAAAGCAGGGATGGGCACCTCCCATACAGACTGAAATTTTGACAGCGAAAATCTCTTGAAATATTTATAGTAGGGTACTGAATATTGGTGTTGAGATAATTACGTACTCAACGGACAAAAAAAAAATAAGAAAACTATCTTTGACGTCAAGAATGATATTTTTCTATGTAACTTTTTTGGACTAACTCAATATGCTAATATTTTTAAAAGCACGTGGTGTGAAACCCGCGGGTAACCTCTAGTCTTTTATAAATGTGAAATGGAAATTGTGTTTAAACTCAATTGGCGAGAAAACCGCTGAACGGATCCTCACGAAACTTTGCACACCTAGGTATTTTCGCCCGGTAATTGCTATAGGCATATTTTTAATCTGATTAAAAGTCAGGGATGGGCACCTCCCATACAAAATTTTCCTTTTTTTCGTAATATCTCTTGAAATATTTGTACTAGAATAATGAAAATTTTTGTGAAGGAATAATACAAAAATATATACTCAACGGATAAACAATTTAGGTCTTCGTAAAGCAGGGATGGGCACCTCCCATACAAACTGAAATTTTCACATCGAATATCTCTGGAAATATTTGTAGTAGGGTACTGAAAATTGGTGTGAGGGCATGTGAGTTAACTATGTATTAAACGGGTAAAAACGCTAGGTCTTGGTAAAGCAGGGATGGGCACCTCCCATACAAATTGAGACTTTCACAGCGAATATCTCTGGAAATATTTGTAGTAGGGTACTGAAAACTGGTGTGAGGGCATGTGAGATAACTATGTATTAAACGGGTAAAAACGCTAGGCCTTGGTAAAGCAGGGATGGGCACCTCCCATACAAACTGAAATTTTCACATCGAATATCTCTGGAAATATTTGTAGTAGGGTACTGAAAAATGGTGTGAGGGCATTTGAGATAACTATATATTAAACGGGAAAAACACTAGGTCTTGGTAAAGCAGGGATGGGCACCTCGCATACAAACTGAAATTTTCACAGCGAATATCTCTGGAAATATTTGTAGTAGGGTTCTGAAAACTGGTGTGAGGGCATGTGAGATAACTATATATTAAACGGGTAAAAACGCTAGGTCTTGGTAAAGCAGGGATGGGCACCTCCCATACAAACTGAAACTTTCACAGCGAATATCTCTGGAAATATTTGTAGTAGGGTACTGAAAAATGGTGTGCTGGCATGTGAGATAACTATATATTAAACGGGGAAAACACTAGGTCTTGGTAAAGCAGGGATGGGCACCTCGTATACAAACTGAAATTTTCACAGCGAATATCTCTGGAAATGTTTGTAGTAGGGTACTGAAAACTGGTGTGAGGGCATGTGAGATAACTATGTATTAAACGGGTAAAAACGCTAGGTCTTGGTAAAGCAGGGATGGGCACCTCCCATACAGACTGAAATTTTTACAGCGGAAATCTCTTCAAATATTAATAGTAGGGTACTGAAAATTGGTGTTGGGCATATGAGATAATTACGTACTCAACGGACAAAAAAAAAATAAGAAAACTATCTTTGACGTCAAGAATGATATTTTTCTATGTAACTTTTTTGGACTAACTCAAGTGCTAATATTTTTAAAAGCACGTGGTGTGAAACCCGCGGGTAACCTCTAGTATAAAATAAAGGAGAATAAGAAATGAAGATAGCAAACAGTTAGGCGAAGTAGAAAAGAAGAGGAGAACAAGCGGATGCTATATTTTTGTAGTTGGGACTCGTATTGAGAGAAGATGAAGAGAATGCCGTTGGATACAATTTCGAATCCGGAAGAGAAAATGATATAGAAAACATTGCAGCGGTTTTTTCTCATAGTGCTTAAAATAAAAAATAAACATTTTTAAATTTAAAATGTCTTTTCTTGATTTAAAAATTTTACAATGAACATTTTTAAAATAAAAATGTTGGTATTTACATCACTTTTAAATACGTTTTTGCCCATTTTAACCACGTTTTCATAAGTTTTTATAATTTTATTTCCCTGAGTGTATGTACAAGTATGTATGTATGTATTTTCCAAAAATACCTTTTCAACTATATTTCTAATTATATTTTTATAGGATTTTATATTTATATAAAATTTTACCTATTTATGCTTTAATCGAATGCCAGCAACACACTCAATAACAATAACTAGAATTTATTTTTGTAATATTAAACAGATCAAAGGTTTTACTACATACCTACAGCCATCTACATATTTATTTATGTATAAAAAGATACTAAAATCTTATTTCCACTTCATTGCTTTATAAAAACCAACTACCGGTAACTGAACAAAGAAGGCAAAGCGCCTCATTCCACATACCCAAACAACAAGCCAATGGACGCCTAATATTTATCCCTACCTCGTTTACGAAAAGTGGCAGACTTTTTGGCAACGAAATTTACATAGAGGTATATTGTACATAATATGTATATGGGTATACTATGTGCGTAGGTGAATGAATAAGCAAAAAGCTTTTTGTATTTGAGAAAAAATTTGCATTTTTATGAGGAACAATTGACATTGCAGAGTTGCCATTTGCAGCAAAATATTTCGCAGGCGCTTTCAAGTTCGTTGGCTTTCAAGTAATTTGTCTACTTATATAATATATTTCGTACTCGTATTAAGATGTACGTACCTACATACATACATACATAGATACTTACATTTGTGAATCTATACCCCAGTAGGCCCCCATAGGTACTCATCAATACTTGCCTCCTTACAACTTCCATGACTATGCCCCATGAATGACTTTGTATAGCAAAAAAAGCAATGAAGCGAAAGCATCGGGCTTTCATTCCAAACAGCATTATTTTTTCACTAGCCGGACCCGTGCGCATCTTGCGCAAAAAATAACAAAACATACGTGGCGCCAGTCGGTATGGTTTGTGCTGTCACGCCCATTATTATTATTTATTTGGTTTGGTGGACCTTATGGAACTTTCAATGAATTGCCTATATGTTTGACAAAGATATCGCATAAAATTTTTTTATTATCCCTATATAGGTATGTATGTGCAATATATTTTTATATATTTTTATGTGCGTATATTGTGGTTCTTGCCGACTTGGGTAATTTTTTTCCACACGTTTGCCTTGGCTTAATCGATTTATCTGCTACAGTTCCTGAGTTTTGAATTATAAATCTTTGAAAATTTGCTCCTATTGGCCCATTTTTCAAAATTTCAGCACGTTTCCTCATAACTGCATAACGTAATTTCATCACTCGGGCTTTATTAGTGATTGAATTATCATGTTTTACGTGCTTTTCGAAATACACACATACATATGCCTTATTTTCAACCCCAACTTTCTCTGTTCCCATTAGAATCTATGTACCAAATTTCATTAAAATATTTCTATTTTTGCGCAAGTTAGAGTGTATACGGCCGGACGGACGGACATGGTTCAATCATTTTTTTCATCCTGATCGTTTTGATATACTCTTATATATTAAGGTGGAGTGAAAATTTTTTTTTGGAAATTCAATTTGTTCCAAAGCCAGAACGACACCTTTCTAGCCCAGTAATAAGCCTTTAAAATTTTATTGACCTACTCGCATGTTTAGAGGTGCCCCCAGCCTCACAAAGTTGAAAAAATAGCACGATCTGGTACAAATTTGAAATTTCTACAATTATGAAATCAAAAAAACGAAGTATGAGGATTGATAAACAGGCTAAGTTGAGTATAGAAGTGAATTTTTTTTTTGGAAACAACAACAACCAAAGTTATTAGGGGTCAAAGTTTATATTATGCATTTTTTAAATTGCAATTACTTAAAAACTACTGAACCGATTTCAAATATTTTTATACCATTCGATAGGTATTTTGATTCCCTTTAATTTGATATAAATTTTATGTGGGTTCCATAACACTCCCCGCTGCGGGGGTAAACCCCCCTTTTACCCCCCTTACTTTTCATATAAAGTACCACGCCCAATAAAACACCGTTTCGCATGCATAGCTAATTAATACCTTTAAAACGATGCCTTACTTATTAATTTTGGTGAATTATGCGAGCAGAAAAAGGGATATTTATAAAACACCAATTAGAAATAATATATATGACTAGCCGGACCCGTGCGCATCTTGCGCAAAAAATAACAAAACATACGTGGCGCCAGTCGGTATGGTTTGTGCTGTCACGCCCATTTTAAAAAAACTTATTATTTATTTGGTTTGGTGGACCTTATGGAACTTTCAATGAATTGCCTATATGTTTGACAAAGATATCGCATAAAATTTTTTTATTTTCCCTATATAGGTATGTATGTGCAATATATTTTTATATATTTTATATATATTTTTATGTGCGTATATGTGGTTCTTGCCGACTTGGGTAATTTTTTTCCACACGTTTGCCTTGGCTTAATCGATTTATCTGCTACAGTTCCTGAGTTTTGAATTATAAATCTTTGAAAATTTGCTCCTATTGGCCCATTTTTCAAAATTTCAGCACGTTTCCTCATAACGGCATAACGTCATTTCATCACTCGGGCTTTATTAGTGACTGAATTATCATGTTTTACGTGTTTTTCGAAATACACACATACATATGCCTTATTTTCAACCCCAACTTTCTCTGTTCCCATTAGAATCTATGTACCAAATTTCATTAAAATATTTCTATTTTTGCGCAAGTTAGAGTGTATACGGCCGGACGGACGAACATGGTTCAATCATTTTTTTCATCCTGATCGTTTTGATATACTCGTATATATTAAGGTGGAGTGAAAATTTTTTTTTGGAAATTCAATTTGTTCCAAAGCCAGAACGGCACCTTTCTAGCCCAGTAATAAGCCTTTAAAATTTTATTGACCTACTCGCATGTTTAGAGGTGCCCCCAGCCCAACAAAGTTGAAAAAATAGCACGATCTGGTACAAATTTGAAATTTCTACAATTATGAAATCAAAAAAACGAAGTATGAGGATTGATAAACAGGATAAGTTGAGTATAAAATTGAATTTTTTTTTGGAAACAACAACAACCAAAGTTATTAAAGGTCAAAGTTTATATTATACATTTTTTAAATTGCAATTACTTAAAAACTACTGAACCGATTTCAAATATTTTTATACCATTCGATAGGTATTTTGATTCCCTTTAATTTGATATACATTTTATGTGGGTTTCATAACACTCCCCGCTGCGGGGGTAAACCCGCCTTTTACCCCCCTTACTTTTCATGTAAAGTACCACGCCCAATAAAACATCGTTTCGCATGCATAGCTAATTAATACCTTTAAAACGATGTCTTACTTATTAATTTTGGTCAATTATGCGAGCAGAAAAAGGGATATTTATAAAACACCATTTAGAAATAATATATATGATATGAGTACCTGCGCTATATCTAACAAAATCAAGTATCCTGGCGTGAATAAAAATCGCATCACCTTACAAATGGGCCTAGTGGGTAGGTACTTGTAGGCAATTTTATTTCTAGGTTATATTAGAGAATTTAAGGCGAGTTGAAATACAGATATTAGGATGAGAAAAAAAAACACGCGCGCGCAATAAATTTACAAAATAGATAAAAGGGAGACAAGGAAGCAGTTTCGAATAAAAAAAAATATTTTAAACTTTAAAATTTAAAGCACACGAAAAGAAAGAAATTTTTTTGACAGCTGAAAATTATATAACCGGTTTTATATTGAAGATAAGACCTAACATTCATAAAACAGCGATGTCACGGCAAATCAACACCAAGTCCAATTATTTGAGAGTGAATATATTCTGCCGAATTTTAGCTCAATCTAATCCAACCCACATGAGAGACTTGTAGAAGCCGATTTCCATTCGTTGAACGCTGAACTTTACTTTTCAATTGTTCATTTAGACTAAGGTAACATTTACATATTTCCAGGAGCGATTCTTCGTTGAATTTCAAGGCTGATATTATTTGCGGTGTTAATGTTGATGCCCAAATAGACAAAGTGCTTTTAACTATATAAAAAAAAATGCCATTTACACAGCTGGGTATTTCTAAATAGAAATGAAAGGTAGAAGCATTGCCGAAGCAACAATATACTTAATATTGAATAGCAAGAAAGTATACAAGAGAAGCTGACTAACTTAAAGTGCTTCCTTTTCAGCAAAAAAAAAAAAAAATAATAATATACAAAGTGTGTTCAGATTTCAAGCATCAAACGGGTAATCTCAGCAGACTGATTTGCAAAATGAAAACAGCAGAAGTAGAAACGCTGGCAGCAAAAAGCAAGAGCAACATAAGAATCAAGCCGAGCAATAAAAGAAGATACTAAGTGGCGCTTGTTTTATTTAAATTTCTTGTATTTTATGTATATTCGGCGATCCATGACTTAGTTATTCTTACTGCAAGTATGTATAAATTTTGCTTTTCAGAGCTTAACAAAAACAACAAATTGTTTAATTTTCTTTTTGTAGCTGACATTCCTTGTAAGTTTAAACATTTCACTTTTAGTTGAAATGTCAGTAAATAAAATTTTAGCTATTAAATTGAATAGATTGTTGTGTAGGTACGGTGTGTACAAGAATTAGAATTTGGACAAGACAAGCGTATCAAATGGCTAGCTACAATAGGCAAAAGGAGAGATATAATGCGCAATTAGTTATTAAGGATAAAAAAGTATTTTTTCTGTTCAAATTTTTTAATGAAATAGTTTCCAATCACTTTATAGCGAACAATAAGGTAGGAGAGAATATCCAATACTTTATAATGGCAAAAAATTATAAGCTGTAAGGTAAATGGGAGCGAAGATAAACTACACTTCAGTGGCGGACCTAGCATAAATTGTCTGGGCAAGCCTATGTGTGAATCATAACCATTAGCCATTTATGTAATTTCCTTTGCTGTATTATTTAAAAGTCTGATTGCGTTCCGTCATTGACTTTGATTTAGAGTTCTAGATTTCTTTTTAACATTTTCGAGTGGCCCGAATAAATGCTTTTCAATGCTCGAACGCTCGTTTGTTTGTTTATTACGCGTATGTTTGTACGGGCATTTGAATAATTCGGGTATTTGAAGATCGTTTTTTCTCGTTTATTTTTTTTTTGTTTTTTTCATATGTATTTTTTATTTTTGTTTTCCTGATACACATTTTTTTGTTTGTATACTCAGAGAAAAGGAATCAAAAATAAAATTTTTATTTTCAAAATGCACGTTTTAAACCAAGTCATTTTTATTTTATAAATGAAAATTTTTAAATTAAAAATTAAATTTTTTAAATTAAAATGTATTTAGGATTTAAAAAGAAACATGTTTTAATTAAAACTTAAAATTAATGGAATAAAAACGAAAGTTTTTCCTTCAAAATCTCATAGTGCCTAAAATAAAAATAAGCATTTTTAAATTAAAATTGTTTTTTCTTGATTTTGCAATTTTACTCTGAACATTTTTAAAATAAAAAATTTCGTATTTACATAATTCTGAAATATAAAAACGTGCGCTAGGGAAATCTTACACGAATGCGCAGAGGTATTTTTAGTTTCCTTATACCGACGGAAATTTCAGCAGTAGCAAGTGTATTTGCTTATTGCCTAAAAAATTGGTGCTTTAGTGTTTGAAAAACTGAGGTCCAATTTGATTTCCACCGCTTTTTAAAATTATCTTGATATTGTCCCAATAGTCGCAAAAAATCACAATCAACCCTTTTATAATCTGGTATTTGATATTTATGTTTGCATACACATGCAGATGTAAGAGATTAAGTGCATAAGTATGTACCTACATGCAAACGAAAATCAAATCAAATATGCATATGGCTGTGAACACTGAACTTTTGAATGCCGAAGCCAGCTTCATATTCGCATACAAATTTGATGTGAAAAATAAAAAAAGTGCTTTGCTAGTTTTTTTTTCAATTTAGGTCTGAAAATAAGCAATTGGTTTCTCCTTAGCGAAAGCGAGAAAACAAGCTATGTTATTCTGTTTTGAAAGCCACGTAAAAGCTAATGTGTGGAAACGATGAAGCATGCTCACTGTGCTGTGATTGGCTGTACAAACAAAATACACATTGTGAGGTGGATTGGTGGTGTATTTGCGCTATTTTCTTAGCAGGCTTTTAGGCGCATGTTACAGTGGGGGCTATATTATTGAGAACTTAAATAGTAAACACATTTAAAACGTAAAATAACCAGATTTTAAAGAATTTCGTATGAAATGAACGAAAATGTGTACGCAAGCCGGGCTTCTCGGCTTGTATGAATCGACCGCCTCTGCTACACTTAGGGAAAAAAAAATTATAAAAACTTACGAAAACGTGCTTAAAATGCGCAAAAACGTATTTAAAAGTGATGTAAATACCAACATTTTTATTTAAAAAATGTTCATTGTAAAATTTTTAAATCAAGAAAAAACATTTTAAATTAAAAAATTTTTTTTTTAAGCACTATGAGAAAAAAAACGCTGCAGTGTTCTCTATATCATTTTCTCTTCCGGATTCGAAATTGTATCCAACGGCATTCTCTTCATCTTCTCTCAATCCGAGTCCCAACTACAAAAATATAGCCTCCGCTTGTTCTCCTGTTCTTTTCTACTTCGCTTTAATTGTTTTCTATCTTTATTTCTTATCTTTATATATATTACGCTAAGCCATTTTTTGTAAGCACCATAACTTTTACACCGTTATACCGATTTTCGAAAATGTGGTGTCAGATGAAAGGGCTTGACCTGTAAATGTGCAGGAAGGTTTAGTTTTTTTGCAAAGGGTTGTCAGATGTTTGAAATTTTGATTTTACTGTATAGTTTGTTTGATTTTAAAATTATTGGTACCATATGAAGGGGCTTGACCTGATATTGAGCAATTTAATAGAAATTTTTCAAAAAGGGTTGCCACCTGTTGAAAAATTCAGTTTTACGCTATAGTTTGTTTGATTTTTAAATTTGAGGTGTCATATGAAAGGACTTGGCATGGAAATGAGTAATTTATTAAAATTTTTACAAAAAGGGTACCACCTGTTCAAAAATCCATTTTTACCCTACAGTTTATCTTATCTTTATATCGACGGCTGAGAATAAGATCGCCCTATTTCAAAAATTGTTTCAAAAACGCCCTATTTGAAAAATTGTTTCAATAACGTCCTATTTCAGATTTTGCTTCACGAACGCCCTATTTGAAAAATTATTTCAATAACGTCCTATTTCAGATTTTGCTTCAAAAACGCCCTATTTCAGAGAAAATTCCATATATATTTCTCTGAAATAGGGCGTTTTTGAATAATTGTCTGAAATAGGACGTTATTGAAACAATTTTTCAAATAGGGCATTCTTGAAGCAAAATCTGAAATAGGACGTTATTCAAACAATTTTTGGAATAGGGCGTTTTTGAAACAATTTTTGAAATAGGGCGATCTTATTCTCAGCCGTCGATATATATTACGCTAAGCCATTTTTTGTAAGCCCCATAACTTTTACACCGTTATACCGATTTTCGAAAATGTGGTGTCAGATGAAAGGGCTTGACCTGTAGATGTGCAGGAAGGTTTAATTTTTTTTCAAAGGGTTGCCAGATGTTTGAAAATTAAATTTTACTGTATAGTTTGTTTGATTTTAAAATTTTTGGTACCATATGAAGGGGCTTGACCTGATATTGAGCAATTTAATAGAAATTTTTCAAAAAGGGTTGCCACCTGTTCAAAAATTCAGTTTTACGCTATAGTTTGTTTGATTTTTAAATTTGAGGAGTCATATGAAAGGACTTGGCATGGAAATGAGTAATTTATTAAAATTTTTACAAAAAGGGTGCCACCGTTCAATAATCCATTTTTACGCTACAGTTTATCTCATTTTTAAATTTGAAGTGTCATGCAAGGCCTAGCACTGAAGATGGGTAATAAAAGGAGAGGGAAGAGGAAAATGAAAGGGACGGATATGGCGAAGGACAGGAAGCGAAAGAGGAAGTATGAAAAATAAAATGGATAAAAGGAAAATAAAGCGCAAATAAAGGGGAAAGGGGAAGAGAAAGAGAACTCGAAAGAAAAGGAGGAGCGCGCCAAATGGCCTTTTGTAGGTCGCTTTAAGGTTACCATAGTCTAGAAAAATATTCGGCACAAAACTTCACTATGGGGCTCCTTGGTTAAAATCTATGTATAAAAAATCTAGGTCCACAGAAAATAAAAATAACCAGTAGGTGGCAATAAGTGGTCTTCCACCCTCAAATTGTCGCACAGTGTAATTGAAAGCCACAGCATCGCGTGGCCGGGTTTACTAGTTCTCGTTATTCTCCTTTTTCTTCTTTATTTTATATTCTCCTCCGGATTCGAACCATGACATCAACCTGAAATTCAATCCAACGCCATCACATAGTGGAACATTCGACATTATTATGAAGTGTAATAACCTATTTATACTTCCCTTTTCCTAAAAAAACAATCCATGAATTATATGAATCATTGTAAAAACAAAATTTAAAAAAAATCGATTCTCATTATTCTTTTTGTTGGATTTCTCACAAAAAAATATTTTCTCACAAGAAAATTTTGCACAAAGAGCGAGTTTTTGAATCAACATTCATTTTCATTTTTAATTTAAGTATGTTTCTTCTTAAATCCAAAATGCATTTTTACTTCAAAAATTTCATTCTTAATTCAAAAATTTCATTTTTAATTTAAACATTTTCATTGTTAAAATAAAAATGGTTTGGTTTAAAACGTGCATTATGAAAACAAAAATTTTATTTTTGATTTTAAAATGCTGTTTTTCCTCGAGTGTACTGCTATTCAGGCTGCATATCAAAAGAAATATACTTATCTCGTTTAAATATTCCAAGAGAGTACTTTGTCGCAGAACTCGTCCTCTTAAGAGCCCAACATGCATATGCTCCCTTTTCTTGAGATCGAAAATCAGACTGCAGTCTATTCGAGTAGTGAGCGCATTCAGATAGATTCATTCTATTGGATAACCTTGAGATTTTCTACTGCCTCGAAGGTCTAACTCACGTACATGTTTCATTCGCTCTACCCTCTACTCAACTCCCCTTTTTTTAGCAATCAAATACCAACTAGTAAATATTTTAAAATGATATCATCCATCGTTTTTATTGCGCATTACATACAAATTTCACCTTAATTTCATCATCGAAATACCGCGTCAAAGAACTCAAAAAGCTCAATCTACTGCTTTTTTGGAAAACGAAAGCGAGAAATAAAATTAATAGCTGAAATTCTTTAATTCAGCAGGGATCATTATTTGCGCTCAAACTGCCATTTTCATAAGTGGAATAAGTAAAATGGGAATAAATGGAAAATCCCACTGATATATTTCGGCACTCACACACATAGTTACATACATACATATTTGAAAACCTCTCGCACACAAACGAACAAATGCTGACATGTAAATTTAACAGATTTTCACCTTTCAAGGCAGTGGATTTGTCATTGAAATGTACGTACGTAGTACTTAGCTCACCTAGCGAGAGGAAGCGTGATAAGGCGAAAAAGCAAAGGAAATTAGTTACAAAGAAAAATGTGGTTGCTTAAAGCGAAGGAAGTTTTATTTGTCTGCGTCGAAGATTTACGATGTAAGATAATAAAAAAAAGCGCTGCTTACATTAGGCACAGCTAACTATGCTAGAGATGGGCTATATTTGGGAAAATATATCGGGTTTACCTATATATAGTACATACATAACTAAGGCAGGGTGTTAAGTGAGCTGGCAGAAAATGTAATGGTAAAAAGGGTAAAATGAAAAAACGTGTACTTGACACATTACGACCTTTAATTTGATACTGCTACTGCTCCAGAGCATTGCAGAGTCATCTGAATCATATTCCCAAAATAAATTGAGGTTCACAGTATTATTACCGACTAAAACCGAATCTCATACAACACGTAACCGAAACAGAAACTAAGTCATGCTGTTTACGCCAACACTCAGTCATAGATGTCGCTGCCCAGCAAAAATCTGGTCATCGCTATTACCTTTCAGGCATGACAGAAGGCCTTGCCATGGAATATCTGCCGAGTTCATCACTTCTTTCACGCATTGCCAGTAATGCAGAGTGGAATCAGCTTCCATTACCCATTCCACGTAATGCAAAGTAGAATGGAACGCGAAAAATGAACTGGAATAAATACCAGTGGAAATTTCCATCATGCCTTACATTTTTCGTCTTCTTTCTCTGCTTCCCTGTAAGGTATTTTTTATTTGATTCACTAGAATCCTTGCGGTATTGCGTGATTTATTCGTTCGGCGGTAATGCAATGGGTAAGTCCTTCCCTCCAATGACAAGCCCATGTTAATGTCAGGCATTCTGTCAACGAATGTGGATGCGATTGCCGGGGATTTTCTGGATTACCCTCTTAATTCCACGGTCATCGAGTTTTTTGGTGGGTGGTAGCAAACGTCAGGTGACATTAGCAACGAGTCCATTCCCACCAAAAAACTCGATGACAGTGGTATTAAGAGGGTAATCCAGAAAATCCCCGGCAATCGCATCCACATTCGTTGACAGAATGCCTGACATTAACATGGGCTTGTCATTGGAGGGAAGGACTTACCCATTGCATTACCGCCGAACGAATAAATCACGCAATACCGCAAGGATTCTAGTGAATCAAATAAAGAATACCTTACAGGGAAGCAGAGAAAGAAGTCGAAAAATGTAAGGCATTATGGAAATTTCCACTGGTATTTATTCCAGTTCACCAAAAAACTGAATACGACATTCGCTTTAGCGGTTAACTCTACGTATAGGTAGATGTAAATTTTTTTTCTTGTGCAAAATCATATCTTTTTTCATACACAAATCTAAACTTGCCTTGAAATTCTTGAAAATCGCGCGGTTTTTGTAGTAGCCCCATTCAGTTTTTGCACAAGTGAACTTTTTTTCAATTTACTTACTCTACAACAACCGATTTTCATATTCCGGTGCCGGAGGGAGGATCCAAAGAACGAAAAGTGCATCTAATGTACATACATATAAAAGTTGTTGCATATTTAATGGTGTCTGAGGGGACCCCTAGTGAAATTTTATGGCGAATAATTTTCTAGAACATTTTAATCCTCTATCTGCATTGTTAATTGATATTTTCTACATATGCTTCCAAACAAGAGTTAAAAACAGCCATTTGCGTGGGCGTTAGAGGGTTAAAGTATACCGCAAAGAAATTCCTTATTAAATTCTGTAGAAGAAGTCCGAGCTCAAAAACTTCATTTGAGGTCATTTTTTATAAGATATTTTCGATAAAGTAATTGCACCTCCAGCTAAAACCATAAAACTTTAACCCCCTCTAAAAAAAAAAAACTCAGAGCCTCTAGGCTAAATAGTACTCTGTTCGGCAAAGTTGGTCTGGGAGACATTCTCTTTCATAATTAATAGCGTTTGTTCGTGTTGAGTAAAATTTTTGTAAATTTGTTGAACTGTGTAATATAATCTATTTTGGCATTTTTGTTAAATTAAAGTAGGTATATTAACTTTAAATAAAATATATCTGGCGAAAGTCTGATGCAAAACATGTTTCATCCCAATATTTGTACATTTATACGAGTAGTATACATTTTATACACACATACCTCTGTATTATTGTCTGACGTGGGAGATATTAAAGCGCAAATACAATCGCCATATTGGGATGCGCGGGTAAGACATGTGTTTTATGGCTCAACATATTTATTGACACACCTCACACAATTGTTCGGCGCAACACGTACAAAAAAGATTTAATTAAACATTTGTATTCATCGGAAATGGCATTCAAAGAAAATAAAAAGACATGAGAAACAAGTAAGGAAGCCTAAGTTCGAGTGGAATCGAACATTAGATACTCAGCTGTATGCTTTCATTGTTTGTTTGCGTTTGATGGAAACACGGTGTAGGTACTTTATATAAAGCAAGTGCTGCATAAAGTGGGCGTAGCCGCGCCCATTTTCAAAATTTTTATCAGTCATCCAACTAAGCATATGAATATTATTCTTTGTGCAAAATTTCATTCCTTTATGACTGCTAGTTACAAAGATGTCACGTTACAAATTCCCAAAGGGTGTTCTAGAAATATCTTTGTTAAAAAGTAGGCGTGGTCATAAACCGATTTCAATAAATTTTTGCGTGTCTATTAACACAAGTTATAAGAGTGTATAAACCAAGTTTCGTTATAATATCTCAATTATTTGTCGAGTTATGGGCTCAGAAATCTCGTATATTCCTGCTTCCAAAATTTTTATGCTTTTCGTTTTATGTCCGCAGTTGGACTCCTGTCATAAAATTTCAATGATATATCTTTATATTTGACAAAGATATCGCTTAAAATGTTTTTATTAGGTCACTTTATAATACCCATATATAAAAGTGGGCGTGGCCGTCAACCGATTTCGCTAAAATTTTCAACATGTATTACCGCAAGTAATAAAAGTGTACACAGCAAGTTTCGTCATTATATATCAATTATTTGTCGAGTTATGGGCTCAGAAATCTCGTATATTCCAGCTTCTAAAAAGAGGCGGTCCCACGCCCATTTTCCAAAATTTTTGTGTTTTTCGTTGTATGTCCGCACGTGGACTCCTGATATAAAATTTCAATGATATATCTTTATATTTGGCAAAGATATCGCTTAAAATATTTTTATTAGGCCCCTTTATAGTTCCCATATATAAAAGTGGGCGTGGCCGTCAACCGATTTTGACAATTTTTCGTCCAAATATTTGCCTAAGTAAGTATATCACGCGTACCAAATTTCATCGATATAAATTATACAGTTTCTGAGTTATGGCTCATAAAGCTTTCAATGTTTGCTCCTTAATAAGTGGGCGTGGCACCGCCCATTTTCCAAAATTCTATCAAATTTCTTCTTAGGGGCCTGAGCTTAACATGTGGGTAAAATTTTATCACTCTAGCTATATTAGTGGCTGAGATACCAAATTTCCGATTTTTTCTATATGGGAAAAGTGGGCGTGGTCATGGTCCGATTTCGCCCATTTTCAATACCAACCGTCCCAGTGTCGATACCAACTTGCATTTCAAATTTCATCAAAATATCTCAATTTTTGCGCGAGTTAGAGTGTTTACAGACGGACGGACGGACAGACGGACAGACGGACGGACGGACGGACGGACGGACATGGCTCAATCGATTTCTCTTTTCACCCTGATCATTTTGATATATATAAGTCTATATCTATCTCGATTATTTCATTCTGTTACAATCCACCGTTATGTGATTAAAACTATAATACTCTGTGTACTAGTACAGCTGAGTATAAAAATCACAAATATGCTGTTAAGGCAGTTATTGTTCACTAATTTAATGGTAAGACTACACACACACGGTTGTTTGTGCTTTTTCATATAGAAATTATTTGAAGCATCAACAGATGCGTAGCAGCTTGGTCGGATAATACCAGCCGAGGCGAAGAAAAAGAACGTAGAACTGTGCACAAACCCAATGTACATATATAAGAAAAAAATCATTCTGACCTCTGTTTTCGAAGCTATACCTTAGAAAATTTGTAATTTTTGCGTGAGGACTTTCTATGACCAAACAATAAAAATGGATTCGGCCAACTTGTTTTAAAGTACCTAATCGCAAAAGCTTGTCCAAAATTTTGCTCTCCCTTTTTTCAATCCGCGATTGTATTATATACCACTCCTTCAAAAGCTCATCCAACCCATATGCCTACATCTTACTAATATTATAAAGTAGTGAATGTAGCGATGTTTGGATGTCCAGACGTTTGCTTTTGTTGCTCAAAAACGTGAGAATGGCAAGACGGATTTTGTTGAAATTTGGTACGCAGACAGGTTATAGTCTGGAAGGAAGTATAGGCTATATTTTTTTTTTAATTTTGGGGGTTCCGACCCTGCTAGGGACGTTACTTTTCGATATTTTTTATTCCATATAACTGAGAATAGTGGAACTATACTTATGATATTTCGCATATAGGTATAGAAAGATCGTACAATATGGGTATCAAACGAAAGGGGATGGCCCCAGGTTTCATTCGGACTTCGATATCTTTCGATAAATTTATCGGTAACTGAGTTATCGGTGAAAATGTGATTGCCCAAAAACCTTTCGCAATATTGATATCAAATTAAAGGTGCTGATCAGGGTATCCATATCGTTACCTTAATTCACAAAGGCCCTAACTGACAAAATAATTTTTTTACAGGAGAGTCAAAAAACGTGTTAAAATGAAAATAAGACTTTTGTGAGTTTGTAAAAATGCAGTTTCTGCATAAACAAGGCCCTGAAGTAGATCTTGAAGAAAAATTTTAGATACATTGCATTTTGGCAATTTTGTGTCAGATAGGGCTTTTTTGCACTACGAATTTAAAAAAAAAAACTGTAGTTAGGGCTTTTTGTGGTTTGAATATTTACTTATACAAATTTTCACCTGCAATTGATTCCAATAACTTCAAAGCGCATTATAAATAACATTTAAGACTGTAAATATATATGTACATCATATATCGTAAAATTAATATATTAATTTCAATACACATGTGTACATACATACATAATATAGGAAAATTTCATTAATTTTTAAAGGGCAAGTTTTCATAAAAAGAATTGCAATCTTTAGGTAATGATATTTTGAGATCCTATAGATTTTCCCATTTCATTTTAGAGATTGGAAGTTGTTGATTATGTAATAAGCTGGGCTTTAATATTTCAAAATTTTTGCTGGCTCTCTGAGGTAGCGGCTGGTACACAGATTTTATATCAGTTTTATAAAATATTTGTCCCGAAGGATCATATCCTAAGGCACGAAGAAACACCATAATATAATTTTAGATATGTTTAACGCACTAGGAATATATATATTACATACCAGGTCGAATCGTTGAGTACATTTTCGGAATATTTTCAAAATACAAAAAAAAAGCTATGCTCTAGGTGGTGAACTTGAAGTGGACTAGAAATTTTTCTTTCAATAAGAGAATGTGTAGCCTCGCATTCCATTTGTGTATGTCCTTTTACTAAATATTTATGTTCTAAAGTTACATTATTTTCCACACAAAAGTTTAGCAAAGCATTTGATAACACAGTGTTACGATTTTGGTAAAAACAGCCATCTAAGCATGCATGAAGTCCATAATGTCTAACTCAAAGCCTGCCAAACTCCTTGTACTACTGCATATTGTAGCAAATGTAGTTAGGGCCTTTTAATTTATAGATTTTCAGCATATGCAGATAGGGCTTTTTAAAAAGTGGTATAACTTCGTTACTTTTGTAACTATCGCTATCAAATTTTGTGAGAAGGTGTATTTTAATATATCCTACTAAAATATGCGAAAAACGCAGTTTCGAAAAAAGTGTCAATTAGGGCCTTTGTGAATTAAGGTAACGATATATATTTTACACTATGCGGATATCTCAATCGGTTCCCGGAATTGAGGCCGAAACATGGACCTAAATAGCCCCCGAAATATTTTTGAGCATTATTGGTATCAAATTAAAGGTATCAATCAGAGCTTCAATAGAGAGTTCATTCCATTCCAATTTTCCAGTCGGTTATCCAGATAGAGACCAAAACGTTGACCCGGATGGCCCCAAATATTTTTTCGCAATATTGATATCAAATTAAAGGTGCTGATCAGGGTATACATATATATTTTACACTATGCGGATATCTCAATCGGTTCCCGGGATTGAGGCCGAAACATGGACCTAAATAGCCCCCGAAATATTTTTGAGCATTATTGGTATCAAATTAAAGGTATCAATCAGAGCTTCAATAGAGAGTTCATTCCATTCCAATTTTCCAGTCGGTTATCCAGATAGAGACCAAAACGTTGACGCGGATGACCCCAAATATTTTTGCGCAATATTGGCATCAAATCAAAGGTGCTGCTCAGTTTGCATATATATTTAAGGCTATATGGATATCTAAACCGGTTCCCGAGATTGGGTCCCAGACATGAACCGGAATAGGTCGAAACATTTTTGAGCAATATTTGTATCAAAATATAGTAGTAATCATGATATACACCGATATGTGGACCCAGATAGCTATGGAAAGTTATTGATAAGGAATGCGAGAAGGGGAGGGAGAGATAGTAGTATAAGAGAAGGAAGATATGGTGGGAACGGGATATGCAGAGTGGTAGGGAGACCGATATTGAAGGGAGTGGCATAGTGCGATTTGTCACAGCGAAGTGGGACGGGTATTTGCTAGTATGTACACTCAAAAAAAAAATTTCTCTCGATCAAAGACATAATTTTCCTTATTTTGAACACGCGTCCCAATACAAAATTTTCTTTGTTTTGTGTAAATTTTCTCAAAAATGTGGAAAAAACATAAAAAAACATTCAAAGAAATTCGTTGCCATGGGGATTTGTATGGGAATTTAATTTCTCAAAATTAAAGAAATCAAGTCTTCAAAACAAGGAAAGTTGGGAATGGAATGGCGCTTAAAGAATTTTTCATTATTTTATAGCCCCGTAACAATCAACTGCCTGATGTAGTTGCATTTTAATGCATGTAGGTGCATCGCCACAATCATCTTGCGTTTCTTTACTATCAGGGCATCGGAGCGAAAGTTTTTTTTTTGTTAGTTCCGCTCACAAAAATTTTTTTCTTGGCTCCGCTCTTAGCTCCCAATTTTTCTTTTTTGCGGTGATCAGGGATGCTGTTTGTGGGAATTTCTTACCAAACTGGTAAGAATGTAAGTTTGTACTAAATGTATAAAAACTGTTAGTAGAGAAAATGTGGATGTGATACATATAAAGTAAAATTTTCATGTTGTAATGGAAATTCAAAAATATGGTTGGTCGTATTTCGACTGGTTGGCGATGATTTTTAAAATAAATGCGATAATAAAAAACTATTCGCTGTCATCTTACGAGATGTATCAATACATGACGAGTCCATATGAAATTTGTCTTCCTCTTACAATGTGCTAAATCGGTTATAAGAAAAAAAGTTATTGAAACTAAATAAATAACACAAACAAAAATTAATAGTGATGCATGTCTACCAGACTTAGGAATTATTCGAATAAATTTTTATTTAGATAATTATTCGAATAAAAATTTATTTTTAAAATTTTTATTTAGATAAATTAGTTACGAATAAATTATTCGGAACTTTATTTGCTATTTCAAATAATAAATAAAAATTCAGGGTAGAAAAAAACAGCATTTGAAGAACATATAGATATGTACATACATGTGTACATGGTTTCGGTTTTATCACAAAAATGTATGTAAATAAAAAGTATCTATTATTCGGATAATTTTTTTTTTTGAGTAAACGAAATTATTTATTATTCAAATAAAGATAAAAAAAAATAGATTCATCTATTATTCGTTATTCGAATAAATTTTTCCCAGCTCTGATATGATTTTTAGCTCCAGCTCCGCTCTTTCCAATGATTTTAGCTCTTTTGCTCTTAGCTGCGCTCCGCTCCATTGCCCTGAACAAATGTCAAATGCTTCTTCTTATGCCTTACATGCAGCAAAAGTTTAAAGTTGGGAACTTTTTTATGGTAGATGGCGCTAGTGCTGCTGGATGTGTCGATCTCCATGCAAATACATACATTCCACTCAGCTGTCAATGCATGATGCTCCGTCAAAATTTCATTGTGACGGGGCTATTAATGTATGAATTTTTTCAAAACAAGTATATGAAACCATGGTAACGCATGTAACAACAATAATTTATAAACCTTTTAACATGTTTTAAGGAAAATTTACTCAAAACAAAGAAAGTAGTGTTCAAAATAGGTAAACAATTTCTTTGACCCCTCCATATATTTTTTTTCTCTCAGTGTACATATGTACATCATATTTTACTTAAAATTGCATTAACATTAAATAATTTCAACTCCTTTTAATAATTAAATTTGTTCGCTTTCTCTGAAGCACATAATCACCTGCAGGGTTGCGTGATTTTGATTTGACTGAATCACTAATCAAAAATATTTTCTGATTCTTGATTTAAAATATTTTCAAATCAAAGATAATTTTTATTTGTGATTCGTTTCAAAAAAAAATCAGAAATACCCTTTGATTCGTGATTCAAACTATTTTCAAATCAAAGATAAAATTGATTTGTGATTCATTTCTCAAAAGAATCAAAAATCTTTTTTGATTCTTGATTCAAACTTGATTTCGAATCAAGATTCTTAATAAATTTTTTATGCGAATCAAATTTTTGATTCGAATCAAAAAATTATTTTGAATCAAAACTTTATTTCGTATTAAAAATACTTTAGTACGTGATCCCGCCACCCCCGCGAGTTGAAATGCAAAAAATCTAAAATTTCAACAAACATCTGCGTTGTATGGGAGGAAATGCAAGCAGATTTTCGCAGTTGCTTTAGCCAAGCACTTGCGCATACATATGTATGTATATACTTACATACATATATATAACGAATAAATGAATGAAAGGATGAATGAATTATGGTTGGGTGTATGCATACAAAAGAATCCCTGCAAAAAAGCCGAGTACTCCATGCACGCGTGTATAGAGTACTCGCTATGGACCAACCGAGTACTCCTCAACCTGCCACATTTCATATAAAAAATATGGTCCATTTAACATGGCATTATTTATTATCTAGGCCTTATTTCGCATGGCGGATAAGCATTAGGAATAAGGTGTGCTCTCAGAGAGAGAGAGAGTACTTCTTATGGCGTGATGACATCAACACAGGAAAATCAGCCTTATTTTAAGCCTTACGCCATACAAATTTGCTACCTTTATAAT
This sequence comes from Urophora cardui, assembly GCA_960531455.1. Lineage (NCBI taxonomy): Eukaryota > Metazoa > Arthropoda > Insecta > Diptera > Tephritidae > Urophora > Urophora cardui. The sequence goes on along the minus strand of OY482672.1, from coordinate 64,657,466 downwards.
TTTCAGGCCTGATTTCGGAAGCCTTAAAATCTGCGGTTTTAATTCTTAAAAAGGCTTAGATTTTTTGGTGGGAATATACATACATATGTACGCGCAAATGGCTTGCTAAGGCAACTGTGAAAATCTGCTTGTATGTATGTATATCCTTCCCTACAACGTAGCTGAAAAATGTTCGTGATAAATTGTTTTCGCGAATGCTTTGTTAGTTTTCGCGATCAGTTTGTCAGTTTTGCAGGTCTAGCTTGGCCTAGTAGTGTCGAAAAATGCACTAGCTGCGCACCAGTTATAAACTAGAGATTTTCTCTACAGGGTGGATCTGCGACAGCGACGTGCTCATGAGCAGCTTCGTGCCCATCATTGATATACATACATACATAGATACAGATATTTAGTACATTAAGCTGGTCCAAAAAATTAAAAACGAACGAATTGCATAATTCGGTTGTTGTGATGCTATTATATATTTATGAAAAAATATGTGTTTATTTGATGGCAAAAAGCATTTTTCCTGTTCACTATGGACTTACCAAAAAAGTATGTAGCATTACTGATGTAAAAGGAGGTGGAAATTTGAAGGCATTTTCTTGACCTGTAATCTTGCGTGTTTCGAGAGAACTTTATTTTCTTCATATAAATTTTAACAACCCCAATGTACCTACGTAGAAATGTATGTACAATGTACATTGTACATACATCAGACCGCAGCAAAGTAATGAGATAGCTTGTGAGGAAGAGCGCAGAGCGATATGAAGCACAATGGCGATCTGATGCAAATGTACATGGCCATACAGATACCCTTCAAAGAACTTCAAATTCACCCGGAATGCTCTCGGGGACACAAAAATAACTTAACAGCTACCTAATTCCCGGAAAAAATTGCGACGGGCCAACGGAAAACGGGCGACGGTCACCCGCTGTCAAAATTAATACACAAAGAAATGTATGTTGTTGCGCAGAATTGCGGCGGCAACGGAATTTTCGCCGGCGGTCAATTTAACGGCGGTGTAATAATTAAATTTTTTAAATTAAAGCGACTCTTCAACTGTGTTTACGATATTTTTAAACACGTTTACGATATCTATTTCTCTTAACTAAAAATTTTATTTATTAATTATAAACAAATTAAATAATTTATAGAAAAAATTATATGCCTATGCACTGCTCCTGACTCATACGAACACATCCATATCAATTTTATGTGGATATGAGTATGTTAAATGTGCAAAACAGCCTGGCAATTGTTTATATGGGAAACATGTTAGCCTATTAATATATAGATTTTAGATTTTTCCGCCGGGTGAAATGATCAGAGTTAATTTTTAGCAGTCAAAAGTAGGATTCATGGTCATACCACATTAAAACATGCTTCCTCTTCTTGGTCGACTGTTGGTATTTTTGTTGTACCTATTGCCACAAGAGTGCACACGGTTGACATTAGTCCATTTGCGATTACCATTATTTAGTGGATCCTGTGTCAAATCAGTTTCCGCCACAATTGTGTGTCCCTACTCGGACGGATTTTCCGACGGAAAATATCACCTGTTCACTACCCGTTGGCCCGTTTTCCATTGACCCATCGCAAATGTGTTCCGGGAATAAGCCTGCTAAAACCATTATGAGTAGCAAAATAATACAGTCATTTGCATTAACGAGTGAAAAGCACCCGTTTTAGGTGAAGGATCTGTTGCAAAATTCAATCTAATTAAGAGTAGTTACATGCTCCATTACGCGTGATCCTTAGAGCATTCCGGATTAATTTGAATTTCTTCGTGGGGTAGGGTATATATCTCTGCAGGGTATCTACATATATGACATAGCAAATTTCACACCGGTTTTTATCAATATAGCGCAAATCGCTCTGCGCTCTCCCACACAATATATACAGTTATACATACATACACATCGATGTCCACATACACCCACAAAAAAATTTAGCCTTATTTAAGAATTAAAACAGCAGATTTAAAGGCATAGAAATAATGCCTGAAAATTATAAAGTTAGTAAATTTGTATGGCGTAAGGCTTAAATAAGGCGGATTTTCCTGTGTTGATATCATCAGGCCAAAAGGAGTACATACTCTCTCTCTGAGAGCACATCTTTTTCCAAAGGCTTATCCGCCATGCGAAATAAGGCTTATATAAGTATTAGAAAGTTATGAGCAGACAGAGTGCGCGCATAACAGAAGCAGCGCTGCCAGCGTCCTCTTTTTAGACCTGATTTGTGAACAATAAACAAACCTTTTTCGCTGGGCATATATATACACATCCATCCACACATATGCATGTACACACCCTACACAAAAATGTGGGATTAATCCCGAACTTATTTACTATAATACATGTATATCTACTCTAATTCTTACTTCTATGTAGATATGTACATATATATGTTCGGCTAACTACGAACCGATGCAGATACACGAATCGGTCGCTTGGGCAATGTTAGTGGTCACTTTGAAAGTACTCCAACTTACCACAAATGGAGCATATAATCCAATGATTTTTGCAGGGTATGCACCCAAGTGCCTACGCACATACATACATATGTATGTATGCATGTACGTATGGCGTAGCACAAACGTAAATACGACAATCAGAAATACATATGTATATATGTACATACATATCTACATATTTGGCGTCAGCATACAATTTGGCTGTTGTTGCACTTTTGGTGCATTTTATACATTTTTGTGTTTTAAGTTACCGAGAATGTACTTGAATATTTCTGATATGCTACAGTATTTTTGATTCTAAATAAATTTTTGATTCGAATCAAATTATTGATTCGAATAAAATTTTTGATTCGAATCAAATTTTTGATTCGAATAAAATTTTTGATTCGAATCAAAAATTTGATTCGAATCAAAGATATTTTTTGAATCAAGAATCAAAAAAGATTTTTGATTCTTTTGAGAAATGAATCACAAATCAAATTTATCTTTGATTTGAAAATGGTTTGAATCACGAATCAAAGGGTATTTTTGATTCTTTTGAGAAAAGAATCACAAATCAAATTTATCTTTGATTTGAAAACAGTTTGAATCACCAATCAGAGGGTATTTTTGATTCTTTTGAGAAATGAATCACAAATAAAAATTATCTTTGATTTGAAAATAATTTGAATCACGAATCAAGTTGATTCTTTATTTGAAAGTTGATTTTAAATCAAAATTGATTCGAATCACGCAACGCTGATCACCTGTCCTATGCGCTTATTGCTTACTCAAGCAAGCCAAAGCAGCACAGCAAAAGCACAGCACACTTGCGTTGTTACATGGAAAATGTTAACGCCAAGATTTTGAAAGGATTAAAAACTTTTGATTTATTTTAGGCCAAGCTTCTGTGTTGGTTCTAAGCCACAAATAGATTGTGGTGGTTTTAAGCTGAGAAGACTCTCTTCGAAAAAAATATATTTACTTGGAGGGGCGAACTCAGTGCGGAAACACTTTCATAAACGCTTGGTTGTCTTACGCTGTCACGTTTGGTGTATAGATTTAAAGCTTACACAGTAAAAATTTTAGTTTAATTTTAATTCCATTTTGGTATTTATATATAACAATGCCAAAAAGCATAAAATTAAAAACATTCTGGTTTAAAAAAAGAAGAGAATATTGAGAGACAGAAATTATTCCTGGTGTCAAATTAATACTTTCTTGGAATTAAATCAAAACCAAATTTTCATTATTTTTAGAATATTTCTGGTATTAAAAATAGTTGAAATGGTATAAGATCAATCAAAAATTGGAATAAATTCTTTACTTTTATGGAATTAAATCAAACCCAAATTTTGATTATTTTTATAATATTTTTGGTAATAAAAATAGTTTAAATGGTATTAAATCTATCCGAAAATTAGAATAAATTTTATACTTTTTTGGATTTAAAAATAAATCCCCATAAAATTTCCAGTGCATATACTGCAAATAACCCATTATCCCAAAGATTAATGAGAAATTGAATAACGTTAACATATGTAGTTTATTTACATAAAAATCCAAAACAGTAGTAGCAAACACTAAAGTACCTTATATATCGAGCCCTAATCCTCATAAAAGTGTATCCAGCAAAAAGTAAATTTTACAGGACAGTTTTTTTAATTTGTTTTGCATACAGTTTGTTGCAACCTTGAAGTATTCAGTCTCTAACTTCGAAACTGCACATTTCACAGCTATGAAATTTTGGGAGTTGCTTCATGTGATAGTAAATTGTTGATTTGCATAAAAAAGCTGAAATCGATTATTTTGTTGGATACACTTTTATGGCGGTTAAGTCTCGATATATATGTAAGTATACATATTGTCACTATTTTACTAATATTTTGGAGATGTCCAGGGAAATTTCGGCACCGTCGCGGTTCTTGCAATGATACTGAAAGAGGGACCCTCAACTGCCTTAGGACTTTAAAAATAAAGCAAAATTTACCCTCATGATATTTAATTAATCTCCTGCATTACTTGATACAATTATGTGATTCGGGCCATTTATTTGTTTAGATTTAATTACTCCTCCGGATTGCAGTTTTAGAAACATTTTGTTTGATTTTTTTTTTACTTTTTTCTGATAATTTTTTTTTTTTAATATTTTTTTAGTTTTGATTTAAAACCAAAAATACTTTGATGGTAATATATTTAGTTGAGAAAGAGAAAGTTTTTTATACTTTTCAGGATTTGGTTTTAAACCATAAATGATTAAACTTCTTTAGAGAAGATTTTAATACTTTTTAAGACTTTATTTTGAAACTACTTTGGAATAAATAAAATTGCAAAACTTCTCACAGTTTAAAAATAAGACTTTTTGGCATTAAAATTCAAACTTAAATCCAGGAATGATTAAATTAAGTACCAAATGATATTAGAAATAAACTATAATTTTTTACTGTGTAGCGGTAAGCGATAAGTATAGCAGAATTATTAGATGTTGACAGAGCGAGCGGTGTAATGCTTTAATGCGAAATTGATAATTAGAGATTATAAATAAGCAAATGATATTAATAAAGATGAAAATAGGCTGTAAATTATTTAATTATACAGTGAATTTTCGAAGGACCCGTGAACCTTAAAAGGAAAGCGCTTGGGTCTGTATGTTTTTGTGTACGACTTAAAAATGCAAAATAATTCCAAAGACAACACTGACACAAATGTTAGATTAGAAAATATCTGAAATAAGCACATCTCACTGTGAAGAACTTCTGTAAAGTGTATAAATATACACGCCTTCGCCTAAAAATATGCAATGCAAACATACTGGTAAAGCTAATACAAGCGTGTTAAAATAAGTGACTTCCTCGATACAATTAGAAGGGTTTTCCGAAACATTAATTCGTTTACAAGTTCAATCGCTGTCAACTTTCATTGACTAGAAATGATAATATCTATAAAATCCAATATTACTACCAAATGTAAGGGCGTTTCGCTCCCTCAGTGTTTTGGCAATGAAAGAAAGTTGATTTCTCAGAATCGCTTTTTACTTTTTCCACTCTTATTTTGTTAATTTCTGCGCTTTCAGCTTCACGTGTCTACTTTGGTACACATTTTTTTTTTCTAACCCAGTGTCATACCGCATTCTACGCTGTCACTTCATTACTTTGCATTTTTTTTATTGCATAGGGGTTTGTAGTTGCTGTGCGCTGTGTCTCACAAGCTTGACAATTTTGCTTAGCATACTTATACTTACTTACTTACCAGGCCCGTAGCCAGGAATTCGTTTCGGGGGGGGCTTACAGAAATTATGGACAAATTGCACTCCCCCCCCCCCCCCCCCACATACATATACATATGTACATACATAGGTCAAATGAAAGTTATTCATATTGGTTGATTATTTTGAAAATGAATATGGAAAAAATTTGTACATATGTACAAGATTACTGAAAAGCCATTTTAATTGACTTTTATTATGTACATACATACATACATATACATATGGAATGTGGTACAAAATTTCATATAAAACTTTCTTTTACAATAACCTTTTCATCAAAGAAGTAGCCTTCTGGATTTGTTTTTTGATAAAATGTCTATGACATGGTCAGGATCAACAGCAATATCCCAGTGAATGGAGATCATAGCGAGAACTCGAACTTAGGCTTCCTTACTTGTTATCTAGAAATTTAGTGTTGGCAGAAAAAATTTTGATATATTTAATTTAACGAGCACAGGCCCATGTTATATTTAATGTTTTATTTTTTATAAACTAGAAAAAAACTTTTTAAGCATGGATGTAACTACAGCTGTTTCGCCTTAGATCCCTCTAAGACTCATCAGGTTACTTTTGCTTCTGCCAAGACTCGAACTTGCGCACTTTGGTTGGGGCTAGGTTCACGAAAAAAGGGCTTGAAAGAGCTAAATTTTTTAAAGAAAATCCAAACCCGCTTTCGCCATGCTTGACATTCGAATTTGTGAGACGCGAGTTGAGGAAATTACAAAAAAAAATACTTCCTTCGAATTTCGGGGGGGGCTTGAGCCCCCCGAGCCTCCCCCCCCTGGCTACGTGCCTGTTACTTACAAACTTGTTTACTTATGTGCTTAGTAACTCAATGCACGTTTTAGTCGCATATTTTCTCAATGTCCTTCTGCATACACACATACATACAAAACACGCATGTCCTTAGTCCTTACATGTGTAAGTCCTTACTATGTATGTATGTGTGTAGTGCAACGTGTTCGATTTTTCTTAGCAAACTCAGAGTCAGAGACTAACAAGCAAATAATATTATAGTTTTTATTGTTTTTATTGTTATTTGGCAAGCTCTGCTTTAAAAGTTTTGCACAAAAACACATACAAGCAAATACATACATATGTACATAAACACCCACAACATTCCCATTCGCTTTCTGGTTGGCTGACATTTTTAAATGTGGGGCAAAAAGCAGCAAAATCTTTATTGCTGGTGTCATGTTGTAATGCAACTTTTGTATGACAACACCAGAGCATACAAACTAGAATATCTTTGAGGATAAGTATACCCAATAAACATTTGGCTTGATTAAAATTTGGAAAACGATTTCGACACAACGAAACTTTGCTTCAAGTGCCGCCTTCGATAACACTGTGGAACAAATTCAGGTAAACAAAAGTTAACTCGGTTCTGAAAGTTAGGCTTGAAAATAGAGGCTAAATTAGAAGACCCGTATCGCGGCGTTTGCTTAGATTAGTTCAAATTTGTTTTTAATCGACCTTTGAACTTTGCAGGCAAATGCCGATTTTCAGCATATTGTTTGTATGGTTTTTTGGCTATAACTCGTCGACTAATTGAGATTTTGTTGTTGGAGTAACAGCAGACAAAAGAAAATTAAATTTCCTATACATGGGTTCTATAACATTTTTCTCTACCTCTTATAGTTTCTGAAATATTGATGATTCAATTTGAATTTTTTCGATTTTTTTAAGAAAAAATTTACTTTGTCAGGCAATATCTTTAAAACCAATATTTTCACCTTCGGTTTTACTCCTTTATTCCGCATATCCTTTCGTATTAATTTTATTTTTTTACTTAAAACTTTCCATAACATTTCAAAATTATATTTTTTTCAAACAGAAAGAAAAAAGACTTAGTTTTGTGGAAAATATATTCAGAAAGCATGCAAAAAAATTTTCAACATTTGCAGTAGTAGCGTATTGGCAGCGCAGTAGATACGAGCCCATTTACGGGTATAACATGCATAAAATATATCCATGTAGTAGCATTGCGCGACTTGGCTGTATTTACTTGATTGCCTACAACTTTTCCATTTTACCATGGATTTTTTTCGTTGATAGCTTATTTTTTTGCTAATAGAATTAGCTTCACGTAAATTAGTAAAACCGAAGGTGAAAATATTGGTTTTAAAGATATTGCCTGACAAAGTAAATTTTTTCTTTAAAAAATCGAAAAAATTCAAATTGAATCATCAATATTTCAGAAACTATAAGAGGTAGAGAAAAATGTTATAGAACCCATGTATAGGAAATTTAATTTTCTTTCGGTTGCCTTCACTCTAACAAAAAAAACCTCAATTGGTCGACGAGTTATAACCAAAAAACCATACAAACAACATGCTTAAAATCGGCATTTGCCTGCAAAGTTCAAAGGTCGATTAAAAACAAATTCGAACTAACCTAAGCAAACGCCGCGATACGGGTCTTCTAATTTAGCCTCTATTTTCACCCCTAACTTTCAGAACCGAGTTAACTTTTGTTGACCTGAATTTATTCCACAGTGTAATGGGAAGTGAGAAGGTTGCTATTCTATGCAACATCTATGTAGATCATTCTTTAGCAAAATGTAAACTTTGCTAATCGATGTATTTTGCCTTCAGCATGAAATCGAAATCCATTCTTTTATCGAAGGGAAGTGTTTATGAGGAAGACTAGCGCCTTCACCACTCTATAGTTCGATTCGAAAGAAATTTCGTTCGCTGTCGAGACCTATTCTATATATTCTATAGAATACGAATATGCTTTCGAATCGAATTTCGATTTTGAATAGAACCACAGATTAAGGAACCAGTTCTCATAAAATATGTCCAATTTTTTCAAGCTACTATAGTAACATTGGTTTTAAGTTCGTTCAAGTTCAACATTTCAAATTCATCTACTAATCTGTCATGCTCAGCAAATAGTTTCTAACTTTAAGGAATGTTTAGTGCTTGCATTAGATAACTAATGTAATTCTCTAATTCAATCCAGAAGGATGTTAGATATTTGAGGGGCTAGGTTAGGTTAGGTTAGGTTGGCCAGCATACAGTGATCCCTCACATATGTAGACCATATATGGTCCTTAGTGTTGCCAACATCGTATTGGAGGCGTTACTACTAAACTTGGAATGCAAGACTTCGCAAATTTTAGTATTTTGTGCTTTTTCTGAGGAGTAAAAAGGGAAGAACGCCGCTGAAGTAGAAAAGGGAGACCGCCGCTGTCTTGGGAAAATCAAGTGGACAACGATGCTGACTCCCTAAGTGTTCCCAAGCGACGCCATGCTGCTGGAAACAGAAGCAACTGGCGCGCTCTGTTGGACTCGGCCAGAATCGTCTAGACAGTCAAGCGTCAATTAAGAAGAAGAAGAAGAAGAAGAAGAAGAAGAAGAAGAAGATTCCACAACAGGGGTGAGAGTATCTACTCCCCTTTGTGGGGTGCCCCGATGTGCCCTCCTTGACATCGTCGAAAGTCGCCACCCACCCGTCACCATCCGACAACTCAAAAGGTCCTCGATCCAGCGCTGAATGATTGGTGACATGCCGATCCATTCGAGCCCCTCCAACAGCGACGCAGCAGAGACGTTGCTAAAGGTAACTGAAATATCAAGAAATACACCTAAGTATTTGAGGGGCTAGCTCTCGTTCTCTTCTAGCCACATTGTGTGTTGGGATGAGTGGAATTGCAGCCAAAAATCGCATAGAAATTTCGCTACAGAAAAAATATGCGTGCATACATATCTATATGTGTTTGCTAGAGCTTTCAGTCCAACACCCGAATTACGCGTGCCTGTTTTGGAAACTTGGAAAAACTTAAAGTTCACACATGAGCATTTGGAACATTAATGAATGCATACATGGCGATAGTATATATATCATGTATGTATGTATGTATAATTGTACACTATGTAGGTTTGTTGCTCATTGGATTATATTGTACGTGAAATAAAAATCTATATAAGATATATACATATGCATGTATATATATATATATATATATATATATCTGTTGTCATGCGAGTAAAGTGGGGCACCCAGTGCACTACAAAAACACGCATTTACACAAAAAAGCTCGTATTCGCATTTATAAAGTACATACAACTCTTTTGTGATCCTTTTTGTCGAAAACACATGTATGTATGTATGTATATCTAGTTAAAATTGATGGTTAACAAATTTGTGGTGTTTTGTATGTGTGTAAGTATATTTGTTTGTCCGCATCTGACTGCCACCCTGCCATGTCGTCCCGAGCGCAAATTGACAACGAAAGTTTTGGGCAAGCGAATTAAAGTCGCTTTAAGTTTCACACTGCCTTTGACATTTACATTGAAGTAACAACAACAATAACAACAAAAATGAAACAAATAAAGCAAAAAAAAAACAACAAGCACAAAAGGAAAAACAATATTGTTTTACGTAAAACATTGTAAAACAATACAATTTGCAATGGCAAGTGAAGCAAAACAATAAAACAAACCCCCAAAAAAATAGTAAAATCCCCAACAATTCGAAAGCAGAAAACAATACAAATTTTGCATTTCATTTACGATGCAATAAAGGTAGTGATTTTAAAACAAAAATGAAATAAAACAATGGAAATACAAATAAAAAAAAATAATAGAGCATATCGGAAAAACTTAACCTTCATTACATACGAGTATAGCAATAAAAATTCGATTGCAAAAAACGGTTTTACATAAATTGTGAAATGGATTTTCTTCGAAAATAAAATGGTTGCAAATTTGTTTGTGTGTTATTTTTTTTTAAAGCGCGGAAGGAGAGTTGCCGTATGTGTGAAAATCGGCGCGCTATAAATATTTTGTAAAGCATTGTTCAGCAGTGCTTTTGGTAGATGATATTTTAATTGTCTACACCAAAAAAACCCAATCTTGACTATATTATTTAGATTTTAATTTTAAAGCACTTAATATAAACTAGTACTTGGGCTAACATTTTATTAAATTTATATTAATTATTTAATTTTTCTTCATTCATGCTTTGCTCTATTGCAATAAACAGCTCAATGCTCAAGTACATAATTGATTACAAATTTAATTTCATTTCGATTTTGTTGACTAAATTAATTTGAAACTGATGCGGTTAGTTTGAAAAAAAAATTTTTTTTAATTGCACATTAGTTTTTAGCGCAAATTACAGCAAAGCCGAAACTGACAAGAGAAACTCAATTAGTTGCAACCGCAAACAAGTATATTTTAACGTTTTCAATCTGCATATAAATATGTATGTATGTAAAATGAACATATCAATATTTAACACTATATTTAAAGTCAGTTTTTGCTAACTGAAATATATATAACATTTAATTAGGAAAAATGTGTGACCCGATGTAAACAGGTGAGGATGTAGGTAGCAACATTTAACCAGAAATTTATGTTAATTAAAAATACAAATTCAAACACAATAGAATTAGCGCTTGAAGCATAACCGCGAAATAAACACGTTGATATAAATCAGCATCGATATCGATATTTCAATATATATACATTTGGATATGTATGTTTACATATACATACATAATACATATCGTCGCTCCGGAAGAAGCCAGTAATTTCTCGACGAAAAAAGGCGCATTAAAAATATGTCGGGGAAAAAAGATGCTTTACAAAACATGTCGACGAAGATAGACGCATTAAAAAATTTTTCGACGAAAAGAGACGCATTATAAAATATTTCGACGAAGAAAGACGCATTAGCATTATTAACTGCGAAGAAAGACGCATTAGCATTAATATTGACACAGAAAAAACCAAAATCGAATACGTCTTTCTTTCCTAAAAAATATTTAAATGCGTCTTTCTTCCTTATCAAAAAAAAAAATAAAGAGTCTTTCTTTCGAAAAATATTTTTAATGCGTTAAGAGCATGCTCTATATAAAAGTTAACTCTAGATTATTTTGGAGCTGCGAAAATTGTGACAAGAGATACTCACGGCTTTAATAGCAAATATAGAGAATGACTTGAGAACTAGCCCTTTTTTCTAAAATCTCTAACGTTAGAGGACGACTCGAGAAACAGTGGAGAGTCAAATAAAATGAGTCATAATTCTACAATCAAGCAATTTTTATGTTCTAATTTATTCATTTATTTTATGGTTTCAAGTCTACTTATAATTCGTTGTTCAATTTTGTAATTTATGGCAATAAGAGGATTGATCGTTAAGTCCATGACATTTTTAGAAATAATTTTTTTTTTTCGTGAAAAATGCATTTTATTTTTCAACATAATCTCCTTCTAGCTCAGTACACTTAGTCTAGCCTTTTTTCAATTTTTGTATTACATACTTCCAAAAATATGATTTTTCAAGTCTCTCAAAATATGCATTTGTTTCTCTGATGACCTCTTCATTTGACCCGAATACCGCCCAGCCATTTCTTCAGGTTTGTAAACAGGAAATAATAGGAGTAGGCTAAATTTGGAGAATATGGTGGCTGCGGTAGCAATTCGTAACCCAATTTATAAAGTATTAACATGGTGACTACACACGTGTGCGTTCGTGCATTGTCAAGATGGAACAGAATTTTTTTCTTGCCAATTCCGCTCGTTTTTGCTTCAAATCGAGATAGAATCTATAAAAAATCCCTGAATAATTTTAGCCGGTAATGGTTTTAGCCTTTACAAATCACACTGATTGTGAATCCCACTTTGTACATCGCAAAAAACTGTAGAAATAACCTTATTGGTCGACAGACCCATTTTGGGCTTCTTTGGTGCACGTTCACCCGAAGAAACCCACTGTTTTGATTATTCCTTGGTTTCTGGTGTTGTGTGATGGATCCAAGATTCATCTAAGGTAACAAAATGGCGCAAAAATTCGTTCGGAAGTTCTTTGAAGTTGTCACACAATTACGCTTACTATCGAGTGTAAGAAATCGCGGCAGCCATCGCGCGCGTAGCTTTTTCATGTCTAAATATTAGAGCGCTGCAATGAGACATTCGTATTTAGTAAATATTCATGTAAGATGTGACTTATTCACTCAATTGAGATGCCTGTGGTCTCAGGTATTACACAAACCTATTTTTTCTTAAGAGATGGTAGTTGACGTGGGCCGCGTTGAAAATTACTGTTCGCAGAGTTCAAAATGGCACGGAGTTATCAAACAACCTTCGTAAGATTACTCAAACTTTACAAGCAAGGAGAAAATACTAAATCTAAAATTTTGCTACTATAAAAAAGTTGCCATAAATTTTAAAAAGCTTCACAGCAAAGAAGAGCGAAAAATGATGTATATGTAATATAAATAAATTGATGCATACCGACTTACCAGTAAAAAAAAAACTCTTAAAATACGTAAGAAAGAGAAATGCGAATTTACTGCCAAGAGACAACAAAAGTTGACAAAATCTATTATAAGAAATTATCTGAACAAAAAGTACAATAACAAAGAATGAAAATGGTTTCCACGTGAAAAAAAAGTAAAATAAAATATAATACTTGGAAAATCTGTGCCTCAGGTGCAAATAAGGACTTGCTTTGCTTTCGGCTCTATTATTAAATTTTACCATTCTACTCGCACTAAAAAATGCGAAGCTGGAGCGAAATGATTACGTACAACAACAGGCAGGTAGCCCAAAATCGAGGTGTGTGTGTGTGCGTGTGTACCACGTCCAAGCAAGCACCAACCAGTAATGGCCAATAAAGAAATACTAAAAAGTTTAAAGCAAAATTTTAACGCACCGCGTCTAACAAAAGCCCAAGCAGAAGGCAACGCATAAATTGACAAAGCGATTAAGTTGTTAAAACTTTTTGATGAGTATTTGGGAATTTCATTTTCATTTAGTTTACGACAAATGCAATTATGTATATAGATAAATTCTGCGGCAGGAACAAAAGTTATGTTGCTTTCAAATTTATATAGACGTCGCTTGACTTTTGCCGGTTTTTTTGTGAAATCAGCAAACTTAAAAGAATGGGCGAAAATATAGTAAAACAATAATAGGAGTGTTTTTTGGGCACTTCGCTGCCCGCTTATACTGGATTCTGCTCTCTTGGCTGACAGTTTCCATACAAAATGTTAGAGACTTTTGGAGAGTAAGTATGCCAGCTATTCATTAAACTGATCTTTACTGATTATGCCAATTTTTTCTATTGTGAATAAGTCAAATGGTTTAAATTTTTTGTCGATAGATGTCTCCGCGATTTCGAAATTATCTTCGAATACCGTACGTTAGAAAATGTTTTCCAATTCCTTACTTTAACGAACGGTGTTGGGTTGAGTCTTGGCTAGATCGGGGTGACATCTACCGACAAAAATTTGAAGCCATTTCGTCAAATAAACACACCTTCTTTCCAATTCCTTTACTTTAACGAAAGGTCGTACAATTTTCACTTGTGGTTGATTTCTTCGCAAGCCTCTAACTCTTGCCCAAACGAATACGGCTAATGAAAAGAAGAATAATGTTTGGACGAATAAACTGTTGGTCTCAAAAACTGCTGAGCACTTTTATTTTTTTTAAGGCTCAGACATAATCGCCACCTTTGATATTGCACTTGTGTCTAGTATTAAAGGACGCCAAGCAGCGATTCCAAAAAAAACAAGTAAGGAAGCTTAAGTCCGAGTGGAATCGAACATTAGATACTCAGCTGTATGCTTTCATTGTTTGTTTGCGTTTGATGGAAACACGGCGTATTTTATATAAAGCGAGTGCCGCATAAAGTGGGCGTAGCCACGCCCATTTTCAACATTTTTATCAGTCATCCAACTAAGCATATGAATATTATTCTTTGTGCAAAATTTCATTCCTTTATGACTTCTAGTTACAAAGATGTCACGTTACAAATTCCCAAAGGGTGTTCTAGAAATATCTTTGTTAAAAAGTAGGCGTGGTCATAAGCCGATTTCAATAAATTTTTACGCGTCCATTAACACAAGTTATAAGAGTGTATAAACCAAGTTTCGTTATAATATCTCAATTATTTGTCGAGTTATAGGTTAAGAAATCTCGTATATTCCTTTGTCTAAAAAGAGGCGGTGCCACGCCCATTTTCCAAAATTTTTATATTTTTTTGTTTCCGGTCTATTGTGGAACTCATGCTACAAAATTTGAATGAATTATCTTTATATTTGGCAAAGATATCGCTTAAAATATTTTTATTAGGCCCCTTTATAGTTCCCATATATAAAAGTGGGCGTGGCCGTCAACCGATTTTGGAAATTTTTCGTCCAAACATTTGCCTAAGTAAGTATATCACGCTTACCAAATTTCATCGATATATCTTCAACGGTTTCTGAGTTATGACTCATAACAATTTCAATGTTTGCCCCTTAATAAGTGGGCGTGGCACCGCCCATTTTCCAAAATTTTTGTACTTTTTGTTTTCTATCCGTAGTTGGACTCCTGCCACAAAATTTTAGTGATAGATCTTTATATTTGCCAGAGATATCGCTTAAAATGGTTTTATTAGGTCACTTTATAATACCCATATATAAAAGTGGGCGTGGCCGTAAACCGATTTTGATAATTTTTCGTCAAAACATTTGTCTATGTAAGCAAATTACGCATACCAAATTTCATCGATATATCTTCAACGGTTTCTGAGTTATGACATAAAACTTTCAATGTTTGACCCTTAATAAGTGGGCTTGGCACCGCCCATTTTCCAAAACTTCATCAAGTTTCTTCATAAGGGCCTGAGCTCAATACGTGGGTAAAATTTTATCACTCTAGCTATATTAGTGGCTGAGATACCAAATTTCCGATTTTTTCAATATAGGAAAAGTGGGCGTGGTCATGGTCCGATTTCGCCCATTTTCAATACCAACCGTCCCAGTCTCGATACCAACTTGCATTTCAAATTTCATCAAAATATCTCAATTTTTACGCGAGTTAGAGTGCGTACGGACGGACAGACGGACGGACATGGCTCAATCGATTTCTCTTTTCACCCTGATCATTTTGATATATATAAGTCTATATCTATCTCGATTATTTCATTCTGTTACAATCCACCGTTATGTGATTAAAACTATAATACTCTGTGTACTAGTACAGCTGAGTATAAAAACATAACGATCATAATCGAGTGGCAACACTTTGCGCATAAAACAGATGATGTCTCTTTTTTTTAGTCAGTCTGTTTCCTCTTCCCCTTTTCCTCCAATTTGCGCCAATTTTTGTAGGCACATAAAAACACATAAATCCACAAGGACTAAACGTCGTTAATGCGCTGAGCTTTTTTTTCAATTTCAACCTGAGATAAACTTACAACCCACCGTCTGCCAAAAATGAAAAGGCATGACAAAAAAACATAAAAACGCATGTACTTTTTCAGCACATAACAAGTAAACAAAAAAAGCTAAAAGTAGGCCGCAAAATCCACAGTCTGCCATCGCATAGTCCCAAGTTGGGTGTGTTCACTCCTTTC
This sequence comes from Urophora cardui, assembly GCA_960531455.1. NCBI lineage: Eukaryota > Metazoa > Arthropoda > Insecta > Diptera > Tephritidae > Urophora > Urophora cardui. The sequence continues at coordinate 64,641,407 of OY482672.1, read as the reverse complement.
GCATAGGGTTGGGCGATATATATCGATATATCAATATATCGATATTTTTAAAATAGTACAGCCGATAATATCGACGATATTTTGAACTACCGTGCATCGATAATCGATAATTTTTTGCCATTTCGAGCCAAATTCGATATTTTTCATACATTTCTGATTCGCTTCGAATTTAACAGCAGAACATTTTTTAAGAAGTGGTATAACCATAATGTCCGGGTGCTTGAATTTACATTACTTTCTTCTTCAAGCAATTATTAATGATTTTTATGTTTATACTTCAGGATTCGTAGAATATATGTAGATCCATCCAACTTTAACAACAAATATCTAGTAAACTATAAGTCTGCGGCAAGTTTGGATTCCAGTTTTGAGATCTGTGAGAGCACCTCTATCCCCGTGAAGAAGTGGTTTTTCGCGGGACGTGGTTCCTTAATGTGAAGCCAGCCCTTTCGATATATTGATATATCGATGTTTTTTTAAATATCGATACAATATATATCGATATATTTTTCCAATTTGCCCATCCCTACTTTCGCATTTTATTTACAAACATTCGCCAAACGAGACTGGCTTACGCTGGAACAATTTTTATTTGTTTTTGCACAGATTATATCGTAAAATTTTAATATCTTCCGTTGCGCTTCGATGGTTTTTCAAAACAATAACAAAATTCGCATACCTTTTCCCACTCTCTCTCTCTCTCACTCGCTCTCGCTCAACAGCATCATCATCGTTTACGAGCCAAAGCACTCAATTGTGAAATTGTATTGCCGGTCGAGCGTCGAGGCGAAACGGCTCGATTCGAAAGCTTGAATCAAATTGCATTTGTGTATGATTGTACGCCTAAAAGTATGCAGGCAACACAAACAAGTGCGAGCGACGCAAATGTGTAAAGTGTTAAATGTGCGTAAATGCAAATGAGGCTTATTAGTGACAAGTGGTCTTAATATGGCGCACAGATAGAGGCGCAGAGCAGTGGGGAGGAGCGTAGAGCAGCGCAGAGGTTCACAGAGGAGCACAGAGGCACAGAAGTCTAGAGCAATACAGGGAGCAGTGAACCAAATGATGACAGCGCATACTTTTAGGCGCTTAAATTTTGTGGGTGTTTGGGTGTGTTTTTGTGGCAAGTAACGAGTAGAGAAATTTAATTTGAAATAATTTACTGAATTTAAAGATTTTTATAAAGTGAACTTTTTTATTTAACTAATAGCTTTAGCTCAATAATAAAGTAGTTATCAAATAAATACGACCAAAAACCAAAAAGTAATAGCTTTAGCTTTAGAATATAATCAAATTTTGAATTAACAAATCTCTGTAGATTTTCAGGGTACAGAAGTTATTACAAGTAGTTACAAATCTACATTATTACCAAAAAGATTTTCCAGGTTTAAGAATAAAAGCCAAGACTGCAGGAATCTGCATATCTAACTCGAGAGAAGTCACAGGCCTACCGCTTCGAACGTGCCAAATATCGAAAAATTTTTAAGCCAGAACTCACTAGAGTAGAAAAAAAGCTAAAAGTGAATTCTAAGATCTTCAAAGAAATTGAAGCTTAGTCAACAAAAAACTATTACTAGCTACAAAACAAACAGCTGGCAGTAAACAAATTAAGTTAAGCAAAAAAGCACCATTAAGCTCAATTTAATTGCCAGACCAACAAAACCGCTTAAAGACTTATTATGTCATGGAGCGAAAGTGGCCAAGCGTGGCAACCTTTTCGTTATACAAATTCAACTACTTTAGCAAGAAAATGTCAGTGGGCTGACGTTGAGCGAAAGAATTCTTTAGTGTGAGTAACTTAATGCCAAAGCAATGAATTGGCATCACAAAATATTTACTATTGCGTAGATAAAAGGAAAAAAAAAAAAATATTTGCGTCGCTTAGATAAATATGAAGTACACACATCCACTAGTGAACTCAAAATAAATTCAATTATACATAGTGACCGAGCACAGAGCAGAGAAGAAATGAGCTTAAACGCTAATGTACATAAAATTATTTTGCAGACTTTTCCCAGAAACGTTAGCCTTTTAGGCGTTTACACTAATTTTCATGGAAAGTGTTTATTTAAGCGTAAATAGACAAAAATAAAGCGCAGAGATTTGTAAAAGCGGGCAATTGATTGATATTTTATTATTCAATTAGGGGGATTACGGTAGGGACGTGCGCGTTCAACCGAAGGTTATTGAAAATAAGACATTTTTAAAGAGAATGCCACCTACTTAAACAAAATACAGAAGCGCCGATGTAGATGTATATAAGCGTAATGAAAAATACAACTAATAATATACATAAATACAGTCTTTTGTGAAATTTTACATTAATATTTTCGTCAAATATGTAAATAATTAAATCCCCTTTTGGTCCGGATGCGGCTAATTTAGACCTATATTTTTCGCTTTTACCCACTGAAAGTATAACACTACCATTAAAAATAGTTTACTATTTGAGCACTAAGTCACACACTTCGATTTACTTCTGCTTATTTATCCATGGGATTTAGTTAACTTTGGAAAAAATTGTTAATTTTAAATGCATATTTTTAAATACAATTGAGATTAGTTAAGAGCATTGTTTTTTGCTTAAACATTATATTTCTACGATTGGTGTGCATTGCATAAAAAATACGAAAAAATTTGGTCGCAACTTCAAAAGCCGTGCCACAATTCCAGAATTTTTTTTTTCTCAAGGGGGCGTGGCACCAGCCCTCGATTCCAAATCAGAAGTCAGAACTGCGCGCCGGCAAATAGTTTTTAAGATATTCATGTTTAAAGTTGGGAAAATTATCAACTTTAACCTCACTTTTTTGTTTAATAATACAATATTAATAATAATACAATGGCGCTATTATAACTCTGACGAGTTTTATGGCCGAGCTTCTCTCCCAATTCGAAGTGTGCTCCTTTTGTTTTTCCTACTAATTCGGTGGACCTTCAGTTTTATGCCGACTTCGAACGGCGAATGCATTTTTTGTGAGAAGCTTTTTCATGGCTGAAATACACTCGGAGGGTATGCCGTCCACTGCCGAGAGGTGGCCACTGATCTTAAAAACCCAATAATTGGATTTTTACTAATTAGAAAAAAAATTTTTTTTTGGTGTTTGCTCGGACTGGGGTTTGAACCCGAGACCTCTGGCATAGCATGCGAGCACTATACCCACTACACCACAGCGGCCACTGTTTACAAATCGATTTCTCTGTTGCGTTAGTGCTGCCACACAGCAACAAAAAAATGCCAAATAAACTGGAATCAGAAAATGTAATAAATGGACAAATAGATGTTTTTATGGAGGTTATGCGTATAATACGCTTATGCAAATAATACAAAAAAAATATATGTATAAAAAAAGTTATTTCTATGTTTTTTTACAATGTAAGCCTTTACTGAAATTTTATTTTTTTCTTTTAGGGGCTTTCACCGATGAGCGGATTGATAAAAAGGGTAAGCAATACATTTAAAACAAAGCATCTTGTTCTAAAATATTTTAAAACTTAATACAATTGTGATGAGAGCTCGATAATCAGGAAGGATTAACAATTTTGATGGTGTTGGGTGCATTTTTTCGTAGTAGAGACTAAGCTGTCCTGATTTGAATCTCCAAATTTGGCATTTGTTCTGAAAACTAAATAAACACAGCGAAGAGTTTCAAAAGTCACCAGCCAAATATAATACAGCTTTTGGAATAGATTATAGGCGGGCTATAAATTATCTTCCCTAACTCATCTTCAAATCAACCAAAACTCCAGCTGGTTCTTGTGCCTCCACAGCAACTAATATTACAGAAAGTAAACTTATTTACATATGTAGGTGTGATGGAGTACCTACACTCAGGGAAAAACAGCATTTTAAAATCAAAAATAAAATTTTTATTTTCATAATGCACATTTTAAACCAAACCATTTTTATTTTAACAATGAAAATTTTTAACTTAAAAATGAAATTTTTGCATTAAGAATGAAATTTTTGAAGTAAAAATGCATTTTGGATTTAGAAAGAAACATACTTAAATTAAAAATGAAAATGAATGTTGATTCAAAAACTCGCTCTTCGTTCAAAATTTTTTTGTGAGAAAATATTTTTTGTGAGAAATCCAACAAAGACAATAATGAGAATCGATTTTTGTTAATTTTGTTTTTACAGTGATGCATATAATTCATGGATTCTTTTTTAGGAAAAGGGAAGTATAAATAGGTTTCTACAATTCAATAATGTTTAATGTAATGACGTTGGATTGAGTTTCAGGTTGATGTCATGGTTCGAATCCGGAGGAGAATATAAAATAAAGAAGAAAAAGGAGAATAAGAAATAAAGAAACAGTTAAGGCGAAGTAGAAAAGAAGAGGAGAACAAGCGGAGGCTATATTTTTGTAGTTGGGACTCGGATTGAGAGAAGATGAAGAGAATGCCGTTGGATACAATTTCGAATACGGAAGAGAAAATGATATCGAGAACACTGCAGCGTTTTTTTTTCGCATAGTGCTTAAAATAAAAATAAACATTTTTAAATTTAAAATATTTTTTCTTGATTTAAAAATTTTACAATAAACATTTTTTAAATAAAAATGTTGGTATTTACATCACTTTTAAATACGTTTTTGTCCATTTTAAGCACGTTTTCATATGTTTTTTTTTTTATATAATTTTTGTTCCCTGAGTGTACAAGTAGCTTAGAATAAATCAATTTTTTTCCTTCATACTTTTGATGCCACTATTAAGATGACTTAATTCGCTTATCGCTAGCATTTCGCACATTAGTCTTCTGAAAACAGCCCCTTTTAAGTATGTATTGCATTAACATTTTTTTCTTTGGCCCTTGTTATTTCAGCATACTTTCTTTTTGATATCAACTCACCCCCAAACGAAAATTAATGATATTACGTAATTTATCATTAGCAGCTCAGTACACCGCAGTACACACACACCCCCAAAATGCACTGTGCACAAGAATATAATCAAATTTATGAAATATGAACATGCAATATGTCCTTGGCTGGCAACACTCTGCCTTGCTGTGTCTTTATCGAACCAAATCATCACTCATTTTATCTGGTGGTTCATCTCACATCTCATGGAGCAGTTCCTCTTTTTTGTTGTTGTTGTTTTGCTTTTGATATGCTTAACTGATGCTCGTCTATAACATCTGAATTTCGATAATCATATGCTACATAATGTAATGTACACAAAAACATGCAAAAAGACAAAGGGACAGAAATATTAAATTACCTCAAACCCGCAGTAAAATCAGAAGCACAACGAAATACTGCAGGGTGATGGCGAATTTGGCGAAATTACATAATAGATTTGGTTTTGTTTTGTTTTTCTTTTTGTCTCATATATACATATGGAATCAGACTAAATTGGTTTCTTGCTTTTAACTTTTTTCTTCATTTCCATAAATTTGTTTTCCTTGTTTTTATGTCCACCCGACAAGGGTTTTTCAAAAAGTTAGTCAATCTGCCCTATTGGTAGAACATAATGTTGGGACATATTTTTTTCTATATAAATGTACATATTTTATGACATTGATGGAGCGCAAATGGCAAGCAAAGAATTGGCATATTGGAAAATTAGTTAGCATTAAGTAAAGGCAATGAATGAATAGAAAAACAAAGTGTCTTGCTCGGAGATGTTTTAAAACTAACAAGGGTTCTGATATGAAGATATACATACAAACATATGTATGTATTTAAGTAGATAAAGTACTATAAATATGTATTTGTAGCAGGATAGGTTGCTCATAAAACAAAATTGATGGAGTTATGTATGTGCCAATCTTGGTAATGGGAATACACCACCTTGCTTAAAGACTGCCACTCAGATCGATTCTTTAATTTTTGGCGCTTTTATCAAGATACAAATATATGTATTTCGTCTTAGTCTTCGTGTGCCATCATAATACGCCAACTATGTGTCTCTTACAGAATGCTGGACCTCAAGAGACGAAAGCCATTGTCACAAAAAAAAAAAAAAATCCGGAGACCGATAAATCCAAAAGACAGAAATCCAAAGACCGATAAATCCAAAGACCGATAGATCCAAAGACCGATAAATCCCAAAGGCATAAATCCAAGGGCCGATAAATCCCAAACGCTGAAATCCAAAGACCGATAAATCGCATAGAGGGTATCCAAATACCGATAAATCCAAAATACAGATAAATCCGAAAGATAGAATTCCAAAGATCGATAAATCCCAAAGGCTGAAATCCAAAGACCGATAAATCCCAAAGGCTGATATCCAAGGACCGATAAATCCCATAGAGGGAATCCAAATACCGATAAATCCAAAAGATAGAAATCCAAACACCGATAAATCCAAAGGCCGATAGATCCAAAGGCCGATAGATCCAAAGACCGATAAATCCCAAAGGCAGAAATCCAAAGGCCGATAAATCGCATAGACGGAACCAAATACAGATAAATCCGAAAGACTGAATTCCAAAGATCGATAAATCCCAAAGGCTGAAATCCAAAGACCGATAAATCCCAAAAGCAGAAATCCAAGGACCGATAAATCACATAGAGGGAATCCAAATACAGATAAATCTGAAAGACAGAATTCCAAAGATCGATAAATCCCAGAGCCATAAGTCCAAAAGGCAGAACTTGGTCTTTGGACCGTTAAATCCCAAAGGCAGAAATCCAAGCACCGATAAATCGCATAGACGGAAATCCAAATACAAATAAATCCGAAAAACAGAATTCCAAATATCGATAAATCCAAAAGCCACAAATCCAAAAGACAGAAATCTACCTTTGGACCGTTAAATCCCAAAGGCAGAAATCCAAGGACCGACAAATCCAAAAGAGGGAAATCCAAAGACCGACAAATCCAAAAAAAGAGAGAAATCGAAAGACCGACAGTATCCAAAAGACCGTTTTTGCGGTTCTCAGGTTGTAAGACACAGGTAAACAACTTAACGACAATGACATACAGATGTCATTCAGCGAATAAAAATCGAGTGACTGCGTTGGCTAGATCATGCCATGAGAATGAATGAAAGTGCTCTGGCCCGAAAAGTATTTCTATTCACATCACCAATTAAGGCTTTGGAAGTTCCAGATGTACATATATCATCATCCTTTCTCATTATCCTTAAAACGGCTGCCGTAGTCGTCATCATAAAAAGTTTGTCTCAACCAAGGTTTGTTTCATTGGATAGGATTTTTAACGTGATGGGTTCCAAGCCTGACGCACAACCCATACTGTGAAGTAATTGCGAATCCTAAATACATACACCAATACTTGTGCCCCAGCTGGTTAGGGGCTTAGAATATACCCGTGGTAAGGAATGCCTGTCGTAAGAGGCGACTAAAATCCACCGGCCTAGAAGGTTGATTATGGCCAAAAAAATCGTTCGCACGACAGTCGGGCTAGTGTCAGAAGGGTCTAGTACGCGAGCGTACCGGATTTATCCGGCAAAGGACTGTCACATCCCCTACACTCCCCAAAACCTTCGGGGAGTGTCTTGGTGGCTACAACAACAACAACAACCAATACTTGTACTACCCTTTCCGCTCTAAAAAAGGAAAACCAACCACCATTCCAAGAGCTCTTTCGTCCTCTTTCACGCCGTTCAACATCTTTCTCCAACCAAACCATGTTTATGTTCTTGGACATATTCTCTTGTCTATCCTTTTTTCGTATATTTGTCCAACTGTTTATTGATAATCCATCAATAAATCTACTCAACTCACCAAATCGTTTACCAACCGTTGTAAGGTTTTGTAGAGGAGATCAATGAAGGCTGCTTTAAATTACGTTTGCTTAAAAAACGATTTTCTAACTGACGTTTCCATATAAGGTACATTTAAATTGCTCATCGCTCAATGCAGTAACTCTGAAAAATCCTGTTTTCATAGAGATTAGCCACTTCTATGAGTCCTGTGCTTATTTACTTTTTTACCTTCATCTAAATATCTTATCATTTTTTGGTATAGCCGTGTGGTAGATGAACACATGCCATCATGGCAATCGACCAACCAACAAACCCACCAACTGACTAAGCAACTAACTATAGAAACCCACAAGTGACACAATGATTTTCTAATAATTTATTAAATTGCGTCCCATCCAGTTTGACCATTAAGGATATAAATATGTATGTATGTATGTATGTATGTAGTACCTGATGGGATTAAGATGTTTTGTATGTGTGGGTCGAGAAATGTGTGCATTTGATGGACCAATTTTTTTTTTTTTTTTTTTTTGATATAATCAAAATACACAAAGCCTTATTTTTAACTGCCCAGCTGTTGATGGGTGAGGTATACAAAAGCAACAACAGGCATATGTTAAGCAAATATAACCCAATATCAAAGGTGGGCAAAACCTTAGCACATGCTAAATGAGAGTAAGCGCCCGTGTACGTATACACAACGATTGTCACTACCACAGACAAATAAAGAGCGTAAAAGGAGCGCTCACGATGGGACTAGGCGATCGTAGCTTATGAAAAATTATTTAGTTGCCTTTCGACTAGTGATGGGCGAGTCCGAGATGTTTAGACAATCGAGAGAATCGCCATCGTTGCAAAATCACAATCGAGTCAAAAGTTGACTCGCTCCTCGACTACACAATCGAGAAGTTTTTGCGATTGTTCCGATTCGGCGAGTCGGAGGTTGTTTCGATGACATCTCGACTACACAAGCGAGATGTTTTTGCGATTGTTCCGAGTCGGCGAGTCGTAGGTTGTTTCGATGACATCTCGACTACACAAGCGAGATGTTTTTGCGATTGTTCCGATTCGGCGGGCCGGCTGTTGTTTTGATGATATGTTTTAGTTGATAAAATAAACTGAATGAGGTTTGTTGATAAAGAAAGTAGGATTTTTAATGGAAGTGAGGCAAATACATAAATAAATTAACCAAATTGAAAAATATGCTATACATAGACGCTGCATTATTGCAATCACAACTAAAGAGTGTCGTGCATAATAATAATAATTAATTATTTAAACATTAATAAATTTTCTGAAGTGAGACGCTTATGAAACAAATGAATTTTACGAGTAGCAACAACGGCAATAAATTTGTACCACTCTGTATGTTTTGTAAAGCAATTTTAATATTCAAGCGGCAACAACAATTATTATGTATTTTTTGCAGCGAGTCCGAGATGTTGTAGAGTTGCTTTGAAAACGAGAGGAATCGTTGGCGAGTCCGAGATGTTTTAGCGATTGTTTCGACTGACGGCCATTTACGACTTGACTCGAATACGAATGAAAACCATCGAGAGCATTCGAGATGTTTCAACAATCGAGAGAATCGAATAAAACATCTCGGACTCGCTCATCACTACTTTCGACTGGCGTAAAAGCAAGTGCTCGTTAGGTGGCCGTCACTTGAAGTTATTTTATTTGCAAATAACGTGTGTACACAAATACATACATACATATGTGTACACGTACGTTCTTTCATAATTTCGCAAAGCGTGCGCGCATGACCCTGCTCGCTCAACATCTGCATGCAGACTGATTATCTGTAATAATTTTTCACTTTGGCCTACAGTAGGCGCACCAACACACGCTAATTTTTCGGTCACCGCTTGAATGTGGTAGTGCCCACCTATGCCCAATATCCATACATATATGTATGTATGTACATAAATCAAGGATGCATCGTAACGTTAATTTTAACGCTAACCGAAATGTTAAAGTCGTTTTTGTTGAAACGACTTCGGTTTTCAACGTTATACAAATTATCAAAATAATTTCCGTTTCGTTTTTAACGTTAACGAAACTCAAGCGTTAACGCTGAAACGTTGAAAAGTTGAGTGCGTTTATTTTTGAGTTGGCAATGCTCTAGCGAGTTATAAACAGAGTTGCCGAGAGATCCCAGTAATTAAATCATAAAAAAAGCTACAAGTGGTAAATTTTTTATTTTGTAATATGACTCAATGATAATGGTAAAATTATTTGAAAATCGCTCTACTTTTTCCTGTTTTAAATAAATGTCAAAATATTGTGTTTCGTTTTGGTATTTCATCCGTTTACTGCGTGGAAGTGCTTTAGTGTTCAGTGGCGCTTTTCAACTAACACAAAACACACACTGTTCTTAACATCTATCAAAAACGGTCATCGAAAGGCAATTACGTATTCTCTTTTAACTGATAGGACCTGTATAGTTGCGCCTTATTTTTTACTGTTGAAATTACCATTTTTGATAAAAAGTAATTCAAACTAAAAAGTAACAGCTGTGTTCAATAACAAAAAAATTGATACGAATTTTTCGTAAAAAATGACAGTTCTCCATATGAAAATGACAGTTCTATGAAAAATTCGTAACATTTTTTTGTTATTGAGCACAGGTAATGATTCTTTTGGTTTTTAGCGATATCGAATTAATTTTAACAATAGTTGATTTTTCTATTACGCGGCCGTGAAAACAACACTAAACTTGCTAAATATTTATTACAACCACTCCCGTTAGATGGCTTCGGGCTGATTCGAATTTTTGCCATTCACCAGCAGAGTTCGGTTGTGTTACCGGCAATTACTGGCAGAGTTCGGGTGTGTTGCGGTAGTTACCGATGGTTACCGGTAGAGTCCGCTTGGTGCAGCCTCTGTATACCTCTGTATACAAGAATACGATTGGCTGATATTTATGCACTTGGTTGAAGTTTATGCTACAAGAACATACGTTCCAAAAACATAGATTCCAAAAATTATATGTTTCTATTCGTTCTTTACCAAAGCAACACTTTCGTGCAAAAGAATGGGGCTAATGTAAAGTCAAAAAGAAAAAGATTGGCTTTGAGTTTACAAAAACACATGTATAATACTACCCGGCAAAAAAAAATATCCTCGACATTTGATACATGACACATAAAAATCAAATTTGGTATCTTTTTGTTAACTTGGTTGTTTTTCAGATTATGGTTAGTAATTTTTCTTACAAGTGGCAAACTTTCTTTTGCTTTTTGTTAAAGCATTGCCAAAACAAAAAAAAACGAAACTTTTTTGTTGACCGTTTTTGTTTCAACGTTAACGAAATCAGTTTTGTTGAATTATTTCGTTGATAACGTTAACGGTTGCATATCCGTTTCGTTAACATAGCATGTTAACAAACGAAAACATATTTTGATAGTTTGTTGAGCATCCTTGACATAAATATATCTGCATATTAATGTGTTTAGTTACTAAACTTTAGTAGGATACAAGCACCGAGCAAACATACTCGTAAGCCTAAGCTAAAGCTAAGTTGTTAAGCTGGAACACGCAGGCAGCGTTGCTTGCTGGACTCATTCTCTCTGCTCCAAATGTTGTAATACTTCATTTTAACTCATTCCAAACAAAGAGAAAGGAAATTGAATTTTTATGAGCAAAGTACAATGTGTAGCGAGCGTAAACATTTCGTATTGTCGCCCCAGTCCATTTTCAACTGACATGCAATGAAGTGTTAAGTGGTTAAGTGCGCGCGCTTATCTCATTCCGATATATATGTGTGTACATATACGTTTGTATACATATTAGGGCAGAGTGAATTGGGGCTTTTTTTAAATCATTATTGCTCTACCTGCAGAAAGTTGCCTTTCTAGTACAGTAGTAAGATTGCAAAATATTATTGGCCTAGTCCTTTATTTGGAGAATGGGCAAAATGCTCCAGATGCATAAAATTCATTTGGTAGATAAAATTAATTTGCTAATTTCTCCTAAAAATATACGACATTTTGGAGACACTGATTTAAATATTTTTCATCGGAAAATTACGCATATCTTTAGGAGAAATTTGTAAATTAATTGTATGCATCTGGAGCATTTTGTCCATTCTTTAATGGAATTGGGGCACCTGCAAATAAAGGACTAGGCCAATAATATTGTGCAGTCTTGCTTCTGTATTAGAAAGGCAACTTTCTGCAGGTAGGGCTATAATGATTTCAAAAAAGCCCCAATTCACTCCGTCCTAATGTATGTATTAGTACATACATATATAAATGTATGAATAATAACGTTTCAACCCTAACAGAATATATTTTTTGTTATTAAATTGCCGCAACGCTTAAATTGCGCAAAAAATGTGAATTATGCAGCTAAACAAAAACACCTCATTATTAAAACATTTATAAGGTATTCATGCACTACGTAAAGCCTGAATATCAGACCATAATAAGGCATTAAATAAACCTTATTTTCCCGACGTATAAGCTTTACGAATAAGGTGTGCTCTCAGAAAGAGAGAGAGTATTCCTTATGGCTTGATGACATCGACACAGGAAAATCAGCCTTATTTAAGCCTTACGCCATACAACTCTGCTTCCCATATAATTTTCAGGCCTTATTTCGTAAGCCTTTAAATCTACTGTAATAATTCTTAGCTAAGGCGTAGATTTTTTGCTGGGCAGTTATTTTCAACACACACACACACATGTATATAGGTATGTATGTATGTAGTTTCATGCTTTGGCTCTCCATCAGCCAGATTTGTTACAGCAGGTTAGCTCATCATAAACATAAGTGCCCTTATGACCTCAATTTGCTGCACAATCCATACGCCAATAGATTGATGGCTGATTGATTTTGCGGCTTACTCGTTTGCAAAATGACAGCGGCGGCAATTTGACGCCGATGTTTGGGCGTCACCAAATTGTTTGTGCTTTTGAGCAACTGTGAGGTCATTTTCAAAATTAATTTAAGTTTCTAAATTTTATTTTTTCATGTTGGTCTTTTAGGTACCTTTTCGATAGCAAGCATATTATAGCAAGCATATATTATAGCTTAAGATAGGCTTAAATTTTATGTGCAGTGTATACTAGTACACTTCAAAATACTCTGAATGAAAGGCACCAGCATATTAGCTCTTTGTTCTTTTAATTTTCTGTTATAACCTTCCCACACTCAGGATGTTTAATTGATTCACTAGCTTAAACACTATTTCTACAAAAAGTAAAATAAATTCAAAATTGAAATTTAATTTTTTAAATGCAATTTTCTCAATTAAATTTTGCATGTGTGACAACTAAAAACAAACAATTTCTCTTTTTTTATAACCATGACCAAATAAACGTGGTATACATATGTACATATGTACTCTCCTTGTGGCCTTGCATTTCAATTAATTTTAAATCGCCACACAATTTGCACAAATTTAAATATTTGTTCGGTAAATTTTAGTTGTTGGTTCCTTTTTTGCCTTTTTTACTATGAATTTTATATTTTTATTGCCAGGCGAGTGACCATAAAAATTTGTTTGCTCAAAAATTTTGCCTGAAAATTGTCAACAATGAGAAGTTTTTACAAAGTTTTCACACTCAAATTCATACGTTACACATATACACATGCATAGCAAGCACATACACAGCCATACCCAGCGGGACTTGGGATCATCGTTTTATTAATCAAGGATAACATATGTATTCCCTTGTGAGTACTTCATTACTCCCTATATTTCTGTGTATAAGCATACAATTTTCTATACTCGCTTTTAACATTGCACTAAGGTTCAAAATTCAGTTTTTGAGGAATAAAATAGTTAGAGTTAAGATATCGGTCTAAAACTTTTCATAGGGTATTTAAAGGTAAAAGTAATGCCTCATGACGAAAATGGGCGAGCCACGTCCATTTTTCGCTGCTGCTGCCATACATTGTGGAAACTGTAAACTTATGTTGAATTTCAAATAGAGATAAAACGTTACTTTTCTAAAGGTTTCCGATACGCTGAATTTGAATCTGAAGTCAGATTTTCGATGCTACGTGTAGTTTTAGAGATATTGTTATTTTAAGTTCATTAACTTTGCGATAGGAAATTTTAAAGTTTTTTTATTTTTTTAGCAAGTTAGTGAAATTAAAATAACAATATCTCAGGTACTAAAGAAGATATCCGAAAAAGTGTAACGTTATTTTCAAGGGAAATTATTAGGTTTTTAAACCATATATATAAATGAGTTTTATATTTTTATTAAAATCAATATAAAATTGTTGAGTATCGCCATTTTCGAAGTTTACTTTGCTCTGAAAAAAGTGAAATTGTAGCCTCGCTTGCAAACTCCCGCAGAAAAAATAATATTTGCATTAAAGACGACACTATTCGCTGTAACTACATATCGTCGGTGATACTGCAAGACGTTCTATGTCGCCGTGAATAAATTTTTGAAGAAGGAGAAAAAACTATATATATTTTCACTTTTCGCGGTGTTTTTTACATTTTTATAGTATTTATAAAAGCGAAGTTATATATAAAAGCAAAATCTATGTGATTGACAAAAGTGTAAAAAGGTTATTTAGGTGTATTCAGGAAGAAGTGAAAAGTGACATGGAACGTATTGCAGTATCACCGACGATATATAATTTGTATTGATCCTATTTGATCCAACTTATTTATATTCTATTTAACACAGAAAAAACTCACAAAAATCAAAACACACACGGCTTATTTAAACCCAAAAGTGTATTAACGATTACACTGTAGGTAAATTTTTAACTTTTGAAATATCACAGAGAAACGCCGAAACACGTCAACTTAATTTTTGGCTGTAGAATACGATGGCATTTACAGAAAGTCAAAGTTAGCTCTTGTTTTCGAGATATTTAGGAAAGAAGTTTCAGAGCTCTGAAGGTAATTTTTTTTCCATCTATAAACTTTACTCAGGCTTGGAACCCTTTACGCGCATAATAATTTTGACAGTTGCTCTTACTTAATTGGGGTATTCTAAATTCAATGCCGCCTTTAGTTTTCCCAAATTGGCTCCGGTTTTCGAGATAACGGTATTTAAAAATTACCATCAATTTGGACTTTTTTGTTAATAACTCAGTCAGTTTATGAGATAGATTACCAAAACTTTGCACGTGACAATATTTTAGTATTTCCTTAGCTATTTCTGAAAATAATTGAAATCGGGTGACTATAACATATAATTGCCATACAACCGATTTTTCAGATGTGGACATTTTGGGGTATAGCTTCGCTATTCAAACAGCTAAGGACATGAAACTTAGGAGAATTTCTACCTGTATTGACCTTAATCTATTCTCTGAAAATTGTCAAGATCGGGTCACTATAACATATAGCTCCCATACAACTGATTGTTCAGATATATGGTTTTGCACATTTATTTCCTTATAACTCCGAAAATAGTCATTCTGCGTGAAAAAGCAACATAAACACTTTCATTCAAAATTAATAGGTGAAAAATTTTCTCATATACGATTTCCACGTAACTGCATCAGTTATTGCACTTTTGTGCAACCAAAGTTGAAATTTCACCATAGGCATTTTTTCAAGCCCAATAACTCATATATCGTATTAAATGAATTAGATGATCTTTATATCGTCTTACAGAGAGTTAAAAGAACTATTATACAGTTTTTAAATGAAGAAAATATATGCATATTTGAGGATTTTATACGCATTTGAATAATTTTTTTTGTTAATTTTTCATAAAATTTTATTCCAAATAATGCCTAAAAGTATGCTTCAATAGTTTTCAAACAATAGTTTTGTAGGAAAATTTTACTATAAATGCATATAAAATCCTTAAACATGCATATATTTTCTTCATTTAAAAACTGCGTAATAGTTCTTTTAATTCCCTGTAAGACGATGTAAATATCATCTAATTCATTTAATACGATATATGAGTTATTGGGCTTGAAAAAAATGCCTATGGTGAAATTTCAACTTTGGTTGCATAAAAGTGCAATAACTGATGCAGATATGTGGAAATCGTATATGAGAAAAATTTTCACCTATTAATTTTGAATGAAAGTATTTATATTGCCTTTTCACGCAGAATGACTATTTTCGGAGTTATAAGGAAATAAATGTGCAAAACCATATATCTGAACAATCAGTTGTATGGGAGCTATATGTTATAGTGACCCGATCTTGGCAATTTTCAGGGAATAGATTAAGGCCAATACGAGTACAAATTCTCCAAAGTTGCATGTCCTTAGCTGTTTAAATAGCAAAGTTATACCCATAAATGTCCACATCTGAAACATCGGTTGTATGGCAATTATATGTTATAGTCACCCGATTTCAATTATTTTCAGAAATAGCTAAGGAAATACTAAAATATTGTCACGTGCAAAGTTTTGGTAATCTATCTCATAAACTGACTGAGTTATTAACAAAAAAGTCCAAATTGATGGTAATTTTTAAATACCGTTATCTCGAAAACCGGAGCCAATTTGGGAAAACTAAAGGCGGCATTGAATTTAGAATACCCCAATTAAGTAAGAGCAACTGTCAAAATTATTATGCGCGTAAAGGGTTCCAAGCCTGAGTAAAGTTTATAGATGGAAAAAAAATTACCTTCAGAGCTCTGAAACTTCTTTCCTCAATATCTCGAAAACAAGAGCCAACTTTGACTTTCTGTAAATGCCATCTGCAGCCAAAAATTTAGTTGGGGTGTCTCGGCGTTTCGCTGTGATATTTTGACCTCCCTACAGTGTTATTATTGTTTCAGAAAAAAGTTTGTTGTTGTTGATTTTACATACCTTTATTATAATTTTCCATTTTATAAACACACTTTATTCAAATTCGTTAGCTTTTTATCACCACTTGAGATTTTTATATAATTTCAGTAAAATCTTTTTTACGAATACAAAAATCGAAACCAAGACTTTGAAAGCTTTCTGACAAACAAGTGATATCCAACTGACATTAATTTTTATATTTTTTATTATACTCAGCTGTACTAGTACACAGAGTATTATAGTTTTATTCACATAACGGTGGATTGTAACAGAGTGAAATAATCGAGATAGATATAGACTTATATATATCAAAATGATCAGGGTGAAAAGAGAAATCGATTGAGCCATGTCCGTCCGTCCGCCTGTCCGTCTGTCCGTCCGTCCGTCTGTAAACACTCTAACTCGCGCAAAAATAGAGATATTTTGATGAAATTTGAAATGCAAGTTGGTATCGAGACTGGGACGGTTGGTATTGAAAATGGGCGAAATCAGACCATGACCACGCCCACTTTTCCTATATAGAAAATATCGGAAATTTGGTATCTCAGTCACTAATATAGCTGGAGCGATGAAATTTTACCCACGTGTTGAGCTCAGGCCCCTAGGAAGAAATTTGATGACATTTTGGAAAATGGGCGGTGCCACGCCCACTTATTAAGGGTCAAACCTTGAAAGTTTTATATGTCATAACTCAGAAACCATTGAAGATATATCGACAAAATTTGGTACGCGTGATATACTTACTTAGTCAAATATTTGGACGAAAAATTTCCGAAATCGGTTGACGACCACGCCCACTTTTATATATGGGTCTTATAAAGTGACCTAATAAAAACATTTTAAGCGATATCTCTGTCAAATATAAAGATATATCATTGAAATTTTATAGCAGGAGTCCAACTGCGGACATAAAACGAAAAACACAAAAATTTTGGAAAATGGGCGTGGCACCGCCTCTTTTTATAAACAGGAATATACGAGATTTCTGAGCCCATAACTCGACAAATGATTTATATATAATGACTAAACTTGGTGTGTACACTTTTATTACTTGTGGTAATACATGTTGAAAATTTTAGCGAAATCGGTTGACGACCACGCCCACCTTTATAATGGGAACTATAAAGTGACCTAATAAAAACATTTTAAGCGATATCTTTGTCAAATGTAAAGATAATTCATTGAAATTTTGTGGTATGATTTCTACAATAGACCGGAAACAACAAATAGAAAAATTTTGGAAAATGGGCGTGGCACCGCCTCTTTTTACACAAAGGGATATACGAGATTTCTTAGCCTATAACTCGACAAATAATTGAGATATTATGACGAAACTTGGTTTATACACTTTTATAACATGTGTTAATAGCCACGCAAAAATTTATTGAAATCGGTTTATGACCACGCCTACTTTTTAAGAAAGATATTTCTGGAACACTCTTTGGGAATTTGTAACGTGACATCTTTATAACTAGAAGTCATAAAGGAATGAAATTTTGCACAAAGAATAATATTCATATGCTTAGTTGGATGACTGATAAAAATTTAGAAAATGGGCGTGGCTACGCCCATTTTATGCAGCACTCGCTTTATATTAAGTGCACCGTGTTTCCATCAAACGCAAACAAACAATGAAAGCATACAGCTGAGTATCTAATGTTCGATTCCACTCGAACTTAGGCTTCCTTGTTTTTTATTTACTTCAGTATGGTGTAATAAAAGATAATTATTTTTTTTTTTAAATCAAAAGTCGATAATTGGGTTTAATTCCTCAATATTTCGATTTTGAACATAGGAAGAGTAGTAACAGTTAAAACAAATTTCAAAAAATTCAGATTTTTCTCGGAAAGAATGTCATATGGAGTACTCTTCTGCTCATCGCTTGTGGAGATCCCGCTCTAAGTCCTCCTGGGTACGTCAAAGCACACACAAGCAAACTTAAACGCACACACATGCATTTACTGTAGTTTAATTTGGAAAATAATGAAAAATTGTTGAGCATTTGTTTGCTTTTACTCTAGTGATCATCTGTCAATTGTCGCTTTGCTAAATCCTGCCGTTGTCCGTCGCCGTTGGCCGTCCTACGTAATGTTCGTTGCTCTGCCGCTCTGCCTTTGTGTGATATTGTCGTTGAAAATACGACAAATCGTATTCAAATTAAGCTTTGCCAAATTTGCGCAAACTTTTGACTTTAACACGCGCTCTCTTGTACCACATGCCCTCTCGCAAAAATACAAACATTAGGGATGCCAATCACGGCGCGTCAGCTCTATCGAGATTTTCGGGATTTTATATTTTATTAAAAAAAACGTTTTTTTGCTATTAAAGGAAGATTCTTTCAATAGCAATCGCTAGTCGGCAGTAGATTTATAGGCATCCCTTAGTGTACTTGAAATTTCTGACATTGCCTGTCGCTAGTAGCTTAGAAGTCATTAGCTTGAGGATTTCCAAAAAATAATAAATGCACTGACATCCAGAAATACACACGCTCTGCTTTCCTCTGTGTTTTGCGTTCCCGCAACAAAGTCTTGCTTATACAACTGTTTTGTCTGTTTTCCAAAGTTTTATTATTGGATTTTATCGCTGTTGTTGTTGATTTGTTGTCAACAAATGCAAGTGTTATAAAATTAGTTTGGCACGTTTTGTTTGCATAGTTTTGAGAATAGAAGTTTAAACTTGTCGTTTGCTGTCAATTCCATTTTATGTGTGTCGCTGATGCCCTTTTCTTGTTGCTGTCCAGGTCGCCAAGGCTTTCCAACTTCTCTGTCGCAATTTCACGCGCCATGACAATTTCCACTATGACAATTACTTTGCTGAATTGGGCGGTTTTGTTTTAATTGTTTTTCATTAACTTTTGGATATACAAGAAATTATTTATTTATGTGAAAATTACAAGGACACCAAACTACTCTTACGTGACACAACTAGATATAGCCTGAAATTAATTCATGAATTTCACCATTTCGCAATTTTAGAAACACCAGAGTCAACGAAAAGGAAAAAATCCAAAGCAACAAACTGTTGGCGATTTGTACTATAAAAAATGCGTCTCTTTTTCCACTCTCTCATTTAGCACTCTCTGCGGTACCACAGTTAAGTAGTTAGCCACTTGAAAGATTTCAGGCAATATGGCCCCTTAAAATCCGTCCTACAACGCGTTTGCCTGCTTCCAGCAACCTTGGATTTTTATCTTTTGGATTTGTCCTTTCATGGTAAACATTTCACTAAGCAAATAGCTTGTAGTCACCTACTTTGCATTGAATAGGCTAGCACAGCTTCCTAGAAAAAGCGACAAGTGAAAGCCATGCAAATAAAAAGAAATACATACATACATAAGTACATACAGTAAATATAGGCCTTGTAGAGGTAAACAATTCAACAAGAATAAATTCATAAGCATAAACACAAATATCGTACAAACATAAGGCATTCAAAATCCTTTCACCAGCAGCTTTCACATGCTTTTCTGAATCGTTTGCTTTCGCTCTTGTTTTCATTAAAATGTGTTTTCATCTTTTTTGTTTCGCTTTCGTAGACGAAAAGCCATGAGGCCAGTTAGCGGGCATCTAGTTTACTATTTGTTTATGCTACTTTTACGCATTTCTGCAAAAGTTCTAGCAAACGTCCAGTTACAGTTTATTTGTTTTTTGCTTTTCCTTAGATCGCTTTCTCCACTATCATTCGCCTATATATACCTATATCTTGTATATTTTATGGTTGTTCTGTATTTTTTTATACTATAATGTTTACAACGAAAAGCATTCGCAATGCATACATGTGAATAGGACTATAGCACATACGCATATTAGGTGAGTTCCCGTGGCAGTGATCCAGATCCGGATACGAATTTTGCAAGCAAATGCAACAACAATTTTGTGATCCTGATATCAGTATCAATTTCGGATCCGTATAGATTGTAATAGACATTTTTGATCCAGATAAATATCAGGATCAGAAAAAAGTTGTTGCATTTGCTTGCAAAATTTGTATCCGGATCTGGATCACTACCACGGGAACTCAGCTATTAGCACACGCAAATAAGAACCCATCAAACAGATTAGTAAGCCTAAGCTGAAGCTAAGTTGTTAAACTGGAATACGCTGGCAGCGCTGCTGCTTGCGCAACGCTTAAATTGCGCAAAAAATTTTAATTGTGCAGATAAACAAAAAACACCTTATTATTAAAACATTTATAAGCAGTGTTTAAAAAACTTAAGTCGGAATTAGCAAAAGTCGTGAAATGTTTGATTTTATTTGATTTTGATATTCGTCGCTTTTTAAAATGACGATTTTGCCTGATTTTGATTTTGCCCTGATTTAATTTTGCTCAAAATCAAAAGCGGCCTGATTTCAATATGAACGATTTAGCCTGATTTTGATTTTGCGCTGATTTCATATGGCTCAAAATCAAAAGCAGCCAAATATCAAAATCAATGCTTTCACAGTTTTGCTATTTACGCTTACATGAAGACATGTATGCATGTACATAATTTCTTACCCTCTGTATTACGTTTGTATACATGTATGTATGCGCATGTAAGCGTAAATAGCAAAACTGTGAAAGCATTGATTTTGATATTTGGCTGCTTTTTATTTTGAGCAATATGAAATCAGAGCAAAATCAAAATCAGGCAAAATCGTTCATTTTCATATTTTTTCATATTGATTAACTGCAACTTCTGTTTTTTTAAAAGCGGAATCAAAATCAACAGAAATAAAACTTATGCCAGTTTTTTAAACACTGTTTATAAGGTATTCATATACTACGTAAGGCCTGAATATCAGGCCATAATAAGGCCTTCAATAAGCCTTATTTTACTGGCGTATAAGCCTTAGAAATAAGGTGTGCTCTCGGAGAGACAGAGAGTATTCCTTATGGCCTGACAACAACACAGGAAACTCAGCCTTATTTTAAGCCTTAGACCATACAACTTTGCTTCCCTTATAATTTTCAGGCCTTATTTCGTAAGCCTTTAAATCTTCTGTAATAATTCTTAACGAAGGCGTAGATTTTTTGCTGGGCACATACATACATACATACATATCGACCCCTTTGCGCGATTTTATCGTAAGGGTAATTTTCTCGAATTTCACTTTTTGATGCAAATTTAATCTACATCCTTCAGCGCATCACCTGGTAAAATATTATAGCTGAAATCATTATAGTTGTGCCAAAAATTGGCTTTATTTTTTATCGTAAGGGACAATCCACACTTTTTTCTTGAGCTCGAATTTATCGTATCGCCCATATAAAAAATATTTTGAATATAGCTAGCAAGTAATTTTATGTATTATTTATTTTGAAATTTAAAATAGAATATTAAGGGGATTGTAAGCGTAATGTACCAAGCCATGGTACCATGATTATGTTTGGATTATCTTATAACCTTAAACGAGTTGTTCTTGTATGCAGTGTTTAAAAAACTGGCATAAGTTTCATTTCTGTTGATTTTGATTTTGATTCCGCTTTTAAAAAATCAGAAGTCGCAGTTAATCAATATGAAAAAATATGAAAATGAACGATTTTGCCTGATTTTGATTTTGCGCTGATTTCATATTGCTCAAAATCAAAAGCGGCCTGATTTCAAAATGAACGATTTTGCCTGATTTTGATTTTGCGCTGATTTCATATTGCTCAAAATCAAAAGCGGCCTGATTTCAAAATGAACGATTTTGCCTGATTTTGATTTTGCGCTGATTTCATATTGCTCAAAATGAAAAGCAGCCAAATATCAAAATTAGCGATTTTGCCTGATTTTCATTTTGTGCTAATTTTGATTTTGTGCTGATTTCATATTGCTAAAATCAAAAGCAGCCAAATATCGAAATCAATGCTTTCACAGTTTTGCTATTTACGCCTACATGAACACATGTGTGTATGTACATAATTTCTTACCCTTTGTATTACGTTTATATACATACATATGTATGTACGAGTATGCGCATGTAAGCGTAAATAGCAAAACTGTGAAAGCATTGATTTTGATATTTGGCTGATTTTGATTTTAGCAATATGAAATTAGCACAAAATCAAAATTAGCACAAAATGAAAATCAGGCAAAATCGCTAATTTTGATATTTGGCTGCTTTTCATTTTGAGCAATATGAAATCAGCGCAAAATCAAAATCAGGCAAAATCGTTCATTTTGAAATCAGGCCGCTTTTGATTTTGAGCAATATGAAATCAGCACAAAATGAAAATCAGGCAAAATTGTTCATTTTGAAATCAGGCCGCTTTTGATTTTGAGCAATATGAAATCAGCGCAAAATCAAAATCAGGCAAAATCGTCATTTTAAAAAGCGACGAATATCAAAATCAAATAAAATCAAACATTTCACGACTTTTGCTAATTCCGACTGCAGTTTTTTAAACACTGCTTGTATGTATATTTGTATGTATATTAATTTATTTATATATTTATATATCCACTACTATCTAATGAACGGCTGAACGGATTTGGAGGAAATTCATTTTACTGATAGTATGCCTATGGTCGCTGTGGTGCAGCGGGTAGAGTGCTCGTCTGCTATGCCAGAGGTCTCGGGTTCAAACCCCAGTCCGAGCAAAACACCAAAGAAATTTTTCTAATTAGTAAAAATCCAATTATTAGGTTTTTTAAGAGCAGCGGTCACCTCTCGTCAGTGGGCGCCATACCCTCCGAGTGTATTTCTGCCATGAAAAAGCTTCTCACAAAAAATACATTTTCCGTTCGGAGCCAGCATAAAATTGTATGGTATTTTACGACGTATTTCAATTAAAATATTGCTCAGTGAAATTTCTACATAACCTAATTTTATTAATTCCTTTGTAAACTATCGCGAAAACGGTTTGACTGAGTTGAGTGAAATTTTATATATCCATTTTTGGCTCATTTAGTTACTTGATTAGATATTTGTGTATTCCTATATGGTGAAATAGAATACTTTTTAAGGAAAAGAATCACGCCTGAGCTCGACCACCCAGGTACTAGTAATTTATGGAAATAAGAGAATACCCCATTTGGATAGAAAATAATGAAAACTAGCGATTAAAAATACTTACTTATTTAGAAAAAAATAGCAATAGTATTCTCTGTCCCTGTGTCGCCTTTAAACGGCATCTGCAATGTAATTTGCTTTTGGAGGGTTTTCTGACATTTACTGATTGGGAGTCGCTGGTTCAAATTCACGTTCGATGTGCAGTTTTATATTTTAGACTAGAAACGCCGACAGATGTTGCTCTGTCCAACCATTGATTTATCGGAATAATGTAAAATTTTTATATTTCCATTTACCTCTCCTTCTCACTGCTCATTTACCTCTCCCCTTTCTCTTACTCCCCACACTCGTTCCATTGCTCCGTCACAATACAGGAAATAATCTACCTATTTACCAAATTTCCAACAAACGTACAATTATAAAAACCAATTTTCTCAATAGATCGGTCCCTGGTCTGCCGGAAATCGAACTTGGAAACTTGAGAATGGAAGACGAGTACAATACTCACTATATTACCATTATCCCATCATTAAAAACACAAAAGTATGGAATAAAACTTATGTATTTTTCATACAAACTCTTTTTTAAATATTATCGTAAGGGACATTTATTCAAACAAACTCATAAAAAATTGAGAGCGAAAATTATCGTAAGGGACAAAATTATAATTTTTTCGCAAACTGCACATTTTTTCAAGAAAAAAATTATCAGGTTCAGTATATTAATTAACTACCTAATCACGTGTTCAATTTCGTTTCAAAATTCCAATAAAAAGTAGTAAAAAAACGAAAAAAAAATGCTCTCCTGTAAAATTGGCTTTTGTCCGTTACGATAAAGTCGCACAAAGGGGTCGATATGTATATAGAAGAGAAGTACGGCTGAGATCTTATTCTTTGTTTTTGTTAATATAAACATAAGTACGCATGTTTGTTTACACAGTTTTATTTATGAATGTTTACTTCTAAGCAAAGCTGATCGCCTTAGAGAGTTGGAATACTCACCGCGGCAGTCTTCTTGTCAAATTCAAAAACCTTTTCAACGGATTATGTATTATATATATTATATATGTGGCCGCTGTGGTGCAGTGGGTAGAGTGCTCTCCTGCTATGCCAGAGGTCTCGGGTTCAAAGCACAGTCCGAGCAAAACACCAAAAAACATTTTTCTAATTAGTAAAAATCCAATTATGGGGTTTTTTTAAGAGCAGCGGTCACCTCTCGGCAGTGGGCGGCATACCCTCCGAGAGTATTTCTGCCATGAAAAAGCTTCTCATAAAAAATGCATTCGCCGTTCGGAGCCGGAATAAAACTGTAGGTCCAACCAATTAGTAGGAAAAACAAAAAAGAAGCACACCTCGAATTGGGAGAGAAGCTCGGCCATAAAACTCGTCAGAGTTATAATAGCACCATTGTATTATTATTATTATTATGTATTATTTTATTTTTTTTTTTTTCAGTTCAGAAATCTCATGTTTTCCGGTTGTTGTTGTTGTTGTAGCGGTACTCTCTCATAAATCCTTAAGAAAAAATATAAAGTTGTAACATGTGTTTAAGAAATTTATATTTTTTGCACTTGACAACTCGTTTCTGCGGTGTAATAAAAAATAACACAAAAAAATTTCTTTCGAATTTGTACGCTTTCTACCTTGTCAGTTGTCATCAAAATGACATCAAAAGTTTATTTACACACACTCCATATGTAACCTTAACATACATACATATATACATACATACAAGAGTTACAGACATATTTATGTTCTCGTTGTTTTATTTCGCATTTCCCTTTGAAATTCTTCCTACCTGTTTTTGTGGCTTTCTTGGCTTTTCTTATGTTACTTTTCTGGTTGTTGCTAAGATGGAAGTCTTCTCTTATTTAGATCTCATTTATCTCTCGAGATACATCTTGAGGATTCTTCTACAAACATACGTTACCATATATGTATGTATGTATGTATATAAATATATAAATGCAATCGTGCTATAAATAAAGCACACCCACCTAAAATTCGAAAGCAAAGAAAATTTAGAAGAAACTCGTACAAATGAAATTTTGCACACTCTAAAGCGATTTTAAATTGTGATTGATAAAAACCAGCAATGAAAGTGCGGAAGGAGCTTCAGAAAATAGAACAAGAACGCAAACATATATACAAACAATATTTTCTAAAAGCGTGGCATATGATGAGAGGATTTATTCACAGGCTAGCATAAAGTTTTGATTGCAAAACTTGGCAAAAACCACAAGAGTTGACTTAAAACTTTAAGACACAAAAATAAATTCAAAATAAGCAACAAAAGAAATTGAATTTTTTCGCAAAAAAATGCATGAATTGTATTTATGTTTTGCAGAATATATATGAAACTAAAGAAATCAATGGTAAATCAAGAAATTAAGCGAAATCGAATATATATGTAAATAGTTTCCGACGCACACTTTCTTTGTGACAAAGAATCCGAGTTCAGAACCAAATGCAAAGTGCGCATTTAAAAAAAAAGTGAGTTTGAAGATTGTATTCCAAATTTTAGTTAAAAAAAAAACACCTATATCTGATTGAATTTGTTTCTGTTCTATCTTAAATTTAGTTGATCCATTATTTACTGGTTACTTTAATTACAAATTATGGTTAAGGTTACTTGTCAAGCCAGGTTTCTTTAATTTAGACTTGTAAGTTGTATTATAATATGAGTTCTTTGAAGAGCAGCGGTCACCTCTCGGCAGTGGGCGGCATACCCTCCGAGAGTATTTCTGCCATGAAAAAGCTTCTCATAAAAAATGCATTCGCCGTTCGGAGCCGGAATAAAACTGTAGGTCCAACCAATTAGTAGGAAAAACAAAAAAGAAGCACACCTCGAATTGGGAGAGAAGCTCGGCCATAAAACTCGTCAGAGTTATAATAGCACCATTGTATTATTATTATTATTATGTATTATTTTATTTTTTTTTTTTTCAGTTCAGAAATCTCATGTTTTCCGGTTGTTGTTGTTGTTGTAGCGGTACTCTCTCATAAATCCTTAAGAAAAAATATAAAGTTGTAACATGTGTTTAAGAAATTTATATTTTTTGCACTTGACAACTCGTTTCTGCGGTGTAATAAAAAATAACACAAAAAAATTTCTTTCGAATTTGTACGCTTTCTACCTTGTCAGTTGTCATCAAAATGACATCAAAAGTTTATTTACACACACTCCATATGTAACCTTAACATACATACATATATACATACATACAAGAGTTACAGACATATTTATGTTCTCGTTGTTTTATTTCGCATTTCCCTTTGAAATTCTTCCTACCTGTTTTTGTGGCTTTCTTGGCTTTTCTTATGTTACTTTTCTGGTTGTTGCTAAGATGGAAGTCTTCTCTTATTTAGATCTCATTTATCTCTCGAGATACATCTTGAGGATTCTTCTACAAACATACGTTACCATATATGTATGTATGTATGTATATAAATATATAAATGCAATCGTGCTATAAATAAAGCACACCCACCTAAAATTCGAAAGCAAAGAAAATTTAGAAGAAACTCGTACAAATGAAATTTTGCACACTCTAAAGCGATTTTAAATTGTGATTGATAAAAACCAGCAATGAAAGTGCGGAAGGAGCTTCAGAAAATAGAACAAGAACGCAAACATATATACAAACAATATTTTCTAAAAGCGTGGCATATGATGAGAGGATTTATTCACAGGCTAGCATAAAGTTTTGATTGCAAAACTTGGCAAAAACCACAAGAGTTGACTTAAAACTTTAAGACACAAAAATAAATTCAAAATAAGCAACAAAAGAAATTGAATTTTTTCGCAAAAAAATGCATGAATTGTATTTATGTTTTGCAGAATATATATGAAACTAAAGAAATCAATGGTAAATCAAGAAATTAAGCGAAATCGAATATATATGTAAATAGTTTCCGACGCACACTTTCTTTGTGACAAAGAATCCGAGTTCAGAACCAAATGCAAAGTGCGCATTTAAAAAAAAAGTGAGTTTGAAGATTGTATTCCAAATTTTAGTTAAAAAAAAAAACACCTATATCTGATTGAATTTGTTTCTGTTCTATCTTAAATTTAGTTGATCCATTATTTACTGGTTACTTTAATTACAAATTATGGTTAAGGTTACTTGTCAAGCCAGGTTTCTTTAATTTAGACTTGTAAGTTGTATTATAATATGAGTTCTTTGAAGCACAAGTTGTGCTACTCCAGTTTTGTTTTTTTATATTAGGCAAGAAAATGTGTGGGGAAATACGTATTCTGCTTAAAACGCTAACGGTGAAACTCCTAATTCCTATATAAACATACTTGTGACAACAGAAAACTTTTAATATCTCGAAAAAGAAAATTGGAGGAACTCATTTTTGTATACATACATATGTACCTCCACCTGCATACTTCATCAATGGGTCAATACATAGCCGCTAATGGGTTAATATAATACACATTGGCTATTTTTGTACAGACATACTAATTGTGATTTAAATAATTTGG
The DNA here is from genome assembly GCA_960531455.1 of Urophora cardui. Classification (NCBI taxonomy): domain Eukaryota; kingdom Metazoa; phylum Arthropoda; class Insecta; order Diptera; family Tephritidae; genus Urophora; species Urophora cardui. The sequence continues at coordinate 64,613,525 of OY482672.1, read as the reverse complement.
TTGCAGATCTTAAAAAAAAAAAAATGGACACCAACGGGTTAATTCATGACCGTTAATGGGTTAAGATTCCAAAGATTACTCGTTTTAGTGTAGATCAGGGACCCATAATAAACATTATTCGTTATATTTTCATGAAAAAAATCAAATACTTGCAAACATCGTAGAAGAGTATTGAGTTTGTGTGTGTGCATGTCTGAAAGATCACTATCCGAATCCACAATGATTGAAAAATTTTAAGCGATATCCATAAAAATCAAAAATAATCATTATTTTTTGAGCTTTAATTTGTTGATCAAAAATAAAACTTATTCCTTGAGGGATATATTTATCGCTCAGAAATAAAAATTATTCTTTGAGTTTTATGTTTTTGTTTAGGTCGAAAAACTCAAATCGTCTCTGAAGTGCTTTGGAACATAATTACTAAAAAATTCCCATCGATATAACTTCGTGAATGAGTGATATTTTTGATTGAAAAAAATAAAACTCACACAATAATGATTATTTCTGATAAATATATCACTCAAGGAATAAGTGTTATTTCTGATAAAAAAAAAAAAATAAAACTAAAAAAATAATGGTTATTTTTGATGAAATATAAAAAAAACTCAATATATAATCATTAAATGGCGATTTTTACTATAAAACTCATAATAATTACGGCCCCTAATAATGATCTAAGTATTTTGATCTAAGAATTAAGTGACAAAATTTGGGTTAAAAATGGGTTAATGCGTGGTCGTTAAGGGGTTAAAATTCTTGGGATTTACTATTTTAGTATCGATATACCGATTCTGATTCAAGAAAATTAAACTCGAAACTAAAATAAAAAACATAGGTCACCAACGGGTTAACTCATGACCGTTAATGGGTTAAAATGCTATAGATTAACTGCTTTAGTGCAGATAAAGCGATTCTGATGTAAAAAATTTGATTTCAGAATTTTGAGCGTCCCCATATATATAAGTGGCTCAGTGTGCGACGTGAAGATATCAACGCTTCCAAACAAAACTGTAATAAGTCTGAAAACTGTGTTTTGCAGGAGAAGCTCTCAAAGTTTAAACTCGATATGAAACTTCAGTTGTATGCTATGTATATTTTCACTTGTAACTTCTGTTTGGATTGAAGGATCAATGCCAAAACTCGACAATATCAAAGTTAGGGTACCTACTCTTTATATAAAACCGTAAGAAAAAATAAAAAACTTGTTACGTTGTTTTTCATGGCAAGCTCTCAAATTTTTTATTCTGTAAAAATCACGAGTTGTATTATATATACACTTTTGCTTATAACTTTTGATTGGATTGTCCGATTGATACCAAAATTTGACAGCATCTAAATTAAGACACGCTCTACTTGAAAACATCAAAAAGGGGAAAACATACTAAGTCGACTTAGTACAGTATTGAGTCGTGAAAATAGCAAATTGAAAATTTGAAAAGCTAACAACTATGAAAGTGTTTATACATAACATTCTTTAGTCCTTCCCTTGAGTCAAGGAAGGGTTAAAACTCACATTCCTACACATCGATCTGTTTCAATGGCTGTAAGGATAATTTCTAAGGATTTTCCTTCCAATCGTAAGGAGAAAGTATTACAAAGACACATTTATGTTAAGGTTAAAGACTGCCATGAACAAATTCCTGATTAAATTCTACTAGAAAGTTTCGCCGTCAGAGTCGTTTTACACAAGCTACGAGCATTACTTTTTTTTATTGCTTTTCCGACAGGGTAGGAATATGATGTACCTACTGTGGAACGATTTTCCGTCATCCCTTGTCAAATTTGACAATCGTTCCATAATACATCAAGTTACGAGTACCTTCTATAAAGTAAATATTGAAACTTGAACCAAAATATTAAAAGCAAACCCTTAGAATAGTACTTTACACGGTTAAGTCGGTATAGGAGACATTCTCTTTCATAATAACACAGTTCAACAAATTTATAAAAATTTTACACAACACGAACAAAAGCTATTAATTATGAAAGAGGATGTCTCCCAGACCAACTTTGCAGAACAGAGTACTAGTCTAGAGGGTCTGAGTTTTTTTTAGAGGGGGTTAAAGTTTTATAGTTTTAGCCGGAGGTGCAATTACTTTATCGAAAATATCTTATAAGAAATGATCTCAAATGAAGTTTTTGAGCTGGGAGTTCTTCTACAGAATTTAATAAGGAATTTCTTTGCGGTAGACTTTAACCCTCTCACGCCCACGCAAATTGCTGTTTTTAACCCTTGTTTGGAAACACATGTAGAAAATATCAATTTACAATGCAGATAGAGGGTTAAAATGTTCTAGAAAATTATTCGCCATAAAATTTCACTAGGGGTCCCCTCAGACAAAATCTTTGTACAAATAACGCAAATGACCACAGGATATAATAATCACAAATTACGCCATGAAATATGCAACAAATTTTATATTTATATACATTAGATGCACTTTTTGTTCTTTGGATCCTCCCTCCGGCACCGGAATATGAAAATGAGTTGTTGTAGAGTATGTTAATTAAAAAAAAAAAGTTCACTTTCCAAAAACTGAATGGGGCTACTCCAAAAACCGCGCGATTTTCAGGAATTTCAAGGCAAGTTTAGATTTAGGTATGAAAAAAGTTATGATTTTGTAAAAGAAAAAAATTTGATGTCTAGCTATACTAGACTTAACCGCTAAAGCGAATAGCGTACTCAGTTTTTGGTACACTCCCCAGTGAAGCCTTTATTTGAGCTCACTCCATTGAATAATCACGTGCTTTTTGTGATATCTAACTGTTTATAGCCTTGAACTTTAGTACGAAAAAATTTAATAAAATGCATATCTAGCATGGCTTGCCATTGGATGCCGCATCTCCATGCATACATACATATATACATAGTTATATACACATTCACTTTCGCTAGGTTGCATGCAATCAAGTTGCTAAATATTTAATATACCAAACGAGAGTCCTGCACTTCCACATCATTACAAAAAATTTCAATTTTGTTGAAAGTGCAAGTGCACAAGAGCACGTTGAGTGCCAGTATGCATAAGCAGGCACGCGAGGCATACAAATGTACATAGATAACAGTGGCGGCGCTAACATAAATTGGCTGGGCAAATCTACCGGTTACAACGTGCTTGTTGTTGATGTGCTAAAGAGACATGAGAACTTAAGTAGTAAACACATTGAAGAACTTAAACAGAAAACGCATTTCAAGCGTAGAATAACCAGATTTTAAGGAAAAAATAAAAATGATATGAACGAAAATGTTTAGGCAACCCGGGCTTTTCGGCTTTTATGCGGCGTACGCCACTGATAGATGCATGCATATGTACTAAATATGCGTGTGGCAATGTAAAACAGGAGATGTATGTTTTGCATATTTTAAAATGCACACATGCAAGCATTTTAAAGGTGATCGAATTACGAACAGTTGGATGCTAGTGAGGGGGGAACAAAACAAATGAATTCACTTTCAAATGTTCGCAACGTAAAATATGGCATAAACTTCTACTATCATTGGAATGAAATGCTCGTAGAGCAGTACTAATAGCTATGGAGAGGACGGCAACAGTAAGAGATATGTAATAACAACAACAACAAAAAAGGAAAAATTCAATCGCATTGCAACTGCCATGAGTTGTTTGTACTACACTCAACTTCGAATAGAGTTGTTCATGGCAATTGGATGTTTTGTTTATGTGTTTCTACTGCTCGCTCATACATACATATATGGCTCATTTGACAAATGCAGGAGGACGATGGCCTTGTCTTTGCTATTTATGCTATTTTTGTGGGCAAATTTGTTCTTTTCGTTTTGGTACTTTCTAATAATACTTTAAGCATGCCAAAATTTTGCATATTCTTCTATTAATTAGCCAGTAGGGACAGGCATTTTAATTTGCTTTTACATGAAGTGCTGCCTTTGGTATACATATACGTATATACATTAGATAGGGTTGGTCGCCATACAAAAAAAAAAGTTGTAAAAGTCCGCCCCTAAATTTGAAGCTTATGTTGAGAGGGTTAAGGGACAAAAAAATTTTTTTTTTGATCCTGCGAAATACCGCCGAAATCGTTTTTTTATTGTAACTTTGTTATTTTTCATCCGATTTTTAAAATTGATACGTCATTATTTTCGTATTTTGCAGCTCTACACTTCCTTCTAATGCTCTTTTGAGCTCTGAAGTCGTTTTCACATAGTTGGGTCAGCTAACTTATTTGAATGTCCATGAATTATCCTCTTTGTTTTGCCAAATGAAAGTGCTTCAAAATTCATGACAATGTTGCCTGTAAAGGGTTTTACTAAATTAATAAACAAAGAAGTTACGTCACTACGGATATTTAATGTAGCTATTATTTAACTCATTTCTTTTAAGCAATTCAGGATATGTAAAGTTGTGAAAGTCCACCCCTAAATTTGAAGCTTATATTGATAGTATTAAGGGACATAAAAATTTTTTTTTTCTGATCCTGCGAAATTCCGCCTAAATGGTTTTTTTCTTGTAACTTTGTTATTTAACATCCGATTTTTAAAATTAATATGTCATTATTTTCATATTTCGAAGCTCTATATTTTCTTCTAATGTCCTTTTCAACTCTGAAGTCAAATAACAAAGTTATAATAAAAAAACAATTTCGGCGGTATTTCGCAGGATCAGAAAAAAAATAAAAATTTTGTCTTTAATCCTCTCAATATAAGCTTCACACTTAGGGTCGGACTTTTACAACTTTTTTTTCGACCCAATATAATGTACATATGTGTACTTAGATATTCTTACAAACATAAATTTCCACAAGTCAAATAGACAACTAAATATTTCTCATACATATTTACATTTTTCAAAAGCTTTCATAATACATTGGCATACTCTTGTGTTACAAAAATTATGCAACAATGCCACTGACATGAAGCAACAGGAAAATTCAATTAATTTTCTGTCCATAACGAGAAATTTTAAGCATTTTCTCCTAAGGCAGTCAATCTTAAGTAGCTGTTAGCGATTTCTCTGAATGTGTTTCCTCAAACGAAAATTTAATAGATATTTTTTATGGAAATGTTATGATCAGCTTGAGGTCCAAAACTATACAGAGATTTGGGGCCGCAAATATCCCCGGATGAAACCTCCAAGAGGTTGGAGAGCTATCAAAGGCTGTAAAGAATCACAACAACAACAAGATATCGAAAAAGCCCTTCACTAAAGGAAGTGTGATAGGTGCCGTTCTTGATATTTCGGGTGCCTTCAGCAACGTCTTTGCCGAAGCGCTGTTGAAGGGGCTCGAAAGGATCGGAATACCCACAATCATTCCGTGCTGGATCGAGAACCTTTGAAGTTGTCGGACGGAGACGGGTGGGTGGCGCCTTTCGACGATGTCAAGGAGGGCATATAGGGGCATCCCACAAGGGGGAGTACTCTCACCTCTGTTGTGGAATACAGTGATCAACAAATACTCTTCATAAATACACAAAATACTTTTCGGAAAATACAAAAAATAGTAAAACTTGCGAAGTTTTGCATTTCAAGTTTAGTATAATGCCTCCAAAACGATGTTGGCAACACTAAGGACCATATCGACTACTGAGAATAAGAATATTTCAAAAATAGTTTCAAAAACGCCCTATTCCAAAAATTGTTTGAATGACGTCCTATTTCAGACAATTATTAAAAAACGCCCTATTTCAGAGAAATATATATGGAATATTTCTTTGAAATAGGGCGTTTTTTGAAGCAAAATCATAGGACGTTATTCAAAAAAATTTTGGAATAGGGCGATCTTATTCTCAGCCGTCGATATGTGGTCTATGCGAAGGATCACTATATCCGGCCAACCTAATCTAACCTAACCTTTGTGTACAAAAATTAGATAGCCAGAGACAGATAGTAAAATAAAGTTCAGAATGTTGTTAACCTTTAAGACCACCTCCTTTCTGAAATTTCTCAGCCAATGCTATATTAAAGTATAAAAATTACTACCAATCAATTTCGAAAAACAAAAAGTTTGCCATCTCCGCTCAAAGTGATTTTTATTTTTTTTCACTCACAAAGAGATTTTAAATTTTTTCACTTACACAACAAACTTTTGCACTCAAAATCTCAAAATGAAAAGCTTTAGGTAGTTGTTGGCAAAAGTAAATGTCCAAGCGGTCATTAAATAGCAAAACGACCCAACTGGTGCAATAGTTTTCGGCAACGCATTGGGAATTCAAAAATAAATTGTTTTCCAAAGTCATTAAAAGAAAAAAAAGAGCAAAGTTTACTACTTTAACAGATTTTTAAAGCTTAACTCAAAGCTTGTTGAATTTTTGTGCAAGCAATACATACCCAAAGCAAGCAACTGAGTAAGTAAATGTAAGTATGCATGCACATACATAAGTAATACTTGCATGCCACTTCAATATGTTGCATGTGCGCCACTCACCGGCCACTCTCGGTCCACTGTCGGTCAGTCGTGAGCGAGCGTAATCTGTGTGTGTTTGCGAAAAGGATATTTGTAGGTAGTAAGTATTAAATTCTTTTTTCAGCATTAATTACGACACTTCAGTAGAGCTTTAAAGGCCAGTCAAGTGCACCGGTTGCATCAGGAAATACATATGTACATATCGCCCGTTTTATGGAATAGGGATTTAACTCGAAATTTTCGATTTCTGGGATTTTTCCATATATTTTAATAACTGGGTAGTGCCTTTGAGTCTAGTCTTATAAAATACTCAAAAAGATAAAAATGGCGGAAATAAAAGAGATTTTGTAGTTAGCCGTGGAAGGAAACTATTTGAAATTATAAAACTTTATTTGCGTTTTCCCAAAAAAAAATTTTTTTTAGTTAAATCCCTATTGCATAAAATGTGCGATATAAAAGTACACATGTGTTGCAGATGTGTTGCGGAGCGGAGCGAAGAAGCGTAAATGGAAATTGTAAAGGATGCTTGGATGCATGGATTTTATTCGTAATTCAATGCGATTTCACGTTGCGTGGCTATTTTTTTTTTTTGTACTTAAATATTTCCTTGCACATACACAGACAAATGTATAATTATGTATGTGACTACAACATGAGTTTGTTTGCAATTGGATAAGTGTAACGCATGTAGGAACATCCAGCGTTACGTATGACTGATTGCACGAGTGCACGCAGAAAAAAACATTGAGAATAAAGCAGAGCTTTGGCCAGAGGAAAATAAACAGAAACTTGCAACATCTTTGATGGGTTAAGGATGGTGACTGAGTGAAATTTATTAAGTTGTTAAGTATATTTTCAAGCATTAAATACGTTATATATACACATATATGAAAACAAGCATCATAAGAAAACGCAGAAAAAGAAGCGAATGCCAACAGGCAAATACGTAAATCAAAACGTCAATGACCAGTGAAAGGGACTCACATATGTACATTACAATCATCGACAATCTGAACCTTGCCGAAAGGGCTGGCGAGTGATAATACAAAGCACAATGTTGTTGCTTCTGTGCAGCCGCCAGGCAAAGTCGTGCTGCAATAGCAGCTAAAGTCAAAGAAACGAAGGACCCATCTAAAGCGATTGAGAGAATGCTGCCCAAAAGACAAAGAACAAAACTATGAAAATAGCGCATGTAATGCAATTTAATGCAATGCAGAAACGAAATGAATGAAAAAATGAAAGCGAAATGAAATGCAGTAAACAATACATTAAATGTGTACAGGGCGTATACGTAACATGACTGATGCTGCTGCTGCTGCTGCACAGTGGGCGATTCGCTTTCGCTAGACGCTGAAAACTAATAACTTGCAAAGTAAAAAAAAATATATATTCAATCGATTTTTTTACCAATTGGAAAAATCATCAAGGAACTAAAAAATATTTTGTTGCGGGTAAGTGGAAAATATTTACAGCGGAGGTTGAAAAAAATCAAAGTGAATTGCATAATTTTCGTGCTAAGTACTAACAAATATTTCCACTAAAACATGTTTTTTTTTATTATTAAACAAACTAAAAAAAAAAAATTTATTATGTATGTTAGTATCTAGCACCAAATTACTATTTTTAATTTTAATTTTTATACTTTGGGAGCTAATTGGACTTTTCCGCTTATCCCAAATTATACAAATTTAAAACTTTTTTTTTTATAAATTTTCTTTTATACATGTTTTGCTAATTTTTTTATTTCATTAAAATAATTTTATTATAATCTTGAAAAAAAAAAAATAAAATAAAAATCAAACAAAAAATTTGTATTTGGATGAGAAAAAACACCTATTCGGAGCTTTCAGCAAGCTTACTATTGAAATTTCGCTTTTTTCTGGCAAATTCGTCATACTCGTGCTTACTTTAAGTATTATTATTCGAAGCTATGCCAAATATGTACATAGTTTAGCATAGCGCGATACTTCTTTGCGAGATACTTCTTCGTCGTGCCATACTAAATAATGTTCGGCTTTTGCTGCTGACATTATGCCTAAAAAGTGCAATAAAAACAGGTGCAGTGGGTAGTAGCGGCTGAAGCTAGTCATTTTGGACACACAAGAGAACGCACTTGCAATAGAAAATAAACTTGACTTGAATACTTACGCATGAATTTCATAAAGTTTTCCTCCACAAAAGACAGGTGTTCGCTAGCAAGAGCACACACTCAACTTCAACTACGTTTCATAAGCCACAAATGGTACCCTGACATAATCCCAAGGGGCATAATCCCAAATTTTTTAAAAAACTTGGGCTTATGTCACCCTAGGCGTAGTGACATAATCCCAATTGGGATAATGTCATTTTCAAGCTCAAAAAAACATTTCAGATTTTTTCTAAGATTTTATTACATTAAGCAAAAAAATTAAAGCTGACAATAAAGTTAATGTTGTTATACAATAATACATTGAGTATATGTATAAGATGAAATATGTATGTACTTAAATACACATGTTCTCAAAAAATTACTTTAAAACTAAAAAATTACATTAAAATTAAATATATTTACATATATACAGACTTTTTTCAATAAAACGATAGGTATATAAATATTTGTGTACATTGTATATATGTCTATAAAAAGATGAAAATTTGGAAGAAAAAATCGCGCGATTTTCATTCCAAATTTTCGCCTGCGCCGCTTTTTTTATTTTAGATCGATAGGTATATACATATGTATATACATATGTCTATAAAAAGATGAAAATATATATAAATATGTACATATGTCTATAAAAAATAAAAATTTGGAAGCAAAAATCGCGATTTTGCTTCGCACTAGTACCTACTCTAGTGATTTGGTATTCTGGCTCCCTTTTATTTGGGATTATGTCACTCCCACATAGGTGACATAATCCCAAGTAAAAAAATTGGGATTATGTCATACCATTTTAAAATTGGGGTTATGCCACTTGGGATTAAATCACGGCACCGCCACAAATATACAATAAAATAAACCAAACATGCTTTACGCATAATACATACTTCGATATTAATAAAAAAAAACTACACTTTTATTTAAATATATTTAAATTGTGTTTTCCACAGCGAAAGAAAATCATGTGCAAGTAGGCGGGAAAATGTCTTAAAACACATGCTTAAAGATATGCTCTGTTTGGCGACGAATAGCTGTTCACATGTATTTAAGAGTGGTTATTAAAAATCGGTTATTAGCTAATTTAAGTCCCTATCTGTAATCGATAGGAAATAAAAAAAGTTCGCTTTATTCAAATTTAGAGTTTTCCGCCGCTAGTGAATGCCAATCGCCCACTGTGCGCTACCGCCGAGGCTATAAGGCTGCCAGCGAATTAGTATTGCAGAATTCGCTTTCTCATTTTCATTTCAATTGCTTTCGTTCAACTGTGTCTTAGAAAACATTTTTTGTGTTTTTCCCCCTTTCAAAAAATAAAAAAAAGAAGGAATTGGACGGAGATGAAATGTAAGTAAATACTACATAAAACCGTAGAAAAACAACAAAAAAATGGCTCGCGTGGAAGAAAAGCGTTTTGGTTGTCTTTAGTGGGTGCCTTGTTATTTAAATTTACGATATCAAAAGGATTCACGAACGAGGGCTGAAGTCGAACAATAAAATAAGTTAAACAAAATAAGGCAAGTGACACGGCAAGAAAATAAGGCAGTGAAATCACGAATATGCGAAAATGGCAAAAATAAAGCATATTGATTGTATGGATTTAAACGCAACTGCATGTTTATTTTTTGTTGTTTTCGACAATATAGCAATGCGATGTACTATTGTGAACGAAAAAAGATGCTGAAGATGGCACATCACCGTAACCGATTTATAACCAAATCAAACATGACAAGTGATGACGGAAATTCGTTCCACAATGCATCACAAATGCACATCTGCTGTTTGCTTATTCTCAGAGCCTCTTTCATGAAAAATGTGGTGCAAAAAATCGGTTGCAAAAAACGGCTTAACTTAAAACCAGATACGGTTTCTTTTTCAGTTTGATTTTTTTTTAAACTGCTAACTAATTTTTTCATAGAAATTTATTCGGTTGCCGGTAGTGAGTAAAAAAACCGGTTACCTAAAACCGGTTACTCAAAAAATAGGTTCGGTTTTTTCCAGGTGAATTTTTAAGTGTTTTTCATAGATAGTATATAATCGGTTTCCCAGGAGTGAACAAAAAATCCGGTTACAAGAGAAAGAGATGCCATTTTTTTGCAGTTGAAACGTTATTCGAACAAATGCTTGGCACAAGTTAATACTTTATGAAAAACTAGCAGTACCCAGCCAAGCTTTGCTTTGGCCCACTTCCTATTATAGGTACTTGAAGCGAAAAATGGCACACTTTAAAATATGTTGGAATAATAGGTACGGTATCTGGAGACTTGACCAAGAAATCGTAATGGGTACGGCCCTACATGAGAGTCCGCTCAACACCTTTCATTTGGTACCAATATCCCTAAGATATATCCCGTTATCCGGGTCCGCATATTGACCCATACCTTGGGATCCCACCTAGGAATCGTCATGCGCCGTGATTAAATAACAATATCGCTGAGAAATTATCCGGGGCCTGGCCTAGGAATCATAATGAGTTCATCTCTATGTAAAAGCCCTGCCTTTCAGTTGACACCAATATCGTTCAGAAATTTTCCGGAGCCATCCCGGTCCACGTTTTGAATCCTAGGAATCATAATCAGTTCATCTCTGTGTAAAGGCCCTGCTCAGCACTTTTCATTTGGTACGAATATCCCTGAGAAATATCCCAGTGTTGTCCGGGTCCGCGTGTTGACCCACACCTTGGGACCCGACCTAGGAATCACAATGTGTACTATTCTATGTAAATTCTCTGCTCAACACCTTTCATTTGATACCAATATCGTCCAAAAATATTCAGGGGAAAGCCTGATCCACGTTTTGACCTTTTGACCTATATCTCGGGAACCGACTTCCGGATTTGAAAAAAATATGTATATAAACCATCTAGGGCAAGGTACTAAGCTGGTGTGTAAATTTGGTCAAAATCCCTCCACGCGTTTGGGCGAAAGCCGGCGACAAAGAAATGGGGTTGATTTTTATATATGTATATATAGATTACTGATTTTCTTTGTTGTAAAAAATATATTAACATGAAACCATTTACTCGCGAAATCCGTATGACAAGAAAAGCCTCTTATCTCTAATATGTGGTAGTCTGATGAGGCCCATATGTTTTTTTTTTGTTTAAAGCAAAACTTACGTGAAAAACGCGCAGCAAAATGAAAAGAAAATACTTGTAGCAGAATGAGAAACGTTAGGGCACAATTGACTCAATTAAATAAAATTAATGGAATTAAAAATGGTTTTCTCGCTAATAGAATAAAAAAACGAGCAAGTTAGTTGCTAATAAAACTTAACTAAATTGCATACAAAATGAAAGTGTTACTTGGACTGATAAAAAGTATGTCAAAATTTTCCTAAATATGAATTCGCCTAAAAAGTATGTATGTATATTATTGACATAATAAGAAACGTATTTTCCTCTTAAGTTTTATATCATGTTCAGACATAAAAATTAATTAAGTCAATTGGGCTTGATTGAACATCTCTAGATTTGGTGTTCAGACATATTTAATTTACTTGGCCCATTTAACAGGTCGGCTCAAGATACATACACACATACACGCCGTGAGCTGAATATCAAACACTCGTGACCTAAATGTCAAAACTGCAAGGAGGACGAAATAATTTGACATTCAGCCCGCAACTTTTACCAATCGTAAACACGAATGCATGTATAGAATAAGCAGAAATAAAAAAAAATTTGATAGGTGATGAAGAAGAACAAGAATTCAGCTGATCTGACGAAACAACCTGTATAGTGGACACTGACGCTAATGACATTTCTCTGATCATGACATTTAATTTTGCTTATGAAACAACCCTTCTAACAGGGTTGCATGCAGAATTGTTATTCATTAGGAACTCATTAATTTCTAATGAAGCATTAACTTAGTCAATTTTTGTATGATAAATTGAGAATCATTGGGCTTGAAAATTGAATGAAGGCTATTAATTTTCAATTAAGGTTGTGTCTGAACATAACATTACACTTAAAGCAGTCAGTTGCAGAGCTTTTACCAGATTTTATTAGATTTCTTACATTAGTGGTCTTCATATAAAGTGATAAAGTAATAAATTGTTAAAATTTATCAGTTTATCCGCATTTTTACATGAACGCACCTTGGTAAATAATTGTTTAAACTCTTGTCAGCTGTCAATGTCAACTTGATTAATAAATAAAAAAAACCCAATAAAATAATCAACAAAATGCATATAACATTTTGTAGAAATTATTTTAATAATTCGTGCTAAAAAACCGAAAGAAAGCACAATTTCTTCTTTTGAATTGAAAAAGTAAAACTGAAAATGTGTCAGACTTGAATTTTACCAAAATTTATAAATTTACGCAACAAAATCGTCCGGTAAAGTGATAAAATTTGCTTAAATATATGTTCATACAAATTTTGACAGATAATTTATCACAATTATTATTTTATCACTTTACCCCATTTACCAGCAGTTTATCACTTTAGATGAGTACCCTTATTATAAATAACTAGAGCTCGGATAACACTGGTCGACAAAATTTCAACAAATTTTTGTTACAAAAATAAAATTCTACTTTTCTTAAGGATTTCGATGCGCTGAATCCGAATCTGAAGTCAGATTTTCTGTAATACGTACAGTTTTTTAGATATTCATGCCCAAAGAGGCGAAAAACACGTTTTTTGCCTATATTCACTCCTCAATATCTTTTAAATTACTTACTTATTTAAAAAAATTATTAAAGTTATTGAAAGCTCGGTCATTTCTCTTGAAGACAACGTTTTAATTTTTCGGATATCTAATTTAGGTATGTAGTAATATATGTTTTTGCACAATAAGGTATTTTTCGTCGAAAACGACGGCAGCATTTGGAGCATGTTTTAGGCGCAATCAAATTTTGTAGTTGCTCAGCAGAACAATTTTGTTTACGAAGCCACTTACATACGCCCATAATATAATAAACTGCCTAAAAGCGTGCTTCAAAATTTTTAATTATTTTTGTATGGAGAAAATATTGCAAAACTAATGAAGCTTAATATGCAATATTGCAAGTTACAAGAAAGATATCTGAAATATTAAAACGGTTTCTTCAAGAGAAATGTCAGCGTTTTCAATAGCTCTCATCAATTTTTAAAATAAGTAAGTAATTTAAAAGATATTGAGGAGTGAATATAGCCAAAAAACGTGTTTTTCGCCTCTTTGGGAATGAATATCTAAAAAGCTGTACGTATTACAGAAAATCTGACTTCAGATTAGGATTCAGCGCACCGAAATCCTTTAGAAAAGTAGAATTTTATTTCTGTAACAAAAACTTGTCGACCAATGTAATAGGTGAAAATTAAACGCGTAAAATTATGCTACGTAATGTTTATGAGCACATCCAGTGGCAAGTTTAAGGGTGAGTGCGTTCGGGTCTAAGCCCCCCGTGAATACAATTGGATTTTTTGCTTACTAGGATGCCAGAAAAATAAATTATTAAGGTTTTTTTTATGGGTTGCACGTGAAAAATTGCAAAGACAGCTACCTTAAATAATTATAATAATAAAGAATAATAAAAAATAAAGTATAATAAATAAATATATAATTATAAAGGATAAAGAAAAAAATTAAAAATTTGTAGTGACACGCTTAAATTTGAGACAAAATCTTCGCACGTGAAGGAAAAACAATTACAGTTTCAAACCATATATTTTGAATGAAAATGAGGTAAGTGCATATTAGCAAATGGAATATATAATACAGCTTTTTAATTTGTAGTCGTTTGTCTTTAGGTAAAAAAACTTGATTTGAACTTCCCTATTTTTTCTTATGACCATTTGCATTTTTCCAATTGGATACTCGGCATAATTCCATATCTGTAAAAATGAAAATTTCTCTCGTGGTAAAAACGGTTTTGAATTTTTGTTTATGAGTTATTGGAACATTAACTATGCCACAATTTACTTACTTTTCCCAAATTTTATTTTCATTACAGCTAGTTTTGTTTTGCTTTCAAGAAGCTTGACGATGTAAAAAAATATAAAATACAAAACTGAAATAAATTTTGTTTTTTTTTTCTAAACGCAAGACGTACGAGTGTTATTCATACTTTTTTTCAGTAAAAATGTCAAAGAAACTAAATCCCTCTTTGGCTTTATTTCATCACACACCACTGTATGTTTATTCAAACTGCAAATTTGTGTAACATGATTAAGAACTTTTCTAATAAAATCTTCACCCACCATACCATTATTCGACCCCTCTATATTTAAATTGTAATCTCGCCACTGAAAACAAAAAAAATTTACAAAATGTAGCATTTTTTAGGCGCTTGATTTCACCTATTTTTCCGAGCTCTATAAATAACATACTCATATCCCAAGAGAGCTACATTTTACCACTCAAATACGCCAAACACTTATTAATACATTTTTAAAAGCATATTTTAGCTATTTATACATTTAAATGTGTTCACTAAGCACACGGAAATTGAAAAAAAAAAAAAAATCTTAAAATACAATTCATATATAAACATAAATCAAATGTACATAGAGCTGCCTGAACACTTCTATGCGCCTAAAAGTATGCTACAGCATTTGGTTTTTGACCAAACCCTCTAAGATGTAATGAAATGAAGCATACTTTTAGATCAACACACATTCATACACAAGTACAGCACATACATATACTTAAGGAAATGGGTTATGGCAGTAGTAATTTATTTTTTTTTTTTTATTTTTTTTATTTTTTATTTGCAAAAAGCATAAACATAAATTTACGTGTACATTTGGCAGACACAGCAGATTTTTTGCTGTCGATTGCGATAAACATGTTTTTAGGTCAGTACAGCCGCAATCATTACATCAACAATATATTTATGCTACATTTTATGTATATAGTATAGTTAACAATAAAAAAAAGTAAAAAAAAAAATAGAAGCTGAATAACTTCAACATATGCAATAACCGCTTGCGGGTTTGAAGCATCATTGTATTAAGGGATATTCGCAAGGATTGCGGAGTGATGAATCGATCATTGGAATGTCAGATATGTTAAAGAAAATATTGCATACCTTAGGGAGCCTTAGCACTTTTTTAAAGGCTTTTATTTACTACTTTTTTTTAGTAATTCCAACTGTAAGAAACTCTAGCAAAGTTCAAATTCATGTTGATTTCTCTTAACAATGTTATTTACTTAACACATTTGGGTATAAAAAACGTGCATTCGTTTACGCTGTAAAAAAAAGCAACACTTTAAAGCAGTGGTAGCTCAATTTTATTCAGTCACAACAGCCATTAGATTTACTTTATATGCGCATATGTAACTATATGTATAAGCACACAAATATACATAAATGTATATAATATACATATGTATCTATCATGTTTATGTAAACCAGGTTAAAATGTCATTTTATAGACAGCAAAACAACATTTGCACACAAACAAAAAAGTTGACTCGCACGACAGGCAAAAAGCCACCTCTCGAAATATGAGCCACTAAATATGTATGTAGATACTTGGATGTGCATTTATGTACATATATAAATATGTTCAAATGCACGTAGTAATATGTCAAGTAGTGATTTGTTGTTGTTGCTTTTTGGAGTACTTGTGTGCTCTAGGTAGCTGTGATTTGCTATTTGGCTCTTAGCCCATACGACTATTTTTCTTGCCCAAGACTGTTCATTTCTTTGGCGCATTTATTTTCGATAAAAATCCGTACTTGAGTAGTGAGTGCGTGTGTGTGTGCATGTATGATAAACGTATGCATGTGAGTGTGGTTTAGTGCTGAATAATGGCCTGAATTTATTATCATTTTTTTATCTAGAATTTATAAAGATGCAAAAAGTCAAAATAAATAGTATGCGCATATGAGTGAGCCGGGAGAGAAGTTTATTTATATGCATGTCAGTATATATTATACATATATATGCATGTATTATGTGTGCGGCTGCATTGAATTTTGCGTTAGATAATTTTTTCAGGTTCCATATATGTAGGTAAAAAAACCGTTCACTCAAAAAGACTCGGTTTTTCGGCAGTTGAGTCTTAAATTACTAATTAAATTTTCGAGTTAGTGAGTAAAAATACCTCTTGCAAAAAACCGGTTACCTAAAAAATAAAATGCAGTTTTTTTTTTCAGTTGAATTTTTTTATACTGCTTTTCCATAGACATTTTTTCGGTTTCCAGGGAGTGTGCAAAAAACCGGTTGCAAAAAACCGGCTACTTAAAAAAAGATGTGTCTTTCTCAGTTGCATCTTTTTAAACTGCTAATTAATTTTTTTCGATATACCTGCAGTGAGTAAAAATCGGGTTGCAAAAAAACCGGTTATCTAAAAACAGATGCAATTTTTTTCCAGTTGAATTTATTCCAACTGCTAATTAATTTTTTTCAATATCCCTTTAGTAAGTAAAAACCGTTTGCAAAAAAAACCGGTAACCTAAAACACAGATGCGAATTTCTTTCAGTTAAATTTTTTTCAATTGCTAATTAATCTTCTCCATAGAAATTTTTGTGGTTTACCGGAAGTGAGCAAATAACCGGTTGCTATAAAACCGGTTACCTAAAAAGCATATGCGGTTTCTTTTTCAGTTTAAATTTTTTTTAAACTGCCAACTAATTTTTTCCATAGAAATTTTGTCGGTTCCCGGTAGTGAGTAAAAAACCGGTTGCCAAAAAACCGATTACTCAAAAATAGATTCGGTTTTTTTCAGTTGAATTTTTTAGTGTTTTCCCTAAGATCGGTATGTATATTTTCGGTTGCTCAGGAGTGAGCAAAAAACCGGCTACAATAGAAATGGATGCCGGTTTTTTTGCAGTTCGAAAGAGTTTTTGCCAAAAAATCAGTACTTTATGAGAAATTAAAGAATGAATACGTCGAATTTGGACATTAGAAAAATATGTAGTCCGCATGACAAGAAAAGCATCTCCTCTCTAATATGTGGTAGTCTGTTGAGAAAAGAGAGTGGGCAGAAATAAAGTACCACTCCTCAACCACAATTCTACGTACTGATCCCAAAATTATAAATTTTTTATAATCTACTGCCGTATCCACAAATCCTCTTTCATATTAAAAAAGCAACCCCAGCTCCTACTCCAAAAACATTTACATACATTTCATTTTGAGCTGTGGTAGTTTTTCTTTTCTTTTTTTTTTTTTTGTTTTCTTCCTAGTCGCATTTCATTATTAATTTATGAGACTTACCTTTATTTCATTTAGTTATATTACATATGTACATATGTATTAACTGTGTGTCCGTATATTGTTTACTTTAAACATATGCAAATGGTTACTTTGTAAATAAATTGCTCGTACATGTACATACCTGCAATAAAAATGAGGAAGAAAAATTTAGAATTTTTAAACATCTTAGTTCATGTGAAATATTTTATGAAAATAATTGAAAAAATCTACATAGCCACATATGTATGTTTGTGTGAACTTAGGTAGGTATGTCCTAGTATGACATGAGCTAGAGAACAGGGAAATATATGCGAATGATGTTTGTAGTAAAGAACCTAGTATAATATCATCTGGTAGTTATGTAAATTATAAAAGGGAGATGTACTCTTCCCTCAGTAAATTTTATTTATCTAACTCAGTTTTAATAGTGTTTGGTAGTTTTGTAAGCCAGAGCACGTAAATATTATCAGCACCGATAAGAAATTGCTGGATTCACGAGGAACAGTTTTCGAAAGTTGGAAGCTTTAGAAGGCGTCTGGGCATGGTCTTTATGAAAATCTATATATTAATAGGCTAACATTTTTCCCATACAAACAATTGCCAGGCTGTTTAGCACATTTAACATACTCATATCCACATAAAATTGATATGGATGTGTTCGTATGAGTGAGGAGCAGTGCATAGGCATATAATTTTTTCTATAAATTATTTAATTTCTTTATAATTAATAAATTAAATTTTTAGTTAAGAGAAATAGATATCGTAAACGTGTTTACAAATATCGTAAACACAGTTGAAGAGTCGCTTTAATCTAAAAGCACTCTCTCTATTTTATATGCATTGGCCCAGTTTACGCTCAGATCAAAATCAACGCCTCCAAATTTCTCCTATTGCTTTTCCATTAAAGCGAAAAATGAGAGAGAGTGCGGGAGAGCACACTGAGTAATTTTAATTTTGACCAAGGCATATCTAACAGGTAGGCTCGGCGCCGAATTTAAAAACTTCTTTTTTTATTTACAAAGGTAGAGTGTAATGTCAAAATCAAAGCGAATTCACATCATGGCCAAGAGGAATGGACGAGCCCCAAGCGAATTCAGATTTTAACCACGGCGAAATATCATTTTGACATCATTTGACACTCTACCAATTACAATAACAAAATACATGGGAAATTTCTGAATTCGCCACCGGGCTTACCTTCCTAGATCTGCCTTGATTTTGACCTTGATTTCGCGTCGGACCGTGATCAAAAGGGCAAATCAGTGTTGCGGTACAACTGGAATTTGGAAAGTGTTGCTTATCTCCGCGAAAAGGAATAATTTTTGTACCAATACAAAGTTGAAAAAATAAATTGCATGGTCGAATTTCGAGCACCGGCGATACTAGTAAATATAAAAGCTGGAGCGAGCTTTGCTTGGAGAATGATAAAGCAGAATAATGTGTTCGCCAGAATAATCATTGTAAACCAAACCTTAAATACTGCTTAGCATGTTCAAAACCTGAATGAGAAAAAGCGAAAACAGACTCTCAACGCCAACCACACAACATATCACTATTTTAGTACATATTCGTACACCCAGGGAAAAAAAATTATAAAAACATATGAAAACGTGCTTAAAATGGGTAAAAACGTATTTAAAAGTGATGTATATACCAACATTTTTCATGTTCATAGTAAATTTTTAAATCAAGAAAAAACATTTTAAATTTAAAAATGTTTATTTTTATTTTAAGCACTATGAGAAAAAAACGCTGCAGAGTTCTCTATATCATTTTCTCTTCCGGCTTCGGAATTGTATCCAACGGCATTCTCTTCATCTTCTCTCAATCCGAGTCCCAACTACAAAAATGTAGCCTCCGCTTGTTCTCCTCTTCTTTTCTACTTCGCCTTAACTGTTTGCTGACTTCTATTTCTTATTCTCCTTTTTATACTCAGCTGTACTAGTACACAGAGTATTATAGTTTTAATCACATAACGGTGGATTGTGACAGAATGAAATAATCGAGATAGATATAGACTTATATATATCAAAATGATCAGGGTGAAAAGAGAAATCGATTGAGCCATGTCCGTCCGTCTGTCCGTCTGTGCGCACGATAACTCGCTATATCGATGGAATTTGGCACGCGTGATTTACTTACTTAGGCAAACGTTTGGACGGAAAATAGTTAAAATCGGTTGAAGGCCACGCCCACTTTTATATATGTGTATTATAAAGTGGCCTAATAAAAACATTTTAAGCGATATCTCTGTCAAATATAAAGATATATCATTGAAATTTTATAGCAGGAGTCCAACTGCGGACATAAAACGAAAAACACAAAAAATTTTGGAAAATGGGCGTGGCACCGCTTCTATTTAGAAACAGGAATATACGAGATTTCTGAGCCCATAACTCGACAAATAATTTATATATAATGACGAAACTTGGTGTGTACACTTTTATTACTTGTGGTAATACATGTTCAAAATTTTAGCGAAATCGGTTTGACGACCACGCCCACTTTTATACATGGGAACTATTAAGTGGCCTAATAAAAATATTTTAAGCGATATCTTTGTCAAATATAGAGAAAATACATAGAAATTTTGTGGCATGAGTTCCACAATAGACCGGAAACAAAAAATAGAAAAATTTTGGAAAATGGGCGTGGCACCGCCTCTTTTTAGATAAAGGAATATACGAGATTTCTTAGCCTATAACTCGACAAATAATTGAGATATTATGACGAAACTTGGTTTATACACTTTTATAACTTGTGTTAATAGACACGCAAAAATTTACTGAAATCGGTTTATGACCACGCCTACTTTTAACAAAGATATTTCTGGAACATCCTTTGGGAATTTGTAACGTGACATCTTTGTAACTAGAAGTCAAAAAGGAATGAAATTTTGCACAAAGAATAATATTCATATGCTTAGTTGGCTGACTGATAAAAATGTTGAAAATGGGCGTGGCTACGCCCACTTTATGCGGCACTCGCTTTATACAAAATACGCCGTGTTTCCATCAAACGCAAACAAACAATGAAAGCATACAGCTGAGTATCTAATGTTCGATTCCACTCGAACTTAGGCTTCCTTACTTGTTCTTCTTAATTTTATATTCTCCTCCGGATTCGAACTATGACATCAACCTGAAATGCAATCCAACGCCATCACATAGTGGAACATTAAACATTATATTGAATTGTAGTAACCTATTTATACTTCCCGTTTACTAAAAAAGAATCCATGAATTATATGAATCATTGTAAAAACAACATTTAAAAAAATCGATTCTCATTATTGTTTTTGTTGGATTTCTCACAAAAAAATATTTTCTCACAAAAAAATTTTGAACAAAGAGCGAGTTTTTGAATCAACATTCATTTTAATTTTTAATTTAAGCATGTTTCTTTTTAAATCCAAAATGCATTTTTACTTCAAAAATTTTATTCTTAATTCAAAAATTTAATTTCTAAATTAAAAATTTTCATTGTCAAAATAAAAATGGTTTGGTTTAAAACGTGCATTATGAAAACAAAAATTTTATTTTTGATTTTAAAATGCTGTTTTTCCCTGAGTGTAGTTCGTCAGTGCCTAAAAAGAACACACAATTGGTTACATTCTTAACTTAAAGTAATTTCAATAATATGCGACTCCTCTTTAACCCTGCTACACTCAACCAAAAAAAACTAGGAAAAACCAAAAAAGAAAAAACAAATAAAGAAAAAGGAAAAAAGAGTGATGAAGGCAGCAGCAAAGCCCAACAAACAGCACTTCTGGTACAAAAAAAAAAAAAAACACAATGACCCAAATGTAGTTACATGAACCGCAAACTGCCAAGCAAATCTTTATCTCTCTTTCTACATGCGGCTTGTGCTGCTAAATATGCCAGCATCTATTGCCGCTGATAGCCAGGCTTTGTGCGCCTGCCGCCATCAACCCTTTTTACCCTTTGGCCTTTTTGTCTGACGTGGCAATATGATGAAAAGATTTAGATAAATTATGCATTGCGCATAATTGAAAGTAAGTAAAGTTTTCTTTTTTGTTTTTTTGCTGATTTGGTTTTTTGTAGCTTTGGCTCCTTTGCTGCTGACGCCAAAAGGGTTATGGCTACTGCCAGCAGCAAAGCATGCTTTAAGGTGCTTTTTTTATTTGAACAACCGTTCAATTAAGTAAATTTTGCGCATTTTGCAGTGTGGTTGGGTTGAGTTGGGAGTTTTGGAATTATTTAAAGTTGGTTGCAGATTTAGTTTCATATTTGGTTTCAATTCTGTTTAACTTTAATTTGTATGATTTGAGTTACTTTCTAATAAAGCGTATAATTAAAATGTTGAAATAATTGAATACAGAGTTACTCTCAGGAGAAGATGTTTAAAATTTCCAACTGTTGGAAAATAAATACCCAAAGTGAGCTAAGTACCAGTGTTGCAGTACCTAGACTTTAATTACAAATTAAAACGCGCGTGAGTAGGACAAATATAAATTTCGTAAACAGAATGTGGTGCCAAGGGCGGTGTGAGGGAGGGAGAAAGTGCAAATTAGAAAGAGGAAGCAGCAATTTTTAATTTAAACTTAATATTTTAACAACTCAACGACAGGTGCTCACCTGACGAACTTTTTCGTCTTTCTTACACACAAACTGACACAACTAATTACGACAATTTATTTTACATTTCGTTACAGATTCGCTACAGCTGAAGGACAATAGCAATAAGAAAGCAGCGAGATAACAGAAGTGAAATGAGAAGCGAAAAAACGATAAAACCAGCATAAAACTTGCAATGTGATGGTATTTAAACAACAACAGCAAAAACGAACACACATTGTAACACGTTCTAATGACAATGCTGCTTTTGCTGCAAGCAAACAAAACAAGCTAAAAAGCGAATAAAGACGAATAAAAACAATAAAAATTGTATACGCTGGAAGATAACAAGAGACATTAAGAAACAGTAACAAGCACTTGACATTTTTTTAAATGTAATCAAACGTCGAACAAGCAAAACGAGCGCAATAACATTTTCATGGCATACATTTAGGCGCGCACTGCAATGTTCACTTTTTTCTGTTTTTTTAAGAGCATTTGACATAAACAAATTAACAGTTGAATAAAATATTTATAAAAAACAAATTAAAGCCAGCAACTCTGACGCATAAAAACAAGCTGAAAGTAAATAAAATTTAAATAGACAGCAAAAGCGAACGTGAGTAAGTGCGCCTAAAAGTAGAAGAGGCAAGTTGATGAAAGGACACACATCAGCGACCTAATTCAATTGTCTTGCGCAAGGCAAGCGCACAAACGTGCAAGGGGAAGATAAAAACTAAATTTGAAAGCGGCAATGAGCAAAAGCAGAAAATCGTAAGTGAAACAAAAATAAAGTGCAGGAAAGTCGAATAAAACGGAAAGACGAAAAAACAACAGAAGAAGAACGGCACGGAAGCGAACGTATGTGGCAGATTAAAATGGCGAAAAATGCCCGCTAGGCAATGAGCACAAGTTGCGCTCGCTAGAGAAATGAATACTTAATAGAATATACAACTAAAAATAATAAAGAAAATAGAGAACGAAAATAGAGAACGAAAAAAACCAAGCAGAGAAAGTGAAATAAAGTTTGGAGAAAAAACAATAAAAAAAAAATTAGATAATTGCTTGACTTCACGTTTATTTGTTGGAATGCAGGAAGCGAAATAGCAAAACGTGACACAAATTTTTAACTAACAAAAGAATTTGTCGCTGAACAAATATGCAATGGAATTTTTGCTGTTAACTAATACGGAAATAAGTGTCAAAAGTACGAAAAGAAAAGCTAAGTAAGGCATTTGTATTAGAAGCTTATATTAAAAAAAAGTGTGATAGGTACTATTTTCTTCAATTGAAAGCATTTGTGCGCAGACAAAACAGAGTAAAATGTGCCAAATTCGAGATAACAGAAAATATTTAAAAGTAGCATACTTTAAGGCTAACAAATAAAGAAAAAATAGCGTAGTTTATGTGGTTATTCGTTTTAAAAGCTAATAAAGAATTTAGAAGTACTTAATTAAGCAAGAAAAAGCAGAGAAAAGTGCCAAGTATTTTTAAAAAGACTAAAACACTTTTAAAATAAAATAAAAATTGTGTAGCATACTTTTGAGCGAAAAGTAAGGTAATTAATTAAGCAAGAAACAGCTGTGAAAACCGCCAATTTTTTTTTAAAGAACAACTAAAAGAAGCTCTTAAGATAAAAAAAAAATTGTGTAGCATACTTTTGGGCGAAAAACTGCTGCAAGTCATTTCAAAATCAATATTGAAATAAATTGCCAAATATAAAAGAGCGTGCATACTTTTAGGCGCAAATTTGACACATAATGCAAGCGACAGTTGTGAAAAAAATCAAGTAAAAAAAAAACATTTAGTAAAAAAAAAAACATTTAGTAAAAAAAAACATTTATTTAAATTTGAATTAAAAAACTATTACGCCAAAAATTAGTCAAAAGCAACACTCACAAAAAAAAAACAAAAAAAATGCTCGCAACTTTTAAAATGCGCCGAAAAACACGCCCCTGTTCGCAACAACCACCGCTTTTCGCATTATCAGCAAACGCAAATAATAAACAGCAGCGGGGCAGCATATTATTCTTGCTAACCATATACATCATATTAAACCTGCGCTGTGATCAAATAAACGCAACTGCCAAATTTCATACGCAGCTTAATTCGCTAATCAATGCTGCTGATGAGTTGCTCATCTATTCGCCAAAACCGGCAACGCAAACGGCGAGAATTTCCGATGAGAAGCCACAGAGTCATGTAACAACCACTAGAGATTCCGATCAACCCCGGCAATTGTATGACAGCGAATCGAAACGACTCTCTTACGATACAATACATCGCATTTTGCGTGATGAAAATGAGCCGCTCGAGCGGCGTGAATGGGAGAGCCAATTTCATAGCTATCAGAAACGCGCCTCTTACCCAAAAACGGAGCATGCGATTGTGCGACGCGCGGCTGTGACCTCATCAGAGCACGAGTTGTTTGGTAAAAAGCAAACGTCAGCGCGAGAAAAGCCACTTCAGCACGCGCTAAAGCTCACCCAAGCTCAATTAGTTAGCTTCGATGCTGCACGCGATTATCAAGGCGCTGAACCGAGCGCCGTATACGCAGTAGATTTGAGTAGCAATCGTTTAGCAACGGTAAATTTGAGCGCATTCACCTCGCTGCAAAAGGCGGATCTCAGCAATAATGCGCTCACGCAAATACCGCTTAGCAACAGCACAAACAACCAACAAGTAACGATACTCAATCTAAATGGCAATCGCATTGAGCACGCAACGGCTATAAGCACCGCCACCTTGCGTGAATTGCATTTGAGCGGTAATCGCATCGCACAACTCTCACATCTCAATCTTTCAATGTTGAGCGCACTCGAAACGCTCGATCTGTCGTGCAATCGCATTGCTGAACTCGAGACGGCATTTTTTCCGCAACGCATGCGTAATTTGAAATATTTGAATTTGGCCGAAAATCGCATTGGCACCATCTACCGTGAGACTTTTTACAATTTGCTCAGCTTGAATACGTTGCTCTTGAGTCACAATAATATCACCGATATTGATTATGAAACATTTTTGGCTTTGCCAAATTTGCAATATCTCGATTTGTCGCACAATCGCTTGAATGGCGAAGCGATACGCGCTCTCCAGGGCATACCAGATTTGGTGCGTCTCTCGATCGCCTACAATCCAGAGGTGGGCGCATCAATGCAGGAATTTGTAGCATCGTGGAGCTTGAAGGAGTTGGATGCGAGCGGCACGGGATTGTGTCAAATTCCAGCAGCATTGGCACAATCGGTGCGAATAATCAAATTGACCGATAATTGGTTGAAGGTAAGTGTAGTTTAGATAGTTTTCTTTTAATTTATAATGAGCAAGCTTAGCGTGATCATTTCTATTGCTTAAGTTTACAAATTTCTGTTTAAGAGTATTTTAAATTGGGCCGCAGTGCGAGCAATAAGGCCAGTGGTGAGCTTCATAAAGCACTGCCATGGAATGCAATGGAATTTTGGTATGCCGGGAAAAACTACTACTTCGCCAACACTTAGGCATATTTTTCCATTGTACTTACGGCCTTTAGAAATGATCAGAATGTAGGGAAAAGTTGCGATAGTGGAATCTGTGTTTCTCTTCAAACTTCCCAGATTCTTTAATAAATGGCATCCGCCATTCTCAATACATCCGAGCCGAGAATACGCAATCTTAGTCTAGCGAAGACCGAACAGGAGCAGGAAAAGACATTGAAAATGTCCCTGTATTTGAATAGAACGGCGCCAAATTTCATTAAAAACCGATGAAAATAACATAGTGAAAACAACCAACTACATACTTCTTTTGCTTATATATGTACATTAAGGTGGAGTGAAATTTTTTTTTTGGAAATTCAATGTATTCCAAAGCCAGAACAGCACCTTTCTAGCCCAGTAATAAGCCTATACAGTTTTATTGACCTACTCGCATGTTTAGAGGTGCCCCCAGCCCCACAAAGTTGAAAAAATAGCACGATCTGGTACAAATGTGAAATTTCTAAAATTATAAAATCAAAAAACAAATTATGAGGATTGATAAAGATGGCTAAGCTGAGTATTAAAGTGAATTTGTTTTTTTGGAAACAACAACCACAAAAGTTATTAAATGTCAAGGTTTATATTGTGCACTTTTAAATTGGAATTGCTTAACAACTGCTGAACCGATATCGAATACTTTTATACCATTCGATAGGTATTTTGATTCCCTTTAATTTGATATACATTTTATGTGGGTTCCATAACACCCCCCTGCGGATGTTAACCCCCCTTTTAACCCCTCCCTTACTTTTCATATATAAAATATATCAAATTAAAGGAAATCAAATTACCTGTCGAACGGCATGAAAATATTCGAAATCGGTGCAGTACTCTGAAAAAAATACCCGTAGTTAAACCAACAACTTTCGGCTGTTGAATCTCCGTCTTTGATTCAACAGCAAAAGTATTTGTTTTTACAGCAAAGTTTTTGATCCAACAATTTATTCAAAAACGGGCGTTGTTGATTCAAAAACTTGCTTGCCTTTAAAAATTTTTTTGTGAGAAAATATTTTTTTGTGAGAAAACCAACAAAAAAATAATGATGGAGAGAAGATGGAGAGAAAAATCCAAAAAAAAGTTTATTTTTAGCAACAATTTTCTCCCCGTTGTTGATTTAAAGGCAAAAGTATTTGACCCAACAGTTTCTGTTGTAAACAAAACTAATGAGAACAAATTTTTTTAATTTTGTTTTTACAATGATTCAAATAATTCATGGATTCCTTTTTAGGAAATGGAAGTATAAATAGGTTACTACAATTCAATATAATGTTGAATGTTCCACTATGTGATGATTGGATAGAATTTCAGGTTGATGTCATGATTCGAATCCGGAGGAGAATATAAAATAAAGAAGAAAAAGCAGAATAAGAAATAAAGATAGCAACCAGTGAATGATAAGAAGGAGAGAAGAATAGGAGAACAAGCGGAGGCTACATATTTGCAGTTGGGACCCGGGCGGAGAGAAGATGAAGAGTAAAATGCAAACAAAAATGTATTTAGAGGTGAAAATTTTTTCCAACAATCTCCGTTATTGACTTAAATCAACAACGCTCGCACCTTTGAAACAACAACGAAGCGTTGTTGGGCACATTTCAACTGCGGAAAGTAGTTGATTTAACAGCGAAAGTCTTTAGATTTACAACGTTTTTTTTTCAGAGTAGTTTTTAAGTAATTGCAATTTAAAAAATGCATAATATAAACTTTGACCTTTAATAACTTTTGTTGTTGTTGTTTCCAAAAAAAAAAAAAAATCACTTTAATAATCAGCTTAGCCATCTTTATCAATCCCCATACTTAGTTTTTTGATTTTATAATTTTCAAAATTTCATATTTGTACCAGATCGTGCTTATTGCTTTTAACTTTGCGGGGCTGGGGGCAGTTCAAAACGTCATCCTATTGCCATAAAATTTTGTTGGGTTCATTAACTCGTAGGTAGAAAGGCAACTTTTCATTGCTGGTACGTTCAAAAAAAGAACAAAAACAAAATCTACATATGTTTTCACTCCACCTTAATGTACATAGATATCTTCGTTTGCATTTTAATTTCTACCACAACTTCGTTAATGACACAGCCACGGGTCCCGGAATCGGAAAAGTAATCGGTTTGGACTCGGATGAGCATTTGGTTCGGTTTTGGAAAAGTATTCGGTTTGGACCCGAAAAAGTATTCGGTTCGAACTCGGAATGGTATTCGGTTCGGACCCGGAAAAGTATTCGGTTCGAACTCGCAAAAGTATTCGGTTTGGACTCGGGAAAGTATTCGGTTCGGACTCGGGAAATTATTCGGTTTCGGATGTAGGAAAATATTCGGTTCGGATTCGGGAAAACATTCGGTAAAATATTCAGTAAAATATTCGGTTAATTATTTGGGTTCGGATTCGGGAAAATATTCGGAAAAATATTCGGTTGGGACTCGGGAAAATACTTGGTTCGTATTCAGAAATATATTCGCAAAATCATTGACTTGTGTAACCTGCACATTTTTGGATGAAGAATAAAAAAATTATTCTTTATTCAAGACTATCAGAATGAAGAATAAAAATTTATTTTTTATTTGAATAAAAATTTATTCAAAACCGCCCATCCCTGCAGGAAGATACTACATACACCTTTTCCAGTTTAAGTTCAGAAAGTTACAATTGAATTTCAGAAAATTACAATTGAAGTTCAGAATTTCCAAAAGAACTTCTATTGAAATTTTCTGAACTTCAATTGTAACTTTCTGAACTTCAATTGGAAATTCTGAACTTCAATTGTAATTTTCTGAACTTCAATTGGAAATTCTGAACTTCAATTGTAATTTTCTGAACTTCAATTGTAACTTTCTGAACTTAAACTGGAAAAGGTGTAGTGTTGCCAGTGAGTTATCGAAACGTACCGGATCGAAATCTTCCGTATCCGTTCTGCAATAAAACTCATGTACCTCTATAGAATGACCTTGCTAGAGATTCGCTGTCGTACTAGAATATTTTTCTAAGTATTAATATTATTATTTTTTTTTTTTTTTTCAATTCAAAAATGTTAATGATTCACATCTTTGCTTCTCGTTCCTTAAATAGTAGTTCAGAATCTCTTTGAAATGAAAATAACACCAACATTTTACTTTCATTCGTGTATCCGAAAATCAGTTTTCATTCTACGAACATTATTCAGAATGAGAAAATGGGCAGAAGTTTCAGCTCGGGAGAATACGGAGAAAGAGTAATGTTTATTGGGTACGCAAACAATTCCTTTTAACTCAATTTTCAAATTGCTCTTTCTAATTATCACGCTTCAATCGCTCTAACATAGCCTCTGCTTTACTCGGATGGTTAAACTAGTTAAGATACCAAAAGTAAATTGAATTCGCTGAAGCATTCTTATTTAATTTTTAATGACTATCGAGTTAAATGCGAGATAATTGCTTGTATGTACATATATATATCTTACGTTGCTTAAAAGCTAAACAAAGCATTTACTTGCTCATTATTATTTTGAGGCATTCATGACTAGAAAAAAGGAAAAGGCGTAAAACCTTTATTTGCTATTTGCACAAACAAAAATAAAACAAACAGCAGTGAGTTTTTTCGGCACCACCAAAGTCAATGCCGACTGGCAAAGAAAATTTAACGAGTGCAAAGAACAAAATTTAATTATTTATGCGCATAAGGATAAAAGACAAAAGAAGTTGCATGGAGGAAATAAGAGAAATGATGTATGCAAAGCAACTATAGGAGATAGAGCTGTCAAACTATCGATGGTCTAGTCACTTGAAATAACTATCGATAGTTTTAGTACTATCGCCACTATCGTGTATACTCTTTCCCTGCGCATTTGACATTTACCCATTTCCAGATTAATTCTCAAAGCACAAATTTTTACTGAGAACACATTGCACGTAAGAAACCAAAAATTTCCCCAGTGTTGAATCAAAAACAGAGAGCAAGAGAGCGATGTAATACTGAAGAAGAGCCAGTACTTGGAGCAAGTTAACTCAGAACCAAACACAAACCCGCTATTGTATTAGAAGGTTGATATCAGAAATCGTATAATTATTATAACAGACTAGCAAATACCCGTCCCGCTTCGCAGCGACAAACAAAAGCTTTTATGTTATAATGGGTCTCTCCCTTTACCTTTACCTTTACCTTTACCTTTACCTTTACCTATACCTTTACGTTTATCTTTACCTTTACCTTTACCTTTACCTTTACCTTTACCTTTACCTTTACTTTTACCTTTACCTTTACCTTTACCTTTACCTTTACCTTTACCTTTACCTTTACCTTTACCTTTACCTTTAACTTTACCTTTACCTTTACCTTTACCTTTACCTTTACCTTTACCTTTACCTTTACCTTTACCTTTACCTTTACTTTTACCTTTACCTTTACCTTTACATTTACCTTTACCTTTACCTTTACCTTTACTTTTACCTTTGCCTTTACATTTACCTTTACCTTTACCTTTACCTTTACCTTTACCTTTACCTTTACCCTTACCTTTACATTTACCTTTACCTTTACCTTTACCTTTACCTTTACCTTTACCTTTACCTTTACCTTTACCTTTACCTTTACCTTTACCTTTACCTTTACCTTTACCTTTACCTTTACCTTTACCTTTACCTTTACCTTTACCTTTACCTTTACCTTTACCTTTATCGGGACCACCCATCTCCATCCGAGCTCACTACTTGAACCATTTCTGGGAAATCGACTCAAAAAATAACTATGAAAATATCTGTATGTTGAAGCCCTGCTCGACACCTTTCATTTGATACCAATATCGCCTAGAAGCATTCGGGTCCACGTTTTGACCCATATCTGGAGACCCGGCCTAGGCATCGCAGTGAAAATAACTCTATGTTGAAGGCCTGCTCAGCACCTTTCGTTTGATACCCATATTGCTCAAACACTTGCTGGGTCACTCTGGGTCCAGATTTGGGCCTATATTCCGGGAAGTTCCCACTTTTCCCAAATTCTATATACCCTATTATGTGCGCTAGTACCACGTGAATCTACTGTGAAAATTTCAAAAACATCGGTTGATTACTTTGGGAGTCCATAAAGGACACACACACACACACACATTCATTTTTATATAATACCCTGCAGGGAACTCAATAACTAGTGAGCAAAATTTCTAGTTCCGAACTAGCGAAAAGGTGTCAAAAGGGAACTAGGTCAATTTTAGTTAGACCCTCACCAGTTCAGAAGGAGTGAATTGATTGACCATTATAAGACACACTTTGATTTGTATGCAATTTCGAAGTGACAAAAATTCTATGAAAATTTTTCGTTCGTTCAATTTCCGTAGATTTTGTATATTTCTGCAATTCTCAGATGTTTAGTGAAGCGTTTCATATAAAGAGTTTTCTATTTGCATCTTAACTTGTATGAAATGAAATGTTCCCCAAATTATGCTTTTCCGATCCCTCAGGCTTATTTTTAATTTTTTTTTTATTTTATTACTTTTTAAATATTACTGTAAATTTTATTAAATAAAAAAATAAAAAAATATTAGTCTAAAAAAAAAAAATTATCATCCACCTTGACACCGACAGGATTCGAACCCGCGGCCCTCAGATTGAAAGGCACATGCGTTAGCCCGTCGGCCATCGCGCCACTTGCGTGCAGCGTGTCAAAGTCTGCACTTAAGCGGTAGGTACTTGTAGCTAGTTCAGAACTATCGAAAATGTGCCAATAAACGAACTAGTGTAAACTGTAGAATTTAGTACTAGTTCGGAACTATCGAAAATGTAGTGCAGAGGGTGATAATTGACACCGCTCAGGACATCGCCGTGTTAAATTCGCCAGTTGATAACTTGCAAAAGAGATTTAGCTCGCACTAGTAGTGTCGAAAAATGCACTAGAAGCGACCTAGTTCGGAACTAGAGATTTTCCCTACAGGGATAGATATAAAACATATATGTATTTATTCGAAGCCATCCTTTTCTCGTTAGGTGTTAGAAAATCAGCTAGAGTCTCTGCATGGTCCTGGAAAAATTTTTTTTTGTATCCCGGCATCATCTGTAGAGTCTGAATGCGTGTTCAGTAAAGCTGGTTTAATTGTAAGTGATAGGCGGTCGAGTTTAAAACCAAAAAAGTCGATGTGTTATTATTTTTACAAAAAATTTTTATGAATTGTAAAATCAGTTTGTATTTTTAAAAGTAAGGCAGCGAAAAATAAATGGATTTGAAAAAATTATATAAAATGGGTCGATACTATCCATAGTATCGATAGTCACCCTTAGGACTATCGTAAAACATCGATGGTCGTGACTATCGATAGTTTGACAGCTCTAGTAGGAGAGAATTCCTAGACGGAAATGTTGAAAAAAATGGACGAGGTTAAAGGAAGACGATGGATAAACATTGAGAGTTAGAATTGCTAAAGTAGAATATGTTGAAGAAAGGGAAAATTTCCTCCAGCAAATAGACCTTACTTAACAACATTTGTAATCGCAAAGCATACAGAAATTTGAAGAGAGTTATATACAGGATTTGAATAAAAAACCTTGAAATTATGGATGCAATTTAATGTCACTTCGCAAAAGGTCTAAGCAGGGAAAGCCCCTCCTTTCCTTCCTTGACAGGCATATATCAAATCGTGGATAACGATATGAACGACCTGCTGAGCTCCAGCAAGCTCTCAGACTCAGAGTGGTTTATAGAAGAGTAAAAGTAATCTGTGTTTTGTGATTTCTCTAACCTAAGGTGTAATAATCACTCACACCCACGGACCAGCTAAAATCCAGCTTATCTATAGAAAGACGATTATAAAACAAGCAAATCAACTAAAAGCACTTTAGCTATTGCCACACACTAAGCAACAAAGTGCCTGCCAACTTGCCACAAGGACGAAAATCTCTACAAACAACTGAAATAATAAGATCAGCTGAAACAAAAGCAGCAAATACAAAAAAAAAAAAAAACAAAGGGAACAACGATAAAAACAACAATTAAAAGGTAAATATGGTGAGGCCATAGACACTTAAAGAGCTTAAGGCAAACGAGGAAGATTGTAAAAAAAAAATAGGGAAAGCGAAGAAAATCATCTTTTCCATTCGTTGTTACGGCCTATAAAGTGAAGCACACAGAGGTAGGAGCGCAGAGGAAGGATGGACTCTATTGGTAAAGGGAGCACGTGTAAGGCGGCGGCGGCGGCGTCTGTGCGGCTATGACTGGAGGCATTTATAATTCCATAATATTATTGGAAATAAGGATAATAACGAACGATAAAGCGGCTGAAGAGTTTGGCTATGCAAACAAACCGAGCGCAGACAACAGTGGAAGGCAAACAAACAAATATGAAATGGTTGGCATGAGAGTAAATACATAATATAAATACTTACATACATATGTACATTAGGTCGTCTCGCCTTATACGGACGCAAAAATAAAGTTCGCCGTACGCCCCCCCAAAAAAATGTCTTTTTGGAAAACATTTCCGGAAAAGTTTTTTATTTTCTTTTTTTGACGCCGCTAGATGTCGCTAAAATTTATTTTTCTCATATCTTCGGTATTTATAGTCCTCTAAGTTTAATACACCAATGACTTTGGCTTGAAAGGGTGGCGTATACTATGGAATATTATTAACATTTTAACCCTCTATCGACCTTAAAAAGATTATTTTTCCTGATTTTCTAAAAAAATGGGTCAAAATAACCCTTTATTGGCGGTGCTAGAGGGTTAAAATGTGCTAGAAAATTATTTGGCATACAATTTCATTAGGGGTCTCCTCAGAAAATTTTTCTGTAAAAATAAAGTTCGCCGTACGCCCCCGCATATAATGTCTTTTTGGAAAACATTTCCGGAAAAGTTTTTTATTTTTTTTTTTGGACGCCGCTAGATGTCGCTAAAATTTATTTTTCTCATATCTTCGGTATTTATAGTCCTCTAAGTTTAATACACCAATGACTTTGGCTTGAAAGGGTGGCGTATACTATGGAATATTATTAACATTTTAACCCTCTATCGACCTTAAAAGATAATTTTTCCTGATTTTCTAAAAAAATGGGCCAAAATAACCCTTTATTGGCGGTGCTAGAGGGTTAAAATGTGCTAGAAAATTATTTGGCATACAATTTCATTAGGGGTCTCCTCAGAAAATTTTTCTGTAAAAATAAAGTTCGCCGTACGCCCCCGCATATAATGTCTTTTTGGAAAACATTTCCGGAAAAGTTTTTTATTTTTTTTTTTTTGGACGCCGCTAGATGTCGCTAAAATTTATTTTTCTCATATCTTCGGTATTTATAGTCCTCTAAGTTTAATACACCAATGACTTTGGCTTGAAAGGGTGGCGTATACTATGGAATATTATTAACATTTTAACCCTCTATCGACCTTAAAAAGATTATTTTTCCTGATTTTCTAAAAAAAATGGGTCAAAATAACCCTTCATTGGCGGTGCTAGAGGGTTAAAATGTTCTAGAAAATTATTTGGCATACAATTTCATTAGGGGTCTCCTCAGAAAATTTTTCTGTAAAATTAACCTAAAAGACCAAAGGAACCGAAAAATCTATGTTCCTCGGAATGTTGAATGTGTTTTATTTCGGGTTCTGCTCAAGCGATCGAAATACTTATTTTGCAAAAGATTAATGATTTTTGACTACGTTTAGCATGCAGGCATAAAAAATGTACATTAGGGTAGTGTAAAGTAAGTACTAGGTGCTAGTGACCCCAATGGCGCACATAGGGTTAATAATATCCGATAGTATAAGCCGCCCTTTCAGGCCAAAGACATTGGTGTATTAAACTTAGAGATCTGACTATAAATACCGAAGATATGAGAAACATAAATTTAAGTGACATCTAGCGGCGTCCAAAAAAAAAAAAAAATAAAAAACTTTTCCGAAAATGTTTTCCAAAAAGACATTATATGCGGGGGCGTATGGCGAATATTATTTTTTGCGATACGGTCTAATGTACATAATATGTACTACATATGTGTACTTTTACAATGTATATATGTAAATTAGACCGTATCACAAAAGATAAAGTTCACCATACATATTTAACCCTGTAGCGGCTTTAAAAATACTAGTTTTTGCAGACATTCTAAAAAAGGGATTCAAAATATCATTTGGGGGTGTTAGAGGCTAAAAATTTGGGGGGAAATGGATGATTAGGGTCGTATTAACTAACGATTGCGTTATAAGTACCCCAATGGCGTACAAAGGTTTAATACGATTACGTAGTAAAAACTTTCCTCTCCAGACACAAAGACATTGCAATGTATTGTGGAAAAAATTTCCGTCATACCGAAACCGGTTTATAACCAAATTAAACTTGACAAGGGGTGACGGAAATTCTTCCACAATACATCGCAATCCTACCCTGTCGGAAAAGCAACCAAGAAAAAAGAAACAACGACATTGGTGTACTAAACTGTCCGACTATAAGTACCCAAGACTTGAAGTAAAATGTATTTGAGCAACATATAGCGGCGTAAAAAAGAAAAAAAAAAAACAAAAAAAAAAAAAATTGTTCCGGAAATGTCTTCCAAAACGACATCAAATGGAGGGCGTAGGGCGGCCTTTTTTGGTGCCTATAAGACGAGACGGCCTAATACATAAACATATTGCCGTTTAAACTTCACAACCACCCAAGTGAAACTTTCATAACCGCCTAAGTGAGACTTTTATAACCGCCTAAGTGAAACTTTCATAACCGCCTAACCGACATTTGTGCCAAAATTTTAAATTGAATTTCTGAATCCGGAATCTACGACTTTAGAGATGTAAACCACATTAGAGGGAAATATAGAGCTTCCCGTGCTTCCAACTGACCAAATTTTGGGTATGGATCGATAAAACTGGTCGCCAGGAGTTGCAGTTTGGCAAATGTCAATTTTGGCATACGCGGTTATGAAAGCTTCACATAGGCGGTTATCAGGCTTAAAAGATGATACGCAGAAATATCGTAAGCGACAATTTTTGGCTGAACTGAAATTTTTAATGAAGACCATTTACAATCGGCTTAAAATTTACTTAAATGAAAATTTATTTTTCAATTAAAAATACTATCTTTTATTTGAAGCAAAATCTGAAATAGGACGTTATTGAAACAATTTTTCAAATAGGGCGTTTTTGAAACAATTTTTGAAATAGGGTGATCTTATTCTCAGCCGTGGATTTGGAAGATTGTTTTATGAAAACTGACTGTATCGAGTCTTTTTCGATCCCCTTTGATGATCAAAAACTGATTAATTACCTCTGCGATTAGAATAAGACTCGAAAATGAGTCAGACCAGCGATTGAAAAGTGATTTTATTTTTTATCATATAGAAATCACCTAGATGAGTCTTTTTCGATCCCCTTTGCTGATTAAAAAAATAATTTATCACAAATTGATAATGCTAAAGATCGAAATTTGATCGATTACTTTGCTTTTTTAGAAAAAAAGAAATATTCCTTAGCAAGCTTAGTACATAAGGGCGCAGCCAGTCGATGCAAGAAATTACTTTCAGAAAGTGAAAAATTCAAATTTTTTATGTTTTTTTAAAAGAAACAAAAGCAAAAATTTGAATTTTTCACTTTCTGAAAGTAATTTCTTGCGTCGCACAATGGGTGATTGCGGCCAAAAATAAATTCAAAATTAAAGTATGAGTAAAACCATTTTTTTAAACAGAGATCGACAGATACATCAAATTGTAATAAAAAAGCTTATATAAAAATTTTTGAGTATCTTTTCGTTTAGCCGTACAGGGTGCCCAAAGTTGAGCAAAAAATAGGTCCTTTTATTTCTCAATGAACACACCTCATACAAAACGCTCTTTCTCATTTAACTGTTAACCTACATACACGAATGATACATCGTTACATAGATAATGATTTTCTCTTTCAGAAAAAATAACTTAGTTGTAAATAGCGCTCACTGTTGAATTTATATGAATTTTCAAATATTCACAAAAAATGTCGATGATAAAAAAATTTTCCTCGACTTTGAATAAAAAAATAAAAAAAACAAAAAATATTACCTCCTCAATTTTTTTTTATGCTTTGAAATAATATATTCTTAATCAAACTGCATTTTCACTTTAAAAATCCACTTGCTCCATTTGCTTTTATAATTTTTTTTCCATCTGCCTAAAACTGTGTTTTTGTAAATGCATTAATTATGTTACTTTTGACATTATGAAAAACGTGTATATTTAGGCGACTAATCGAATATTTCTCTATCGTCTTTCAGCAAATGGTCCATACTTTAAAATTATGAGGTAATTTTTTTTATCAGCGTTAATTGTTATCTTTGGCAGCTTTTTTATTTTAGAATATAAAAAAAAAAATTGTTAAAATTGTAAAATTTTAAAATGAAATTAAAAAAAAAACAAAAAATATTACCTCCTCAATTTTTTAATATTTGATGCTCCTGAATGTCTTTTAAAAACTGGCGAAAAAATTGTAAAAATTCGTTTGCTCCATTTTGTTTTATGAACATTTTTATGGAAGGTGTTTTTTGAGTTTTGGTACATTTTTCCCATACAAAATGCCCAGAAGTATGCTTCAAAAAGTTTAAATTTTTTTGTATGGGGAATATTTGTCAAAATGGTGAAACTTAAATATCGATATTTCCAATTCTAATTAAGATATTCGAAGAAACTAAACGCTGTTTTCAAGGGTAATGATTTTGCTTTCAACTGCTTTAATCGAATTTGAGTGGAAAGTAATTATATAAAAGATATTAAGCAGGGAATAGAGCCAAAAAACGTGTTTTTTTCCTATTTGGGCATGAATATCTCAGAAACTAGAAACAATTTGGAAAATCTGACTCCAGACTCAGGTTTATCACACTGAAATCCTTTAGAAAAGTGTAATTTCATTTCCGGTATAAAATTTTTTTGAAATGCGATTTTTTTGTATGAAAGTTTTATGATAAATGCTTATAACATACTTAAAAGTGCATATATTTTTAATTTAAAAACGGTGAAGTGCTTTACCCTTTTTCCAAAATGATTACCGCATTTGATTTATATTTCAAAAATGTATACACTAATCAAAATGGAGCATTTTAGCTATAATAGTTAGGAAAATGCTGAAATTTCAAAAATACCGTTATATGGGAGGTGGGCGTATTTGTGGGTGGATTTTGTTCAAATTTTCACAGTTTACTAACTTCAACCAAAA
The DNA here is from genome assembly GCA_960531455.1 of Urophora cardui. Classification (NCBI taxonomy): domain Eukaryota; kingdom Metazoa; phylum Arthropoda; class Insecta; order Diptera; family Tephritidae; genus Urophora; species Urophora cardui. Next base: position 64,575,679 of record OY482672.1, on the reverse strand, counting down.
AAACTTAAGTTCCGAGTTTCAAGATTCTAGCTAAATTATTACTATTTTTGGCCGCGTTTGTATGGAGGTGCCCCCACTGTGCGTCGTCTGGCTGTGCCCTAAAGCTATCATTTTCAAAAAAAAATTCAGAGAATTTTATATGAGATTTCGGTATTGATGGTTCAGAATGTTGTAGAGCAGGAACATATGGATGTATGTCTTCCGTGTTGCCGTATATGAGAGTGCCAAAATGTGCATATGCATTTTAATAGGAATTCATTTATGCACTGAGAGAAAAAAAATATATGGAGGGGTCAAAGAAATTGTTTACCTATTTTGAACACTACTTTCTTTGTTTTGAGTAAATTTTCCTTAAAACATGTTAAAAGGTTTATAAAATATTGTTGTTAAATGCGTTACCATGGTTTCATATACTTGTTTTGAAAAAATTCATACATTAAAATAATGAAAAATTCTTTAAGCGCCATTCCATTCCCAACTTTCCCCTTTTTTGAAGACTTGATTTCTTTAATTTTGAGAAATTAAATTTCCATACAAATCCCCATGGCAACGAATTTGTTTGAATGTTTTTTTATGTTTTTTCCACATTTTTGAGAAAATTTACACAAAACAAAGAAAATTTTGTATTGGGACGCGTGTTCAAAATAAGGAAAATTATGTCTTTGATCGAGAGAAATTTTTTTTTTGAGTGTGGATTGAAATTTTTAGATCTTAAACTCCTTATTTGCTTAATATTATTGTATGCTAAAAATCTGTTTCAAAATTTCCAACCAAAATGCGGACTGAGGCTGACCGTGAAAGTTATTTTTGCGATATTAGTAAAAGTAAGGATAATGGTAGAGTATGTAAGAGGATAGAAGATGGGGAAGAAATGCGTTTGTAAAGTGACCCAAAAATTAGTAGAATAGTATTAGAAAATGATTAGAAATTGATCAGAAAGTTACTGAAAAACGACCCAAAAAAGATTCGAAAATGACCAGAAAAACGATTGGAAATGACTCAAAAAAGATTGGAAAGCCAATCGAAAATTATCAGAAAAACGAAGAAAAATGACCCCAAAAAGATTCATAAACGCTCAGAAAACGATTCAAAAATTACTAAAATAAGATTCAAAATCGAAAAAAATAACATCGAAAGGGACTTGAAAATGATAAAAATACGATTAAAATAAGACTCGAAAACGACTCCCCAAGAAGAGTTCGACGTAGGGTAGCATTTTCTACAGACGAGAGGCTCTTTTATGATCGGAAAATGAGCGCATTTTCCATTATTTTAAACGTGTATAGGGATCGAAAAAGACTGGAATATGATAAAAAAAAACCCCGCGTGTAGCACAGTACACGTGATAGAAGTTAACTTCTTACATCAATTTATATTTGCTCGAAAGCAACAAGTAACAAGTTTCATATATCATATGAGAAACGAATTTGCAAAAAATGCGATTAATCCGGGACGTGTCCGGGATAAATCGCAAGGGAAAATGCGACTAATACAATTTTACATCTCTTTATATGTAGCGAATTGATCGCATTTTTTCGAGAATGTCCTTTTAAGAGGCTAATTGTTCAATTTGTATACCCGAACGGGTACAAATGTAGATCAATCGCTTTCACCCAATTCTGAAAATGTCTAAAAATTATAAATCGTTTTATATATTAGAAGAGTTTATTCGATTAGATTTCATTTCGTAAATTAAAAAAAAATTTTTATTTAAAGTTTTGAGAATGCATTATGCGAGTGTAAAAGATATGTGAGGAATTTTTCAAAGTTGTTAGCCAAGACTATTTTTTATAACAATCTTTAAAAATAAGTTTTACTTTTGTAAAGAAATCTATTCAATAAATTAAAATATTTTAAATAGTCAGTTTTGAGTTTATAATCGTAATTGATTTTTCAATGGATATTTTTGGTAAAATTTTGTCAAAATTATTATTCATGATTGTTATTAAAAGAAAGCGTTTTCAATTAGTTTTACCTATTGTTTTTTTTAATACATACATATGTACGTTGAATATTTTTGTAAAATTTCTTCATATAATCAATCTAGATTTACATATACCCGTTTGGGAACAATTGGTCTACAATTAGTCTACATTTATAATCGTTCGGGAACAATCGGGCACTAATTGTGGACCGATTGTTCCGGAAAGAAATCAATCCGGGACAAATCTATGTATATCGGGATTAATCGCACATTTTTTTGCAGCGTATTACAATGAAAACTATCGCATGTACATACATGTGGTTGTGTACATGTTCTTATGTACTTACACGTATACATATGTACATACATACATGTACATACAAATCTGCAAAAGAATTTAAAATAAAAATATGTACATATTAGTAAAAAAATACCGATTTTAAATTTTTTGACATACTGAGCACCTAATGCTTTTCCTTAAATAGGTACTTATAATTTCCTTCATCGTTTTGTTTTTATATTAAATTATTTCTCAGTTTTGGTGGCCGCTGTGGTGCAGTGGGTAGAGTGCTCGCCTGCTATGCTAGAGGTCTCGGGTTCAAACCACGGTCCGAGCCAAACAAATTTTTCTAATTAGTAAAAATCCAATTATTGGGTTTTTTAAGAGCAGCGGTCACCTCTCGGCAGTGGGCGGCATACCCTCCGAGAGTATTTCTGCCATGAAAAAGCTTCTCACAAAAAATGCATTCGCCGTTCGGAGCCGGCATAAAACTGTAGGTCCACCCAATTAGTAGGAAAAACAAAAAGGAGCACACCTCGAATTGGGAGAGAAGCTCGGCCATAAAACTCGTCAGAGTTATAATAGCGCCATTGTATTATATTATTATTATTTCTCAGTTTTTAGTGCGATTTTAAGATTAAAGCGTGTTTTTAGTTTTTTTAAGCTATTATTTATTATTAAAATAAAAAAAAAAAATAAAAAAAATAAAAAAAAAAAATTTGTCGCCTGGATTGATTCGAACCTACCTCCCCAAGCTTCCACACCCGACACACTACCTTTACGCCACCACACCACTTGCGTGTAGTATGTCAAACGCTGCACTTAAACTGAACTAACAAAACGGGTCGTTGCTTTCATTGTAATATGTATGTACATACATATGTATTTGCAAATATCAAACTTGTTACTTCCCAGCAGTATTTGAGGTAAGGAGGTGCATATTCAGTAGAATATTCAGTATGAAAAATACACTGAAACTGAGTTCAAAAATCATGCCTGAAAAAATAACTGAACACGCAGTGAAGACATCAGGTGTATTGAAATATATGCTATGGAAGTTCTCCCTGCGTAGTCAGCCCTTTTTTCATATGGAAACTCTCCCTTCTCGTTCGGCAGTTTTTAGGTAGTTGATTTTCGACGCCACCTCTATATAAAAACGAAAGCGAAAGTTCAGATTTTGGAACTACATATCTACTGAATATTCAGTAGGAAATATGTGCTGTTTTCCAGCTGATAAATACTGCTGGGTTGTTGCTTTCTATAGGTGAGTGAGTTGTACTTGTTAGTTCAATTTAAGTGCAGCATTTGACATAATCCACGCAAGTGGTGTGGTGGCGCAGAGGTTTTGCGTCTGGTCTGGAAGCGAGGGGTTGTGAGTTCGAACCGCGCGAGATATCAAGGTTGATTTTTTTTTTTAAATTAATAATCAACTAAAATGGCTGCTATTTCCGGGGGCAACTTCCGTTGCATCAAATTTCAAATTTCACTCTCCATAAAAACTCTGTATCGCCGCCTAAGAAGTTAACTTCAAAAATTCATAAAATGCTATGTGGGTTGTAACTAACTTTTTGGTGCCTGCAGTATTTTCGCGGCTAGTTCTTGAAGTCGTAACAGAAATACGCTTGTATATTTACATTCATTCATAAAGCCAAAAGCAAAGTCAAACACAAATACATAGAAAACGGCGTAATGATAACAAAAACAATGTCATCACCATCAAGGATAATCGTAAAAATCCTAACAATAATAACAATGAAATGACGACGACGGCGGCAGTGGCGACTATGTGTCTGTGAGATAAAAGCGAAATGACCCTGCAGGCAAAATTAAACTAGTATGAAAATAAACTAGTTGATCAATTGGTAGGTAAAGGAAAAAATTTAACTAGTTGGTTTTCTACTAGTTGTTCAACTGGTATGAAACGGACAAAGTTATACTAGTTGGTTTTCTACTACTTGATCAACTGGTATGAAACGGACAAAGTTATACTAGTTAGCTTTCTACTAGTTGATCAACCGATTTTAAAAGGGCAAAATCATACAAGTTGGTATTCTACTAGTAAAATACCAATTTATTTATTAACTAAATATAGCAGTTTGTGCAATTCTATCACAAACTAAGCTTTATTGACGATTTTGAAGTAAATTTACGCTATTATTTAAGAAAAGGGTCAGAATAGTTATTACTTACTTACTTTCATTTGCCAAAAAGAAACACGACCATTTCTCACAAAATAAATATTTTTAAGGCTTTTCATTTATTTTTGTGCAAGGGCACACAAGAACAATTACATACATACATATATGTTTGTAGCAGGTGGTAAGAAGAGTTTCAGAGTTCATCCAAATCGGAGATTCTATCACCCAACTGCTAATATGTACTAAATGTAACTTTAAAAATTACTGAGCTAATTAAAGTGAGCTTTATTAAATGAACTAAAATGATTTTTTTCACCTAGTAGATGAACTGGCATTTTTCTAGTATTATTCTGACTGGTATTCTTCTAGTATACCCTTAACTGGTATTTTTCTAGTATGAAGCTGATGTGTTGTCTACTGGTATGACACTGACTGGTATTTTTCTAGTATGAAGCTTATGCAAGGGAAGACAATTGCCATCTCGTAGGCAATCGCCACGTTAAAACTACCAGTTGCTTTCAAGTAAAATGGATAGTTGGGCAACTAGATGCCGACATTTTCAAACTGGTAGAATTGTAGTATGCAACTAGTTGTTTTGCCTGCAGGGGAGTTTTCCAATCTGGGGACAAGTAAATACATACATACATGAATTCTAGTCGAAAATGTACATTTTACGTACATAGTTTGTATGTAGTAGTTCTACCAACACAGCGAGCTTTGTTTTCCTTTAATTTTTGTGTGAAAAATTTGTCTGCCGACTGACTGACTGCTTTGTGGGCATTGCGGGAATTTTTTTTTTTCGTAGGAAGTTCGATACATATGCAGCGAGTCATTTGGTACTTTTAGGTTTGTGTTGGAATTTTTAGGAAGCGCAGAAATCCTAAAATGCGATTTAACACTGAGGAAATAGAAAGGAAAACAAAAGAGAGAGCTACGCCAAACGTATTAAAAATTGATTCACAAAACGAAATTGATATCGAAATTTAAACGGAATTGAAACCGAATTCGAATGGTTATTGCATCGAAATTTAAATCATTATTGAAATCGGAATCAAAATCGACCTCTCACCTTATCCAAATGTCGTCTTAAGGCATACTATGGTAGACCCTATCGAAAAAAAAAATAAGTTCGCTATACGCCCCCCCCCCCCCCTGTTGTCTTTTCATAAAATATTTTCGGAACATTTTTTTATTTTCGTATTTTTTTCGACGCCGCTAGATGTCGCTAAAATGCATTTTTTTTTAATCTTCGGTATTTATGTTCCGATCCCTAAGTTTGATACACCAATGTCTTTGGCCTGAAAGGAGGGTTTCTCCTATATAATCGTTTAAACCTATGTGCGTAATTGGGGTAACTCCCGCCCAGTACATAGTTTATACAACCCTTTTGTACCTTTTTATGCCTGCATGTTAAATATCTTCAAAAATTGTTATTCATTCGCAAAAGAAGTATTTCTTGAGCTTCAGCAGAACCGAAATAAAACACATTTAACATTCCGAGGAATATATGCTTTTCGCTTCCTGTGGTCTTTTAAGTTAATTTTACAAAGATTTTTTTCTGAGGATACCCCCACTGAAATTTTACGGCGACTAATTTTCTAGAACATTTTAGCCCTCTAGCGACCTTAGAAATACTATTTTTTTCTGAATTTATAAAAAATTAGTCAAAATAACGGGAGTCAGCATCACTGTCCATCTGATCTTCCCAACGCAGTGGAGGTCTCCCTGGGTGGCTCCGTGTGTAGAAGAACTTCTTCCGACTGCCATCCAGCTTTTGCATGCGAAGCACATCTCACAACTTCCCCTCAGTATCCTCTGGATAGCCACCGAACACCCGTTTGATGGTGAACTAAAGTGAGAAGGTGAGAACTCGACAAGGTCACTCCGCCATATTCGGTTTAAGCGCTTGTTGAGGGGAATAACCACAGCGTCTGTCAGCTTTCGCATCATACCAATTGGCTGAGTAGTCAGTATTCACATCAGACACTTTACTTCGCTGACAAGTCAGTGTTTTCATCACATATATAGAAGTCTCCATTGAAGCTGAAATAGTGAGCTATGTTCTTACTTATAAGGAAATAGAACCCAGTAGGTATGTGGAACATCAAGGCAAACCTGGCCAAAATGCGATAATAAGCGATCTCGTCAGATATGTACTCTAAGGAGAGCGGAAATCTCGAACCTGGTGTGGGTACTCACAGGAAACTACTTCATCTGGAAACATGCAGAGAGCCTAGGTGTACCCCATCGCGGAACTGCAGAATCTGCAAGGATAATTAGGAAGCGGGCACAATCGAACACCTCATTTGGCTCTTAACAGCGCCAGACGGTGCTTTCTTGGGACTCCTTTCCTGGATAGCCTATCTAAGCTCGCGGACGACGACGTGAAGGGGCTGGTGAACTTCATTAGGTTTTCAAACTGGTTCAAAAAGAAGGATTAATCTGTTTTCTTGTGGTAGCAAAATTGGCCTCCGCCCTGGCCTAAGTGTGCCGCTATGGCGGTAGCTACTCCAACCTAATCTAACCTAGCTTACTTAGGTATATGAAATGTCGAACAAACAAAAAAATTACACAGTATATGTCGGTTAAACTGTCAGCCTCTGCTGAGCATCATGCCACTTTGCAGATTAGTTAGCCCCTGCTTAGGGCTGGGTAAGTCGACTTCGACTTTAATCGATTATCGACTTTTTGCTAAAAAAAAAATCGACTTCTACAATCGATTGTTGTGTGTGAAAGTCAGTCGGAAATCGACTAATTGGCTCGACTAATTGACTTGTTTACTATATATATTGGCGGCATAATTTTGTCAGAACTAATATATAAAAAAAGCTTCTCACAAAAAAGCATACAAATTCCAGCAAGCAAACCAAAAAAAACAAGCATTCGCCCTTCGGAGCCGGCACTGTGAGTCCACTTAATTTGTAGGAACGTTATTAATTATGAAAGAGGATGTCTCTCAGACAAACTTTGCCGAACAGAGTACTAGTCCAGAGGGTCTGAGTTTTATTTTAGAAGGGGGTTAAAGTTTTATGGTTTTATCTGGAGCAATTACTTTATCGAAAATATGTTATAAAAAATTACCTGAAATGAAGTTTTTGAGCTCGGACTTCTGCTGCAGAATTCAAGGAATTTCTTTGCGGTAGACATTAACATGGTGGGAGGATCATAAAACTGAAAGCCCCACCCTCCGGAGGCCTATGGTTCCGAAGATAATTGCCGTTAAAGTTCCGAGGCTCATATTGGATATAATGAACCAAGTTCACTTCAATTTACAAACTAGTGCGAATTTCACCTAAATTTAACACTTTCAACTATTATTAAATTATAATATTTAAGTTCTCCAGAAAGAGATTTTTGCCGACTGAGGGTTATTTTATTAAAGCGCGGCCGAAGGCCTACAACGCAAATAGATCTTCTGCACACACATATGCACATGTTCGTCTGTTTGTACATACGTGAAAAATTTAAGAAAAAAGTCGAAAAGTCGACTTAAATCGATTATCATAGCCGACTAATCGACTTCGATAATCGAAATGATAAAAGTCGAGTTGAAAGTCTAAAATCGACTTTTTGCCGAGACGACCCAGCCCTACCCCTGCTCAGTAAATTTATCTAAATATTCTAGTTATTAAATAGACTAGTTTCAGCCTTGACTGCAGGGATATACATACACATATCGCACCCTAAATCATATAGTGACATAACTCAAAATTCAAAAAATTTTCAGATGAGCCAAAAAACTTGTTTTCTTTACAAGCAATCATATGATGAAAAGCCATGTACATAGAATGGTTATTTTTCAGTCAAAAAAAGACAACTATAGAAAAGTTTTTTGGCAGTCGATAGAGATATGTTTTTTGTATCGGTTTATGATAAAAATCCGATTTCCAAAAATTTTGAGTTGTGTCACTTATGATTTAGGGTGCGATATGTAGTATTCTCAGTGCTTTTGGGTAATTTTAAACCTAAATTTAAAATACTTTATAGCCGATAACATCGCCTTGCAAGAAATTTTCGCTACAAAGCACTTTGCCAATTTTCTTTTGTGCAAGCAAAATATTTATTTCAATTAATTTTATGGCTTAACAAATCAAAACTAGTTAAGCAAGCATAAACGTTTTTTAATTATCTCACGTTCAACTTTCTTTTCCTTCTTCCATTTTTATTTTGCAGACCATCAATTGCGGCGACTTGGATAGCTATCCACTGCTGCAATATCTGGACCTTTCACACAGCCACATCGAGGATATCGAAGACGATGCACTCGGCCGTTTGGAAATACTCGAAACACTCTTTCTCGATCACAATCAACTGCACAAAGTGCCAGTGAGTTTGCCCACATCGCTGGAGCATCTCTTTCTGCACAACAATGAAATTATGGACATACAAGCACAATCGTTTCAAGGACTCAATAATCTACAAACGCTCGATCTCTCAGGCAATAAACTGCTGTATTTGCCAGCGCTGCTATTGCCCAAATTGCTGACACTCAATTTGCGCGCATCCGGCATACGGGGCGTAAGTCAAGCGCTGGTGCACACGTTGCCCAGCTTGCGTGACCTGCTGCTCGATGAGAATCCAATTAAGTGCAGTGATTTGCTGAGCATTGCCGAGTGGGCAAGTCCTTGTAGAATTGTGGAGCGTAATGGAATTGGCAATGGAAATGGTGATGGCGATGGTGATGACGATGCAGACGAAAGGGGCAGCAGCAGCAGCAGCGGCACTGAATTTGAAAACTTAAATATCGACGGCAACAGTATTATGGGCGATTTGGTAGAAAGGCAGCGGCAAGGGGAGCAGCGTCAGCTACAGAGCAACGATAATCGCATTGGCTATGGCAGTCGAGGCAATGCAGAAATGATTGGCACAAGTGCAGCAGCAGCAGATAAACTGGGTCAACAACAACAGCTAAGGCTAAAGCTAAAACAGCAGCACGGAGCAGTGCCTGATAAGGAGGCGAATGAGGGTCCATACGAGGTTGAGGCAGAAGAAATAGCCTTCAACACAGCAGCCACAGCCATCGAGGCAGAAGAAGAGGGCGCAGCAACAACGGCGGCTAACAATGAATTGAAGCAAAAGTTTGTGCGGATGCACAATTTTTTCGAAAAGTTCAAAACTAATTGCGGCACACGAAAACAAACGAGCGATAAGCGTTTGGCCAAGGATGCAACGCTAACGCCGCCTGCTTGCGCGGTGGAGCTCGGAGACGGCAGCGGCGAGCAAATAGAACGCGCAATGGCAGACGCAGCTGCCACAGACGCCGATGCAGAAGCTAATGCTAATGCGGCTGATGCCGCGATGAACGTAGATTCGCCAAAGGATGGGAATGAGAAATCAAAGGCGAAAAGGCCAAAGACGCCAAAAAGTATGCAACAAAAAATAATAATGGATAAAACACGCAAGAACGTAGAGCAGCTGCAGCAGCAGCAAAGGAATAGTGGAACTAAGCATGAAAAGCTGCAGCAAAAGGAAATTAGAGATAAGAAGGATGTGAAGGTTGCAAAGGATGTGCGAAATATGAGAGCTGCCACTGAAGCAAAGAAAGTTTTCAAGCTTAATCAAGGGAGTTTCGCGCATAAATTCGATGAAAGTTTGGAAATGCCGAAAACTACAACAACCACAATGAGTGTAAGCTCAGCAGTGGCACAAGCAACAACAATTGCAACAACGCGCGCAGTTTTGGGCTTGCCAGCAGCAGCAGCGGATGCGGCGCTGCACAAATCAAACGCCAACAGATTTTCGGTAGTAAAAACAATAGACAGAGAAATGCAAACCGCAAAAGCAAAAAAGAGTCAGCTTGGCGTAAAACTAACAACGGCATCATATACGTTGGAAAATGCAACAAACAACGCAACAAAGCCAGTTTCGGGCGAGGAATTGCGGCAGGCGGATATTGCGGCAGCAACAGCGGCAGCTACAGTGGCAAGCGCAAACCAATTATTGAGGCAATATGTCATCGGAACAACAACAATAATACCAAAAGCAATAAAAACAACAACAATGCCAAAAACAACAACAACGATACCAAAAACAACAAAAACAACAACACCGACAGCAGTTAATGACAGCAAAAGTGGTATAAATAACAAATCGATATCCGCAAGCGCAGAAATAACAAAGATAAACCGTGAGCAGCAACAACAACAACCACAAGATAGACGACAAAATGATTTGCGAATGAAAGCAATAACAACAAAGCTAATAAACTCACTAACAGCGATTTCCGCAAGTCAGCAACAGCAGCAGCAAAAGCGTGAAATGACGACGACAGAAGTTGCATTAGCTGTGAACCGAGACATGGAGACAACAACAACACCACAAACTCACAGCAACAATGCTAACAAAGTAGTGCGAAGAGCGGAGTTACTGCCACAAGCGATTGCACTAACGCTGGCAACAGACAAAGGCAATTACACTGCAGCCGTAATAGAAAAAACTACAAAGGACGGAACAACAACAACGCCAACAACAACAACAACAGCAAAAACTACTAATTTATATGCGAGTGCCATGCCAACACAGTCGCCTAAATCATCAACAAATGCCAAAATGGCTACACAAATGTCTGAAGCAACATTTAATGTTGCTGCAACAAAGTTGATAAGCACTGATGCAGACAAAGACGGGTTGCTGAACGAAAAAGTGATGCCAGCAGAGCATGGAGGCAATTTAATGGCTGTAACAAAACTAGATAATGAAAATGGAGCCACAATAAATGCAAAAACAACAACAAAAACAACAACAAACCCTACAACAAAAATCACATTAAAAGTAACCGAAGAAGAAGAAGCATTGATGACCGCCAGACAGCAACTAGATGACGATTTAATACGAAATGACAACGCCAATGAAGACCATAGAATGCAGCAACCAAATAAACAGCAAAAACAACAAATAGAGAGCGTCGCGCTGCAAGCAAACGATGGCGCAGACGAGCAAAATGTGGCAAAGCCAAAAATAATACAATTTTGGCAGCAACATAATTTTAAACGAGCAAATCCCCGAACAACAAACGATATTTCCGGTCAATGGCGTCAGTTGCTGGCGAAGGAGAAGAGACAATGGCAAGAGGAGGAAAGCAAAGATGCAGGGGTAACTGCTGTAGCACAAAGTGAGGCGACAATAAAGAGCTTAGAAAAAGCTACAACACAAACAACACAAACAACAACACAAACAACCACAACAACAACAGCCACATTACCAGCACAACCACACAGACATGAGCCGTTACAGTTGCACGTCAAGGATCGGCATTTAATTGGAACGCCATTGCTGATGCATCGTGGCGAAAATATGTTGGTGGAGGCGACAGAGTTGCTAAGGCAAGCAGCTGTAACAACAGCAACAACAACAACCACTACTACTACTACACCCAGGACAGCAACAAATAAGGATGTGAGTGGCAAAACATTGGCCAAAAGCCAAGCAACACAAGCAGGGCAACAGCACTCAGAGGAAGAATTGAGTCTCGAGCACGGCAAAGCAGAGCGGCAGAGCGTGGAAGCGGCAGCACAGAAAAATATGACTGTAGTAGATAGTAAAAGCAACAGCAACACAAACTCATCCAATAGAAAACGCCCAAAAGCGGATGTAATAAACGTTGAGACAAATGTGACGCCAAGGCAAAAAGCATTTGGCAGCGTCGCCGAAGAAACAGAACGACCAGCGCAGAAAGATAAACAAGCGATGTTGGCAGGGCAAATAAAGGAAACAGCAACAATGAGTGTTGGAAGCGAGACCGCAACAGTCACTGCAACGACGATAAACGTAAACAATGAGCAACATAAAATAACGGCAGCAACAACGGCCGCAAGCGACGCAGCACATAAAGCGCACACAACAAAGAAGCACGAAGAAATTGCAGATCGCGGCGGCGGTGGTGGTAGTGGTAAACGCAAACCGACATTGATTATGAGAAAAATGACAATACAAACGAAACACCATCACACGCTGAATACGCCGCGCGAAAATGAATCCGTATTGCATGGCGGACGTTATGCTGGTATGGGCGCGCCGCCGCCGCCGTCGCCGCCAATGACGACAGACCGGCTGTGGCAAGCTCTGGCAGGTCGTAAGCAGCTGATAAACGGTGGCGGCAATTTTGTAGTTGAAAATAGCATATTGAATGGCGAACGGGAAGAAGAAGGAGGGGAAGAAGAAGAGTCAGATAACAAGGATGATAATGACAAGAATGAGCCGGAAAGCGCATCAGCAGCAGCCGCACCAGCGCCAGCCCAACACAACAGCAACAACAAACACAGCACTGTGAACACACCGCTTTTGCGGCGTAGCCATGAGCGTCTGCTAGCGGCCATGCATAACGCACGCTATGCGGACGACGAGGATGCCGCGGCCATGTCCGAACAGCGGCTTGAAGCGCCAACAGTGCAGCACGCGCGGCAAGCAGTCGTCAATCGCAATGGTGAGCGCGGCGACGCCAACACAGCCGCCTTCGAAACGCAAAAGTTTTCGGATGTGCGCAGAGTGGGCGCCAGCGCGTCGCATCCCGGCCTAGTGCTCTTGCTATCTTGCACACTCTTCGTTGTGCTGCTCGTCGGTTTGATGCATGTCTATCGCTGCGACATGCTGCCATGGCGGCGTAATTTGTTGTCACATCAGCAGCGACCGCATCATCAGCTGCAATTCATGGCAGCGGCGGCTGGCGACGACGACGCGCACAGTTTTTTGCACTACAACAACAACAACAACAACAACAATAGCAGTAGCAGCAACAGCAACAGCAATAGTAATGTTGGCGATTTACAGCAACGCCTGGCGCATCAGCAGTCGTGTTTGCAGCAGCAGCAGCGACCAGCGCCGCCGCGTTGGCACCACAGCACACGAGCTCAAGCGCCATACAGTTCACCGCTGCACAATTTGCATGTGCGCGAACTGCAAAAGACATCGGCTGTTGAATTGGAGGCGGCAAACACGCGTCGCGTCACGCGCAGCCACTACGACATACGACCCCCAAAGACGGCAACACAACGCCAAAATAGCACCGCAAGCAACGGCAGCAACGGTAGCGGCGGCGACGCATCGCAGCTAAGCAGCAGCAGCTTCAGCAGCACACGTTCATCCTCGACGGCAGGCATACCCGATGCGGACGATACGTTTTATGTGGAAATGGCAACGGAGTATGGGCAATTGGCGGGTTGTGGTGGCGCCAGTGAAGCGTTGCATAGTGATGTATTGCCAATGGAGTTGCTAACGGTGACGACGACAGCGACGCGCAAAGGATGTCGCCAGGAAACGATGGAATATGGCGGTGGCGCATTTGTAAATGAAACCAGTGTGAGCAGTAAAAGGGCGGCTAACAAGACGTGTGACAAGAAGCGCGACAACAAAAGTCGACGCCTGCTGCGTTCAAGCGTCGCCGGCGCATCGTTTACCAAGTCCGCGTCTGCGTCTACGTCGTCATTGCGAGCAACGTCGTCGTTTTCGTCTGCGCGCAAATTCGATCTCTGGTGACAATCGATGTTTCAGCGCCAATATGCGCCGTTCCAGTAAGTCAATGCCAATAAATGAGCGGAAAATGTGCCGCCAAAAGGGGCAGTTCAAAGGTGAAAAGTTGAAGGTACAATAAAATTTGACAGTTGGCAGGTGACAGATGAATGTTGACAGCTGACAGATGAAAGTTGACAGCTGACAGATGAAAGTTGACAGCTGACAGATGAAAGTTGACAGATGAAAGTTGACAGCTGCCAGTTAACAGCTGCCATTTAACAGCTGCTCGAGGCGATAACTGTTTAAAAGAGTATTTTAAAATACAAACAAAGAGTAGCAAAAAGCGATGATAATAATTGTATGAGGAAAGATCTAGAATAAGAATATAATTGTGTTAAAATTTAAATTTAAAGCAAAATGTAGGCACATAAGCAAACAGAATATAAAGTAAATTTAGTAGACAAAATGATGAGTTAGTGATAGTATGTTGCAACAGAAAACAGAATACAGAATACTTAAATGGTAAGCAACCTAAATAATTTAAGTTTATGAGCAAGGAATAAGAGACCGACAAAGCCAAAAGATTATACTTATAATCCATTTCAGTATACAAACAAACATAATAAATGTATTAATTTTTAAATGCAAAGATTTCAACAAAAAACAAAAAAAAAAACACAAAATGTTTTCGAAAAGAGAAAGAAAATACAAAAACAATAAAATAAAATTATGTATTATGTGTATATATGTATGTATGTATGTGCAAATTCTGTATCATACACAAATATTTAAAAATTATTAAATTGCTTTTAATTTATTTAATCAACCAACAAAAAATAATAATTGTAAATTTCAAATACATTTTTTTAACAGAAAAATTATTATATAAATATGTAATAAGAATTAAAATTTCAAAACATTTATTTTAATTTTAAGCTGCTTTTTCTTCTTTAATAGAAAAAGAACTGTAAAAAAAGATAACAAAACTACCTTAGTGCATAGAATTTAAATAAATGAAAATATGAAAAAAATTGTTTGTTTTATAAGAAATGGACATGGGACAATGTGGTCGGCAAAGGGTTAAAGGGTATAAAGGTGTCAGCTTGCTCTCTGGACTCGGGAAAACAACCCGGATATATGCAAATGTGTCAATAAATTTTGTGTATTTTCTATAATACAATGTAGACTTATTCGTACTCTATATTTCAGTCACCGATTCCTAAGTAAGAACATGGCTACACCGTATCGTCGCTCCAGAAGAAGAAAGACGCTTTACAAAACATGTCGACGAAGATAGACGCATTAAAAAATATTTCGACGAACAGAGACGCATTATAAAATATTTCGACGAAGAAAGACGCATTAGCATTATTAACTGCGAAGAAAGACGCATTAGCATTAATATTGACAAAGAAAAATAAAAAATCGAATACGTCTTTCTTTCCTAAAAAATATTTAAATGCGTCTTTCTTTATAGTAAAAAAAAAATAAAGCGTCTTTCTTCGTTATCAAAAAAATAAAGAGTCTTTCTTTCGAAAAATATTTTTAATGCGTCTTTCTTTGAAAGAAAAAAAGTTTGCGTCTTTCTTCCTCAACCAAACAGTTTGCGTCTTTTTTCTTCTATAGCGACGGTATGTAATTCACTCACCAAATAATTCGGTCTTTTGTTGTTCAGACTGTCAGCTCTAATTCTTCATCTTACTTGTTCATTGCTTTGCATATCATTGCATCTGTCACATTGTGACATATTTACGACAAAAATTAGAGACGGCATTGGTCTTAGCGTAATTCGGTCAGATGGGCTCTCTTCCAAATGCTATAATAGCGACACTGAAAAAAATAACGCTCCGAAATGAGTCTTTCACTAACACAAAACCGACAGGAATTAAAGATAATGGCTCACAGACCATTCCAATCTAAGCTAAACAAATCAGAGAGAAGGTAATCAGACGAGACGCAGTAAACTTACCCTGTAGGGAAAATCTCCAGTTTCGAATTAAGTCGCTTCTAGTGCATTTTTCGCCACTACTAGTGCGAGCTAAATCTCTTTTCCATGTTATCAATTGGCGAATTTAACACGGCGATGTCCTAGGCGGTGTGAATTGTGACTCTCTGCACTACATTTTCGATAGTTCCGAACTAGTACTAAATTTTACAGTTTTCACTAGTTCGTTTATTGGCACCATTTCGACAGTTCTGAACTAGCTATAAGTACCTATAAATTCTACAGTTTTACATCTGCCACTTAAGTGCAGCATTTGACACACTTCATGCAAGTGGCGCAATGGCACACTGGCTAACGCGTGTGACAATCAAGCGAGCGCGGGTTCGAATCCTGTCGGTATCGAAGCAGATGATGAGATTTATTAAATAAAAATGTAAAAAAAAATATTTAAAAAGTATTAAAATAAAAAAAATTAAAAATAAGGCTGAGGGATCGGAAAATCATAATTAGGCGAACATTTCATTTGATTAATTGAAGATGCAAATTGTACTCTTTATACGATATGCTTCACTAACAATCTGAAAATGTAGAAATACGTAAACCCGAACGCAAATGGATGAAAGAAAAAAATACATGAAATTTTTTGTCAATTCGAAATTGCATACAAATCAAAGTGTGCCTTATAATGGTGACTCAATTCACTCCTTCTGAACTGGTGAGAGTCTAACTACAATGGAGCTAGTTACTTTCTGACACCTTTTCGCTAGTTCGGAACTAGAAATTTTGCTCACTAGTTATTGACTTTCCTGTAGGGTATTTACAAGTCAATTAACTAATACACATACATACATATATGTATGAGCCTGTGGCGGATGCTTCACACAGCCAAAAAGCCCGGCTTGCCTAAATATTTTCGTTCATTTCATTTTACGATATTTTTTTAAATGTGGCGCGTTAGTCCATCAATACCAATTTTTTAGATATTCTTTTATAGTGCTATAATAAGGTCGCTGTGGTGCAGTGGGTAGAGTGCTCGCCTGCTATGCCAGAGGTCTCGGGTTCAAACCACGGTCCGAGCCAAACAAATTTTTCTAATTAGTAAAAATCCAATTATTGGGTTTTTTAAGAGCAGCGGTCACCTCTCGGCAGTGGGCGGCATACCCTCCGAGAGTATTTCTGCCATGAAAAAAGCTTCTCACAAAAAATGCATTCGCCGTTCGGAGCCGGCATAAAACTGTAGGTCCACCCAATTAGTAGGAAAAACAAAAAGGAGCACACCTCGAATTGGGAGAGAAGCTCGGCCATAAAACTCGTCAGAGTTATAATAGCGCCATTGTATTATTATTATTAATAAGCAAATCCACTTGCTACTCCTGAAATTGTCGATGACATTAGGAAACCAAAAATAGCTCTGCACTTTTATGTGACAATTAGAGATTTCTCTGTAAGTTTGGCGCCATCAATCAATTCAGTTGAATTCTTCCCTAATGATTCGAATAATAACTTCCACTCTGCTTTTGTAGATAATTTACGTTCTGATGGTGAAGAACTTGAATTTACTTTCGACTGAGCCAGACTTGTTGATGTGCTGACCAATAGTACAGCTAAACAATAAAGGTCCTATATATCGTCGGTGATACTGCAAAACGTGCTATGTCGCCGTGACTAAATTTTTGAGGAAGGAGAAAAAACTATATATATTTACACTTTTCGCGGTGTTTTTTACATTTTTATAGTATATATAAAAGCGAAGTTATATATAAATGCAAAATCTATGTGATTGACAAAAGTGTAAAAAGCAGGGTTTGAATTGCTGACTGCGAAATAGTCAAAGCAACGAAAAAACGACTATCGCATTGCAGTCGATAGTCGTTTTTTCTCCACAACGACTATGACTTCGCATTGACTACGCACAATGCGGCAGTCACATGTATATGAGATAAGCGCTAAGCAGAATCAGTACTTCTCCGTCATGACGTACGTCGTTTTCGACTGACAGGACGTACGTAGCGGAAAGAGTGGCACATAAAGTATGTGTTCGGTGAATGCACTAAAAGTGTAGGGTAGAACAATGTAAGACATTTGTCACAGAATAATAATGTAATATAATACAATGGCGCTATTATAACTCTGACGAGTTTTATGGCCGAGCTTCTCTCCCAATTCGAGGTGTGCTCCTTTTGGTTTTCCTACTAATTGGGTGGACCTACAGTTTTATGCCGGCTCCGAAAGGCGAATGCATTTTTGTGAGAAGCTTTTTCATGGCAGAAATACTCTCGGAGGGTATGCCGTCCACTGCCGAGAGGTGACCGCTGCTCTTAAAAAATCCAATAATTGGATTTTTACTAATTAGAAAAATTGGTTTGGTGTTTTGCTCGGACCGTGGTTTGAACCCGAGACCTCTGGCACAGCAGGCGAGCACTCTACCCACTGCACCACAGCGGCCATTTGTCACAGAAGTTTTAGGTAAAGGCGTCAAAAAACGAAAATTAACGAATTGCTAAGAGCAAAATCCATTGGAATATGTATTAATAGTATTAATTTAATACTAATATTTAATTTTAAGTTGATTACAAAACACAGTTCTGCACAGTTTAGTACAAAAACAAGTTATCGAACGCAATTTTCTGCACTAGAGTACTCTAATGCCTTCACCGAACACATCTTATATTACTGACGTACGGCAAAATAGAAAATTGGCAAAGTATGCCGGATCCGGCGACTGATACGTTGCCAATGTAGTGTTGCACGAACAAAATATACACAGTCTACTCAGCTGTCAGTTTCTTCCTTGTCCGTCATGACGGAGAAGTACTGATTCTGTTTAGCCCAATAGTCGTTGAGGCGAAATACGACTATCGCCTGTCGCTGCGACTGCGACGATGCCACAGTCATAGTCATAGTCAATAGTTGTTTTTTCAAAAAAAGAAGAGGGCAAAATCAAAACAAAAGATGATAATTTGACAGCTTACTATTCCAAAAACAAAATAGCCGTCCTCTGCTGCGTCCACCATTTTATTATTGCATCATGCTGCCACAGTCATATGTATGCATACGCTCAAAGTCAGATAATACGCAAATTTCCTCATGCTTAACTCAATTTATTTATTTTTTTGAGTTATGATACTGTTGAAGTACACAGTCGTTGCAGCTAGTCATTTCAGTCGTTGTGTTTGACTATGACTAGGCATTGACTATGAGAAAACAACTGTGACTGTCGGCTGCCGACTGGCACATGTTATAGTCAGCAGTTAAGTCGTTTGGTTTCATTCGCGTAGTTGTTTGTTTCATATTCATATCGACTGGCACATGTGGTAGTCTGTAGCCGAAGTCCTTTTCATTTCATTGCAGTTGTTTCAGTTATTGCAAACCCTGGTAAAAAGGTTATTTAGGGGAATTTAGGAAGAAGTGAAAAGTGACATGGAACGTATTGCAGTATCACCGACGATATGTTCATATTATCCATTGTACATATATCAAAACTGAATTATCATTTATCATCTTCATTTTGCCGATTCCCACATATTCAGTTTCATACGGTATGTATATAAACTACAAACCAAATATGCAAACCGAATTTAATCAAAGTCAATGACGGAACCGCAATCAGAATTTCAGATAATACAGAAAAAAAATGATATAAATGGCTAATGGCTATGCTTCATACACATGTGGGCTTGCCCCGCGGTATATATATTGAGACGGTAATGCCAGTAGGCGGAAATGTCAAATACTGCTTACGTCACAGGACCAATAAAGCCGCGAACAACCAAACAAACAGCTGTGCCAATTGCAAAAGGAAATGACGCATGAGGACCTGGTACTTTTTTCTAAAACCGAAAGAAATATGGCGGCCAGCGAACTGACATGACCTTTTAATTGGATCATGGGCTTGCCCAGCCAATTTATGCTAGCGCCACCACTGGCATGAGCACGCCTTTAGGCGCAATTTATGGAGATGCGCCTAAATATGCCATAGATTTATTAAGAAAATAAACACATGAAGCAAAGATTTTGTAAACAAATAAAAAAAGAATATAAATAATAAATGATTGCAATAGTAAAACATAAAACAATTGATTAGCTCAAAAGACAAAAAAAAAAAAAAAACAGACGGCTAAGCCAAGTCATCTGGTTTCAGCACGCAAACACCATTAACTCGTGGAAGAGATATACATACATTCATATAAAATAGTGAGGCAGAGACAAACGTTTGACAAATAAAATTGTCTCACAAATGTTTTTTTTTTTGGCTGGCCGGCCGCCGCACATTGGGGTATTTAATCAATCTGGGCGGCCAAAACTCTTTTTTGGCTTTAAATTGTTAATTATGTTACCCACGGTGATTTCAATTCGATTTAACATAGAAAATAATGTGGCTTTACATTTTTAAAAAGTGATGTAGTGAGACCAAACCGACCTCAGATTTGGATTCAGAACGTCGAAATACATGTTAGTAGGTTTTTTTTTAATACATCGTTTTTTAAAAATGTAATTAAGAAGACGCTAACAACTAACTAAATCTCAATAAACATGAATTTTGTACTCGATTACCTGTATTATAAGAATCCATAACAGTATTCTAAAAAACTTCACTTAAAACCGTAAAAATATTAATTGGAAATGTTGAAACTTTAAGAACGTTATAAAATGCCGCGAGAAATACACGAATGACCAAACTTTCATTGACTGTAAAAACTTTGTGTTTGAGTTTTGAGAATAAACTTTTATTGAAAATGATGCGTTAGGGTCCTGGCCTACTAAAAAATTTTATTTTTTGGAAATCGGGCCAGTTTTAGGAAATGAGGTTTTGGCCGCCCAGATTGATAAAATACCCCTATGTGCGCCGTTTTGATTTATAGTTTTGGCATCCCTCACACGTACAACGATGATTTGTCATAAAGTTTATTTTTACTTTTTTCTTCACCCCGCTTGTGTGGTTTCTTGAGATTTTTATTATTGTTTTTTTTTTTCAACACATTTTACCCCCTCCATGTGTGTTTAACTGCTGTTCAGCTTTGGCCACCCTCGCCCCTACTAACTAGTTACTTCAACATTACTCTTATAACTTTATGGCTTTTTTGTTGTGTATTCTTCGTGATTTGTGGTGTATTATTTTGTAGTGCCGGATTTGGTATTTATGAGTCATTTTGGTGCGCTTAGCCATAAATGATTCATTTGCAATTTAAACCAACATCCCTGTAAGTGTTATGAGCGGATTTTCCAAATGGGTTTTTGAAGTTTTTTTTTTTTTGTAGGTTTTTAAGTGATGCGGGCGTACCATTGAATGTACATACATAAATGCATTTGTGTTTGTGGGTGACGGAAATTTTTATCAAGAATGATTTTTTGATGCGAACAGTCTACGATATGTGAGAAACTCTTTGGTAAACCTATTTTATGGCAAAAAAAAAACTCTGCAAAAGATGAACCATTGCTGAGATGCGACCACTTTCAATCAGCACTAGCAAACAGCCATCCCATTTCGCTAACACAAACCCAAATCCCGATAACAGGACTCCAAAAAAAAAAAAAACCGACAACAGAAAACCAAAGACCGCTAAATTCAGAACACAGAAATTGTATTTGAAAAGATATATTTTGAGCTTAACCCTTTCAGTGTAGTGTTTTTTTTTCATAGATGACGAAGTATAAGCGACCTGAAAACAATCGAATGATGCCTCGGAAAATCTCTCTACACCGCCCCCTCTCCGTCTGCATATCCCTCTATTTATTCCTCTCCCTTGCAACAACATTCCATAGTCATCCAACTCAACAACTCGCTCTACATCCATACATACACTCAGGGAAAAACAGCATTTTAAAATCAAAAATAAAATTTTTGTTTTCATAATGCACGTTTTAAGCCAAACCATTTTTATTTTAAAAATGAAAATTTTTAAATTAAAGAAGAAATTTTTGAATTAAGAATGATATTTTTGAAGTAAAAATGCATTTTGGATTTAAAAAGGAAAATACTTAAACTAAAAATAAAAATAGGTAAAAAAACTTTTTAAGTTAAACTGTTTTATGTTATACATACATTGCAATGTTTAAGATAAATGTACTAAAAACCAAAAAATAATAAAATAGATACAGTCGTGGGAATTATAAACATTTGCATAGACTAGACTAAAATAAAACCGTGGGGCACGTCAATTGTCTACAATCGTTGATTAAAATGTTTGTTTTGTAATGTTACACTATAATTAGGCAGTTGTTCAACCGACAACGATGGACGTGTGATAAGTAGGGCTAGAATGTGGAAAAAAGCTAGCAAGCTCGAATATAAGCGAGTTTTAGGGTTTCATAGTGGTGAGCGAGTAGTACTTTTATCATATGTTTTGTCGATTAAAGACAAACTACGAGCAGTGAAACGATTTCTCGTGTGAATGTCCAACGATAAACTAGTTGAAACATCTCTTTTATTAACATGGAGTGTATAACTATTGGAATTTCCATGAGCAAGAAAATAGTAAGTAATTTCCTCACCGTCTGCGGGCCAACTGCCTAACGACGAATTAAACGATTCTTCTATCGCACATTAAGTCGATAATTTGTAGACAATTGACGTGCCCCCCGGTTTTATTTTAGTCTAGTCTATGCAAATGTTTATAATTCCCACGATTGTATCTATTTTATTATTTTTTGGTTTTTAGTACATTTATCTTAAACATTGCAATGTATGTATAACATAAAACCGTTTAACTTAAAAAGTTTTTTTACCTATTTTTATTTTCTAGTTTTTAGTTTTTATTTCGCATTCTGTTTAATTCATTTAGTGCTTCATTATTGCAAGGTTTCTTGCCCGTTAGTTTATTGCAGTCCAACGCCTCTATAGCGACCCACGCGCCACCTATCGGAAGTTTTTTTTAGGAAAATATTTCCTTTCAAGGTAGTAATACATGTTCCGAATTTCAGCCAAATCGGACCATAAATGCGATTTTTGTAAATATAGCGATCCACGCGCCACCTAGCGGATTTTTTTTTTAAGAAAATATTTCTTTTCAAGGTAGTAATACATGTTCCGAATTTCAGCCAAATCGGACCATAAATGCGATTTTTGTAAATATAGCGACCCACGCGCCACCTAGCGGAATTTTTTTTTTAAGAAAATATTTCTTTTCAAGGTAGTAACACATGTTCCGAATTTCAGCCAAATCGGACAATAAATGCGATTTTTGTAAATATAGCGACCCACGCGCCACCTAGCGGAATTTTTTTTTTTAAGAAAATATTTCTTTTCAAGGTAGTAACACATGTTCCGAATTTCAGCCAAATCGGACCATAAATGCGATTTTTGTAAATATAGCGACCCACGCGCCACCTATCGGAATTTTTTTTTCATAATATTGCATTGTCATCGGGGTTATACATGCGTGCAAAATTTCAGATTAATCGGTTGACAGGAAGAGGATGAAATTTGAATTACTAAATTTGACCCAAGAATAAAGAATAAATAATAAATAAAAATAGGTAAAAAAAACTTTTTAAGTTAAACGGTTTTATGTTATACATACATTGCAATGTTTAAGATAAATGTACTAAAAACCAAAAAATAATAAAATAGATACAGTCGTGGGAATTATAAACATTTGCATAGACTAGACTAAAATAAAACCGTGGGGCACGTCAATTGTCTACAATCGTTGATTAAAATGTTTGTTTTGTAATGTTACACTATAATTAGGCAGTTGTTCAACCGACAACGATGGACGTGTGATAAGTAGGGCTAGAATGTGGAAAAAAAGCTAGCAAGCTCGATTATAAGCGAGTTTTAGGGTTTCATAGTGGTGAGCGAGTAGTACTTTTATCATATGTTTTGTCGATTAAAGACAAACTACGAGCAGTGAAACGATTCCTCGTGTGAATGTCCAACGATAAACTAGTTGAAACATCTCTTTTATTAACATGGAGTGTATAACTATTGGAATTTCCATGAGCAAGAAAATAGTAAGTATTTTCCTCACCGTCTGCGGGCCAACTGCCTAACGACGAATTAAACGATTCTTCTATCGCACATTAAGTCGATAATTTGTAGACAATTGACGTGCCCCCCGGTTTTATTTTAGTCTAGTCTATGCAAATGTTTATAATTCCCACGACTGTATCTATTTTATTATTTTTTGGTTTTTAGTACATTTATCTTAAACATTGCAATGTATGTATAACATAAAACCGTTTAACTTAAAAAGTTTTTTTTACCTATTTTTATTTTCTAGTTTTTAGTTTTTATTTCGCATTCTGTTTAATTCATTTAGTGCTTCATTATTGCAAGGTTTCTTGCCCGTTAGTTTATTGCAGTCCAACGCCTCTATAGCGACCCACGCGCCACCTATCGGAAGTTTTTTTTAGGAAAATATTTCCTTTCAAGGTAGTAATACATGTTCCGAATTTCAGCCAAATCGGACCATAAATGCGATTTTTGTAAATATAGCGACCCACGCGCCACCTAGCGGAATTTTTTTTTTTAAGAAAATATTTCTTTTCAAGGTAGTAATACATGTTCCGAATTTCAGCCAAATCGGACCATAAATGCGATTTTTGTAAATATAGCGACCCACGCGCCACCTAGCGGAATTTTTTTTTTAAGAAAATATTTCTTTTCAAGGTAGTAATACATGTTCCGAATTTCAGCCAAATCGGACCATAAATGCGATTTTTGTAAATATAGCGACCCACGCGCCACCTAGCGGAATTTTTTTTTTAAGAAAATATTTCTTTTCAAGGTAGTAATACATGTTCCGAATTTCAGCCAAATCGGACCATAAATGCGATTTTTGTAAATATAGCGACCCACGCGCCACCTAGCGGAATTTTTTTTTCATAATATTGCATTGTCATCGGGGTTATACATGCGTGCAAAATTTCAGATTAATCGGTTGACAGGAAGAGGGTGAAATTTGAATTACTAAATTTGACCCAAGAATAAAGAATAAAACAAACGGGGTGAGCTAAATAAAACCGTTTAATAAAACAAACGGGGTGAGCTAAATAAAACCGTTTAAAAAATGAAAATGAATGTTGATTCAAAAACTCGCTCTTTGTTCAAAATTTTTTTGTGAGAAAATATTTTTTTGTGAGAAATCCAAAAAAAAAAAAAAAACCATAATGAGAATCGATTTTTTTAAATTTTGTTTTTACAATGATTCATATAATTCATGGATTCTTTTTTAGAAACTGGGGAGTATAAATAGGTTATTACAATTCAATATAATGTTTAATGTTCCACTACACTCAGCAAAAAACGCACGTAAATCTGACTATTTACACCTTGATTTGACTATTTTTACCAATGGTTTTGCGCCTAGGATGAAAATAGTGATTCTGACTACGTTGCACTTCATACCATCATAATAAATATTAAGTAGTTAAAATGAAAATTAACCATACTCGACTTGAAGTGTTGTCATAGTAAAAACAACTATGAAAAATAGTTGTCCTAAAATGCAGCATATTCAAATTGAATATTTTTATAGTCAAGTTAAAGTTACAACATAGTTGTTTTAAAAAACGTTCATATTGTGTGTATTCACGTGGGGGGAGCGCTGTAGCTCCAAGGTTCGGCGAGAGTGCCAACCTCTGGGGTACGAAAAATGGCTTTAAATAAGCCAACTCATTTCCCTTGTGGAAAATGAGTTATATTTGAGTTGCTCAATCATGCAATATAGCTCGACCAATGTATAAACCATCTAAGAATTACGGAAATTTGAAAAGCCGCATTCAAGTGAAGGCACGAAAATCTACACAGCATAAATTTATTTTACTGTGCTAAATATTTAAGTTTACTATGAACCATATTCAAGTTGAAGCATCAACAGTAGTTAAAATAAATATGTTTCAACTTGAAGATGACTATTACAAATTTTATAATGACAGGTGTTAATACTTGTCCAGTTGGATTAGTATTTACTAGTCAACTCAAAGTTTTTCATATTCAAGTTGAATATCTTTCATACTTGAACGGTTGAAATAATACGTTTATATTCAGATCAAGTTGTTTCATAGTCATATTTCCTTGGTTTCATAGTAAAAAAGCGAATAGTAAAGCTGAATATTTTCATAGTCATTTTTAGGATGCGGGTTTTCTCTGAGTGTATGTGATGGCGTTGGATTGCATTTCAGGTTGATGTCATGGTTCGAATCCGGAGGAGAATATGAAATAAAGAAGAAAAAGGAGAATAAGCAGAATAAGAAATAAAGATAGCAAACAGTTAAGGCGAAGTAGAAAAGAAGAGGAGAACAAGCGGATGCTACATTTCTGTAGTTGGGATTGAGATAAGATGAAGAGAATGCCGTTAGATACAATTTCGAATCCGGAAGAGAAAATGATATACAGAACACTGCAGCGTTTTTTGCTCATAGTGCTTAAAATAAAAATGAACATTTTTAAATTTAAAATGTTTTTTCTTGATTTAAGAATTTTACAATGAACATTTTTAAAATAAAAATGTTGGTATTTACATCCCTTTTAAATACGTTTTTACCCATTTTAAGCACGTTTATATATGTTTTTATAATTTTTTTTCCCTGAGTGTACATACATATATCATTTGATATCTCTGCAATCGCTTTTGTCATCACGAAGAAGATTCTCTGAGCCACACACTTTAATATATGTACAACTTTTCAAGTAAACAATTTTTCCTTAAACAAAACAAAAAAATAGCCAAATAATTTATTAAATAATGCTTAAATTTTATAACAGTCAATTGTTAATTATACGCATATATACATCCCTACAGCAGTAACGCAAAAAAGTGATATAAAATTAATTAAATTACATTTACCACATTCTTCTTTTACTCGCAAATTTCTTTACAAAGCATTATTACTCATGCAACAACAATTAGCAAGCCATTCGCCCATTTAGTGAGTTTGTTTGTGTGCAAAAGAAAATACCAAGCTTTGGAGTAATCCATAAAAATTCCTTGCAATCACATAAAAGTACATAATCATAAATACATAGAAACATATGTATGTACCCAGTTGAACTTGAAGAGAGATCTCCCCAAGCGAGGAATAAAAGAGTACTCGTTTTGACATCGATTTGGAGCAATACATGTTGGAAAGAAATTGAGGAAAGAAAAGAGCAGAAATATAAATAAAGAAGTAGGTAGGAGAATTTGGAACACCAACAACATAATAGTAGCAGTGACAGTAGCAACAAACAATTATACAAAAACTATAGTTGCACTTTAGTCATAAGAAAACATCTAGAAAAACTGTCGAGTTTCGACAGTAGGCAGCACTCTAGTATACAGCAATGCTTTGAAGAAATACGTTAAATGTATACTTAGATTGAAATTAAGATCCAAATGAACTAAGGACTAATATAAATCTTGTTCAAAAATATTAAAAATTTATTTTTTTCCTTTTTAGTAAATTTTTATATTAATAATAATAATAATAATAATCCTACACCTTAATGCTCCCAGGTTACTACCTTTTGAGCAATATGGGAGATCTCTCTAAAGATAAATAAAGGAGTACTCCATTTTTCATTCTTTCGGAGCAATAGAGGACATTTCTACACTTCATTGCGCCTATGTTACTTCTTGTGGAGCAAAGGGGGAGATATCTCCAAACTATAAATAATAGATAACTCCTTTTGGCATACTTTTGGAGCAATAGAAGGGATTTCTCCAATATGTACTACAATCTAACACTTTTGTTGAGCAGGCGAAATTTGTCTGTAATATTTTTTTGTATTTTTTTTGTCAGTTGGAAAAATCTTTTTATTTGGAAAAATTTTAGCCCAATCATAAATGATAAATTTTGTTAAAATAAAATCCAGTTTGAATGAAGGATGATAGATAAAGGAACAGGATGGCGTGTGTGACATTGAGGGACAGCTACATAAATTTCTGTGGCAAAAGTGGTAGCTCGGCTGAATTTGTTCGGGACAAAGGCAAACAACAAATGGCTTTAACAGTTCATTTTGGCGGTCCATTTATATCATAGATGGCCATCCCATAGGCACGCGTGCCAATTTTTTCTCTTCTGCTTTCACACGTACACAAGATAAGCTTCACTGCTAACGCACACATATAAGCATTTTTTATGAACCAGTGATGCCGACACTACGGGTTTGTTGTGATCGCGCTCATTCGACGCGCTACTTTCAAGTAATCAGGTTGCTGCGAAAAATGTTTCAACTTAAATTAGGAAACAGATTTTTTAGTAATTAGCAATAGGGAAAAGGGAGTAAAATGTTTGGTGTCATAGTGATATCGCCCGGGCGACCAAATTTTTTGTCGGACGCCCTTATAGGACAATTCATGCGGAATTACGGAAACCATAACCATATATATATACAATTTATATAAAATAGTAAGAAAAGGATGAATAAACTTTTTCACTACTTATTATTTACTTTTAAATCATATTTTAATAGATATGTACGTTAAGCCGTTTTGCATTACGGTCGAAAAATTTACATATCGCACTATTTGCATTATAAAAAGTCCCTTCTACTTAATATTCCCTTTTCCGCATAAATTGGAAATGTTGGCAACATTGTTTTGACGAGACGCGTGAGCGACTTATTCTCCTCATTCTCTCATCGCTTCATAAAATAGAAATGTTTGAATGTGATAGTTTTGGCCATCTATGATTTATATTATTTAGTTGTAGCAAAGGATCATTTGT
The DNA here is from genome assembly GCA_960531455.1 of Urophora cardui. Classification (NCBI taxonomy): domain Eukaryota; kingdom Metazoa; phylum Arthropoda; class Insecta; order Diptera; family Tephritidae; genus Urophora; species Urophora cardui. The sequence continues at coordinate 64,547,294 of OY482672.1, read as the reverse complement.
CAAAATTTAAAACCTTTAAACGTAAAATTAAGAGAAAATATACCTATGTATATGCAAATAAATCAGTTAATTTGACAAAAAATGAATTTTATCCCTTGCATTACTCGCTTAGGAGGTTTTAAATCAGTACTCCTGTATTGCCCGCTTGGGAGGAACGGGCAATGCTTAACAATTACTTACTCCCTCATTGATCTCTTAGGAGGTTATCAGAAGACTCCAAGGCTTCCCCATTGCTCGATAAAGAGGTATATTGAAGTATTAGCAAAAACTCCCTAATTGCTATTTTGGGAGGAGAAAGGGAGATTTATCTATCACTACCCTTCTAGCAGAGTTGGGCAAAATTTATTCGAATAACGAATAATAGATGAATAATTTTTTTTTATCTTTATTTGAATAATAAATAACTTTGTTTATTCAGAAACCAAATTATTCGAACTAGGAGTTCCCGCTACTGTCGACAATCGACAGTTTTCTAGTAGTTTAGCTACTCCTGAAAGCAAAAATATTTTTAACTATGATATTTTTTATTAAGATTAATCTTTATTTGATTCAAAAACCATTTGTGGTTCAAGCACAACCCTTTTCTATTTCTAATTAATTAAAATTTTTCATACAAATTATTTTTTTACCTTAGTTTGGATGGGACTGGCTTTTTTTGTTTTAGTTTGGACACAGCCCATTTATTACGCCTAAAAGCAGGCAACAAACAATATTATAAAAATTATTATAGGTAAAGTTATTGGCCGTAGTCATAGTCGATTTAAAACAGTGTTTTAACACACTTAGAATGATGCTAGCATAAACGTCATCTTATCTCATAGTCGACATAGTCGTCATCTTATCTCATAGTCATAGTCATAGTCGACTTAAAATCAGTTTTATCACTAAAACAGCGTTCTAACTTTAAAATGAGGTGAATGTCATTTTAAAATCTTAAAATATTGTTCTAAGCTGGGAATTCGTCATGAAAACTAAAAAAATAGAAAGAGACTACGTGAATACAATAAAAAATAAATAAATAAAACGTATAAAGAAGACATTTTAATAAACATGTTTGGAAATAGCAGAATTTTTCAAGATTTTGCCATTATAGACTGCTATCCCGGAACGGAGAGCAAAGGTATATAGAAGCCGATGTGATCCCTTCCAAATGGAGGAAGAGGAATGTTATTCTAGATATTGCTTTGATAAGGCCACAGTGGAATATCTTATAGATATTTTAGAGCCTGTCAGTAATAGGGGACTATCAATCTCACCCAGATTGCAAGTTCTGACTACATTACGATTTTTAGGTCGAAATGCTCATCAGGTGGCACCCAATGCTTTCCCGCAGACAAGCTTTTTCTCCTGCGCTCCAGTTCGGTGCACGAGATCTTTTTGTTCCCTAAAATCACAAGTTCATTTTGATTTATATGAAGTGTGTAGTTTTATCTCAAAATTTAACTCACTTTTAGTTGTTTTTTAGCGTATTTTAAATATACGATTAACATAAAATATGCAAACATCAAAATGTCGAATAGATAGATGCGCTTACTTTTTTCTTTTCAATTTAAAAGTTGACACAGGGCGAACTTTTAAAACACTCGAAATTTCTTAAAATTACAGAGCGATTCTTATTATTTTATATGGGTAGCCCTGTTCCGTTTCATTTTAGCAAAAAAGTTGCTCTAACTGGTCTATGACACACCACTCTTTTAAACGTCGTTCTAAATTTAATACCGATTTTAACTAAAACCGATTTTAGTGAACGACTATGACTACGGCCCATTGTGTTTTGCAATAATAATAACATAGGAATTTTCTACAACAACAACAATTACACAGAAATTTTCCATGAATGTTATTTTTTTATAAAATTTTATTTTTTTTTTTTGATTCTCTAAACATTTTTTGTTTCTTTAATTAATCAATTTTTATTATAATTTCTTTAAAAAAAATTGATATTTGGATATTTGGATAAGAAAATAAAATTGGGATAAGAAAATACAATTATTTTTATATATTTATTTTTATACTTTTGTTATAATTTTTTACTATTTTTTTTTAATTTTGGTTATAATTTTTTTAGATTTTTTTTATAATTTTGTTTTTCTATTTTTTATAATTTTTTTTTTTTATAAATTTTTATATTTTTTTTTACTGTTTTTTTTTATAAATTTTTATTTTTTTTTACTGGGACATACAATGTTAAAAGCGAGTACAGAAATTTGTATGAAAATACATAGAAGTAATAGGTAGTAATGGGGAGTAACCCAGTACTCGCAAGGGAGTACTCCGGGATTAATAAAACGATGATCCCCAGTCCTGCTGGGTATGTACATATGTACAATGAAAACAACTTTAATATGTATGTATGTAATTTTAATAGCACCGACAAGACAAGAAAATTAAGACACTAAGAAGACAAGGGACAGCCAAAGAGTATTCTATTGAAGCATAAATTTATACCTTTTATGAAAGAGAAAATTTCTACGAAAGATTTTTATTTTGTAGAAAAATTTAAGCACCTACATGTAGCTCTACATATAAATGAGGTTTTTGGGTACTAAGCTAGAAGAGTTATAACTTAAGAGCTTTAAATCGGTTCTAAGGCAGCCGTGCGCAAGGCATTTGTAGCACGAGTTCAAAACTAAAGAAGGTGTGAATGCGGAGGACCAATGAAAGATGGAAGCAAAAGCAATCCCATAAGCTCACATAAACACCTACAAACAAACATACGTACATACATATCTATAAAGAAATTATAGTAAAACAAGCATGAGGATGAGCAACTAGCAAGTAGCAATTACAATTACATTAGTGAGACTGATAAAAAAGTTTCCTTAACAACTACTTGACGCTGATAAAAGTAAAGTAAAAAGAAATAAAACAGAAAGACTTAAGAATGCACTTGTATAAGTATTCTATGCGAAATATTATTATGGCGGAAGAGCAAGAGAAAAAAGTAGAAAAAAAGAAAAAGAAAGGCAATAAGAAGAAAGAAGGCAGCAGCATACGGTGTGGTGTCGATATTTATTTAAGCCCAACTAATAAATTCTCTTAACTCAGCCTTATTTGCAGTTGTGGCTTAACTAGAAATTGGCGGCATGTAGCTGCTGCTTTCGCTTTCGCTTTGTATGACTTTGCGTGGCGCAACAAGAAAAACTACTTAACCCACAGCTGACCGACTACCACTTCAAGCGGCGGCCGACCAACGCATTAGGGTGCGTTTATGTCGGAGCAATAGAAGAAAGAAAGATAGCTGTGCGTGATATACGCTTATCGGAATAGCGCTATTGAGTGTTTATGTCGGAGCAGTGATAAGAGCAATAGTAGCGAAGAGGTCAATAAGCGGAGGTAATAGCGCTGTTCGACCAAAGCATATAGCGCTATTGAGTGTTTATGTCGGAGCTAAGCTAGCAAAGAGTGGAATAGCGCTGTTATCTGCGTATATTGAAGCTATGGTACTAGATTTGTCTTAAGTGTATTGTGGTACTTAAATAAAAATTTTAGAGTAACCGAAAAGGAGAAGAGACGTTGTTATTTTACACATAATAAATATTTACATATATTTTTGCTCCACACATACTTATCTATATATTTAATTTTTTTAATTTGAAAGGTTATATAAAAATTATGTATAAAAAGTAATAAAACACATAAACAATGTCCCTCTTATTCATAAAAAATAAAATAGATTTATAAAATTTTCGAAATCGAAAAATTTTATGAAAATGTCACTTAAAAATTTTTAAAACCTATTTTATTTTTTATGCATGAAGTCGTATATATTTACTTACGTGTGGACTTCATTTCACATGCTACGGCCGTCCACAGTTTATCCAAGACAAGCCTATTGGGATGATTTGGATTTCTTTGATCCCACAAAGGTTGCCTTTAAAAAAAAAAAAAAATTGCACTGATGAAAGTTTCTGTGTCCATAATGAATAGCGCTAATCGACTAAAGAAAATCAATGCATTAATTTTCTTCGCTCTTATACTTTGATACGCGCTTATAGCGCGGCTCCGACATAAACAGAAGTACAGAACTCCCATTTACAATTTTCGTTGCTAGTATCCACTCTTTCTTCTATTGCTCCGACATAAACACTACACGCGTTTCCCATAAGGTATTTTCTCTGCTATGATAATAGCGCTAATGTGGTGAATTTCTTTAGTCACCCACTGCTCCGACATAAACAGAAGTACAGAACTCCCATTTACAATTTTCGTTGCTAGTATCACTCTTTCTTCTATTGCTTCGACATAAACACTATACGTGATTTCCGTAAGGTATTTTCTTTGCTATTATCTGTGGTGAGCTTAGCGCTTATCGCAGCTCCGACATAAACAGAAGTACAGAATTCCCGTTTACAATTTTCTTCGCTATCTTTCTTTCTTTCTTCTATTGCTCCGACATAAACGCACCCTTAGTTGTTAGGCATTAAGGAAACAAATGCGTTTGGCTGACCAAATATTTATTTGTAATTTTCGTAAATCCTCAGTTTAGCTACAAGTAAGCTTTAAGACTGGCTAACAAGCAATTGGGCATATACATATGTATGTATGTAAGTGGGATGTACACTCAAAAAAAAAATTACTCAGATTATGGAAAAATGGGAATGATTCGGCGCTAAAGACATATTTCCATATTTTGATGTACAATTTTCTTTAAAACGTGGTTTTTATTCCTTGATTTGAAGAAAATCGTACATCAAAATATGGAAATATGTCTTTAGCGCCGAATCATTCCCACTTTTCCATAATCTGAGTAAGTTGTTTTTTCAGTGTATGTAGGCACATTTAAGGAATACTAGCAAATACACGTCCCGCTTCGCAGCGACGAAAAATGCTTTTATGTTATAATGGGGCTTTCACTTTACCTTTATTTTACCGGGACCACCCATCACCAACTGGGCCCACTACTTGAACCATCTCTGGGAAACCGGCAGGCGGCCTAGGCATCGCAATGAAAATAACTCTATGTTGAAGGCTTGCTCAGCACCGTTCATTTGATACCAATATTGCTCAAAGATTTGCTGGGTCACTCTGGCTCCACATTTGGGCCTATATTCCGGGAAGTTTCTACTTATTCTACTTTCTTTCTACTATCTTTCATGTGCGTTAATACAACATGAATCTACTGTGAACATTTTATAAAGATCGGTTGATTACTTTGGGAGTCCATAAAGGACGCACACACACACATTCATTTTTATATAATAGATTTACAGGTACACAGCAAACATTCTCGTAGCCCTCATAATTTTGGTGTACGATATGAATCCGAAATATGTGTGAAACATGAGCCTTAGAAGTGATAACTGTAATTCTTAGATGCTTTTTCTAAAAAGGGGAAGTACAAAAGTATCACTTAAGTTCAATATAATGTTTCTGGTCTCAGAATATAATGGCGTTGGATAGCAATTCAGGTTGACCTCAGATGCGAATCCGGAGGAGAATACAAAAAAGATAACGCTATAAAGAAAGCAGTGAAGTTGAAGAAGGTTCCACAATGAGAGAACAGGAGAAAAAGCGGTGGTGAATGGAGAGAGGATGAAAATAACTGGGTCAGGGAAAGTAAAATGCAAAAATTTTTTTTTTTTAGTTTTACTAGTCCTAAAAGCAGGAAAAAGGAGTCATAAATATGAGCCCAATAGGAGTCCTTTATGACTCTTATTCAGGCTCATATGATGTATGAAATTAATGATGAGTGTGAACGCTACGGCTATACACTGTTATAAATATTGGAATATTTTTTAAACTTTGATTTGGTTTGAATGAAATTTAAAACTTTTTTTAGTTAAATTTTGAACCTTCGAAAATTTAAAAGTTTCTTATTCCTCTTTGGTTTAAAATTCAAACATAAAAAAGTTCAAATATGTCAAAGTATTGTTTGGAATAAATTTCATACTTTTTTGGTTTGAATCTTACACTTTTTCTCATTTTAAGGTTTAAATTTTAAACTTTCATTGGTCGTAAAATTTGGTTTCAACAAAAAAATTTTAATTATTGATTTGAAATTGCAACTTGCTTTTTCGAGAAATGAACAATATAAAAAGCTCATTTATAGTTATTAGACAATTTGAATGAATGAATGGAGAAACAAACAAACATAAAATAATTATGGAAACAGATAAAATGAAGAAGGAAGAAAAGGAGAAAGAGAGGATAGGAAAAAGGCACAATATGGAGAAGTATTAAGGGGATGTTGGGGGTAGAACAATATGGAAGAAAAGGAGAAAAAAAGGATAGGAAAGAAGATAAAATAGGGAAAATCATGAAGAGGATTTGGGAGCAGACATTTTTTTTTAATTTAAACCAAAAAAGCTTTAAATTTTAGACTTTTGAAAGTCTTAAAATAAATTTTAATTTGGAATAAAATAAAGTTTAAATTTTAATAATTTTTCGGTCGTGTCCTATATATCTACCAAAAAAGTTTAAAATTTATACCAAAATTTATTTGAGTGTAGGATTCCTTTCTGACTCTTTTATGATTAAGTTAATTCTTAGATTACGGATTACTTGTGCAAAATATTTTGTCTGAGAGCAGCCCTAGTGAAATTTTATATTTTCAAAGTACCACTACACCTTTTTCAGTTTAAATTCAGAAAGTTCCGATTAATATTCAGAAAATTACAATTGAAATTTAGAATTTCCATTTGAAATTCAGAAAATTGCATTTGAAATTCAGAAAATTACAATTAAAATTTAGAATTTCCATTTGAAATTCAGAAAATTGCATTTGAAATTCAGAAAATTACATTTGAAATTCAGCAAGTTATATTTGAATTTCAGAAAATTACAATTGAAATTCAGAAAACTTCTTGAGTACTGTGAGGAGGTTTTTGAATTTCAAATGTAATTTTCCGAACTTCAAATGGAATTTTCTGAATTTCAAAATGTAATTTTGTGAATTTCAAATGTAATTTTCTGAATTTCAAATGTAATTTTCTGAATTTCAAATGAAAAATCTAAATTTCAATTGTAATTTTCTGAATTTCAAATGGAAATTCTGAATATCAATTGGAACTTCCTGAATTTCAACTGAAAAAGGTGTAGTGCTGACTTTCTAAAAAAAGGTGTCTAATTGACGCTTTACTGACTAAGCTAATGGTTTAAAATGTTTTACAAAATTTCTCGTAAAATTTTACTACAGGCAACTTAATAACATCTCATTATTTTATTCATTTACTCTAAAAGAAATTTCACCAAAGTCTAACGTTTTGTATTTCTGGCAGATTTACTCGTACTATGTACGAGAACCTATATGGTTTTAGGGCTTTCATTCAGCGTTGAAACGCTCTTGCACGTTGATAAATGTATAATACCATAGTCGAACTTTTTCGCCATTCACTGTAAATACAAAAAAATGCTATACATATTTATTTAAGCGTTAAACACTCTCCACTTCTTCAAAAGTTTAGTTACTACGAAAATCCCTTCTCATTACAACAATTAAAACAAAACCGCTATACCAATGTGTGGGTGCAAAACTTTTCTGGACATCAAATGATTGAAAAAGAAGAAGAAGACGAAGAAGAAGAAGAAGAAGAAGAAGAAGAACCCCAACAAGAATGAGGATAAGAAGAATAAGAAGAAGAAGAATTCATGTCCGTTTTTATGTGGCGAGCAACAAAAGCGCAGCCAACAACAAAACTGTGGGTGTGCATGTGAGAGTGTTTGTGAACTCCTATCGGCCAAAGCAAATCTTAATTAAGCAGATTCAGCTGTAGCTTAAGAACTTTTCGCCTTCACTGAGCTCAGCGGTCTTTTTGGGCTGTCGTTCTTTGAGCCATTTTTTTTTCTTGTTCTTATTTAGTGCTTGTACAATTTATATCGTGACTTTGCCTTGGCGCTTCATCATTTTTGGGTTTTTTCGCTCATTTTCTTGGCCGCTAAAATTTCCAAAGACGTCGCTGCTGGGAAGTGCCTGCCTACAAAAGTTATTTGAAATAAGGGCAGGAGTTGAAACTTTTTTTTTTTTTTTGATTTTTCTTTTTTTTTTTGTTTTTCTCTTTTCTGTTTCTTTTTGTGCTGAAGCACCCGCCCATCATCCATTAATGCGGCGGTCAGATTGCTAAGAAATTGCTCATGTCAAATTTAATGAGGGTTTATACATAACAACAATTGTGTGTAAACATCTCTTTTCCAACGCTAAATACAAGCGAAAGGAATTAAATATATGACTAAGCTAAATACGTACAAGCAAAACAAATGGCTGTATACTTTTAGGCGCTTTAAATGATATTAACCATTTTTGCTTTGAATAATAAGCAATTTTTTTTAATGCTTATGTTGTGATATATATACACACGTAACATAATTCTGCTGCATTTTGGACTAGCCATCCTCGAGGCTATTTTTGAATCGACTAAAATTATTATATATATATATAAGGACAGGACTTGTAGGCTTTAATTGAGGCCTAAAAATATACAATGCGATTACTTTCAGTAATCTTCTATATATATAAAAATAAGTCGTGGTCTGTCCGGTCCCTTAAAACTTGAAAACCACTGGACTAAAGTTAATACTTCCTTCTGTAAGTTTGGGCGCAATTACCTCGAATAGGTTTTAGGCTAAAAAAAATTTGAAAATATTGAGGGGCGTGGCACTTGATCTTTCATGCTGAATATCCCTGGAAGTGGTTATGGTAGGACCCTGGAAATTGGTACGGAGATAAACAATAACTGTACCGTACTTTCGAAAAAAATTGGAGGCATAGGGATAGGGACGAGATATCGAAAAATAGAGATAGAGGTAGAGATAGAGATAAAGATAGAGATAGAGATAGAGATAGAGATAGAGATAGAGATAGAGATAGAGATAGAGATAGAGATAAAGATAGAGATAGGGATAGAGATAGAGGTAGAGATAGAGATAGAGATAAATATAGAGATAGAGATAGATATAGAGATAGAGATAGAGATATAAATAGAGATAGAGATAAATATAGATATAGAGATAGAAAACGAGATATAGATAAAGATAAAGATCGGGATAAGGGAAGTACATTTGTCGCGGCGAATGCTCTTTTTTATTATTCGCAGTCATTAAGATGGGCTCTAAGGTTTTATAGGAATAACTTTTAGGCAGAACAAGGTCTGTCGGGTCAGCTAGTTTTTCAATAAAAATACATCTTTCTCAGTTTCTTAAATAGAAAATTTGTATACTGGTCAAATAATTAAAATTGTTTTCAAATACGACTTGACCCCACATACACATAGTACATATGTTCTTCCAACAACTTAATAGCTTGCTGTTAACTGATCCATACAAAATTGTAGCATACTTTAAGGCGCTAAGCAGTGCACATAGCAAATGAGTACGTTATCCACGCTGAGACGTACAAAAGTGGGTGAAAAGGTCGACAAATGATAATAAACTTTTGTATAGAACAGCAATTATTTTTGCTGCTAAATTGCGTTTCCTGCCAACGAACAGAGGCAAAACCACAAATGGAACAGCCAAAGAAGAAGTCATTTATGAGTAGATATTTATTTGGTTGTGTATACATATCTATGTATACCCTGCAAAAAAATGTGCGATTAATACCGAAAGATATTTGTCCCGGATTGATCTCTTTCGAGAACAATCGGTCCACAATTAGTCCCCGATTGTTCCCGTACGGGTATAAATGTAGACTAATTGTAGACCAATAAAGATTATATAATGTTTTACTTTTGTAAAAAAATCTCAATAAGTAAATAAATTTAAAAAATTTTAAGTTTTGAGTATGCATTATATAAAGGTATGCATAATGTAAAGGATTTTTTCATAGGATATTTAAGGCAACATTTTTTTAAAATTGTTATTAAAAAAGGGTGTTCAATTCGTTTTACCGGTTGTTCTACAATTTTTTAAATACATTGCATATTTTTGTAAAATTTCTACATTTAACGAATCTAGATTTGTACCCGTTCGGAATGAAAGCGATTAATCTACATTTGTACCCGTTCGTGCTGGAAGCGATTGATCTACATTTGTACCCGTTCGGTATGTTAGTGATTAATCTACATTGGTACCCGTTCGGGTATACAAGTTGAACAATTAGTCTCTTCATAGGACATGCTCGAACAAATGCGATCAATTCACTCCATATAAAGGGATGTAAAATTGTATTAGTCGCATGCTCCCTTGCGATTGATCCCGGACACGTCCCGGATTAATCGCATTTTTTGCAGGGTATCTACAGACTTTGTATATATGTATGTACGTAATTTTCCTTTTGTTTGCATCTATGCTTTTTTATTGTTGTTGTTGCTAATGCGGTTAGCGGTAAAATTAACAATTTATGTAGAAAATAAAGTGATTACATACACTGACCCAAAGTGACCCAGAGCCAAGAAAACCACAAAGAGTGAATACTAAAAAAAAACACATTTTTAAGCGACGAATAAATGTGGTAGAACTGATATGGAGCAATTAATTTCGCTGATATGCTGGCTGTGTTAGTAGATGGGGGCAAGCCAAAATGCTTGAAAAGGACTTACAAACGTATTTGTGTTACGGAGGATTCGAGTCAGTGAAATAGAAAGTGTTTGCGAAATATGATGGAAGCGAGAAATGACTTGCTGAATGAAAACATCAAAAGGTATTCGAAAAACTACGCATACATAGATTCCTCGCCCCTCGCGTCATGTTACTCTGAAGAGCTCGACAAGGGTACCGCCAGGTCCTTTAATAATATAATAATACATACACTGGCGCTATTATAACTCTGACGAGTTTTATGGCCGAACTTCTCTCCCAATTCGAGGTGTGCTCCTTAACGTTGGTTTTTCCTACCAATTGGGTGGACCTACAGTTTTCAGCTGGCTCCGAACGGCGAATGCATTTTTTGTGAGAAGCTTTTTCATGGAAGAGGTCCTTTACTTGTTTTCAAAGTCTCTTTTTATTGCTATATGCAGACAGCTGAGACTAGATATCCCTGAAGCATCCAACGCTGCCCCAGTTATTACCAAACATCCGCTTTCGCATTACCCTAACTTCCTCCGGTTAGAATGCATTGTTGTGCAGAGATTGCCACAGCTGCGTCACCGCAGTTAAATTTTTGAGATTTAGATCCAGAGGTGTTTTCTTCGAAATTCTCTTTAAAGTTCTTATTAAAGTCTATTGAAGTCGAGCGGGAAGTGCTTTGAAATTGCTCATGCTTTGTACTGGCTGTACAACCAGCAATACAAATTATGGAAAACGTGGTATTTTATCGAATGTGAGTACTTATTGGTATTGCGTCAGTTGGATACGACCCAAATGCTGCTTTTACCACAGGAGACAGTTTTTCTATTAATCTAAGCTTACTTATTGATGTGTAAACATCTTTGGTGTAGCTACGAGTGATTTCGAAAAACGCCCAGTTGGAAAGGTGGTCATGCATGACCCTGCGGACGCATGAAAAGATGTACGAAAAATTTGTATTATAGTATGTATTCCAAAAAGAAACTATGATTTCATCTAAACTCTATGTTGTGTGGCTGCCAACTTATAGGAAATCGGATACATTTCAGAATGCAACCCAAGGTAAGCAAAGAGGTCAGTCATCGGCTCTCAGCTATACCTTCCAGCTTATAGGAAATCGGATACATTCCAGAATGCAACCCAATGTAAGCGAAGAGGTCAGTTATCGACTATCAGCTATAACATTGAATATAGCAAAAAAAAAAAAACAATTAGGAGAATCAGGTTTTCTCTAGTTTTGCTTTTTACAATGACGACAACAATTCACAGAGTCTATTTCGAACAAACGGACGTATAAAAGCGACACAAAAGATCAATATAATGTTGAATGTCCCACTATATGAAGGCGTTGGGTGAAGCAGTGGAGGGGAAGATGGTGCGACAATGAGAGAAGCAGAGGAGAACAAGCTGCAGTGAAGTTACATATTTCTAGTTGGAAATCGGATGGAGAGAGAGTGAAGAGAAAGATGCAAAAAAAAGTATTTTTTACTTTTAAGTGAGAAAATAAACCGACACTGAGATCACGGCAAGAGCGACTCTCATCCAAACATTCCTTTTTGCCTTACATTGGCAGGGAAAAGTGGATGCATGAGTTTCCTAGGACATCACAATGAAAAAGATCATGCATTCTGGAATGTATAGATCCCATGGCCTTTGTATCCATTTATAGATGACCATACATTACCTTTTCCAACTGGGCGCGTAAACGACCTTTGTGTTAGTGCGCTGCTGTGTCCGTGTGTGTGTGCATGCATATATGCGACAAATATGCAAAATAATAGGGGCCAACATGTTTGAAATGTATGGATATGCATACCTACATCTATCTATCTAAATTTCTGAGCAATATTGGTATCAAATGAAAGGTTTTGAGCACGACTTCGATATGAAGCTCTTTTAATTGTGACCCCTAGACCTGGTTTCCAGATATAGGTCAAAATCAAAAATCAAAAAACAAAAACATAAACAACAAAATAGTTGCAGTGACAATGACAACAAAACATTATAAAAACGATAGTCGCATTTTAATCCATAGAAAACCAGGGAAAAGGGAATAAGGAAAGGGAATAAAAATCCTATTTCGAAACTGTTTACACATCAATGTTCATGAATACTCGTTATTCACGCTTTAATTTTTTTATACAGTACACTTTGAACTTAGTTTAAAGCAGGACTCAACATCGAATCTCATGTTTCTATTAATTTTAGAAAACGTGTGTTTCAGACTTTTATAAATAATTTCCTTTTCCGATATTATTCGTTTTCTAATTTTTTTTTTATCGAACAGTTACCAACCTTAAGCTTTGGGTGATAAGCAACTCGGCAGCTTAAATTTGATTTAAGTTTAGTTAAACTTATTTTAAACTAATATATGTACAAGTATCGCTCTGGCCCGTAATAAAAAAATGTATGTATGTACAGCATTTATATTTGCATTTTTCGACCATGTTAAAATATTTTAAATTTATGTTTCTTTACGCATTTTAATGAATTAATTATACAATCAAGGTGTTAGCATAATTTTAAAGGTGGTCAAATAAATCTAGAGAAGTTGTTATTATTTTACTTTTTCTGTTTGCATACAACATAAACATTAAGGTGGAGTGAAATTTTTTTTTGTAAATTCAATTTGTTCCAAAGCCTTTCTAGCCCAGAAATAAGCGTGTAAAATTTTATTGACCTACTCGCATGTTTAGAGGTGCCCCCAGCCCCACAAAATTGAAAAAAATAGCACGATCTGGTACAAATGTGAAATTTCTAAAATTATAAAATCAAAAAAACGAGGTATCAGGATTGATAAACATGGCTAAGCTGAGTACTAAACTGATTTTTTTTTTGGAAACAATAACAACAAATATTATTAAAGGTCAAAGTTTGTATTAGGCATTTTTTAAATTGCAATTACTTAAAAACTACTGAACCGATTTCGAATATTTGCATACAATTCGATTGGCATTTTCATTCCCTTTAATTTGATCTACATTTAATATATGAAAAGTAAGGGGGTTAAAAGGCGGGTTGACCCCCGCAGGGGGGGAAAGTTTCTTTTCATATATAAAATTTATATCAAATTAAAGGAAATGAAAATACCTATTGAATTGAATGGTATAAAAATAATCGAAATCGGTTCTGTATATATATATATATATATATGTGTGTGTATTTGTATATTTATACCCCCTTATTCATAAAAAATAAAATAGGTTTATTAAACTCTTATAATTCAAAATTTGTATGGAAATGTCACTTTAAAAAGCTCTATAAACCTTTGATATTTTTTTTATGAATAAGGGGGTTAGTTTTTAAGTAATTGCAATTTAAAAAATGCATAATATAAACTGTGACCTTTAATAACTTTTGTTGTTGTTGTTTCCAAAAAAAAAAAAAAATCACTTTAATACTCAGCTTAGCCATCTTTATCAATCCTCATACTTCGTTTTTTGTTTTTATAATTTTCAAAATTTCATATTTGTACCAGATCGTGCTTATTGCTTTCAACTTTGCGGGGCTGGGGGCAGTTCAAAACGTCATCCTATCGCGATAAAATTTTGTGGGGTTCATTAACTCGTATAAAGGCAACTTTTCATTGCTGGTACGTCGAAAAAAAAAAACCAAAAAAGAATCTCCATATGTTTTCAATCCACCTTAATAAACATGCATGTATGCAAACAAATGTATGAACATAGTAGAATTGATTTACAAAAGACGATTATTGAAACTGACAGCAGAACACGACACTTTTACAAATTTATATACATTATACATACATGCAATATACATACATACATATATAAATGGATGTGTACATGGATGTTCCAACATGACACCTTTATATTTTACATATCCGTATGTCAGTATGTTGATGCTTGTGTATTTTAGATAAAATAAATATGACAGAAAATTAAAATCTATTGCCTCCAAACAACACTAGACTCAAATTTATTCACTAAATTAAAAGCTGTAATAACACTTGTAAATTGCATAATTTCATATTTACATCGTTTGATTTTCCAATCAACAATAATCTAAATAGAGCAAAAATTGTGTGTTAGCAAATAAATCAAAAGTTTCAATTGCAAAAAATAAAAAAAAACGGGAAAAAATTCAATAATAAAAAGGAATAGAACAACGAACTAACGACAAAATAGGCAGCGATGATTGGAATTGTAATTGGAAAAATTCATTAAATTTTTGTACTTTGAATCAATTTAGTTAATTAATTAATAAACGAACGAGCAAATGCCAAAAATTGAAATCATGCGCAAGCAAAAAAAAGGCAAAGTAAAAGATATGGAAATTATTTTTAAAAATGTGTTAAATAGTTTGAAACTAAATATTAAAAAATCAATTCGCTGGTATTTTAAACAATTCTCTTAATATTCCAGAAAAAAATTAAATAAGAATATTAACGTACATACATGTATGTATGTATGTATATATCGACCCCTTTGCGCGATTTTATCGTAACGGTCATTTTCTGGAATTTCACTTTTTGATGCAAGTTTAATCTACATCCGTCAGCGCATCACCTGGTAAAATATTGAAGCTGAAATCCTTATAGTTGTGCCGAAAATTGGCTTTATTTTTTATCGTAAGGGACAATCGACACTTTTTTCTTGAGCTCGAATTTATCGTATCGCCCATATAAAAAATATTTTGAATATAGCTAGCAAGTAATTTTATGTACTATTTATTTTGAAATTTAAAATACAATGAAGGAATTGTAAGCGTAATGTAACCATAGTACCATGATTATGTTTGGATTATCTTATAACCTTAAACGAGTTATCCTTGTATGTATATTAGTTTATTTATCTATTTCTATATCCACTACTCTCTGGGGAACGGCTGAACCGATTTGGATGAAATTCGTTTTACAGATAATATGCCTAATTTTAAGATATTCAATCCACGTGCTGCCCCTGGGTATCTTTTTCCAATTCTGCCACCTTTTTGGAACTAAAAAAAAATAGATGTGCTAATATGGACAAAACTGTAGGTCCACTCAATTAGTAGGAAACACAAAAAGGAGAACACCTCGAATTGGGAGAGAAGCTCGGCCATAAAACTCGTCAGAGTTATAATAGCGCCATTGTATTATTATAATATGGACATGAAATGAATAGTATTTTACGACGTATTTCAATTAAAATATTACTCAGTGGGATTTCTACGTAACCTAATTTTATTAGTTCCTTTGTAAACTATCGCGAAAACAGTTTGACTGAGTTGTATGAAATTTTATACATCCATTTTTGGCTCATTTACTTGATTAGATATTTTTATATTTCTGTATGGTGAACTAGAATTTTCTAAGACAAAGAATCACGTCTGAGTTCGACCACCCAGGTTCTAGTAATTTATAGAAATAAGAGAATTTCCCACTTGCATGTAAAATAATGAAAACTAGCGATTAAAAATACTTACTTACTTAGAAAAAATAACAATAGTTATTCTCTGTTCTTGTGGCGCCTTTAAACGGCATCTGCAATGTAATTTGTTTTTGGAGGGTTTTCTGACATTTACTCATTGGGAGTCGCTGGTTCAAATTCACGTTCGATGTGTAGTTTTATATTGTAGACTAGAAACGCCGACAGATGTTGCCCTGTCCAACCATTGATTTATCGGAATAATATAAAATTTTTATATTTCCATTTACCTCTCCTTCTCCCTGCTCATTTACCTCTCCCCTTTCTGTTACTCCCCACACCCGTTCCATTGCTCCGTCACAATACAGGAAATAATCTACCTATTTACCAAATTTCCAACAAACGCACAATTATAAAAACCAATTTTCCCAATAGATCGGTCCTTGGTCTGCCGGGAATCGAACGTGGAAACTTTAGAATGGAGGACGAGTACACTACTCACTATATTACCATGACCCCATCATTAAAAACACAAAAGTATGGAATAAAACACTTGTATTTGTCATACAAACCCTTTTTTAAATATTATCGTAAGGGACATTTATTCAAACAAACCCATAAAAAATTGAGAGCGAAAATTATCGTAAGGGACAAAATTATGATTTTTTCGCAAACTGCATATTTTTTCAAGAAACAAATTATCAGGTTTAGTATATTAATTAACTACCTAATCGCGTGTTTGATTTCGTTTCAAAATACCAATAAAAAGTAGTAAAAAAACGAAACAAATGCTCTCCTGTAAAATTTGCTTTTGTCCGTTACGATAAAGTCGCACAAAGGGGTCGATATATATACATACATATGTACATTAGGCCGTTTCGCCTTATATGGACCAAAAAAAAAAGTCAACCGTACGCCGCCCGATATGATTTCTCTTTCGAAAACCTTTCTGGAAAATTTTTTTTTGCGCCGCTAGATGTCGCTAAAATTCATTTTGTCATATCTTAGGTATTTATGGTCCGATCCCTAAGTTTGATATACCAATCTCTTTGGCTTGAGAGGAAGGTTTCTACTTAATAATTGTATTATCCCTATGTGCGCCATTGGGGTAACTTCCACCCAGTACTTAGTTTATACTACCTTAATGTAACCTTTTTTTTTGCAGACATGTTAAACGACGTCAAAGAACATTAATCTTTTGCAAAAGAAGTATTTCTATCGATTCAGTTAAAAAATACTATTTACTGACTGTGTAAAAAGGGGTCAAAATAACCCTTTTTTGGAGGTGCTAGATGGCTAAAATATTCTAGAAAATTATTCGGCGTAAAATTTCAGTAGGAGTCTCTTCAGAAAGGATCTTTGTAAAATCAACCTGAAAAACCACAAGAAGCAAAAAACATGTATATTCCTCGTAATGTTAAATGTGTTTTATTTCCAGTTCTACTGAAGCGATCGAAATACTTCTTTTGCAAAAGATTAATGTTTTTTGGCGTCGTTTAACGTGCTGGCAAAAAGGTTACACTAAGGTGGTATAAACTAAATACTGGGTGGAAGTGACCCCAATTGCGCACATAGTGTTAATACTATTATAAATTAGAAACCCTCCTCTCAAGCCAAAGAGATTGGTGTATCAACCTTAGGGATCATACCATAAATACCTAAGATATGAAAAGTGAAAAGTGGACCCTGGAATGTTTTAAGCAATATTGGTATAAAATGAAAAGAGGTAATCAGAGCTACAATCCCTGCTCAACACCTTTCATTTGATACCAATATCGTCCAGAAATATTGACAAATAAATAGGCTTGATTTTTATAGCTGACCAAAAAAAAAATAAAAATCTGAATAACGGTTATTCAGGCCCAAAACAGTTTTTTGGTTGCCATAACGGTTATTCAAGCCCAAAACACTTTTTTGGTTGCCATAACAGTTATTCAGGCCCAAAACGGTTTTTTGGTCTTTATAATGGTTATTAAGGACCAAAAAAATTTTTTTCTCATGATAATCGATAAATATGACTTTTACCCCATTTCTCTCATAACCGTTACGTCCCTGGTATATATTTACATGAATAACATAAAAAGTAACCACGTTTTGAAAGTAAACTAAAAAATTTTTTTCGTCTACATAAAAGAGGTTATAAAATAAAAAGTACCTATACACTTCCAAAAACAAAGAAAAAAAACAATTGTGCGAAAAATGCCGCCGCGTCCAACTGTGATATGCGAATGAAGCGAATGCGCACATACAGAACATTAAGAGACATAAATAAATTCACAAATTTTATTCGAAATCCAATTATAATGCATTGAATTCCAATCAGCGTTGACAGTTACAAAACAAAAACATAGAAACCAAAAGCAATAACAACAAAAAACTGCAAATTTGAGGGGGCGAAAAAATAAGCCTCAAGCGCCCACAATCAAATGGCACATACATACTTAATGACGAAATAAAATCAAACGGAAATGAAATATGAAAATGGCTGCCTAAGCGGAAGCCAGCCCCCGTCACCAAACCGCGGCGCGGCGCGGCGCCCACCAACTGATGTTTCAACAAAAATGAAATGATCAAAAAACGACAAAGTGCAGCGACAGAAGGCCCCCGCCCCCCGGTAGAGCGCGTGCGAGTCAACAGAGCAAAACTAATCGCAATCAAAGTGTTGACTGACTGACTGACTGCCGCTGCTGCTGCTGCACGATTGTGCGAATATAAAAACATTTGCACTTAAATGCGGTGTAAGTGGTGTGTGAATATCTCGATGGATATCGACAAAAAATTATTAGCATCAGCACTGGGGGTGGGGCAAATTTTTAAAGGATAATAGTTTATTTTATGTAAAAATATTCATATTTAAATTATTAATGATGTGATGTCTGAATTAAGATGCTGGAATGGTTTTAAGCATAATGAAATTCGAATACAATACCCGTATAATGTTCGAATAATTAATATTAACTCGAGAAGAAAGTCCACACTGCGTTTGTACACAGTGTATGAAAATCCCGCAAAGTACAACATATTTATTTGCAATGTTCACTTTAATTGAATTTATTGCCTCCATTAAAAAATTTTACATATGTATGTATGTATATATCTGCATTTAATATGTATATAAAACAAGATGGACGAATTTATCGTATTTCTAATAAACATCGATATTGCTTTTTTGTTGGGCTATAAAATTAAAATATGAAGATGAAAATGTAGATGAAGATTTACGTAGGTGTAGATGAATGGTGAAAGGAGTGGCCGCTGTGGTGCAGTGGGTAGAGTGCTCGCCTGCTATGCCAGAGGTCTCGGGTTCAAACCACGGTCCGAGCCAAACAAATTTTTCTAATTAGTAAAAATCCAATTATTGGGTTTTTTAAGAGCAGCGGTCACCTCTCGGCAGTGGGCGGCATACCCTCCGAGAGTATTTCTGCCATGAAAAAGCTTCTCACAAAAAATGCATTCGCCGTTCGGAGCCGGCATAAAACTGTAGGTCCACCCAATTAGTAGGAAAAACAAAAAAGGAGCACACCTCGAATTGGGAGAGAAGCTCGGCCATAAAACTCGTCAGAGTTATAATAGCGCCATTGTACTACTACTACTACTACTAGATGAATGGTGAATGATGAATTATGTATGATGAATGATAAATGATATATGTATGATGAATGGCAAATTATGAATAATGAATGATGTAATGATGTATGATGCACGATGCATTATGCATGATGCATGATTTATGATATATATGATGAATGATGAATTATGAATTATGAATTATTAATTATGAATTATTAATTATGAATTATGAATGATGAATTATGAATTATAAATTATGAATGATGAATGATGAATGATGAATTATGAATTATGAATTATGAATCATGAATTATGAATTATGAATTATAATTTATGAATTATGAATTATAAATTATGAATTATGAATTATGAATTATGAATTATCAATTATTAATCATGAATTATGAACTATTAATCATGAATTATGAATTATGAATTATGAATTATTAATTATTAATGATTAATGATTAATGAGTAATGATTAATGATTAATGATTAATGATTAATGATTAATGATTATTGATTAATGATTAATGATTATTGATTAATGATTAACGATTAATGATTAACGATGAATTATGAGGAATGATGTAACGATGAATAATTAAGGATGGTTGATGAATGGGGAATGATGAATGATGAACAATTAAGGATGACTTATCAATGATGAATTGTGAATGAGGAGTGGTAAATGATGAATGATGAATTATGGATGGTGAATGATAAATGATAAATGATTGATTACGGAATATGAATGAAGAATGATAATTTTGAATGAAGGTGAATGAAGCATGATGGACTATGAAGCATGAATAATGAATGATGTAAGATGAATGGTCAATGACGAATAACGAATTGAACTTATGAATTATGAACATGAAAATGTGATTTGAGAAAATACTTACTGCAATAAAGGAAAATAAATAGCAACAAGTGTGTTCCTACAAACTTCAAGCATTTTACTGGGATACTCCTCCAATAAATGAATAAAATGTGCAATTACGTAATTGAAATCATAAATTCATACTCATATTACGAACATCAATTTAAACTACCCCTTATTTAACCTAATAAATTGCAGTCGATTTGTAAATGAAGACAGACGTTAATGCTTTATAATTTATAAAATCATTATTACATCTCAGACAACTGAAAATTATTTGTGCAATTGAAATCAACAACAAAAACAACAGCATTGCGATAAAAAGCGTGTCATTACAATCAATAAAATTTATGTATTTGTATGTGTTCATCGTTTGATTTGTTAACTTCCAGTTTCTAGGCCAAAACGCCATTATCTACCGGCGCGTTGTTGTAGAACAAAATTATTTATGCAATGATTTATTCATTCAATTGATTATTCTTCGTTTATTTGAATCAACGCTTTTTCAGCTGGCTTTAACGCAAACGCTTACACCTACACAAACACAAACACAAATATGTATCTATACTTTTCTTAAATTTCGCAAACTTTTTGTGCATTTGCATTTATTCTGACACTAATACATGTGCACTCAATCTATTCGATATTCTTGTTACATTTACTTATGCAAAAACACAGAACTCTATATACTAGTACATACATATAAATACGCAAATGCAATAAATATTCGAGCAGCTAAGTATTATTATCCAGCGCTAACTTTTCCCCACAATTTTAACGCCATTAGTACGAGTATTACTAATCGCTTGGCTGAACAACGTTAACAGCTACAACAATAACAACCAGCAGCTACGACAACATCATTTACGTAATCAATATTAATTAAAAATTTAATGCATTTTCTGCTGAGCGAAAGCGAAAAACAACAAGAAATTGGTAATTTAATGTTGGAATAAAAGTTCTTTGGATTTGCAAGGCAACACTCGGCAGTTGCGCAAATTGAGCTGGTGTTGTTGTTGTTCTTTTGTTATTACAACACGCTATAACTGCTGTGCCGTAAGCTGGGGCATCTGCATCTGGCACTAGGCCATACATGCATACATGCATACATACAAACAATGGGGGTTTTGTTGCTGATTTCAGTTTTGACCCTATTTTTATACCTTACTGGTCATTAATACCGATTTTTTTTTATTTATATATATTTTTCGGCACTCTTTGGGTTTCATACTTTTCCTTCCTTCAGGTAAAAAAAGTACCTAATCTCGGCTAGAAAAATGGACTAAATTAATTCAAGCTAAATCAACTAAAGTTTATTTTTTACTCAATTTAGATTTAAGACAAAAGACAAAATAAGTCAAGTCGAGAGTCAAGTCAAATCAAATCAAATCAAATCAAATCAAATCAAATCAAATCAAATCAAATCAAATCAAATCAAATCAAATCAAATCAAATCAAATCAAATCAAATCAAATCAAATCAAATTAAATTAAATTAAATTAAATTAAATTAAATTAAATTAAATTAAATTAAATTAAATTAAATTAAATTAAATGAAATTAAATTAAATTAAATTAAATTAAATTAAATTAAATTAAATTAAATTAAATTAAATTAAATTAAATTAAATTAAATTAAATTAAATTAAATTAAATTAAACTAAATTAAATTAAATTAAACCAAATCAAATCAAATCAAATCAAATGAAATCAAATCAAGTCAAACTAAATTAAATCAAATCAAATCAAATCAAATCAAATCAAATCAAATCAAATAAAATCAAATCGAATCAAACCAAATCAAATCAAGTCAAGTCAAGTCAAGTCAAAACAAATCAAATGAAGTCAAGTCGGGAGTCAAGTCAAATCCAGTTAAGTCGAGAGTCAAGTCAAGTCAAGTCAAGTCAAGTCAAATCAAGAGTCAAGTCAAGTCAAGTCAAATGAAGAGTCAAGTCAAGTCAAGTCAAATCAAGAGTCAAGTCAAGACAAGTCAAATGAAGAGTCAAGTCAAGTCAGGTCAAGTCAAGTCACGTCAAGTCAAGTCAAGTCAAGTCAAGTCAAGTCAAGTCAAGTCAAGTCAAGTTAAGTCAAAGACAATTCAAGTCAAGTTAAGCTGGGTCAGATGTTGGCTCATAAACGCATCAAAGGCGTTTTTGGCAACGCCATAATCACGGCAATTTGTGGAAAATTTAGGCAGCTTAAAACAACCTAAGCCAAGTTAAGAAATGTTAAGATAAGTTAAGTACATTTATACTAAGTTATGTTAAGTTAGCTGAGTTAACTGAAGCTAAGCCAAGTTTACTAAAATTTAATTAATACACTCATAGAAAAACAGCATTTCAAAATCAAAAATAAAATTTTTATTTTCATATGCACGTTTTAAACCAAACCATTTTTATTTTAACAATGAAAATTTTTAAAATAAGAATGTAATTTTTGAATTAAGAATGAAATTTTTGATGTAAAAATGCATTATGGATTAAAAAAGAAACATACTTAAATTAAAAATGAAAGTGAATGTTGATTCAAAAACTCGCTCTTTGTTCAAAATTTTTTTGTGAGAAAATATTTTTTTGTGAGAAATCGAACAAAAACAATAATGAGAATCGAGTTTTTTTAATTTTGTTTTTACAACGATTCATATAATTCATGGATACTTTTTTAGGAAAATAAAATAAAGAAGAAAAAGGAGAATAAGGCGAATAAGAAATAAAGATAGCAAACAGTTAAGGCGAAGAAGAAAAGAAGAGGAGAACAATACATTTTTGTAGTTGGGACTCGGATTGAGAGAAGATGAAGAGAGTGGCGTTTGATTTAATTTCGAATTCGGAAGAGGAAATGAAATAGAGAACACTGCAGCGTTTTTCTCATAGTGCTTAATATAAAAATAAACATTTTTAGATTTAAAATGTTTCTTCTTGATTTAAAAATTTTACAATGAACATTTTTAAAATAATAAAAATAGGTAAAAAAACTTTTTAAGTTAAACGGTTTTATGTTATACATACATTGCAATGTTTAAGATAAATGTACTAAAAACCAAAAAATAATAAAATAGATACAGTCGTGGGAATTATAAACATTTGCATAGACTAGACTAAAATAAAACCGTGGGGCACGTCAATTGTCTACAATCGTTGATTAAAATGTTTGTTTTGTAATGTTACACTATAATTAGGCAGTTGTTCAACCGACAACGATGGACGTGTGATAAGTAGGGCTAGAATGTGGAAAAAAGCTAGCAAGCTCGATTATAAGCGAGT
The DNA here is from genome assembly GCA_960531455.1 of Urophora cardui. Taxonomy (NCBI): domain Eukaryota; kingdom Metazoa; phylum Arthropoda; class Insecta; order Diptera; family Tephritidae; genus Urophora; species Urophora cardui. The sequence continues at coordinate 64,523,770 of OY482672.1, read as the reverse complement.
TTTAGGGTTTCATAGTGGTGAGCGAGTAGTACTTTTATCATATGTTTTGTCGATTAAAGACAAACTACGAGCAGTGAAACGATTCCTCGTGTGAATGTCCAACGATAAACTAGTTGAAACATCTCTTTTATTAACATGGAGTGTATAACTATTGGAATTTCCATGAGCAAGAAAATAGTAAGTATTTTCCTCACCGTCTGCGGGCCAACTGCCTAACGACGAATTAAACGATTCTTCTATCGCACATTAAGTCGATAATTTGTAGACAATTGACGTGCCCCCCGGTTTTATTTTAGTCTAGTCTATGCAAATGTTTATAATTCCCACGACTGTATCTATTTTATTATTTTTTGGTTTTTAGTACATTTATCTTAAACATTGCAATGTATGTATAACATAAAACCGTTTAACTTAAAAAGTTTTTTTACCTATTTTTATTTTCTAGTTTTTAGTTTTTATTTCGCATTCTGTTTAATTCATTTAGTGCTTCATTATTGCAAGGTTTCTTGCCCGTTAGTTTATTGCAGTCCAACGCCTCTATAGCGACCCACGCGCCACCTATCGGAAGTTTTTTTTAGGAAAATATTTCCTTTCAAGGTAGTAATACATGTTCCGAATTTCAGCCAAATCGGACCATAAATGCGATTTTTGTAAATATAGCGACCCACGCGCCACCTAGCGGAATTTTTTTTTAAGAAAATATTTCTTTTCAAGGTAGTAATACATGTTCCGAATTTCAGCCAAATCGGACCATAAATGCGATTTTTGTAAATATAGCGACCCACGCGCCACCTAGCGGAATTTTTTTTTAAGAAAATATTTCTTTTCAAGGTAGTAATACATGTTCCGAATTTCAGCCAAATAGGACCATAAATGCGATTTTTGTAAATATAGCGACCCACGCGCCACCTATCGGAATTTTTTTTTCATAATATTGCATTGTCATCGGGGTTATACATGCGTGCAAAATTTCAGATTAATCGGTTGACAGGAAGAGGGTGAAATTTGAATTACTAAATTTGACCCAAGAATAAAGAATAAATAATAAAACAAACGGGGTGAGCTAAATAAAACCGTTTAAAAATGTTGGTATTTACATCACTTTTAAATACGTGTTTGCCCATTTTAAGCACGTTTTCACATGTTTTTATAATTTTTTTCCCTAAGTGTACATATATTCGCTTTAAATCTTAGAAACAAAGAATTTAAGCAGCCAACTCAAAATTAAGGCTTTTCATTGCAGAATGCCATCAACTGCAGCACAACCGTAGACAAGGCTCACCTTACTTGCTTTCTCCTGCTATTCTATTGCCAGCTAACGCCGCATCGATTAAAAATCATTTTACATTCTTCGCTACTTTTGTTGTTGTTGTCTACAAGTATCCATGCAAAATCGTGCCCCTCTGTGTCTGCGTCTGTATTTTTGCGTGTCCTACGGATGTTTCCATTGGTTACAACAACTTTTTGCTCTTTCGAGTTTTCGCTTAATTTGCACAACGATTGTCAGTGGATGATGGCATCTGGAAACTGGGTCAGTAGTGGAATAAAGACAATATGCAAGTTATTGTCGCACAAAAACAAGCAAGACTATGAAGAGCTGGAGACCAGCAACAGACCGACCGACCGACCGACCAACCTTTAAGCTGTTCGCTCGCCCCCAGTCGCTTGCAGGTGCTGGAATTAATAAAAGTCAATGCATTTGCCGTTAAGGCAAATGGGTTATCATTTGGCCAGCTAAATACGTAACTTTCTCTGCGCTGCTCTGCTGATCTGCTACTCTCTGCACAAGGACAATGCGGATGCGGCACAACTAGAAATAGTAGTAAGTAAATGCAGCAGCATGAAATGGAATGCTATCAATTAGGTGGTGGGAAATAGGAGAGGGTGGATAGCAAGGGGAAGCTTATGCTTGGTGGCGTTAATGCCAGGAAATTATTGTATGAAAAATTTTGTAATATACTTTACGGCATTTGAAGGAAAACTTAATAATCGTTGTTTGAAAGTGATGAGCGTTCACTTTTAATGATGCAATATAGCAGAGAATAGCAGTTATTTTGGGGAGCGGAGAAGCTGCTTTAGCGATATTGGATAAATATGTATATGTGGTAGGTATGTATGTACATTATAGGCGTTTTTTATCTAACATACCCCTCCGGCCACAGAATATGAAAATAGGATGTTGTAGGATAACTAAGCTGATTTTTATTTTTTTTTTTAGAAAAAAACTGAGTGGGGTACTCCAAAAACAGTGATTTTTTTTTTAAATTCCATGATAGGTTTAGATTCATATATGAAAAAAACCACAGAATAAAAAATAAAAAAAAAAAACAAAAGATACATATTCTCATGTAGAATTAACGGCTTAATCGAATGGTGTACTCATTTTTTTAGTGCGAGCCATAGGGAAGGTACCAAGATCACCTAAAGTGGAATTTTATTTTTTTTAGTCACGGGTTTTCAAGTTTGGACCCGGGGATTTTCAAGATACCTTAAATTTCTTTTTAATCAAAATATACAGGAATCTGCGCAAATTAATGCAGTTTTCAGAAAAGTTTATTTGATCGAAATCGAGCTTTTTTTATCCAAGCGACTTTGGTTTAAATGAAACATTCCAAAATCCTTTTCATATTGAAAAACATTTTTTATTGTTGCAAGTACAAAATTCGAAAATTTATTATTTACAACATCCTATTTTCATATTCTGTGGCCGGAGGGAAGATCTGAGAAACTTTGCCGAAAAAAAACGCATATAATGTACATATGTAGGTGTGCGAAGCATGAACGCTGTAGCGTTAGGTTTTTGTAATCAGAAAATGCTCTGCGGAAATTTAGACTATCTGCAGTGAGTTTGGTATAAGTAGAACAGCGGGTGAAGGTCTAAAAGAGATACCACAGTCAATATCTTCGATAAGTCTTTGGTCTGTAAGGTATTCTTACACAGGAGAGAAAGTGAAGTGAGGCCTGAATCTGCCGAAACCCATATTGCCTCTGTACAAACTTTTGTAACAGCTGAGGGACTTGGTGTGGGAACTGATAGCATAGCCACGGCATACCAATATTTATGTATTTTAAATAGATTGCGGCGTAGCGTCTACATTTTCCTCAGCATTCGTAGGTATATGTATGTAGTAATGTGTTTTGGCGTCGCACACTGGGGCCGAGCGTGCTCAAAATTCAGTTTTTAAATAATGAGTTTTTCAAAAAAATAAAAACGCAGTATTGTTCCCTATAAAATTCTACACTTCTGGCCCAATTTTCAGCTTTCTATCGTTTTTCAGTTGGGAGTTATCCATACACAAACATGGCAAATTTTCCAAAAAATAATTTTTTTTTCAAAGTGAGAAATTTTAATGTGTATTTCAAATAGTTGGTGTAAGAGAAGGATATAAAATTTTATTATTCTGCTTTTTCCATAACATTAAGTGAAGCTTATATAATCGATGAGTGTTTTTTTTTTTTTGGAACTAGATGTTTTAAAAAATTAATTTTTAGTATAAAACTAAACGTACCTCTTTTTTTTTAAATATTTTTTTCAAAATGGATTTTTTTTAATTTGCGCAAAAACGTAGCAAATGTAAAAATGCAGCAGTAAAATATGGTCCTTTGTGACAAAGAATCCGAGTTCAGAACCAAAAGCAAAGTGCGCATTTTAAAAAAAAGTGAGTTTAAAAATTGCATTCCAATTTTAGTTAAAAAAAACACCTATATCTGATTGAATTTGATTCTTCTCTATCTTTAATTTAGTTGATCCATTATTTACTGGTTACTTTAATTACAAATTGTGGTTAAGGCTACTTGCCAAGCCAGGTTTCTTTAATTTAGACTTGTAAGTTGGATTACAATATGAGTTCTTTGAAGCTCAAGTTGTGTTACTCCAATTTTGTTTTTTTTTTATGTTAGGCATGAAAATATGTGGGGAAATACGTGTTCTGCTTAAAACGCTAACGTTGAAACTCCTAATTCCCATATAAACATACTTGTGACAACATAAAACTTTTAATATCTCGAAACAAAAAATTGGAGAAAACCATTTTTGTATACATACATATGTACCTGCACCTACATATTTCATCAAGGGGTTAATAAATAGCCGCTAATGGGTTAATATAATACAAATTGGCTATTTCTGTACAGACATACTAATATAATAATAATATAAAAGAATGGCGCTATTATAACTCTGACGAGTTTTATGGCCGAGCTTCTGTCCCAATTCGAGGTGTGCTCCTTTTGTTTTTCGTACCAATTGGGTGGACCCACAGTTTTATGCCGGCTCCGAACGGCGAATGCATTTTTTTGAGAAGCTTTTTCATGGCAGAAATACTCTCGGAGGGTATGCCGCCCACTGCCGAGAGGTGACCGCTGCTCTTAAAAAACCCAATAATTGGATTTTTACTAATTAGAAAAATTTTTTTGGTGTTTGCTCGGACTGCGGTTTGAACCCGAGACCTCTGGCATAGCAGGCGAGCACTCTACCCACTGCATCACTGCGGCCACCATTCCACAGACATACCAATTGTGATTTAAATAATTTATTTACAGATCTTAAAAAAAACTGGTCACCAATAGGTTAATTCATGACCGTTAATGGGTTAAGATTCCAAAGATTACTGGTTTTAGTGTAGATACAACTAATATGATTTAAATATTTTGATCTAAGAATTAAGTGAAAAAATTTGGTTAAAAATGGGTTAATTCGTGGTCGTTAAGGGGTTAAAATTCTTGGGATTTACTATTTTAGTATCGATATACCGATTCTGATTAAAAAAAATTAAACTCGAAACTAAAATAAAAAACATAGGTCACCAACGGGTTAACTCATGGCCGTCAATGGGTTAAGATGCTATAGATTAACAACTTTAGTGCAGATAAAGCGATTCTGATGTAAAAAAGTTGATTTCAGAATTTTGAGCGTCCTCATATATATAAGTGGCCCCAGTGTGCGTCGATATCAGTGCTGTCAGTTTATTTCTATTTGTAATCATACATATTTAATGTAAACATCTTTTTTTCTGACAAGTTGACATTTTCTGTGTTACACGCTATTTATTATTGTGCGTCAAGGACACTCTAGAGACAGTTTTCTTGTTTTGAACACTTGCTACAACCGAGTAGTATGTTTATTGATACATAAAAAGGATATATGTACATTAGAGTAGTGCTTAAAATCAAATGAATTTTTTTTCCAGTCTCACCCCTAAATCGGTTAAAGTACGGTGAAAGATATCACATATAAATTTTGGTTCCAATCGGGTATGCATAAAGGCTGTTGCAGGGGGGTCAAGGTTCATATTACCACATGGGACCCCTATGCTGCGACACTTGATATCTTCGACTATATTAGCGTCGACCTAGGGTTACCCCCTAGATTAAGGAAATATGCTATACAATATATTGGAGTTCTTCAATTTTTTACGATATTGTTAGGAATTGCGAGAGAAGCTCGACGTGGAACTTGTTAGAGTTATATTCAAGCCAATATGTACATATATGTAAGCCTTATTTAAGAGTTACAACAGCAGATTTAAAAAATACAAAATTTACAAAATAAGGCGTTATTTGTACAAAGATTTGGTCTGAGGGGACCCCTAGTGAAATTTTATGGCGAATAATTCTCTAGAACATTTTAACCCTCTATCTGCATTTTTAATTGATATTCTCTACATGTGTTTCCAAACAAGGGTTAAAAACAGCGATTTGCGTGGAAGTTAGAGGGTTAAAGGCTTCCGCAAAAAAATTGCTCATTAAATTCTGTAGTCCGAGCTCAAAAACTTCATTTGAGGCCGTTTTTTATAAGATATTTTCGATAGAGCAATTGCATCTCCAGCTAAAACTATAAAACTTTGACCCCCGCTAAAAAAAAACTCAGACCCTCTGGACTAGTACTCTGTTCGGCAAAGTTGGTCTGGGAGACATCCTCTTTCATAACTGCTAGCGTTTGTTCGTGTTGAGAAAATTTTTTGTAAATTTGTTGGACTGTGTTATAAGGGTATCAAATTTGTATGGTGTAAGGCTTAAAATAAGGCTGATTTTCCTGTGTTGATGTCATCAGATCATAACGAGTACTCTCTCTCTCTGTAGCTGGATTCAGTAACATTAGACGACAACGCAAATCGAGTTGTTAGCTTAACAACAATGACGTTTGCAGCGACAACAGTAGGATTCGCTAACTTATTTTTCACGACATAAAACAGCTGACTTTTGGTATTTATTCAAAATGACAAAAAGCTGAAACTCTGCTCACCTCAGCTGTTTGAAACGTTGATATTTACGAAAAGCACAAAAAGGAATTTGCAAAAGTGCAAAAGTAAACTTTCTGAATATAATTTTTCTTAATAATTATAAATAAATATGTAAGTAAATATAATTAGTATTAATATATGTATGTATTAGTAAAATATTGAGGCATTTTTAAGATGTCCCCACGCGTGTGTATCAATGCAAATGCTTGCGAAAACATTTGTACAATAATACATACGTGAGTTAATTAATTTAAAAAAAAAAATGGTTTAATTCGAGTAATTTACTATCTATTTTATGTTATGTTATGTTATTTTATTGATTCAAAATAAATTCCGGGTATGTTTTAATCAAATACTGAGGCATTTATTAAGATGTCTTCACGCTGGTGTACCACTGCAAATGCTTGTGAGAACATTTGTACAATAATACATATGTGAGGTAATTAATTTAAAAAAAGTTGCTTAAGTCAAGTAATTTATTGTCTAATTTATTTGAATATATATTCAAAACCAATTCCGGATATCTATTTATCAAATATAAGAAAAATATTTGGCTTTAAACCTTTCACACAAATTCTCTCACAAATAAACAACACAAAACTACAAGTCGTCAAATCACTGACGTTGACGGCAACAGCTGTTTGTTCGATCGCAAATGCTGTTAAGGAAATAGCTAACGAATATCCAAGGTGACAAAAATATCGTTTAGTTCGCTAAACGATAACGCATGTTGTTAAAATTGGGTAGTGAATTCAGCTACTGGGAGCACACCTTATTCTTAAGGCTTATCCGCCATGCGAAAGAAGGCCTAGATAAGTATTAGAGAGTTAGGAGCAGACAGAGTGAGTGCATAACAGAAGCAGAGCGGCCAGCGTACTCCTCTTACCTGATTTGTCAAAAATAAGGAAAGCAACAAAAATACATATGTACATACATACATATGTACGTATTTATAAGTGAGTGCGAAATTTTAAATTTCATTTTCATTTCGTCTCTGCACATTCGCTCATTTCCACATTTAAATTTTTCATGCATAACATGTCTTTTGGGGTTATTTTTATATTTTTGTCACATTGCTGTTGTTGTTATTGTTCTGGTTGATTGTGAAGTGCTTGCAACGCTGCCACATTGCACATACATGCATGAGTGTGTGGCAAGTGAAAAATTAAATGAGCATTCGTTCACATACATACATATGTAACCTGCAGTAAATGTATTTCACTGCTGAATGATCGTTGATGATTTCTTTGTTGAATATTCATCACTGGCGTCATCATTGAATACAATTTTTTTTTCTGAGGTGATAACTTCGGCAGTCTTTATACATACGAGTATGAAAGTATTCATTGCTGCCTCCTCAGTATTAGAGGAATTTCACCAGTGATTCATAAAGGATTCACTTCGGACTTTTACTGCGGGGTACATACGTTTTGAAAGAATTAGTTTGTCTTTTTTTTACTTTATTACTGATACTAGACAAACAAATAAAAATTCCCAGTGGGTTTAGTTTGCATCCAAATTAAGTAAGAATCTACACTGTAGAAATTATGCCTTTCTCTCACAATACATAGTATTTATACTTTTGAATTAAAAGTGCCTACAGATCCATCGAACAAAGTTTCCGGGAATGACAACAAATAATTCGAAAAAAAAAAAAAATTATTTCATACTGAAATAAGATGAAGGAGATATGTATTTCATTAAATCAGCGTTGGGCAAATTAGCTCCTGGAAGCATTTTGCACTTAGGAGCCGACTCGGCACATTTGGGTGCTGGCGAGGGACGCAACCCAATTGCAGCATAAGGGGAGAAGAACTGAGGAAGAACTCACTAATACATAAGCAAGATTGAGAATGAGAGAGTATGTCGGCGCCTGTATTCGTGGCAGTGATGGAAAATGAAAGTTTCCAATTCCCAGGAAAAAATCGGTAATCGCTTCTATGTGTAATCTCTTCCAAAAGGCATTGCCTTATAATGCCTTCAAATAATTTCACCTTCTTTATCACAATACGGGTAATGCAGTAAAACGGGTGTAAAGGTAATGTATTCCAAAAGGCATTGATTAAAATGAAATAAAATAATTTCACTTCTTTATCCCGTTGCCAGTAATGCAGCAAAGAATTGCTAATGAGCTTTAAAGGTAATGTATGCCAGAAGTCACTGATTAAAATCTCTTAAAGTAAATACGCTTCTCCTACTCATTCTTGGTAATGCATAAAAGAATGCAAAGGCGAAGCACGCTCAAATTTGCACCTCTTTAATTTGCCTTTGCTTCTTCGATCAATTACGGGTAATGCAATAGAAAAAAATAAGAAAAAATCCCGTTACCTTCTGTGGAAATTTCCATTCGACAAACATCATGTTTGGAATTGTTTAATTTAGTTAGTTTGAAATTGTGGTCAGTGCGTGACGCGTCCTTTATAAAGTTAAGTTCGGAGCTTTTGTGTAAAATTCAAAAAAATTCGACGAATATCAAAACTTTTTACTAAGAAAAAGTTAAATTTTTGATGGATATTCGTCGAATTTTCCTGAATTTTGAACTTAAGAATTCTGAACTTAAGTTTATAGCATATACATTTTATTTTCAGACAAAATGAGTGAAATTGTTGTAAAAAAGTAATTCCTGATGAAAATTGCAATTTTAATGGCGTTCAGTTTATAATTCGACTCACGGTGTGTTTTTGTGTACTTATGTATGTATATGCTAAATGCAAGACTCAATTATAAATTATTTGTGTAAAATGCAAACATTTTAAAACAACTGTATTTATTATCCAAGTAAAAAATTCCTAGGTGTTCCACTCTTGCTTCTCTGCAAGGCATTCTTGCTTCGATTCTATAGATTTAATACAGGAAGGCATTCTAGACCCGCTTCTCTGTAAGGCGCGTTGTAATCGTTTCTTCAGTAGTAGCCGTAATTTGTTCTCAGCTCGTTTGACGGTAGTCCATAAGGCAAGGACTTACCTCCAGTGACATGCCCATGTTAAAGTAATAAAGTAGAGAAGGGAAAGAGTAAGAGATTCCGATTTTTTTTTTTATTCCTTTTTCACTTCTAAGGTAATCGTGTTTTTTGCTGGGTTTTGTCAAATTTGTTTAAAAAGTGGTGAATTTTTGAATTTCATTGTGCAATCAATTTGAAAATCGTTTGTTGGTACCATTACCTTGATAAAATAAGTTTACAGCACATATTGTATAATAAGGATCTCATACAAAACCATTCTTACGCATATTTGTGCGTCCTACTTTTATGAAGATTACTTTATAATAAAGTTTATATGCCTACATAAGAAAAGAACAACCGTTTGTTTACTATGAAGCAAACAAGAATGAAATGTGATCGAAAAATATTTATAACCTGAATTGAGTTTTGCAGAATAGTGCGAAAATCAATTGATTATACATAAGTGCCTTGCCACTTTCCAAATAACCGAAAACTGCACAGGCACGAGTCATTTTCCAACACTGGTTCGTGCCTGAGAGGCAGTGTGCAGCAGTATTGCCCCAGTGTCAAACAAATTGGTATCACAAATTGGTACTTTCATGGTTTTTCCTTGTATCACCTAAAAATTATTGAAAAAAAAATTTAATTAATCACCTTTCATTTGGTACCAATATTGCTCAAAGTCTATCTGGGTCACTCTGTGTCCACATTTAGGCCTATATTCCGAGAAGTTCTCACTTATTCCCACTATAAAAGACTATGTCTTAATTGTGCGAATAATAAATGAAATGAAAATGAAATTATATTCTATATACCCTATCATGTGCGTTAATACCACATGAATCTACTGCAAAAATTTCATAAAGATCGGTTGATTAGTTTGGGAGTATATAAAGGACAGACACACATTCTTTTTTGTATAACAGATTCTATCTAATATAAGAGAATTTATAAATGTAAGTTCTTGAATTTTGACATTGCTAAAATAATATAAAAATAAATTACCTATCTTCTATGAAACGAATGTGAGTGAGTTTCATAAACCAAATATTATTTCTACTAAAATAATATATGTATTGTAGGAGCAGCAACTCTGGGGGAAGAGCGCTTTTGTCAACAGGGAGGGTGTCATTGTGTAAGGATTGTATAATAAATGTGTTTTAGTACTCTCGATTTGCATGTAGAAATGAAATACGCGCAAACTAGATGTATATTATAAAGTCGTTGCTACCTAAAAATCGAAAAATTCAGTATTAATTACTTTTTTCGTAATTCTTGGCGAAAATTGTATTATTTTTTCCGTACTATGGCAACACAGTTTGAGAAATGTTGATCGTGGCTGAGAGTTGGTGGTTTTGGTTTTTGATTTTTAGTGTTTCCGCAGGCTTCTTGCGATGAACATGACGAGCGGGGAAATGTACGCTGATTTTAATTGTTTTGCATTCCCCTTATCACCGAAAAACAAATTAGCCCCTCTCCATCCTCTTGCTGGCTCCGAGACTGCTGCAAGAGCCAAATTTTCGCCCATCACTGCATTAAATGAACAACTAAGCATTCAATGTCGATGGATTGCACCGTTTGCGTTTGATTTGTTGCTGAGAGCGAAACTAAGGCCAAGTGATTTTGAAGTGAGCCGAAGGAGCCATTAGCTGGCCATCCTTGTACAGAATCGCGCCCACCTTACTGCACTAGAATTCTGAGAGACTGTGATCGCTCACTGAAGGCTACGCGTTAAAACTTATGGTCGGAGCATATCATGATTCATGAATTGTGGGTAGATTAAAGTATTGAAGCCGCAGCGTGACACTAATAATTAGACTGCGGATCTTTATGCAAAAAAATTTAAATTATTTTATTAATGGCGTTTTCTTTTCTCGAAATAATGTTGCCCTGTTTGACTTTCTTAGCCATTTTGTGTGTCTGTCTAGTAATTTCACCGAATATTTACTTCTAACTAAGTAAGAGATTAACATTATCTACAAAATCAGCCATTTTAGAGAAAGTCACGTTACGTAATTCGATAATTAGGATATTGGAGGGCAACATTTTTTTGTAGAAAAGAAAACGCCATAAGAGTTATATTAATTCAAAACTAAATATTCACATTCCAAAGCGAACTTTCTTGCTCTGTTTTGGATATCCAAAATATATGCAACTTATATGCAGGTTATATGCAAGTTATATGCAAATTAAAACTACACCTTTTTTACATCAGATATGGAATTTTAAGTGATATACACAATAAGTAAAGTATAGTTGAATGCAAAAATCATATGTTCTATGCTGAATCTTTTGTTCTATGAAAATATAAAACCCATTAACACCCAAAAACAAACTGCAAATAGGAACTAATTTTTATTATAATAATTTTTAATGTAAAGAAGTAATTTTAGTTGGAGTTAAGACCACAATATACTACAAGTGTTTTATCCACATTTTCAATGGAAACATTCTGACGCTTATCGGTTAAGATCCGTTTATATGCTGAAAATGAACGCTCAGCATCACAAGATGTAACCGGAGCATACTTAAATTCGCTCCAAAATTGACTGGGAATCTGTATTCCAGTTTCTAATATTTTGTTGTCACCTGAAAGTATTTTGGCTACTCCTAATATGACTTCAAAAGCAGGTTCTTTTTTGAAATAGCTTCAATTTTGACCAAAACTATTTGCCCACATGATCCTGACGTAGCGTCAAGTCCTTCAAAAGCTTCTGTTATTAGGGCCATTGAAGCCATTAGGGGAACTCCGCGAGACTCTAACTTGCGGATTAAAACTGCTAAACCTCAATTATTATGCAAATATGCAAGTTATATGCAATAATAACTTTTTAGTTGCTTGTTTTTCCGACAGGGTAGGAATATGATGTATTGTGGAACGATTTTCCGTCATCCCTTGTCAAGTTTGGTTTGGAGACAAACCGGTTTCGGCTAATATGCGCCATCTTCAGTGTCTTCTTTCGTTCTGAGTTATTTTCTGTAAGTTCGATAGCATTTATAGTAACTACCTTCCGTCGTTTTGTTCAGGTACTTCGTGTTCATGTGATGTGTTCGTGCATTCGTGCGTTCGGGTGCCGTGTGTGTGTGTGTGAGTCTGTGTTGTGTGTTTAGGTATGCAAATCTATTTTTTTGTCATATTTTCATTATTGTACCCTCATTAACCAAGTAGGTAAAAGTCCGTTATTGTCCGTTTGTGTGTTGTTTTGTTTATGTCGGTTTTAGGTCTTTGTTCTCTTTCGGGTATATTAGCTTAAGCGGTTCAAATTATGTATCCGATGCAGTGTTTATTTGTTCATTTATTATTTTACCTACGAATGTTTTTTGTTTGTATATCTCCATATTTTCTAATATGTTAAGTCGTCTTCCTTTATGCTGTATGTGGAGAATTTTATCTGTTTTTCCTATTTTCATGGGTGTACACTTGTTTTCTGCCATGTGGTTGGCGAAATTTGATTCCACTGTCGTTGATGATTTTCTTATTTTCTTATTGTAATCCCTTATGTGTTCTCGATATCTCGTCTTGATTTGGCGTCCTGTTTGTCCTATATAACTGTTTTGGCATTCGCAAGTCAATTTGTATACGCCTTGTTTGTCAAAGAGGTCTTCCTTATTAATGTTGTTTCGTAGAAGTTTTCCCATATTGTTCCTCGTTTTAAATGCTGCATTAATGTTATATTTTTGGAAAACTTTAGCCAACTTGTAAGATGTTGCTCCGGTATATGATAGGACTGCCCATTTCTTCTCTTCTTTTTCTTTGGTTTCTGACTTTCTAGAATTTCGATAATAAGGTGATAGCAACAAAAGCAGACAAAGGAAATACAACGGTGCTAATGGACGAAGAGGAATACACCGCAAAAACGGGTCAACTCATCAAAGAAATGGGCTGTCGAGTGATAAGGAAAGACCCAACGGAAGAATACCAAATGGCAATAAAGCGTGCAATAAAACAAGCAAAGAATATAATAGCCAACAAGATGACCTATACTCTCACGGCAATGAATCCATCGGCCCCGTCACTGATCGCACTACCTAAAATCCACAAAGCAGGAACACCTATGCGACCAATAGTAAACCATAAGTCGGCACCAGGATATAGACTATCAAAACACCTAAACAAGCTACTAACCGAGAAACTAGACCTATCCAATAAATACACAATCAAAAACACGACGGAACTAGTCAACAAACTGAACAACCTGAACGTACCCAAGGACTCAAAACTGGTATCATTTGACGTGAAGGATCTATACCCTTCGATACCAACGACAGAAACACTAAAAACTTTAACTAAAATACTGACAGAGAAAACGAACAAAGACATTGCTACAGAGATAGTAAATACGCTGAGAATAACCCTGGACCAGAATTATTTTAAATTTGACAATAAAATATACAGACAAACTCACGGACTGGGAATGGGTAACCCCACATCAGCCATCCTTATGGAAGTATTTATGCAACATTTGGAGGAAAGTTACATGGAAGAACTGGCGAAAAATCTGGGGGTAAATTTTTATGCCAGGTATGTAGACGACATCATCTGCCTCATACCGGAAAATAAAGAAGACAAAATTTTGGAATACCTCAACGGCCAACACAAAAATATAAAATTCACCATGGATGCAGAGAAAAATGGAAAAATCAACTACTTAGACCTCACAATTAAAATAAACAAAGAGACTAACAAATTTACTTACGAAATATACAGAAAACCCACAGCAACGGATACAGTAATACACAATAAATCTAGCCATCCTCAACAACACAAGAATGCCGCTTTCAGACATTTATTAACACGACTTGAACGGACCCCGTTAGAAAAGGAAGCTTACAACAAGGAACTCAGCACAATATACACAATCGCGGAGAACAACGGATATCAAAAAAGTTTGGTGAAGAAAATACAGAAAAACATAACTTCAAGGAAATCGGAAAACAAAGAAAAGGTAGAGAAGAAATGGGCAGTCCTATCATATACCGGAGCAACATCTTACAAGTTGGCTAAAGTTTTCCAAAAATATAACATTAATGCAGCATTTAAAACGAGGAACAATATGGGAAAACTTCTACGAAACAACATTAATAAGGAAGACCTCTTTGACAAACAAGGCGTATACAAATTGACTTGCGAATGCCAAAACAGTTACCTATATAGGACAAACAGGACGCCAAATCAAGACGAGATATCGAGAACACATAAGGGATTACAATAAGAAAATAAGAAAATCATCAACGACAGTGGAATCAAATTTCGCCAACCACATGGCAGAAAACAAGTGTACACCCATGAAAATAGGAAAAACAGATAAAATTCTCCACATACAGCATAAAGGAAGACGACTTAACATATTAGAAAATATGGAGATATACAAACAAAAAACATTCGTAGGTAAAATAATAAATGAACAAATAAACACTGCATCGGATACATTATTTGAACCGCTTAAGCTAATATACCCGAAAGAGGACAAAAGACCAAAAACCGACATAAACAAAACAACACACAAACGGACAATAACGGACTTTTACCTACTTGGTTAATGAGGGTACAATAATGAAAATATGACAAAAAAATAGATTTGCATACCTAAACACACAACACAGACTCACACACACACACACGGCACCCGAACGCACGAATGCACGAACACATCACATGAACACGAAGTACCTGAACAAAACGACGGAAGGTAGTTACTATAAATGCTATCGAACTTACAGAAAATAACTCAGAACGAAAGAAGACACTGAAGATGGCGCATATTAGCCGAACCGGTTTGTCTCCAAACCAAACTTGACAAGGGATGACGGAAAATCGTTCCACAATACATTATATGCAATATGCAAAATATGCAGAAATAAATATGAAAATTTAGAATATTTTGTTAATAACTTTCATTTTTCTCTTTGGAACCATATCGCTATCTCTTTTCCTTAGAAATATGCAATTGCATAAAGATCCGCAGTCTACTAATAATACTTTAGTTGGGTTATTAAGATGTCTGTTAAAGGGACTTTTACAGGAAGGAGTCTCTCTTTTGAACTTTCAACAAAAAACTGATGCAATAAAACGTACGTTCAATATGGATTCACCTTCAAAATTCTGATGCTGGTATACTTAAGTACATAGTTCTATTCCAAATTCGATTTCCTCTGAATGTCGAATGGCGGTATTAATAACTAACTTATGCCTGTCAAAAGGCATTAGAAAGAATTTTTTAGGTCAACATTGCAAAAGTAGCAAAAAATCTCAAACAGCAGAGCGACATGCGGATAAATGAGAAATGCATAAAAATACTAAATGTGTATGTGAATGAGAGTATTACAAGCCACATATGTATGTGTGTACATCTTTACTCATAAGGGCCTTTTCACATTACTCGGTACGACTTCGGATTCCTCGGTATTTTTAGCTTACCGAAACGATTCCGCGTTGCTGTATTTTTCACACTTGTGGGAATACTTTCGGTGCGTAATCTTCAGAAAATAAGAAAACAAACATCGAAGTTTACAATATAAAACTTTAAAATTCAACAAATCACTCAATAATAACAAAAATGTCTTCTAGCGAAGACATTATAACTTGCTACATTTATTTACCAAAATGAGTTTTTTACTGACTTTGTTCTTCTTCTTTTATTACGCCGCAAAAATGTATGCAGTAATTCCTCAAATTTTACTGACCGGTCTTACCGCGTTGCGGTATACCGAAATCAATCCGCTCCGATTTCATGTATGCAACACTAATGTGAAAGTGCCAATTGAAATACACGTGGTCGGCAAGGTTTCGGTATACTTTCGGTAAAAACCAAAAATGTCGATCCGATACCGCACCGAGTAATGTGAAAGCGCTCTAAGTCTACACATCAACCCGCAACGAGATGGCACTTAAAAGGCCGTTTTGCGTAGCTAAACAAAACTAAGAATTTCCGCTAAGAAAAAGACACCACAAATAAAACGTGAAACAAACAATACACTTAACCGCTTAACTTGGGGAAATGTGTGCAAATAACAACAACAACCACTACAAAGCAAAGGACAACGACCGACTTATGTATATATGTATAAGCAAATACAACAATACTTTTTTGGTTAAGTAAAGACAAAAGTTATATTTACCTACGAGTACAACCGGATACCGCGGAGCTCCATCCCTCTACTTCCCTCTATTCACAGTCCCGAGACAAATCAAGTGAAATATTATTGTTAGTGGCGCGGAGTGCGAAGGATGTTAGAGTAAGATTACTTTGGCGTGTAAAGTGTGTTGCAGGCTCATCACTTTTGCAGCATCACAGCAAGTGAAATGCTCTTCTCTGTTGCGCGGAAAGGCATTTACAGGGCAACGCCTTTATGGGTGCAGATACATGAGAATTTACACGTCATATGCATACAAAACAACAACAGTTGTTTCATTTATTTTTATGTAGTAAATGCACTACTTCACTCCTCTGCTTTTCGCTTGCTTTTTGTTGTCTTTGGTTTAGTAAAAAGTGTGTGTGTGTGTGTGTGTGTGGGTGCCGTTGAGCCCACAAATGCATCGTTAAGTGCCGCTTTTTATTGTTTCTTTGCCTACACAAAACAAACATTTAGGGCATTCATTTGAACTAATGTTGCACACCATTTGAGTGTGTGGAAGCAGCAAATTACGATTAAGCAATTGCACAAAGTTAAATAGAGTATAAAGTGTAGCATACTTTCGGGCGTGCAGCAATAGAGAACTGAAGGGCTGATAAGAGGGCTGAATAATATCGGCATATACTGTGTTCTTTATATACATATCGTCGGTCCCCTGCCAGAACCACGAATGTGCAATTTTTCCAATTTTGAGTTAAGCGGTTTTCCTGATAAATCTGTGTATGCTCTACAATTTTGTAAAACCCCCAGTACCTTAGTGCACTGGAAGCCACCAAAATTTTCAATGCCAGTTACACGAATGTGTAGATCAGTTATAAAAAGTTGAGCTAGAAAAACGAATGTGGTAGATTCGTGTTTCTGGACCAACAAAAAATGTAAAAAATTCCTTGAAAATAAATTTCCAAAAATATATGGGACACATTCGTGTTTCTGGCCCAACAAAAAATGTAAAAAAATCGTTGAAAGTAAATTTCCAAAAATATATGGGGCACATTCGTGTTTCTGGCCTAACAAAAAATGTAAAAAATTCATTGAAAATAAATTTCCAAAAATATATGGGGCACATTCGTGTTTCTGGCCCAACAAAAAATGTAAAAAAATCGTCGAAAATAAATTTCCAAAGATAAGTAAAACAAACACATTCGATTCAAATTCATATTTATTTGTGGAGCTATTTCTAATCTTCAAAATCAGAGTCTTCTGAAAAGTTAGGCTCAGGATTATACTCTTCCGAACCTCGCTGCTAGTCTTCAAAATGTTATAAAAATAGTGGCAAAAGGGCAATATTTTATTTTTTGTGGGCAAATATTTACCTTCGAAAACTGACCATAGAAAATGGTGCTGTACAACGCAAATCATCAGAGGGGCATGTAAACTCTCCAAAACCATTTCAAGTTCATACGCAACTACACGACGGTTTTTTAAACTTCATTTATTTCAACCAAGGAGAAAGTGCTAGTTCTCGTATGGTACGACGGTATTTAGAAGATTAACTCTACAACATTTTTTACAAAAAAAAAATTATTCTGAAACAAAATTTTTAGTAGCTTATTTGCCATTGAATATTGGAGGCCCTCCGCAATAAAACCCTCGCCCGTTTATTCGGAGACATTGCCCATCGCTGACGCGAAAGCAAAGGATTTAAATAAAATGTGCGAAAAATTGGTGATTCCAAAGGAATACCACAATTTTTATAAAAATTTGAAGGCTAACAGAGGAGTTCGCGATGCTCTAACTGAGCTTGACCTTTCAGAAGACTCTGATTTTGAAGATTAGGAACAGTTCCACAAATAAAATATGAATTTGAATTGAATGTTTTACTTACTTTTGGAAATTAATTTTCAAGGAATTGTTTTTGATTTTTGTTGGGCCAGAAACAAGAATGTGCCAAATCTCGAAGATTAAAGGAATAGAAGCATCAAAACTATATCAGGACATCGAGCTAAACAGGGTTCTAATTTGCAGATATACTTTTATATTACAAACAAATTTTTCAAATTTTGCGAGAAGAATAAACTTTAAAACTCGATTTCCCAACATTTTCATTTTGGCACATTCGTGGTTCTGGCAGGAGGCCGACGATAGGTACATTAGAGCGTATCGCGAAAAAAAAGTTCGCCCCATATGATTTCTTCTTCGAAAACATTTCTGGAAAAAATTTTTATTTTTTTTTCGACGCCGCTAGATGTCGCTAAAATTCGTTTTTTCATATCTTCGGTATTTAAGGTCCGATTCCTAAGTTTGATACATCAATCCCTTTTGCCCGAGATAAGGGCTTCAACTCTATAATTGTATTAACCCTATGTACGCTATTGGGGTCACTTCCACCCAGTACTTAGTTTATACCACCTTAATGTAACTTTTTTTCCGGAATGTTAAACGTCATTAAAAAGCATTAATCTTTTGCAAAAGAAGTATTTCGATCGATTCAGTAGAACGGAAAATAAAACAAATTTAACATTCCGAGGAATACAAGTTTTTCGCTTCCTGTGGTCTTTTAGGTTCATTTTACAAAGATTTTTTCTGAAGAGACTCCTACTGAAATTTTACGCCAAATAATTTTCTAGAACATTTTAACCATCTAGCACCCCTGAAAGAGGGTTATTTTGACCCCTTTTTATACAGTCAGGAGATAGAGTATAGTCAGGAAATAGTACTTTTGGAGGTGATAGATGGTTAAATTGCTCTAGAAAATTATTCGTCATAAAATTTCAGTAGGAGTCTCTTCAGAAAAAATCTTTGTAAAATGAACCTAAAAGACCACAGGAAGCGAAAAACTTATACTCCTCGGAATATTAAATGTAATTTATTTCCGGTTCTACTGAATAGATCGAAATAGTTCTTTTGCAAAAGATTAATGATTTTTAACGACGTTTAACATTCCGGAAAAAAAGTTACATTAAGGTGGTATGCACTAAGTACTGGGTGAAAGTGACCCCAAAGGCGCACATCGGGTTAATGCAATTAGAAAGTTGAAACGCTTCTCTCACGCCAAAGAGATTGGTGTATCAAACTTAGGCATCGGACCATAAATACCGAAGATATGAAAAAAATGAATTTTAGCGACATCTAGCGGCATCCCAAGAATAAATAAAATTTTTTTCCAGAAATGTTTTCGAAAGAGAAATCATTTGGGGGGGCGTACGGTGGACTTTTTTTTTGGTCCATATAAGGCGAGACGGCCTAATGTACATACATATATTTCCGCATAAATAACTAAACTCAAGCAATTAGACAAGTTTTATGCATAAAGTTTTTTTTTCGCAAGACGAAATCAAGGAAGTTCGTAAGGGTTGAGGTGAAGAAAAACCGCAAAACAAGTCAACTGGAACCGAACGAAGAACAGGCGTACAGTAAATATAGAAGACAAAGGATTAAAGGCCTATAAGGGTAGAAAAGAGAACAAGTGAAAATGTGAGAAGAAGTTAAGTAGCAAACAGCAAACGCAACACGGGGCCATCGCGTGACAGAAATAAAACAAGAAAGCGCAATACTAGAGCAACTGAGTGATTTACGAAGAAGTTGTTGATTTCTGCGTATGAAAATAAGTAAACAAATGAATTGCTGGAAAAGGTATAAGTATTTGTGATTGAGTATACAGCAGCTAAACCTTAGTCTCCCCTTTCAAAGAAAGGCGAAATATACCAACACACTGGCGCGTAGATATAACAGCAAGGAGCTTTGGGCTGAGCGTCTGCTCCAATTCGAGGCGTAAGTCTTTCAGAAAAGTTTTTTCGCAAAAATAAAATAAACATCATGACATCTGAAAACAAATTTGCAACACACTGTGCCCAGTCTTGTCACAGGAAGCCTTCCTTCAGATATTTGGCAAGTCAAGTGGAACCGCATATGGAACAGGCGAGCAATAAATACTGCAAGGAACACATACATATAATACGAGGGCTGCTCGATATATTTTTAGCCTAACAATGAAAAAGTGTTGCCAGGTGAAATCTGACATTTCCATTGGTAAGTCTGACATTTTCTTTAGCATAATCGTACTCAGAACGTTTTCACGTACGACCATCATTTATGTTGTTTACAGTGACTTGAAAATTTTAATTTGGCAAAAAAATGGAACATTTTCGTGCGATCAGTTTTCACAAATCTCGACGTGGATTATCACGACAAGAGTACATTGATGAACTTAAATCTTTATATGGCGATGAAGCACCATCCTATGGAACTGTGAAAAATTGGTATAATGAATTCAATGGTGGCCGACACTCGCTCAAAGACCAATTCCGTGAAGGTCGTCCAAAAACGGCCGTTGTACCAGAGAACATTCATGCCGTGCGTCAACTCATAATGCAAGATCGTCATGTGACATACCGTGAGATAGAGACATCCTTGGACATTTCTCCGACTAGCATAAATTCGATATTGCATAAACACCTGGCCGTAAAAAAGGTTTGTTCTCGTTGGATCCCGCACAATTTGACTGTCGCTCAAAAAGAGGCTCGTGTCGATTGGTGCAAAGAAATGTTGCAAAAATACGATCGCGGTGCTTCAAGAGACGTTTATAAGATCGTCACAGGTGACGAATCATGGATCTATGTGTATGAACACGAAACAAAACAACAATCGACCGTGTGGGTTTTCAAAGACGAGCCAAATCCAACGAAAGTTGTTCGTGGAAGAAGCACTTCGGAGCAAATGGTCGCTTGTTTCTTCGGCAAATCTGGTCATGTGGCGACTGTTCCGCTTGAGCAACGTAGGACGGTCAATTCTGACTTGTACACCACAATTTGTTTGCCTGAAGTCTTCGGAGAAATTCGAAAAACGAACAAGAGAAGACGAATCATTGTTCACCATGACAATGCGAGCTCTCACACATCGGCTCAAATCAACGCCTTTTTGGCCGGCAAAAACGTCGAATTGATGGATCATCCGCGGTACAGCCCTGACTTGGCACCCAGTGACTTCTTATTATTCCCGTATATCAAGAAAGAAATGTGTAGTCAACGATTTTCGTCGCCAGAAGATGCTGTTCAAGCGTTCAAAAACCATGTTTTGGAGGTGTCTCAATCGGAGTGGAAAAAGTGCTTCGACAATTGGCTTGAGCGCATGCAAAAGTGTATAAGTCATGCTGGAGAAAACTTTGAAAAACAATAAAACCATTTTTGATGATTAATATTCGCATTTTCATTATTAGGCTAAAATTATATCGAGCAGCCCTCGTACATACACAGAAACGCTAATAAAAAACCCTAATAACACCCTAACAAATAACCCTAATAACAAACAACAACCAAACATTAAATACTATAACAACAAATAAAGTAAAACGTGAAAGTTGATGTAATTAAGATTAAGCAAATGCCTTTCGACACGAACACAACGCCAGCCAATTGCAAGAAAGGAAGAAAACAGGCGACCACTAAGAATAGCAAGTTGTTGCAAGGGTTAAGAAAGTAACTAAGGAGGTATAGAGTTGAAAAGGCGTAGTCGCGTTGTTGATATCTAAGATAGATGAAATAAGAGTGACTTTTATTATTTGCGTAATGTAATTAGAGAACTGATGAATTGGAGCCAAATAAAGCACAGGTGAAGAGAGAAAATAGTAGGCAATTTGGAGATTATGTGTTCATTGTAAGCAACCAAACAAGCGGTTAATCAAAATACAGCAAAGGTGAAGCTACTAAAAGTTCAGTCTCATTCCCCCTCATTCGGTAATATAATGCGGGCAAAGATAACAGATATAAATTCTGGTTGCGTTTGCAGACGGTAAAGGTGTATCGAACAGGCATGAAAGTGCGGATTACCATTTAGAACGCAATATCTCCAATAAGCATCAAAGCTTGTACATATGTATGTGATGTCTTCGACTATAGTAGCATCGATGTAGGGCTTGAGTTTACGGAAAGCTGATGTAAATATTAACTGCCTACAATTAGGGATCACTCTAATATACATGTGTATATAGATATGCATGTATATGTTTGCGATAAATCGTAATTATTCTAAAAGCATTTTAGTTTTTATTAAATAAACATTCGCATATTGAAAGCTGAAGTGGACGAAAAATTTTATCGCGCACTGTGACGACTATCGGCGTTTCCAAGTTACCAACTCAATTAACGAATTTTATGAGCTAACTTTTCGCTCGAACTAAATAAAAGTATCAGGGCAACCGTGGAATAAGTCAAATGGAAACGAAAAAATAACAGGCGAACTGTTAATTTAGCTAGCAGATGAAAAGGATAAATCTATATTGATTATATTGTTGTTGGTGTTGAAGTAGAAAATACTTATGTATAAAACTCTAACTACTTTTTTTGAAGAGTTTCTCTTGCTTTCACATAGCCAATTATTTCCGACCCTTAAAGGAAATGAAGTATGCGATGTACAGTAGGCCGTCTCGCCTTATATTGACCAAAAAAAGTTCACCATTCGCCCCCTCCCCCCATATGATTTCTTTTTCGAAAACATTAACATTTGTGGAAAATTTTTTTATTTCTTTTTTTGAACGCCGCTAGATGTCGCTAAATTTAATTTTTTCATATCTTCGATATTTATGGTCCGATCCCTAAGTTTAGCTTCAGAGGAGGGTTTCAACCTTATAATTACATTAACCCTATGTGCGCCATTGTGGTCACTTCCACCCAGTACTTAGTTTATATCACCTTAATGTAACTTTTTTGTGCCGACATGTTAAGCGTCGTCAAAAAACATGAATCTTTTGCAAAAGATGTATTTCAATCGCTTCAGTAGAACTGCAAATAAAACACATTTAACATTCAGAGGAATATACGTACATAAGTTTCCCGCTTCGTGTAGTCTTTTAGCTTCATTTTACAAAGATTTTTTCTGAGGAGACCCCTACCGAAATTTTATGGCGAATAATTTCCTAGAACATTTCCTAAATCCCGAACAACAAGTTTTAAAATATTTACGAGTATACAAACAGATATTGATAGCTAAGAGAAAGATCACTACAATTCAGTAAAAGTTTTCAAACATGACCTGCTGAAAGTTTTTCTGAATTGCGGCGATCTTTCACCCAGGTAACGATATGTCTTCAACATTTTAGTTTTTATACTCAGCTGTACTAGTACACAGAGTATTATGGTTTTAATCACATAACGGTGGATTGTAACAGAATGAAATAATCGAGATAGATATGGACTTATATATATCAAAATGACCAGGGTGAAAAGAGAAATCGATTGAGCCATGTCCGTCCGTCCGTCCATCCGTCTGTAAACACTCTAACTCGCGCAAAAATTGAGATATTTTGATGAAATTTGAAATGCAAGTTGGTATCGAGACTGGGACGGTTGGTATTGAAAATGGGCGAAATCGGACCATGACCACGCCCACTTTTCCTATATAGAAAAAATCGGAAATTTGGTATCTCAGTCACTAATATAGCTGGAGCGATGAAATTTTACCCACGTGTTGAGCTCAGGCCCCTAGGAAGAAATTTGATGAAATTTTGGAAAATGGGCGGTGCCACGCCCACTTATTAAGGGTCAAACCTTGGAAGTTTTATATGTCATAACTCAGAAACCATTGAAGATATATCGACAAAATTTGGTACGCGTGATTTACTTACTTAGGCAAACGTTTGGACGGAAAATAGTTAAAATCGGTTGACGGCCACGCCCACTTTCATATATATGTATTATAAAGTGACCTAATAAAAACATTTTAAGCCATATCTCTGTCAAATATAAAGATATGTCATTGAAATTTTGTGGTATGATTTCTACAATAGACCGGAAATAAAAAATAGAAAAATTTTGGAAAATGGGCGTGGCCCCGCCTCCTTTTAGACAAAGGAATCTACGAGATTTCGGAGCCCATAACTCGACAAATAATTTAAATATAATGACGAAACTTGGTGTGTACACTTTTATTACTTGTGGTAATACATGTTCAAAATTTTAGCGAAATCGGTTTGACGACCACGCCCACTTTTATACATGGGAACTATAAAGTGGCCTAATAAAAACATTTTAAGCGATATCTTTGTCAAATATAAAGATATATCACTGAAATTTTGTGGCATGAGTTCCACAATAGACCGGAAGTAAAAAATATAAAAATTTTGGAAATTGAGATATTATGACGAAACTTGGTTTATATACTTTTATAACTTGTGTTAATATACACGCAAAAATTTAATGAAATCGGTTTATGACCACGCCTACTTTTTAACAAAGATATTTCTGGAACACCCTTTTGGAATTTGTAACGTGACATCTTTGTAACTAGAAGTCATAAAGGAATGAAATGTTGCACAAAGAATAATATTCATATGCTTAGTTGGATCAGTGATAAAAATGTTGAAAATGGGCGTGGCTACGCCCACTTTATGCGGCACTCGCTTTATATAAAATACGCCGTGTTTCCATCAAACGCAAACAAACTATTAAAGCATACAGCTGAGTATCTAATGTTCGATTCCACTCGAACTTAGGATTCCTTACTTGTTTTACATTGTTCTTTCTCACAAATATCTCAAAATAAGCTTGTTGTACGATTTGAAGTGATGCGAGAAAATGAGAAAATGCGGCGAAATAATTCAACTGGAACAGTGTGAGAACAGGCGTTCAGTAAGTTTAGCAAAGAACTAGAGTAAGTTAATGAATAAACAGAGCAAGTGAAGTGAATATATGTAAATACTAAAAGAAAAATCCTCATCTAATCCACAAAGTATGGTATGACAAACGAAGTAACAATCAAAGCAGAGGGAATCTGAAAAAAGGTAATACAACAGAGAGATCGATAGTAATAAAAGGAATACATACAAATAGTAAGACATATTGACAGTGGAGGCGGATAGTTTTCTTGTGTATTTAAAGCTAAACAATATTTTGCTTATTATTGTTAATATGATTTTGTTTTTGATTACATCAGCTATTCACTAAAATAGCTCTTCACTAAATACTTATATGCTTCATGGCAAAAAATTGATGCATGCTACTGATGAATATGCAAAAAAAGCTACGATAACAGGAGCTTAGTAAATATAGCAAAACGATAAAACAAAACAAAATACATACATATGTAGGTGGTAAGGAATTGAGTTAAGAAATCCTTTGTAATATCGCGTGACTTGTACATGTAATAAATATTCACTAGCAACAGCGAGTATCACTTTTAAAGGAGTTGCCGGTGCGTTTGATATACATACTATACACACATGGGGATAATAGAGAATATAATACAAATATGAGAACTATCAAAAATGCTCATACTTAGAATAAAGTTAAGTATTTAAAAAGTGAAAAAGTTATTTAAACCACAAATTCTACAAATACATGCTGCTTAAGGAAAAAAATCTTAGTTCTACACAGAAGTTCAGCTAACTCTATATAAATATGATCATATGAACAAAATACGTACACAAATTAGGGTGTTTCAAATTTAAGGTCAATATTTTTTTCTCTGTTCTAAAAGCAGTTTTTTTTTTAAATATGAAATTTTTCTATAAAAAATTTTAGGTTCTAGGCAGTGCTGGAATTATAGACTGGATAATATAGCATCGTTTCGGCTTGAATTCGACTTTTGGGCATTTAGTCCATTTTTGTATCAATAAAAAGTTAAGTAACAAAAACTCTAACAAAAGCTGGGTGGTATTACTTCGTAGATAATTCATGTTAAAGTCGTATGTTTGAATCAGGGTCCCGAAGCGGTGCGCAGCAAAGGAGAGAAGAGCTAAGGAGTTAAGACTTTTTCCCGGAGTCGAGCTGGACTTGAAATAATTTGGAGGACCGTAGCTAAAAATCAAGTAAGCGTTGAGCGTCTCTTTTCATTATTAAAAATTTTCGTATCTGATTTAAGACAGTCTTGTCGATGCTTCCGAAGAGGCCGAGAAGTGCACAGGCCCTACAAGGAATTTTTCCTTATTTTGATGTATGAATTTCTTTAAAACAGGTATATGAAATCATGGCAGCGATTGTAAACCACTTTATTTTATAAGCCTTTTCAAACGTTTTAGGGAAAATTTACTCAAAACAAAGAAAATAGTGTTCAATGTAGGGAAGCAATTTCTTTGACCCCTCCATATAATTTTTTTTTCTCAGTGTAGTAATTTTCCATCACTGGTACATAAGTAGATTACGTTTTTGTTTAGAGCAGCAAGATCGGAGCTTGGAGAAAAAAAAGTTGGGAGCTACGAGCGGAGCCAGAGCAAAAGAAAAATGTAGGGAGCGGAGCAAGCGAAAAAATCCGTTGCTCCGAGGCCCTGGTTTGAACTTAAGAGTTTCCCATAAAGGAACCATTTTTGAGAACTCTTCTGTTCTTAGAAACATTTGCCTAAAAATGGCAGCCACTAATGCGCATAAAAAAGAAGTTTATATGTATGTAAATATTTATCATTCCATGTTTGTTACAATTTCACTTGACCCATTTGTGGGCGACTCAAAACAATTCCAGTTGCAGGAGTTGTAAGTACATACATACATACATATGTACATTTGTATATACTTGTGTTGTTTCCCAGCCAGCAAGGTTCCGTACATTTTACGAACATTGCGATTTACGAGCTATTCTCGAATAAGAAAACAATAACAAAAGAAGCTTTTTTTTCTATCATGTCAAAAAAAAAAAAAGAAAACGAAAATTTCAAACTCAATATTTTAAGAGTAAGTATGTATGTTTGTAAAAAGATTCATGACGTAAAAAGATTCATATACGAGTGCTTCATCGATACATTTACGACACTCGTAGGCACTGAACATTTTAAAGCGAAACAGTATTCGTAAGCGAATCGTAAACGGATATCATAAACGATATTTTATTAGAGTTTTCTTCGAGAAAACATCCGTTTACGAGCTCGTTTACGATGATTTTGCTGGCTGGGTTGTTGGCATATTTTTTACATTCTCTATTCTCATTCACCAAATACATACATATGTGTGTGTGTGTGTGTTTTGTGCAGCAAAATATGCAACTTTTGCCCAAGTCATTCTAAAGAATTTTTATGACCATTGTAAAAGTCAACTTTGCTCTCTGTTTGTTTTTTTCTTATTTTTTTTAACTTTTTTATTTATGTATTTTTTTTTGCTTCAGTTTTGTCTTTTTGAATTTGTGTTTGTGTTACGTTTGCATTTTTTTTTTTCTATATTTTTTGTTGTTTTTTCTACAATTCTACATAGCGCTTGACTGGCTCTGTTGTTTCATTCATTGTTTGGTTTTGCTTCTACGTCTTTTGGAATTTCGTTAAGTTGCCGCAAACGTTTACTTAAAACCGAAAGGCAAAAATGCTTTTTCCTCTTTTCTACCACATTTATGAATATTTTTCTAATGGTTTTTCCATTTTGTTCCTTGTCACATATTTATTTATATTTAAATGTGCTTCACTTTTGTTTTTTTTTTTCTTTTATTCCTTATTATCATGTCAATAATTTAGAATTTGCATATTTATGACGTCAATTGTTGCTTAAACAGAACAATAACCGCTTGTCTGTATTTAAATTTCCAAGTGGCACTTGTTGTCAAGCGCGATTCTGCGTTGGTTTTTAAGGCTATTACTATTTTCGGTGTTAGCACTGCTTGCCAAATAGACAACATCAAAGTCCTTAACGGTTTCAGAACCCAAATCGTCACACGAACTAAATTACATAGCACTAGCTGTAAGGTTTTGAAATCGACAGGAGGGTATCTAACTGCATTTCACTTGCATGCAAATTCCAACCCTTTTGTTTGTCTTCCTTCATTTTGTTGCTACTTACTTTTTATGGCGTGAGCTTTTATCTTGAAGTTTAGCATTGTAGTTATACACGTTACATTTTTCGTTGCGCTTTTTTCCTTTCTTTTATGATATTCCCTTATTGCTAGCGCTCGCTGGCTGCTGTTGTTGCGCTTTTCTTTACTTTGCTTACTCTTGTTTCGTTTTCGAAATTGCTAACTTTATTTACTTACTTTTGTGCATCCCAAAAGGCGTGTGAATACAAATTTCGTTTACATGTCAAATGCATTATTATTTGTGTTTGGAGAGGGACGCTTTAACAGCGCCCGTTCTAACCGTGCTACATTTGTATCTACCAGAGGCGGTCGCTTCATACAAGCCGAGAAGCCCGGCTTGCGTATACATTTTCGTTCATTTCATATAAAATTCTTTAAAATCTGGTTATTTTACGTTTTAAATGTGTTTACTATTTAAGTTCTCAATAATATACCCCACTGTAACATGCCCCTAAAGCCTGCTAAGAAAATAGCGCAAATACACCACCAATCCACCTCACAATGTGTATTTTGTTTGTACAGCCAATCACAGCACAGTGAGCATGCTTCATCGTTTCCACACATTAGCTTTTACGTGGCTTTCAAAACAGAATAACAGCTTGTTTTCTCGCTTTCGCTAAGGAGAAACCAATTGCTTATTTTCAGACTTAAATTGAAAAAAAAAACTAGCAAAGCACTTTTTTTTATTTTTCACATCAAATTTGTATGCGAATATGAAGCTGGCTTCGGCATTCAAAAGTTCAGTATTCACAGCCATATGCATATTTGATTTGATTTTCGTTTGCATGTAGGTACATACTTATGCACATAATTTCTCACATCTGCATGTGTATGCAAACATAAATATCAAATACCAGATTATAAAAGGGTTGATTGTGATTTTTAGCGACTATTGGCACAATATCAAGATAATTTTAAAAAGCGGTGGAAATCAAATTGGACCTCAGTTTTTCAAACACTAAAGCATCCATTTTTTAGGCAATGAGAAAATACACTTGCTACTGCTGAAATTTCCGTCGGTATAACGAAATTAAAAATATCTCTGCGCTTTCGTGTGAGATTTCCCTAGCGCCGTTTTTATATTTAAGAATTATGTAAATACGAAATTTTTTATTTTAAAAATGTTCAGAGTAAAATTGCAAAATCAAGAAAAAACAATTTTAATTTAAAAATGTTTATTTTTATTTTAAGCACTATGAGATTTTTAAGGAAAAACTTTCGTTTTTATTGCATTAATTTTAATTTTTAATTTAAACATGTTTCTTTTTAAATCCTAAATACATTTTAATTTAAAAAATTTAATTTTTAATTTAAAAATTTTCATTTATAAAATAAAAATCACTTGGTTTAAAACGTGCATAATAAAAATAAAAATTTTATTTTTGATTCCTTTTCTCTGAGTATACAAACAAAAAAATGTGTATCAGGAAAACAAAAATAAAAAATACATATAAAAAAAAAACAAAAAAAATAAACGAGAAAAAACGATCTTCAAATACCCGAATTGTTCAAATGCCCGTACAAACATACGCGTAATAAACAAACAAACGAGCGTTCGAGCATTGAAAAGCATGTATTCGGGCCTCTCGAAAATGTTAAAAAGAAATCGAGAACTCTAAATCAAAGTCAATGACGGAACGCAATCAGACTTTTATATAATACAGCAAAGGAAATTACATAAATGGCTAATAGTTATGCTTCACACATAGGCTTGCCCAGGCAATTTATGCTAGGTCCGCCACTGGTATCTACCCTGTAGGGTATCGGCTAAAAAAATTAACGTAGCGTAACGATTGTTTTTCATTAGCACTGTTAGACTATGGAATTCTATTCCCGAAGCAGTGAAATCTGGGCTTAATAAAGGAAATTTTAAAAGTTCGTTACTAAAATATTTCAGTGGTGCTGATCTAACTCCTATGCTCTGACCTCAATTAACCTGGCTGATTTCTTCATCCATCACTTTTACTTATTTTCCTATCGTTCTCTGGCTAAATATAAAATTTTTGTTATAGTTTTAACCTTTCTATTAGTAGATGTAAGTAAAATTATAAAGAAAACAAAATGTATAGACACTAGAACGTACGTATGTACAGTTACTAGAATTTTCCTCTTTGATGTACATATAAAAGACTGTGTTCTTAGTTGTACAAGTCCTAATGAATAAATGAAATGAAACGACAAAAAAAATCTCTAATTCCGAACTAGGTCGCTTCTGGTGCATTCTTCGCCACTGCTAGTACGAGCTAAATCTCTTTTGCACATGTTAGCAACTGGCGGATTTAACACGGCTATGTCCTAGGCGGTGTCAATTGTCACTCTCTGCACTACATTTTCGATAGTTCCGAACTAGTACTAAATTCTGCAGTTTACACTAGTTCGTTTATTGGCACAATTTCGATAGTGATGAACTAGCTACAAGTACCTATAAATTCTACAGTTTTACATCTGCCGGTTAAGTGCAGCATTTGACACACTTCTTGCAAGTGGTGCAATGGCACACTGGCTAACGCGTGTGACAATCAAACTGGTGAGCGCGGGTTCGAATCCTGTCGCTGTTGAGGCAGATGATAATTCTAGTTTTTTATTTCTTTTTTTTATTTACTAAATAAAAATGTAAAAAAAATTCAAAAAGTAATAAGATAAAAAAAAAATCAGAAAAGCATAATCAGGCTAACATTTCATTTCATTAATTGAAGATGTTAATTGTACTCTTTATACGATATGCCTCACTAACAATCTGAGAATTGTAGAAATATGAAAACCAGACGGCAGATGGAAGAACGAAAAAAAAACATGAAATTTTTGCCAATTGGAAATTGCATACAAACCAAAGTGTGCCTTATAATGGTGACTCATTTCACTCCTTCTAAACTGGTGAGAGTCTAACTACAATGGAGCTAGTTACTTTTGTACACCTTTTCGCTAGTTCGGAACTAGAAATTTTGCTCACTAGTTATTGAGTTCCCTGCAGGGTATGTTTGCATTTGTTTTTATGTGTGCGTGTGTGTGTGACGTGTTTATGCAAATTGTTGATTATCCAGGTCAACATGTCAGTTGTAGTATTTTGCAATCGCAATTGCAATATTTGCCACCAGCGCGCGGCGGCGGTTGCTTGATAAATTGCGGTTTGTTAGTGTTTATTTGAGAGTGTTGCTTTGTTTCGCTGGATTTTGCAGATCTCCAGTTCATTTGTTATCTAGCTTTTACAAGTTGTACCATTTGATACCTCCGCACTTGTTGACAATGACACTTAACTCTATGAAGCAAAGAAGTATGAGACCATAAACACTATGACACTTGGATGATTATTGTTTAGTACACGGAAAGAAATGTGTATACTTGAATCAAGAAAAATGCTTTCTTGAACTCAATTTAGAAAATTTTTAGGGAAATAAGAAAAATTGACTTAATTATTACTGGAATTAAGAAATTGAGTTTTCCAAAAATGAGACAATTATTTTCTTATTCAAGAACACTAACAAAATCTATAGAAAAAGTGTTGAAAAAAAATTTTTAAATAAATAAGAACATGTTTTCTTAAATTTACTTAAATGAAGAAAATCTTTTTGCTGATATCAAGAAGAATTTAAGAAAATTGTGTTTCGATGAATTGGAACATCAAAATACAGCAAAAAAAAATTGAAAATAAATAAGAAAACGTTTTCTTGAGCGAAGTAAAATTTTTCTTGCTCAATTTGAACGCCAAAGCTCTCTGAGCATATCAGCAAACTACAGCAAAAAAAAAAAATTGAAAATAAATAAGAAAACGTTTTATTGAGCGAAGTAAAATATTTCTTACTGAATTTGCATTTCCAAAGTAACATGTATGTTCTTTCATTTGCCATCCGCTTTGCATATTTCTGAATATTTCTGCAATTCTCAGATTGTTAGTGACGCATTTGGTATAAGGAGTTCACTATTTGCATCTTCATTTATATATATTTAAATGTTGTCATTTCAGTGAACAAGTCCTAGAAAAATAAGGACTAGTTGACTAATTATGGTTTTCTAATCCCTCATGATTAGTTTTCATTTTCCCTATTTTTTACGTTTTTAATATTTTTAGAAAATTTTTACTTGATTTAATCTATTATATAAAAATGAATGTGTGTGTGTGTGTGTGGTTGTGTGTGTGTGTGTGTGTGTGTGTTATTTATGGACTCCCAAAGTAATCAACCGATCTTTATGAAATTTTCACAGTAGATTCATATGGTATATGCGCTGGTGATAGGGTATACAGACTTTCGGAAAAGTGGGAACTTCCCGGAATATGGGCCCAAATGTGGACCCAGAGTGACCCAGCAAGTCTTTGAGCAATATTGGTATCAAATGAAAGGTGCTGAACAGGCCTTCAACATAGAGTTATTTTCATTGCGATGCCTAGGCCGGGTCCCGAAATATGGGTCAAAACGTGGACCCGGATGACCCCTGAATATTTCCGAGCGATATTGGTAGCAAAGGAAAGCTGTTGAGGAGGACTTCAACAAAAAGCTCTTTAAATAGTTACACCTAGGCTGCTCTCCAAGATATGGGTCAAAGAATGAACCGGAATGACCCCTGAATGCTTCCGAGCGATATTGGTAGCAAATGAAAGGCGTTGAGCAGGGCTTCAACCTACAGCTTTCCCAGAAATGGCTCAAATAGTGGGCCCAGATGGTGATGGATGGTCTCGGTAATGTAAAGATAAAGGTAAAGGTAAATGTAAAGGTAAAGGTAAAGGTAAAGGTAAAGGTAAAGGTAAAGGTAAAGGTAAAGGTAAAGGCAAAGGTAAAGGTAATCGTAAAGGTAAAGGTAAAGGTAAAGGTAAAGGTAAAGGTAAAGGTAAAGGTAAAGGTAAAGGTAAAGTTAAAGTTAAAGTTAAAGTTAAAGGTAAAGGTAAAGTTAAAGGTAAACGTAAAATTAAAGGAAAGGGAAAGAGAAAGGTAAAGGTAAAACTAAATGAAAAAGAAAGAGAAAGGGAAATGTAGAGGGAAACCCTCATTATAACATACAAATTTTTTCGTCGCTGCGAAGCGGGACGGGTATCTGCTAGTACTTAATATTTTCTTATTTACTTAAGCTCGTATAAGAAAAGTTTTACTTGCAACAAAAAAATTATTTCTTAATTATTTATTTCTAAAATCAAGAAAAAAACACTTACCGCAAGTAAATTATTTCTTATTTATTTAAAATCCAATTTTACTTGAAGCAAGAAAATGTTTTCTTATTTATTTAAAATCCTTTTATATGTTAATAGAGCTTTTTGGCCGGTCGAAAGAAAAGCAAACGAAAAGTTTCTTTTATTCTCCTACGCGTTTCGGCGTTGTCATCGCCTTCCTCAGGGAGTCTAATTTATTTGAAATTGTAAAAATTAAAAAGTACACAACACATTAATATTTAAATAATTACAATTAAAATTGCTTGATAAAATACATACATACATATAGTGTAATTTAGAAAACATTAAGACGACATTTAAAATGACTTACATTTAAAATATTTAAAATACACTTCACATCACAACTATAATCAACATACGTCTACTACA
This sequence comes from Urophora cardui, assembly GCA_960531455.1. Taxonomy (NCBI): domain Eukaryota; kingdom Metazoa; phylum Arthropoda; class Insecta; order Diptera; family Tephritidae; genus Urophora; species Urophora cardui. The sequence goes on along the minus strand of OY482672.1, from coordinate 64,490,229 downwards.
TAAATATTGCACTTTTTATCTCCTATTGTCATTCGTTCTCGTTATTGTTGCTCTGTAGGCGCCACTTATGTTGTCAACGTCTTCCTTAAAGTTCATTGCGTTTCTTATTCGTTCTTGTATGCGCAGACTTTCCAGTGTCAATCTTGTTTTTGTTTGTCCCTCTATGTCCAATATTCTTGCATTGTCAAAGTCTGCTGTATGTCCCGTATTCGTTAAGTGTTGCGCTAATGCTGTTGTTGATTTTTTGTTTCTTACGTCTGTTTTATGTTCTCCTATTCTAACACCTAGTGTACGTTTTGTAGTACCTATGTACGTTTGGTTACAAATCTCATCTTTATTACCTTTGCATCTAATTTCATATACTACGTTGTGTTGTTGTTCTTTATTAATTTTGTCTTTTGTCCCTGCAAAAAATTCGATTAATCCGGGACGTGTTCGGGATCAATCGCAAGGGAGCATGCGACTAATACAATTTTACATCCCTTTATATGGAGTGAATTGATCGCATTTGTTCGAGCATGTCCTATGAAGAGACTAATTGTTCAACTTGTATACCCGAACGGGTACCAATGTAGATTAATCACTAACATACCGAACGGGTACAAATGTAGATCAATCGCTTTCATCCCGAACGGGTACGAATGTAGATTAATCGCTTTCATCTCCAACGGGTACAAATGTAGATCAATCGCTTTCAGCACGAACGGGTACAAATGTAGATTTTTCCTTAAAAAATTGTAAATGTTCATGCATATTTAAATAAAGATTATATGAGGAGGTCCATAACAAAACGCAATAATTCCACTTTTCAAATTTTTTGGGTTTTTAACTAAATCCAATTCTACGCATTAAAACCTATGTAACCATTGCTATAAAACATACCAAAGGTCTATAATTTTACAGTTATTCAACACCAAAAATATTAGTTCAGACCAAAATGAAACATTTCCATATCTATCCAATTAAATTAATTTTATTTTTATGGTTGTTAGAAATATTCTTTGATTAAACTACCTTTGTGAATAACTACTTTGCATTTAATATTGTAAACACATTTGCTAATTCTTTTTATGCTAAATATTTTGAGAAAACTTTGGCGAACAGTGGTCCAAAATATCTGAGTTGTAGTATTATACCAAGATATATTTAGATCAGCAGGGAAATAGTGCCAATGGAACAGATGATATAACTTTATGTGATTGTTTGGAGGAGGACACTGCAATGAAAGTGTAATATAATGTGAATTTATTGTAATACATACTTGTATGTTAATATAGTGATTTAAATGCAATAAAAACCGTTGATATAAAACAGTTTTTAATTTTCCTATAGAATATGTATAAGCAATTAAAATAAAAAAAAAAATATTTAAAGCAAAAAGCCAAAATTCCAAACCTAGTTTATATCAAAACGCAACATTTCCATACATGTTCAGAACAAAATGAAATAAATACTATTGGACGGACCAAAACGCAACATTTCCATATTTTTAATCTAAATAACTTAAAAACTAATTGCCAGACAAACATTTTTTTTTTATGATTTGTATTGTTTTTAGATAACTATTAAACTACAACAACAGTTTAAAAAAAATATATATCCTATTGACTTAAATTAGTTTTTTTCGTTTATCCAAAAAATTGTTTTGGTGGAATTATTGCGTTTTGTTATGGACCTCCTCATATAATGTTTTACTTTTGTAAAAAAATCTCAATAAATAAATTTAAAAAATTGTAAGTTTTGAGTATGCATTATATGAGCGTAATGTAAAGGATTTTTTCAAAGGATATTTTAGGCAACATTTTGTTAAAATTGTTATTAAAAAAGGGTGTTCAATTCGTTTTACCGGTTATTCTACAATTTTTTAAATACATTGCATATTTTTGTACACTGTCTACATTTAAGGAATCTAGATTTGTACCCGTTCGGAATAAAAGCGATTAATCTACATTTATACCCGTTCGGGATGAAAGCGATTAGTCTACATTTATACCCGTTAGGGAGCAATTGGTCTACAATTAGTCTACATTTATACCCGTACGGGAACAATCGGGGACTAATTGTGGACCGATTGTTCTCGAAAGAGATCAATCGCGGACAAATCTCTTTCGGGATTGATCGCACATTTTTTTGCAGGGGTCCTACTAAATATTTTATTTAGTGTGTGTAAAGGCTTGTGTGCAAATATAAGTTTATCGTTTGGTATACATTTCTTTAAGTTTTTGTTGTCTGTTAACCCCTGTATATATGTCACTCCTCTAAATATTTTGTTTGTGTGTTTGTTCGTTGTTTCTACGTCTATTGTGTTCGTTGTTTGCATACGTTTTGTTGTTGTTATCCATCTCGCTATTATTTTTGTTGGATAACCATTATTGTGTAGAATGTTTTTGATTTTCTTTTCATTGTCATTTATGAACGCCTGGTCGCTCAGTGCGTAAACCTTCTTTATAAAGTTTATTGATGTGTTTTCTTTTTGGGTCCAGGGGTGGTTAGAATGATAATTGATCATCCTCGAGGACGCTATTGGCTTCGTGTACCAATTAGTCAAGAGTTTGTTATTTACTTTATGGATTTCTATTTCTAGGAAGGCTATTTTGTTATTTTTTTCTTTTTCTGCAGTGAATTGAATCCGTTTATGTTGTGCATTAAGTACTGTCAGTATGTCTTCATATTTCGTTATGTATTTGATATTTATGTCTTTACTTTTCAGTTCGCCTATGGCGTCGTCAAGAATTTGGTCCATAACAATGTCGGCAATCGTAGGTGATAGGGGATTACCCATAGGCATACCATGAATCTGTTGGTACACCGCCCCGTCATAAATAAAGTAATTATTGTCTCTTAAGCAGAAATCTATAATGTCAAGGAATTGTTTTCTCGAAAGGTTGGTTTCTTTGTGTAAGGATGTCCATTTCTGCATAATTGTCCGTATTGCTAGGTGCACTGGGATATTGGTGAAGAGGGAAATTACGTCAAATGATATCAGTATTTCATCTTTTTCTATTGTCAAGTCTTTTAACTTATTTTTTAATTGCAACGAATTCGAAATATTATAGTCCTTGGAGATTAATTGTTTTAAAATTTGTCCTAGGTATTTAGAGAGTTGGAGGCACGGTATATTGGTAGAGGCAGAAATAGGTCTAAGAGGTGTGTTTTCTGTGTGGATTTTCGGTAGTCCATATAGTCGTGGGGGTATAGCAGCTGTGCAAGTCAATTTATGTTTCTCTGTAATATCAATACTGCCATGTTTGTATAAGTCATTGACTATGGTATTGTTTTTCCTCATTAATTTTTGCGTGGGATCTACTCTCATGGTTCTGTATGTGTCTTTTTCGTTAAGGAGTTCTATCATTTTGTTTTTGTACTCTGTATTGTTCATTAGTACTGTCTTGTTACCTTTGTCAGCGTTTAAAATAGTGATCGAGTCCTTGTGTTGGTGTATTAGTTTTTTGGTGTCTTCAAAAACTTTAAGTATAAATTTATCCTTATCACTATTCTTAAATTTACTCCTAAAAGACTTAACTCTAGAAGCTATGTTGCATCTTGCCGTGTCTTTCTCCTTGTCTTCATTTATTGTTTGTATCCCTTGTTCTATTTCTGCGATCAATTTTATCGGTGACATTGCTTTATTCGTTGTGGGTAGGGCAAATTTGTTTCCTAATGAGAGGAGCCATCGTGCCTCCCTAGGAATTGTTAAGTCGGTGTTATTGACAAGCCAGTCACCATTCATTACGAAACCATATTTATCAAATTTGTTGTCTATTTGTGTTTTTAATTTCTTATTTAAGTTGTTATTCGTGTTAGTCGCAATGCAGTTTAGGAACTGTTTTTGGTGTTTTTCTACCGAATCATAATCATATTGATCTAGTTTAGTGGTTAGATCCTTTCTAATATAGTTGATGCTGGTTCGAATTATTTTAATTTGGATATTGGCCTCCTTTATTTCCAAGTTCAATATTTTTGTGATGAAGTTCTGTTAAATTTTCTGTAATTCCCTTTTTGTTGTGTCTAATTTAAAGCTATGTTTGAAGTGGTTCGTTTTTCCTTTCAGGTGTGGTGGAATTACCCCATAACCTTTGCACTCTAGCAAAAATTTTAACCTTTGTTGTTGTTTAGCCAATTTTTTATGGGTTTTGTTATATTGTTTAATTATAAAGCAAGTGCTTTCGTCATATTTGAAACGTATGTATGAAAGAAGTGCCAAGTTAAAATCCATTTTTGCTTGAAGTGAGAAAACTTTTTCTTATTTATTTAAAATCCAATTTTACTTGAAGCAAGAAAATGTTTTCTTATTTATTTAAAATCCAATTTTCTTGGATTTTCTTGATATTAAGATATTATTTTCTAAGTTCAAAATCAAGTCTAATTTTTCTTGTCTCGGCATTGATTCTAGTAAAAAAATTCTTTCCGTGTAACAAATGACCACCTACTTCAGATGATCTTGATTCTATAATGTCTTTAACGCCCAATAAAATCTAGTATCAGCCTTGAAATCCAATGAAGATTCAATAAGAGACGACGAACAAGTCATTCTCTTTAAATCGCTCATCGTACGAGCAGGTACTCTTCCTCATATGTGGCGCCCAATCATGGATGGGTATCAACATCAGATGAAAGAAAAGTTCTTCGGAAGATTTGTGTACCGTTATGAAGATGATTTTCATTGGATAGCGTTGTTTACTCGGTGGGTCCCATGTCCGATGCACAAGCCGCACTGTGGGAGTTATATTGATTGCAAAACGTTTATATAGCTAGCCGCTTGCTCCAAGACAGACATCCGCTCATAGCCTCACCATCTGGTGAACAGACGCTGCGTTTATTCCCCACAACAAGCCCTTAAATCGAATAGGACGAAGTGGTCATGCCGAGTTGTTGCCTTGGCACTTTAATTTACCACCAAACGAATGTTCGGTAGCGGTAAAGGACTCTGCGAGGAATTTGTGAGATTCTTGCTCCACATGCGAAATAATCGCTCTGGCCATCTTCAGGTGGATGGCAGTTAGACACTTTCCCTTTCTAAAGCTGGACTATGCAATACCAGCCTTTTGTTGGGATAACAAATTCTCCACAAGAATCCCGGAGAGGAGCGAGTGGAAGAACTTAGGGGATCCCGACCCTAATACACTGCACCTTTACACGGACGGCTCTAAATTGAACAATAGAGTTGGAAGTGGGTTTTTCTGCGAAAAGCTTCATCTGAAAGTAAGTTTGCGCCTACCTGATCACTGCAGCGTCTATCAGGCTGAGCTCATAGCCATATGGGAAGAGCTCGTCGCCTGACAGATCTGCCAGACATAAATTCTATCAAAATCTTCTCTGACAGCCAAGCTGCCATAAAATCCTTACAGAGTAACAATACTACATCTATAGTTGCAATGAAATGTAGGGAGTCTTTGAACAAACTAGCCGAAAGGTGCGACCTGAACGTCATTTGGGTTCCAGGCCATAGCAACGTTCGGGGCAACTGCATTGCAGATGAGTTAGCAAGGGAAGGCACAAGCTTGCAGGATATCACATCTGCGACATGGGTTGGCCCCCCGCTTAACTCATGCAAGCATTGGTTGAGATCTCGCTCCATTGAACAGGCTAACGCTAGATGGGCCAAGGAGTCAACTTGTGTGATTTCTAGGCAAATCTGGCCTAGACTGGATGAGGCTAGGTCTGTATCGGTGCTGCATCTGAATCGGCTCTCTATAGGTCCGCTGGTGGGACTTCTAACAGGCCATTGTCTTATGGGCACTCACGCCTCTCGCATGGGCCTATATAAAAACGACTTCTGCCGCAGCTGTAGGGACGTGGAGGAAATAGAGTGTTGAGCACTATCTATGCCACTGCCCCGCACTGTCGCTATCCAGGTACCGCTTCCTCCATAAACACTTTTTCGAGTGCCTGGCGGAGATGGAAAATGCAGGGACACTAGATTTTCTGCGCTTCATGAAACAAACGCGCTGGTTTAGCTTCACGGGCATCTAATCTTATCATACTTTTGAATCTAATTTTTCCGGAAAGGTTTGTAAATAGGGATAAGGAAGCTAGGGCTCCCGTGTGGTATCACAATGGGCCACCTCGGCCTAAGTGTGTCCCCGCTTTCATGAATTGCGGAGACAGCCACCTCAACCTAACCTAACCTAACCTAGACACTTTCCCTACTTACGTGGACTTCTTACACACGCAAACATCCGTGTCTATTTGGGAACAGCATTAACACCAAAAATAATGTCAGCACGGAAATCCAACGAAGAATCACTCTTGCCAATAACTACCGCTTTGGACTAAGTAGGCAATTGAAAAGTAAATTTCGCCCCCTCGACGACTAAAAATCACGCTCTACGGGAAGCTCATCGTTCGAGTCCTCATGTACGGCGAGGAAGCATGGACAATGTAAAATTCAGATGAGATGACACTTCAAGTATACGAGAGAAAAATTCTTCGGAGGATTTATGGATCTTTGCGCGTTAGCGAGGGCAAGTATCGCCGGAGATTTATTGAGGAGGTGTACAAGCTTTACGCAGACATCGAAATTGTTCAGCGAATAAAAATCCAGCGGATGCATTGGGCAGGGCATGTCGTGTAAATGGATGAAGCTGCTCCGGCGAAGAAAGTATTTCTATCGAAACCCGCTAAAGACAGAAGAAAATGGAGGCATCCACTGCGTTGGGAAGATCAGTTAAAGACTGACTCATCCTGCCTTGGTGTTTCCAAATGGCGACATGCTACACGAAATAGAAACGACTAGATTCGGCGATTAGGCGTCAATTAAGAAGAAGAATTAGGACTTTTCGACGTATTTCAGCGACTAAAACTTGAGAACAAGAATAATAATACAATGGCGCTATTATAACTCTGATGAGTTTTATGGCCGAGCTTCTCTCCCAATTCGAGGTGTGCTCCTTTTTGTTTTTCCTACTAATTGGGTGGACCTACAGTTTTATGCCGGCTCCGAACGGCGAATGCATTTTTTGTGAGAAGCTTTTTCATGGCAGAAATACTCTCGGAGGGTATGCCGCCCATTGCCGAGAGGTGGCCGCTGCTCTTAAAAACCCAATAATTGGATTTTTACTGATTAGAAATTTTTTTTTGGTATTTGCTCGGACTGGGGTTTGAACCCGAGACCTCTGGCATAGCAGGCGAGCACTCTACCCACTGCAGCACAGCGGCCACAACAAGAATAGGCCTTTAAAATAAGATCATTGAGAAATCTAATTTTCTAAGATTGTGCATTTTCAAGTTTCATTTCTATCATGCCCCTCAATTTCAAAAAAAAAAAAAAGCAAAAACTTACAGATGATTGTTGATTTAACTGTGGGAATTTTTTTTTTCAGAGTAGATCTACATATCTGTATAGTTACCTAGATCCTCTTTTTCCACTTAATTACAATAAAATCTACTCCGATATAAGGAATCAATCCAAAAAAAAGAACAAAATCAGGCAATGAAGCAACCTCCAAAGGACTTTGACTACTTTGCTCATTAAACCTTCAACTCGCTCGGAAAGTTGCCTAAAACTTTTTCTTATTCCTGCTCTCTTTTTCTTCATTTCACTAACACAAGCTTTGCCAACTACTTCCAAAAACAATATTTTCGAACCTTATTGAAAATGGCTTCATGGCCACTTAGCTTCATAAACACACCGACATAAAACAACAAGAAAGCAACAAAGCGCTGTTGGCAAAATACCTAAAAAAAAACGAGGTGGCAATGCACATTCAATTAAGCGAAAATTTTTCGCCCAATGCACCGCCACCACCGCCACTCATCCACTCAGTTTGAGCAAGCGGATATAATTTAATTTGTGCTGGGTAAATTTTTTAAGCAAATAAAGTAAAAAAATGCAAAATGCAGCAACAACCCAAACAAACAAAGGAGGAATGACCGCATCAACCACAAAACAGCAGGCAATGAGAACGAAAAAAAATGGCAGTGAAAAGCAAATTCCGCTACTGCTTTTTTATTTTCATTTTTTTTTTTGCATTTTTTTTTCGCATTTTTTTCTTTTGTATTTGCTCATTTTTTAGTTTTACACCATTTGTACCCCCTTTTTTGTAAGGCCTCTGTTGAAAACTGCCCACGCTTTGGCGTTGTCGGATCAATATTATACAAACACCTCATCCTCGCCGGTGTCGCTGTTTGTGCAACGTGCATAAATGCAAATGAATTAATCCGCAACATAGACATTTAATTACAGGCGCCCGCACAAGGGAAGTATTGCTTACAAACAGTTGAAAAAAAAGATTAAAAATAAATGAAAAAAAGAAAAGTAGACATAAACACGAGCCGCTACAATTAAAATTTGTAGAAATAATAAAAACAAAACAGGAGATCAAAGAGATTTTATTCAGGGACCGTAACGGTTATGAGTGATATCCAAAAAGTTTATTTTTAACGATTATTTTCTGAGTTTTATTTTTTGCTCAGAAAATAAAAGTTTTTTCTTGAGTTTTATTTTTCGATCAGAAAATAAAAGTTGCTTTTTGAGTTTTATTTTTAGATCAGAAAATAAAAGTTATTTTTTTAATTTTATTTTTCTGCTCAGAGAATAAGATGTTTTACAGTTTAATTTTGGCTGGAATTGTAGATTTCGTCATATAAATAGGTAAAGTATATAAATAAATTTTTAATTTTTTTTATTTATAAACATTACCTACGTATTAATGTGGCAAAGTCGACAGCTGCAGCTAAAATTAGACTGAAGAAACTTTTATTTTCTGGGCAAAAAGATAAAACTCAGAAAATAACTTTTATTTTCTGAGGAAAAATAAAACTCAAAAAAAAACTTTTATTTTCTGATCGAAAAATAAAACTAAAAAAAAAACTTTTATTTTCTGATCGAAAAATAAATCTCAAAAAAAAAACTTTTATTTTCTGATCGAAAAATAAAACTCAAAAAAAAAAAACTTTTATTTTCTGATCGAAAAATAAAAGTAAAAAAAAAAAAAAAAAAAAAAATTTATTTGCTGAGCGAAAAATAAAACAGAAAATAATGATTAAAAATCAATTTTTTTATAAAAATCGAAAAAATAAAAGTTAATGCACCTAGAGGTAGTCTGCGTTACGGTGATTACATCTGTGTACTTCTTTCTCGTTTAGCATTTCTCCTTCAGTATGATTTTTTAGTCAACATTTAAAAAATAACGATTATTTGCAATCCCCGATTTTATTGATAATACCGAATGTAAAAAAAACAGCGGATAAAAGAATTAAATATTGGTCAGTGGCCAGTGAAGGTCTAGAGTGCAGGTAATGAGCTCACATTATAAGGAGGATATGCACTTAAGTACATAGATGAGTAGCAAGACTTCGATGAGACTTTGATTTTATTGACAAGTCTACGATAATACATAGAGACGAAGAAAAAGTGAATAAAAAAATGCTCAAATCGATAGCCGGCAGTACTTGGGGTAAAAGACAACGAAGCCTTACTCACAAAACATTAAGAAATCGGTCGGCCGATTATAAACAATGTATTGCCGGGAACTTGCAGAACGCAATGGACAAGGCTACGCACCTTAAACAGTCACGGTATACCTCATGATGTCGCCGTTACACCATCTATACTACGAGACGCAGATAGTGCCTGTAAAGGAAGATAACCTCTTGCTCAATAAGAAATTCTTGTTGGGATGCCAACGCGAAAAAGAATATCAAGCTAAAAGCTAAACAAGACTTAATAACTGCTACAAAAGCATAAACAGATTGGAGATCTATGCAAATATTTAAAAAAAAATTTAAGGTCCAGTATAATTTGGCTATTTATTTTAGCACAACGCTTTTTAAATAAAGAGATCAACTCAAAAACGCTTAAAATTAAAGTTTAATATGAAAAATGTTTACAAACTATACACAGAATTGCCCAACACTTGCCCACAGTGCAGACGGAGTCTGGCCAAAACAACACAATACAAGCAAATTAAGTTGAGTAAATCAAATCAAATTACGAGCTGTGGAGTAATAACCACAAAATGGATTTAGTGGTCCAACGATATATGTATATACAATTAAAGCAATACTGCACGGCATAGTTAGGAGCACTAAAGCTTAGATAGGCAGGATATTGATGAATTGGAATTGAAAAAAGTGAGAGAAAAAGTAACGAATGAACTTAAATGTAGAAAACTAGTTGTAATTGCAATAAAGCCGGTCCAAATTAATATATAAACATTTAATCAATACTAAGTAATTTAAAAAAAATCCTGCAAATCCAAAGACTTGCAGCTAAATGAACAATTTTCCGCAGTTGAAATGTGTCCAACAATGCCCCGCTGTTGTTTCAAAAGTGCGAGCGATGTTGATTCAAATAGTTTCGTATCTAAGTCAAAAACGGTAACTATTGGATCATCAAATACTACTTTCGCCTTTAAGACTTAAAGCCCGTCTCCACATAACTTGTTTCACCAACAAAACATTTAGCAAAACATCTCGCTAAATAACCCGTCTCCACGTGGCTGATCGTGATTCAGTTTAACATTTCTCTTTCTTGCTCTTCTTAAATGTTTGTATGTTTGCTTATATTTTGCGTTTTTGTTTTGGCCTGTGTGAGATTTCGATAGATTTTCGATACAAAATTAGAGAAGACATCGATATCATCCAGGTTGGCAAGATGATTCAGAATGAAACAGTGTTTCAATCTTCACTCGCTCTCAGAAATTTGTATGGAAATTGGCGAGTTTCGGCACTGGTTTGCGTGTCGAAACAAGATTGAGAGAGAAAATGCAGAAAAAAAGAGCGAAACACGTTATGTGGAGACATGGTATTATAGTTTGAGTTAACAACATATTCTCTCCATCCGGGTCCCAACTATAAGTATCTATGAAGCCTCCGCTTGTTCGTCTCTTCCCAACTTCTTCGCCTTCACTGCAGTGTTTTCTGTTTTATATTCTGCTCCGGATTCGAACCATGACAACTTTTCATCTTCTCTCCATCCGGGTGCTAACTACAAATATCTCTATATCCTCCTCTTGTTCTTCCCTCATTATCTTCTTCTCTCCTTCTTTGTCCTTACTGCAGTATTCTTTATATTATATTTTCCTCAGGATTCTAACCCTAACATCAACCTGAAATTCAATATTATATAGAATTGTAGTGATCCTTTTATACTTCCCTATTCCGAAAAAGAATCTATGAATTATATGAATCATGTTAAAACCAATTTTAATAAAATTGATTCTCGTTAGTGTTTTTGTTGGATTTCTCGCAAAAAAAAATGTTTTCTCACAAAAAAAAATTTAACAGCAAGAGAGTTTTTTAATCAACCACGCCCGTTGGTTCAAAAACTTTTTACAGTAAAAACAAATGCTTTTGCTGTTGAATCAAAGACGGAGGTTTAACAGCAGAAAGCTGTTGGTTTAACTCTGTTTTTTTTTTTTTGTTTTTTCGGTGTACGATGGCTACGGTGACCATAAATTTGTATTAAAAAAACAGAACATTTTTTTTTTTATTAATATGAACAAAAAATATTCACAAACATGAATCACATTTCACTAGCTTTGATTTCAATCAAGTATTAGGTACATAACCAATTAATAAATATATCAAATTACTGATATTTTTCTGAGGCATAAATTTGTTTAAGTACATTTTCCTCATTTTGTAAGTTAATTCATAAATTCCAAGCAATTAAAATCATAGTTACATCTAGTTATTAAAATAGATTTCACAGTCTCAATTTGATTTTTTGATTTTTCATCAGTCCATATATTGTTTAAAATTGAAAACATCCTTTCAGTGGGAGCATTTGAACCCGATAAACATAAATTGAATTCTACTATTTTTAAAATATTTTTAAAAGATATAGCATTTTTTTTTAAATGTTGAAATATTTCAACCCATTTCATATCGAATAGATTTCCCCCTTTCACCCATTCCTTCAGTTTGTTTGGAGTCACATAATTCTTAATACATGTCAACACATCAAATAATTCGCTGTCATTAATTTTAGTCTGGGTTATCTTTTCCGAAATATAAAACAAATTTCTTTCAACATCATGCCAAGATGGAACTGTACGCAAAAGTACCCATTCCATCACTTCGAACTCTTTATACGCTTGGTCCCACTGATTTAAATAATCAGCGCAATTAATGTAAAAACGTTTTGCGTGATATTTTATTTTACTTAAATCTACAGTTCCTGACATTTCCAACTCTGAAACTATTTCCTTCATCATTAGCGGTAAAAAAATGCCATCTCTTCGTTCTGCGATTTTTAATTTAAGGTCTTTTATTAGTAAAGCAACTTCTATCATACAAATATTTTGCGATTAAATTTGAGTAATGCAGTTATGAAAAAGAGATGCTTGGCAGTGGGTAAACAGAAGCCACATTTCTGATGTTGAATTTGTCTGTAATTTATGCCGAAAATACAAAAACTACTAAACTTACCTCAATGTGAACATGCTTCTGAAACAGCTGATTATTGTGATTGCTAAGTGATATCGATAGGAACCTACATTTTGATCAGAAAATGGTTGCCGCTGTAAACCATTTTTGATTTGCATAGTGGATAAAAACCGAACATTTTAAAAGAATAGAACAATTTGTTGGTTTTCAGAGAAAAAAAAAAATATGCAGAACAAGCGCCTGAAAAACAGAACTGTTCTGCTAAAAACAGAACGGATGGTCACCGCAACGATGGCACAGTATCTACATAACTACCTGTCTGACCCTACATGCCATTTTGTTTTTTCGGCCAAAGGCGCTTGTACGCTTTGTCCTCGAGCTCTCGCTATAGCTCTAGCTATCCTTCTCCCTCTCCCTTTCACCATCTTCGTATTCCACATTTGTAGTTTCTAAAAGAAACTGAACATGCAAATGTCAATTGAAACCGGAGGACCCCGTTGTCGATTTTCTAAACTATGTTTTGCTTCCAATAGTACCCCATGGCGTATGAGTAACCTCGAATTTTCTTTGAGTTGAATAAAGTAAAAAAACGAATCCCAAACAGCATATGTCTACGTTTTAGGGTATAACTCTTCAGATTTTGCAGCTAAAATTCTGAAATTTCGGATTTAGAGCGTCTATTGTAAACAAAGTAGGAAAAACAAAAAGGAGCACACCTCGAATTGGGAGAGAAGCTCGGCCATAAAACTCGTCAGAGTTATAATAGCGCCATTGTATTATATTATATTATTATTATTATTGTACACAAAGCGCTGTCAGCGAAAATTATCGATACCGGATGACTATAACATAGAGCTCGCATACCGCGATTTTGGGTTAAGCAAAAAATACTGCATTCTAGCTCTCCTATATCGGAAGATAAATTATAGTTTTAAAATATTTTTCCTATACTGTAGGTTTTGACTTATCTTTAAAAAACTTGCAAACAAATTTAATATAGATTGTACACAGGAAGAGAGAATTGCGAAAATATGCGATTTGGGACGTTCAGCCTCCATAACCGGATAGCAAGCTATATCTCGGAAACAGATCATCCGATCTTAATTCTGATTTCATATCTGGATTTAGCATAAAATGCTGCTTCAATTCGATGTGCATGCTGGCCTGGTTATTTTTTGTCGATTTTTGCTCAATTTTTATTTTCAAATATCCGGTTTGGTCCATAAAAACCACCTCAAAATTTATTTTAGACAAATATCGTGGTGTTTTCTACTCAGAAAAATTTTAGGCATCCGAATTTTGATTGCAAGATATAGGTTAGCAAATCGTCCCACCCTAATGTACATATCTATACTTTCATATTCATAAAACACTATATCAGTAAACGTCAAGCTCACTTTATCTGCGCGAACATCATCGGTTCGAAAAATATATCTGCACAACTGTGAACAATAACCTTTAATATGATATATGTACGTATGTATTACTCATTCCCAGACCTGGGTAATATCAAGTACCAGTGCGACTTGTGACAAGTAAATTTTAAAAGAATTGTACTAGTACTGGTACTTGCATTCCCAAATTTTCAAGTACTAGTACAAGTACAAGGAATTGAAAAAAAATTGAAGTTTTAGCAAATACTTCAAAGTAATTGAAAATAATTAAAAGTACTTGAAGAGAATTGAAAAATGTACTTGAACCGATTTTTCAATTCATTTCAAGTACTTGATTCGATTCAAGTACATTTTTCAATTCTTTGCAAGTACATTCAATTCTTTTCAATTACTTTGAAGTATTTGCTAAAACTTCAATTCTTTTTCAATTCTTTGTACTTGTACTTGTACTAGTACTTGAATATTCTGAAAGTACTTAGTACGGACTCATTACTTCAAGATCAAAATATAAAGTATTTAAGTACGTAATAGTCCAATTACTACTCAGTATTACCCAGGTATGCTCGTTGCGATGCGATAACGTTTAGTAGGTAGTCACTTTGGTACTAGTACAAAGAATGCCTTTGCGTATTAATAAATTGTTGCTCATACGACGTGTAGGACCTGCACAAGCATAACTTTGCTTTGGAAGTGAAAAGGTATGTAAAAGGTATGCCGCTAAATTTTGAGAGGCTGAATTATTATTTTTTTTTTATCATAAAATACTTATTTTCAATTTTTTCTGTTATTCTTTTTGTTTTGGAATCAGCGAAATTTTGATTGACGTTTACATTCAAAAGCTGTTGTGAATATGGCAAAATTTCAAATGGAAACGCACTAATTGCGAATGCATGTAATATGACAAAACAGAAATTTTTCAATTTCAAAATAGCAAACATGTTTGGGACAGGAAAAAATTCCATACATATGTAGATACCAGAGCTGTAAACTGATTCAATCATTTGCGATTCGAAATCAGTGAATTTGTTTGGTAATGATTCAATTTTTTCATTCTTGTTTCCGAATGCGGTATTGAAAATTTTAACTCAGCACTCATCCAAACGAGACATAAATTCAGCATTCAATATTTGCAATCATTGAATTTAACTCAAATGCTCATTCAGTTGATTCAAATCATTAAGTGAATGGATTCCCCATTCAGTTGCAATCATTCAGTACAAATTGTTTGAAACAACCCTCGTTGCTACAGTAACGAGCAGTTGTGTATTGTTTGATAGGCAAGAGGGGATTTCAAAACAAAGGGGTGGGGACGAAAATTTGAGCGAGTTGTGCCTGTATTAGTGAGCACAATGAGGGAAAACCCAGCAGTATTTGAGGTAAGGAGGTGCATATTCAGTAGAATATTCAATATGAAAAATACCCTGAATCCGAGTTGAAAATTCATTGCTGAAAAAACAACTGAACACGCAGTGAAGACATCAGGTGTACTGAAATATATGCTATGGAAGTTCTCCCTGCGTATTCAGGCCTTTTTTCCTACAGAAACTCTCCCTTCTCGTTCGGAAGTTTTTAGGTAGTTGATTTTCGACGCCACCTCTATATAAAAACGAAAGGGAAAGTTCAGATTTTAGAACTACATCTCTACTGAATATTCAGTAGGAAATATGTGCTGTTTTCCAGCTGATAAATACTGCTGGGAAATTATTCATTAATTGACAATTGAATTTTTTTTTGTTGCTCACAAAATTTTCCATTAACCCTATGTCTAATATTCGCTTCGCTCCCTATTATTTATCAAAAAAGCTTTAAAGACATAAAAGTAGGTAACATATCGCACCCTAAATCAAAAACTGATACAACTCAAAATTCAAAAATTTTCAGGAGAGCCAAAAAACTGTTTCTTTTTTATAGGCAATGATATGGGGAAAGGCCACGTTAAATAGTTATTTTTCAGTTGAAAAAGACTCTGATAAAAATGATTTTTTGGCAGTCGCTAGATATATATTCTGTGTACCGATTTATGCAAGAAACACGATTTCGAAAAATTTTGAGTTGTATCACTTTTTGATTTAGGGTGCGATATGTAAGTGTAGATAAATTCACAAAAATCTTCCATTTTCGATTAGATGTTTTACTAATGAATTCATTATTTTATCATAGTATAGATCTTTCCAACTCGCTGTACATATTATAGAAACATGTCCAGAACCCCACATAAGAAAGTTATGGTTAATAGGCTGTTTAAAATTCTAGAAATGGATACAATGTATGTGAATCTAGAATCATTAAAACCTTAAGTTGTGATGGGAATCACTTGATTTGAATAGACTTTTGAATGTAGGAAAAAACCAACTCGAACGACCTTCGCGACCTACAAACCGCACACACGTAAATGTTCGGGACCCCTTCTTCGTTTTTTGCTTCGTTGAACTAATTCACACTAAACTTTATTTTAGATATAAATAAGAAAATTTTAATGGGTTAATTTTCTGTATCTCACGAATTATTACCAGGGATGCCAACTTCCAGTTTCAATTTAAGAATTTTTTCGGTGGATTTTGTTTAAATTTAATTAAAAATAATTTCACGCTTAAATTGCTTATAAAATATTTAAGAAAATAAATTCTATGAAGCAGTAAAATGATCCATAAACTTCTTAATATTATAAATGGTTTAATAGCTAATTTATGTCTCTGGCCCCTGAAAATATTCAAAGATTTGGCGTTGAAATTATTTTTATTTTCTTCTGCTCTCCTCATTTAGTTAGTTATTTTATTTATTAATTTTACACAAAACCAATTCAGCTGCCAAACATGTTAATTACTCATTTATCCTATTTTTCATATCTTAAGAATATTCTGATATCGCTAGAGAACTTACATATAAAATTTTGTTGAGATATCTCAACTTACGGTACCGACAGACGATTTCATATTTCGTCGTACCATAGGAAAACTAGCACATTTAAAATTTCTGACGAAAGCTGGCAATTAAAAAATTGTGTACGAAAAGTAGCACATTTGACTTCGGCTGACGAAAAGTAGGAGTTTAAATTTTTGGCGTATGGTACGACGATTTATTCTGAGCATTTTGATTTGTACATACATATATGTATTCTAATTCGCATATACCCTTGCAATGCACTGCCAGGAGATCAAATTTGGTATATTTTTCACATATATAATCAACAATAGTAAAACTAAAAAAAAATACCCAAAATTGATATCTGCAATCAGTAGCTGTGGCAACTCTTACTCAGAAGTTTTTAAATTGCAAAAAACCACCCCATTTTACTATTTAAATTTTAAAAACTCTCAGTTTTGCCAAAATGAAGTGCACTGTGTGCGATATCAAACAAATTTTGTAGTCCAGAATTTTATTATGCTTCTATTTTAATTTAATTTCATATCACTTTAAAATAAGAAGTTGGAGGAGAAAATAAAATATCAACAAAACTTATGCACATACATATTATCGTATGATTAACACAGGAAAGAAACTAACAACAAATTTCGAAGGCAGACAATGGCTCAGCGGTTAAAGCTGTAGTAATTGTACTTCAAAGGTCGCAAGTAGAGGGATCTACGGTGAAACAGCTGTAGTTACATCCATGCTTAATAATTGGTAGCTAGTTTCTAAAAAATAAAAAATATAACATGGGCCTGTGCTCGTTAAATAAATAAATAATCAAAATTCATTTGGTTGATACCGATAGCTTTACGACTACCGTTACTATTACTGAATCACTAATTAAATACATACATATATTGTTTCCAATAAGGTTGGTTGATCAGCTGTTACTGGTACTGTTAACGCATCACTAATTTAAGCTTTATGCCGGGCTCCTCTCCCAATTCGAGGTGTGCTCCTTAACTTTTGTTTTTCCTAACAATTAGGTGGACCTACAGTTTTATGCCGGCTCTGAATGGCGAATGCATTTTTTGTGAGAAGCTTTTGATGGCAGAAATACACTCGGAGAATATGCCGCTCACTGCCGAGAGGTGATCGCTATTTCTAAAAACCCAATAATTGCGCTTTAATCAATTAGAAATTTTTTTTTGGTATTTGTCCGGACTGGGGTTTGAACCCGAGATCTCTCGTATAGCAGGCGAGCATTCTACCCACTGTACCACAGCGGCCACTTGGTGCTATACAAAATGTGCATTAAATAAAATAAAATAAAATTAGTAAATTTTAATGAAAAATTAAGCTGAGGAATCTACTTTCTGATGCCAATGTTGGAGATATTATGCGAATAGCTGTAGCAAAGAAAATATCTCCTAATAAAGAGGAGCTAAGGAAAGAAAGGTAACGAAAATGACATTTTTAATGTTTATTTCCTGTCATGTTATTTCATTATTCTTTGAATTTCGTTAATATACATATAAAATGTATCTATTAAAATCAGTTCATTCCAGATATGAATTAACAAAATATTTTTATTTTCAAATAAAAAATGTTTAAATTATATTAACAATATTTTATTGATTTTGTCACACTGTGCTCATCCTTATATCCATGACACAAATATGTACTACTAAGCACGTACGTATTCGGGGGTTTTCTGGGGGTTCCATCCCCTTCAGAAATTTAGGGATTTCCACATTAATTTTTAATACTACTGAAAATTGAATGTGGTTCTTTATTATGCCCCGATTTCTGTACCTTTTTTACGAAGAAGTTTTTTCCATAATTTTGTTTTATTTTTAATTTTGGAATTTTTCCTTGTATATTTACAAATGTAAATTTTTCTTCGATATTTAAATTTTCAACTGTGATTTTGGGTACATATTTACTTATATTCAGCCATCGTTCAAACATTTACATATGTATGCATTCAAATATGGGCGATTGCAGGATTCCTAAAAATTTACATAACTGTTTTTTTATTCACAGGGACGATATGTATAAATATGGTGAACATAAATATTCGAAAAAAATCAAGGCCCCCCCTGAAATATTTTTTTGGTGGCCTTATTTGGTTTTTGAAAGTTTGACTATAAAATTTTTTTTGGGAGTCAAGCAAAATCTTTAAATACCCACCTGTGGGATTCCATTGCAAGGGAAAACTACAATATATCGACGGCTGAGAATAAGATCGCCCTATTTCAAAAATTGTTTCAAAAATGCCCTATTCCAAAAATTGTTTTAATAACGTCCTATTTCAGATTTTGCTTCAAAAAATTTCATATATATTTCTGTGAAATAGGGCGCTTTTGAATTATTGCCTGAAATAGGACGTTATTGAAACAAATTCTGAAATAGGGCGTTTTTGAAGCCAAATCTGAAATAGGGCGTTATTCAAGCAATTTTTGGAATAGGGCATTTTTGAAACAATTTTTGAAATAGGGCGATCTTATTCTCAGCCGTCGATATATTCGTTTGAATAATGAAAAAACATATAATATATGGCTCCTCTATACATGTTGTTTCATTATTCACGCGACGATATATGGAGAAATATCTAGCTAAGATATTCACGTATACAGTATATTGACCAATATTTGAGGATGGTAAATATTTTAATCGATTTTAATATCTTAAATGATATCTCTTAAATTTTACAACTCCCTTTAGCATGCCGGTAAGTATATTTTCGTTTTCTCAATTTCTTTTTCCACTTATTGGATAGATAAATTTATCAAGTTATCTGCAATTTAATCTTTCGCTCGCATATTGTCTTTTAGTTATGGTTTCATTTTTTGTTCAAATCGAAATAAAAAGTTAGAAAAATTAACAATAGCTACCTCCAATATTACCCAGTATAATACATATACATATGTATGTACATTAGAGCGTATCGCGGTGTAGGGAGGAAAAAAAAGTTGAAAATGTCCCCCCCCCAGTTTGAACACTTACCTCATGAGGTTTTCAAAAAAAAAATTTTTAATTTTTTTGTCACCCTGTAAAAACAGCGAAATTTGTTTTTTTCTATAATTTCTATATTTTACGTTCGATTTTCAAAAGAGATACATTTTTAGAAAGGTATTCACCAAGGCAATATTTCATCCATAGAAACTTTTAGTCCATCATGCAATCATCCAATTTTTGAAATCTCCAACAAGTAAACATTGGAACCAGGGGGGAACATTTTAAATTTTTTTTGGTGATACGCTCTAATGTACATATTTATGTACGCTGTGAATAACTCAGCTAGACATTTCTCCATACATGTATTTAAGTATTTAGTCCTTCCTTGTTATTAAATTCCACAGGCGGGTATCTAATATCTCCTTATTCCTGAACTTGAGTGCCCTAAATTCCGCTCTAAAAAAATAAAAAATATTTTTTAAACTTCAAAAGAAATAGCCAATGGCGTGCAGGCTGAGATACAAAAGGAATGCCCATTTTTTAGAAATAATACTCCATTTTCTATGGTATTCCCCAAAAATCTCCCCTATCATACGAAATATCTGGATTTTCGTTTTCTAAAAAATAAATTCATTTATGTAACTAATGCAACATTTGAAATCTATATATATAAAAATGGTGTAAAAAATGTTACTAACCTCATCAGATGAGAACGGCTGGGCCGATTTCTGTAAAATTTTTTGTCAGTTGTTCGTATTCTCGAGGAGATGGTTCGTACGGAAGAAAATTTTGGAAAATCTCTCCGGAAAAGTCCGAAAATTGGAAAAATCGGTGTGTATGTGTGTATGTGTGCATCTGTGGATGTGTGTCCTTTATAAACTCCCAAAGTAACCATCCGTTCTTTATGAAATATTCACAGTAGATTCATGTGGTGTTAGTGCACATAGTAGGGTATATAGAATTTCGAAAAAAAAGGAAGCTTCTCGGAATGCAGGCCTAAATGAAGACCCAGATCGATCCAGCAAGCCTTCGACCAATATTGGTATCAAATGAAAGGTGTTGAACAGGCCTCCAACATAAAGTTATTTTCATTGCGATACCTAGGCCGGGTTCCCAGATATGGGTTAAAACGTGGGACCGAGTGACCCTGGAAAGTTTCTGGGCAATATTGGTAGCAAATGAAAAGCGTTGAGCAGGCTTCCACATACAGCTATTGTCATTGTGATTTCTAAGGCTGTTTCCCAGAGATGGCTAAAGTAGTGGGCCCAGTAAGGTAAAGGTAGGTAGCTATAGGGATAGGGGTAGGGATAGGGATAGATATAGGGATAAAGATAAGGATAGGGATAGGGATGGGGATAGGGATAGGGATAGGGATAGGGATAGATATAGGGATAAAGGTAAGGATAGGGATAGGGATAGGGATAGGGATGGGGATAGGGATAGGGATAGGGATAGGGATAGGGATAGGGATAGGGATAGGGATAAGGATGGGGATAGGGATGGGGATAGGGATAGGGATAGGGATAGGGATAGGGATAGGGATAGGGATAGGGATACGGATAGGGATGGGGATAGGGATAGGGATAGGGATAGGGATAGGGATAGGAATAGGGATAGGGATAGAGATAGAGATAGAGATAGAGATAGAGATAGAGATAGAGATAGAGATAGAGATAGAGATAGAGATAGGGATAGGGATAGGGAAAGGGTAGGGATAGAGATAGAGATAGGGATAGGGATAAGGATAAGGATAAGGATAAGGATAAGGATAGGGATAGGGATAGGGATAGAGATAGGGATAGGGATAGGGATAGGGATAGGGATAGGGATAGGGATGGTGTTAGGGATAAAGATTGAGATTGAGATTAAGATTGAGACCGAAATAGAGATAGGGATTGAGATAGGGATCGGGGGAAGTAGGTTTGTCGCGGCGAATATAACTATAACTTTTATTCAGAGAATAGACAATTTTTTGTTATCATTATGTAGTCATTAAGATGGACTCTAAGATAATGGTTAGCAATACGGTAATCAAAGACTTTTCTTTAGGCTTCATGGGAATAAATTTTAGCAGAACAACGTCTGCCGGGTCAGCTAGTATGTATATACATAGTAAACAAATAAAATCACAATAAACAAAATTCAATGACAAAATGTATCTACAATATTTTTCATATATTTTTCTTCAGGAAGAAAATTTTACCCACCGTAAGTTTCTCCATCTAATTTGTGAAATATTGATTTTATGTCGTACTATCAAGGCCCGGTTATACTTGCATAGCATAGCAAAGCAGGGCAGAGCATAACATATAGCCATAGAGCTGATTATACTTCGCATAGCCGTGCAACTATGGTTCAATAATAAAGTTTTTCGCATCCCGACATTCGTACATACATGCAAACATACACACTCCATGTAAATTGTTTGTGTATTCTGTAGTGCTTCTGCCAAAATCATAGTTCGCCTTTGTAGAAATCAGGGACCCAACCAGTTATGACTTTTATGATAAAAGTTACGATCAAAAAGTTATTTTTTGACTTTAATTTTTTTCGGCAGACTATAACTGTTAAAAGTTGACTTTTATTTTTTCAGTCAAATAATAACAGTTAAAATGTGACTTTTATTTTTTCCGGCAAAAATAAAAGGCAGTTTGAAATTACAAAGAGACCGTTAGCCCAACTAGGGTAAATTTGGTATCAGTGGACTCGTCGTAAGTCCTAGATTCCAACGACATATAATACATGTATATACATACAATTATATACATATATTATGACCAAAGATATAATTTATGTTATTGTATGATGAAAATATCAAGCACTTCTTAGAAAAAAAACTGCCAAAAATCAAAACGATTTCCTAGAAACCTAAAAGTTACACTTTGTTAGAATTATTTGGTCTATAAGACTGTATACTCAGAAGTTTTCTAGAAAATAAAAAAAATTATACAATTATATACATATGACTAGGGAAGCTAAAAATATGCCCGAAAAATAACTGAAATATGCTCGTAAATTGACATAAGTTTGTCATAAGCACCATTATTAAAATAAGAAAAGTAGAAAAAAGGCAAAAATCAGCTGTTTAGTAAGTTAACCTGTATAAATTAGCCTTGCGTGGAACCCTTCGCACACTCACATATTCGTGTGGCCAAATGTCAAATCGCATAGCACAGAACACAGAAATCAAATTTCGTATGTGACAGTTCTTGTGCGCTGCTCTGCTATGAAGATATAACCGGACCTTCAATCATAAATACCACATTTGCTATAAATTTGGCAAGCTTATACAATAACATTTTTTTTATTCCGAAGTTCAAACATCACTACAGGTTTGAATTTAAATTGTTATATACACGCTTTAACCAATTTCAAACAAATATCCACACGAAAAAATCTATCCCTAAATGTTTCCGAAAATCCCTTAAAATGGGTGGTCTCCATATATGACAACCTAGAGTAAAGCTTTGCCATGCTCTCTTATTTACAAACACATATGCAAAAGAAACATATAAGTACACGACTGTTTCTTACCCCTCGGTTCAAATTTTTTCCCCCTAACCTCTATAACTTGGCTTGGCCCCTCTGCTATTGAATTAAAAAAACTGATTCAATTCATCCCATTCACATTCACATTCCCTACTGAATGGTTTCCTCGCATTCAAAATCACACTCATTGAATTTTTTATTGGAAATTTACAATCCTTTTGAAAACCGATTTCAATATTTAGAATCAGACACTCACTTTTTTGAAAAGAATTATGAATGAATGAAATCGACATTGATTCAATCAGTTTACAGCTCTGGTAGATACTTGAATTGAATGCGCACTGACACTTGGAGAAGAGGAATATTTTTGTCAAATGTTGTCTGCGTGTGTTTTTTTTTTGTTTATTTTTTTTTTGTTTTGATTGTTGAGTGTATCCGACTAAATGTGAAAATACTGATGAAAAGGTTGCGCTTCTATGCGATGTTGTCATTTTTTTCTGCGATTTTTTAATATTTCATTGGCAACTTTTTTGATTGATTTACTAGCCTTATTTAGCTCAGGCTATGCCAAGCTTTACAAAGTGTTGTGCTTTGCTTGATTTGAATAAAAGCTGAAGCTTATTTGCAGCAGAAAAAAATTAAATACATAATTAGGTGATTCACAAAGTGTCATAAAGTCATATGTCATATTAAAATATTGTACGGAAATAGTTATAAAAGACTTTTCCGAAGCCCTGTGAAGAAGTAAACAAAAACAGATGATCAAATACAACGACCCAAAAACATATCGTGCAGAGTTGTATTTAGTACACATAAAGCGTAGAATGCAACCACAAAATATTATGACTTATGATGATATGACGTAATATGACAGGTTGTGAATCCCCTAAATGTGTACAAGTATATATGTATACGTATGTATGTACGTATGCCAAATCACCAACTCAATGTAGAGTGAAAGTTTATCCAAGGCACTTTTCATTCTCTTTTGCCAGTGAATACGCGCTAAATCCCAGCTATTCATGATTAGTCACACACTCATGCATGCCAAACACACACGCAAACTCAAACACACACTAACATATGTACATAAGCTCACTTTTTGATGGTATTCATAAATCCATAGATAAGCCGCTGTTCAGGGCTTAAAACTTGAAAAAGGGATGCGTAAATTTTCAAAAAGTTTTATGCGTAAAAAGTTTGTGGAACATAAAATAATACTACATACATATGCAACATCCCAGCAAAAATCTGGTCATCGCTATTACCTTTCAGGCATGACAGAAGGCCTTGCCATGGAATATCTGGCGAGTTCATCACTTCTTTCACGCATTGCCAGTAATGCAGAGTGGAATGAACTTCCATTACCCATTCCACGTAATGCAAAGTAGAATGGAGCGCGAAAAATGAACTGGAATAAATACCAGTGGAAATTTCCATCATGCCTTACATTTTTCACCTTCCTTCTCTGCTTCCCTGTAAGGTATTTTTATTTGATTCACTAGAATCGTTGCGGTATTGCGTGATTTATTCGTTCGGCGGTAATGCAATGGGTAAGTCCTTCCCTCCAATGACAAGCCCATGTTAATGTCAGGCATTCTGTCAACGAATGTGGAAGCGATTGCCAGAGTTTTTTTGGTGGGATATAACACACACACATACACACATAATCCGCACGCATGCACACACATGCATTTTTGCTCAGAGTTTTTGGCCTCATTTAGAGAACTTTTTAAGGCCACTGATTGAAGCTCCGCACATACGTAAAAGGCTTTCGAGCAAAATAAGTATGAAGAGCGAAAGCATAAAATTCATCGGAATTTAAAGAGACAGCGGCGTAATTGGCGCAATATAAAGAATTACACACAGCGCCTTTTTATATACATACGTGGAAAAGTGAAAACGACGTAATTGATTTTGCAGAAGAAAAAAAATTTCCCTACTATTCCAGCAAAGAGAAAAAACTGAAAAATATTGAAACAAATTGCCATTTTTTTTAATAGAAAACAAATGTATGTATGTATGTTAATTTTTACCAGGGTTTGAAAAACTGCCAGCAAAACAGCAACAGTCTCAAAACATAAGCTGCTCCTGTTCTGCGAAAGTTGTCATTATTTTTTTAGAACTTTTGAATTTTGATTTCCTTTGAAAATATCTACATTCGAAGCAGAGAGCATTCGAATCATTTTTTTTTTGTTTCTCTGTGCTGTTGCTTTGCTGTGTAATTTCAAACAGTTCAGTTAACAGCAAGCACAGATAAACAAAATTTTCAATTTGCAGTACGGCTTTTTGAAATTTGTTTTTTTTTACCTTATAATTTCGATTGTGTTCACATAAATAAAAAAAACAACAAAAGTTCTGTAAAAAAAAAAAATTATATTTGCATTTTGTTGTTGTTTTACTGTGCTGTAAAAATTTCCACAGTATAGCAACAGTCGACAGTAATTTTTGGAGATTGAAGGCTGCATAGTTACAGTACAGTAGAATTTTTTATTTTTTTTACCTTTGTTGCGCTGTTCATTTTTTAATTTTGAAAAGAAAATGAAATTCAAAGTAAATGAAAAAAAAGCTGAAAGTAATTTCAAACCCTGATTTTTACGTTTAAGTTTGACAGAAAGAAAACAGTGAAAACAATTTATTTTTAGCAAAATACAAGATGAAGAAATCTTGGCTTTTCTAGGAGCGTAATTTTCAAGCATTAGCATTTTCATATAAACTTTTAACAATTAAGAACCACTCTGGACCAGGTCTTATAAGCAGATTTGAGTTCTTTCAAGTCTCTTTTAAGAAGCCTGTTTATACATTTTTCCCTTTTTTCTCTTTTTCTTAAAATATCATATTAAATGTAACTACACTCAAAAAAAAAATTACTCAGATTATGGAAAAATGGGAATGATTCGGCGCTAAAGACATATTTCCATATTTTGATGTACAATTTTCTTTAAAACGTGGTTTTTATTCCTTGATTTGAAGAAAATCGTACATCAAAATATGGAAATATGTCTTTAGCGCCGAATCATTCCCACTTTTCCATAATCTGAGTAAGGTGTTTTTTCAGTGTAGTCTATACAAAATATTGTTGCCCTTTTACGATTTTTGTACATATTTACATCGACTGTTTTCGATAAAACTTTATTTTCGATAAAATCTGAGTAGGTAATTGAGTTTTGTCCCACTCTCCATACAAATAGGACCAGTGTGCATCGGCGGCAACATCGCTTTTTTGGATGCAGGAATGAAATTTTACATAAATTTGTCTATATTTATTAAAAGTTTTTCTTTGATAAAGTTTAATTTTGAATTAGGAAGCCAAAACATTAAAGCGATAAGAGTATCAAATTTAAAAAATGCCAAAAAACTCTACGAAATTAGGTGCACATATACATATGTATGTATTCGTGTGTCAGTGTGAGTTTTGTACACTTGAAATGTTCCCTCGCTGCCATGCATTACCGGAACATCAACAAATATGACAACAATATTAAAAAGTCATGTCTCAGTCAGGAAAATATGTGAACGTGCTTACTCATATAATGTTCAAATATATTTAATACATGCATAATACATATTGCGTCCTAAATCATAAAGTGACACAACTCAAAATTCAAAAATTTTCAAGAGCCAAAAAACTTGTTTTCTTTACAAGCAATCGTAAGGCAAAAAACCACGCTAATTTTCGGTCAAAAGAGACACTTATTGAAAAGTTTTTTGGCAATTGCTAGAATTATGTTCCGTGCACCAGTTTGTGACAAAAACTCCATTTCAAAAAAATTTGATTTGTGTCACTTTATGATTTAGGCTGCAATATGTATGTATGTATGAACATTAGGCCGGGGCAATTTTTATGGAAAGAAATTAATCGATATAAGAAATTAAAAGCATAAGTCTACATTTTACTCTTCAATTCTTGCAGCTAAAATTATGAAATTTGGTAGTTGCAAAGTGCTGTCGGAGGAATTCATATCAGCTGACTACACTGCACAGTGGTCGCATTTGTATGGAGAGTGGGACAAAACTCAATTTCATGGAAACGGATGGACCTACCGAAACCAAATTTTGCATATTGGTGTCCCACTATACGACTCGTCTTTCAGAAAAATTAAAAGAATATATGTAGGTATGTTGTAATCCACGCCCACCACTAACACAAGTTTGCAGCCAAAAGAAAATACCAAGAAAACCAGGAACGGGGGAGGATTAGGAATTGACCTGCTGAGCTTGGAACTATTTTTTTTTTTTTTAATTTTTTTTGTGGTTAGGTTTTCGAGATAACGGCAATTTTGTGTTTTTGTTTTGTTATTACTTCATTCAAAAATTATTTTCGCTGGAGTTAAAAATACGATAAATGTAGTAGTTTACAAAAAATCCGCTGAGCGATAGCTGGTCAAAGTCAAAATTTTGTGTATTTCTTGCGATTTTTGAAACAATTTTGATTTTCGTTTTTTATAAAAAGGTTTAAAATTCAGGAAAGTTTTATTATTTAAAAAATTTGCCCACTTAATTGCACAGACTTTAAACGTAATATCAGAGAGATCCGATGAATACTTTATTTTTGGCGATTTTTTTCATGTGAAACAAACGGATATTTTGGACGAAAAACTTGGTTAGGTGAATTAACTAAGTGAAAACGACTTCATAGGTCAAAAGGACATTAGAAGGAAATATAGAGCTTCCAAAGAATAAAATCCTGCCATTTAAATTTCAAAAATCCCATGTCAAATAACAAAGAAATATCGCAAAAATCATAACACACTTATTTACAAAAAACTTTTCCCAGAAAAAAAAACATTTTTTTTTTTGTTTTTTCAAATTTGTTGACTTTAAATGAGCCAAAATAACGTTGCGTATAAAAGGAGGTTTTCCATAAAATTCAATATATTTCACACGGAAACGCTTGACAGAAATTAATTTTTGACCAGTGCTGACTAGTGTGCACAAAAAATCTACAAAAACGGCGTCAACTCGACAAAAAAAAACAGTCATGATAAGTAGTCAGCCTACCTTGAAAATCGTTGCATCGACTGTAATATCGTCGCCCGGATAAATTAGTGTCGTATGTGAAGTTTGGGCCGAATTGAGTTAATAATACAGTTCAGGGCCGTGCGCACGGGGGGGTTTTGGGGGTTAAAACCCCCCCATGACCAAATCTAAGTTGCAATGATTTTGCAAAAATTTTCAAAACACAGTTTATAAATTTTGCATTAAATCTTGACTCATAATTATTGACAAAATTAGTACAATAATTTTACGGAAGATGAAATCCCGGTCCAAAAACCAAGATTCGCTGGAAAGCAAACACACCGATGTAACATCGCAACCGACACGGTAGAAGATTTCTATCGAATAAGTACATATATTCCATACTTGGATCTATTCGTCACACATCTCAAAGATCGGTTCTTAAATCAGCTAAATATTATGTGTAATTTTGCTTGCCTTTTCCCCAAAAGAATGCAAAATTTTGAGGAAGCGGCTTGCAGAGAACTGTTTAAATCATACGAGACTATATTACATGATATATTTCCCGAAGCGTGGATAAGCGAAGTTCAGCTGTGGAGGGAACGTATTGCATCTATGGATATTCAAAATCCATTAGAAGCTCTTGACATTTGTATGGCCGCTTTACCGGTTACCACAGCAACAATGAACGTACTTTTTCGACGCTGCGACGACTAAAATCTTACTTGAGGTCAACAATGAAAGAAGATCGTCTTAATGGACTCGCGTCCTTGAATGTACATCGCAATGTGAATGTGGACATAAATTCAGTATTGACAGAATTCTTTTCCGTACCTCGAAGAATCGCAATGTTAAACGGACTTTAATTATAGCCATGTATTCATAAAAGTGCGAATAATATGCCACCATATCACAAATTCTCTATCAAATACAGAAAAATTTTTACAACCAAAAAAATTTCTTGGGTATAATTTTAAGCATCAGAGTATGCAGTTTCAGAAAAGTTAGAGAACATTTAAATTTATGATGTATGGGTCTGGATATCTGTTTCAGCAAATAAGTTTATCTTAGCGAAAAATGTATGCGAATGCAAACCAAAATTAAAAACCCCCCCAAGGCTAATTCCTGCGCACGGCCCTGATACAGTTATACTAAACTAATCAAGATCTTTCGAATGACGTTATCCGTTTTTTGCTATCTCCTTTAGTTTAAGAGATATTGAGCAGAATTTTTTCGTTTGTTCAAGGTCGCAAGCGATTTCGTCTAATTTCCAATGTGCTTTTAATTGCTGTCAATTATTTAATTTATTTACTTTTATGAGAAATCAAATACAATATTTAACTAATTTTAAAAATCTTTAATTTAGTTAAAATTGGGAACACATTTTGTCGTACGTCATACAAATTTCCTGCAAAAATGTTGCTAAAGGTAACATACGACAAAATTTTACTGCAGAAAATCCTTTATAAATTCCAAAATAATAAACAATAAATAACAAAATTAAAATAATTTAAGAATGTTGTGGCCTAGTAGTGTTCTGCCAGACTTTGGAGAAAAACTAATCAGAAGTTTTGGAGAAATACAATTCCAAACTTCAAACCCGTTTTCCCAAAAGTCTTCAAATGCAACATACGACATTAATTTATCCGGGCGACGATATATAATTGCTATTTTCGGATTTTAAACACATGTATGTATATTTAATATGACAATGTCCGCTTTAAGTTGACCAGTGACGGCCATAACGAGTCAACAATTTTTGAACGCCAGATCAACAATACCCACTTTAAGTTCAAAATGTAGCCATGCCAAAAAGGAAACGTTGCTGTTGAAATGAAATTGTTAAGTTATTGTTATAACAAACTATTGCTAAATTGATGATTTTACATTTAAATCTACTGAAAAATACTTGTATTTACTTTAACTCTAAAAAAGTGTGGTTCAACACGCACAATGACAAATGTAACACTATCACCATTCGAAGCAATTTTTACAATTCTCTTTTTTTTCCCTCAGTGTATAGCATAGAGATGCAATAGCACGATTTTGTGCTAAAGAAAAAAGAGAGCATTCTACACATGTAGTTCTCCTATAGCGGAAGTTTTCTACGCAGAAAAATGAGAGGCATACCAATTTCGATAACATGATATCGATTAATTTCGCTCCATGCAAATCGCCCCAGCCTAATGTATGTATGTATGCAAACAGGTAAAAGTAAAGAGACATGCTCGAATTATTAAAGAAAAAGAAAAGAAACTCGTAGGAGGTGTCTCTAGCTCCTTTTACGATACCGGCTTGCTTGCCAGCATTCAATGTCAATGTGCATACAGAAGCACACTCATGTGCAAAATTGCTGATTTAATGGAAATACACTAAATGTGAATATTTAAGTTTCGGAAACGGCCCTGAATCAAGCATTATTTTAGTGAGAGAATCTTTATATATGTACATATGTATATTACGCTAAGCGATTTTTTGTACGCACCATAACTTTTACACCTTTATACCGATTTTCGAAAATGGGGTGTCACATGAAAGGGCTTGACCTGTAGATGTGCAGGAAGGTTTAATATTTTTGAAAAGGGTTGCCAACTGTTTAAAAATTTAATTCTCCTGTATAGTTTGATTGATTTTTAAATTTCAGGTACCATATGAAAGTACTTGAGCTGAGAATGAGTAATTTATAAAAAATTTTACCAAAAGGGTTGCCACCTGTTCAAAAATTCAGCTTTACGCTATAGTTTGTTTGATTTTTAAATTTGAGGTGTCATATGAAAGGGTTTTGCTTGAAAGTTAGTAATTTATTACAAAAATAGTTGCCATCATTTCAAAAATTCAGTTTTACGCTATAGTTTGTTTGATTTTTAAATTTGAGATGTCATATGAAAGAAAACTAGAAAGAGAAAGAGGACTACGACAAAGTGGCTTTTGGAGGTGGCTTTAAGGTTAACATATGATAGAAAATTATTCGGCATAAAACTTCACTATGGGGCTCCTCGCACAAAATCTTTGTATAAAAAATCTAGGTCCACAGCAAATAAAAATAACCAGTAACTATCTAGGTATATTCTTTATTTTATATTTTATTAATCAGATTCTATGGGCTTACAGCCCATTCATATTCTGCCAATTTTAAGGGGAAGTCAAATTTAAAATGACAATAAAAAAAATGTCAAATGTGGCAATATGAGGTCTTCCATCCTCAAATTGTCTCACAGTGTAATCGAAAGTCACATCATCGTGCGGCAGGGTTTACAAGTATTTAATACTAATGCAAAGCAGAATTATGGCGTTTTCTTTTCTACGAAAAAATGTTGCCCTCCTATATCCCAATTATCAAATTACGTATCCTGACTTTCTATAAAATGGCTGAATTTGTAGATAAAGGTGCCCTCATACTTAGTTAGAGGTCAATATTTGGTGAAAGGACCAGGCAAACTTACAAAATAGCGAAGAAAATCAAACAGGGCAACATTATTTCGAGAAAAGAAAACGCCATTAGATTCGTATTAAAGAAAGCGCTGAGAAAGTTCAATCTCTTTGAATTAAAAATAAAAAAAAAGTTTAAAAATAATGATTTCATAGGAAAATTTCAATAATTTTTCACACCACTGTGCATTTGTACAAGTACTCAGAAAATTATGGAAATACGCGCTACAGACTGGCTGACTGGAAGTTTGTTGTTTTTTTTTTATCACACACACTTGGCATATTATTTCGGAGTAGTTACTAGCGTTAAGCCAGAGCTTCCATGTGACAGAAATTGTACATATGTATTTATGCTACACCGCTATGCTATACATGCATGAATGTATGTACTTACATATATGTACATATATAGCGCATCTAAATATAAATCTTTTAGCGCAAGCAGCGCCGGTTTTTATTTAAACAATTTTTTTGCTCGACACCTGCCTTAATATTTTGTTTGGCTGCTCTTCCTTATGATTTTTTTTTTGCATTTCCATTCAAATTAAATGTATATTTTTCTGGCGCAAATCTCCGTGTGGCACGCGCGAGTGCAAAATAAAGAAAATGTTCCCGGAAAACCAATACCTGCGACGTTGTTATGAAGACGTGCGACGCCGCTTTTGATATGTTTTTTCTATTGTTGTTTTTTTTATCGAATTTCGTAGCAAAAAATAAAAGCCGCTATCGCCAACAACACCGTTACCAACGAGCTAAACGTTGTACTGATTTTTTTTAAATTAAGAAAAATGATTTTTACAATTTTATTTCGCTTTTTTGTTCGAAAATATACATTAAGCTTAATTGAATAGCTGTGATTTGAATTGCAGATTGTTCGTCAGGAAGCAAGAGCCAAATGCAAATGATAGACGAAATTCAAAGAAGTAAAAAAGCCAAGTTTTTATTTACAAATGCTTGGTAAACATTTATGCGAAATCATAGCGACTCAAGGTCAATGTTTGCCTTTGGGAAGACGATGACCCCATCAGATGCAATGAGCTTGCAACAGAGAATACAGAGACTGGATAATTAATTTGTATGTGGTGGAAGGCTGGATCGATGATGACACTACATTAGCCAAAATGGTCTCACACAGTGGAAAAAAACTCTTGAGAACGTTTATTTTTTTATGAAAATTATTTGCTTCATTCGTAAGAAGCGCGTAGAAAATTGCGAGGATTGTTTGATAATTCCGTGACACTTTGAACTTGGTGAGCAGTAATTTTGAATTCAAACTGCCGTAGGCCAACTAGCATCTCTTAAAAGACTATTGTAAAAGTTGTTGTTGTAGCCATCAAGGCACTCCCCACAGGTTCTGGGGAGTGTAGGGGATGTGACAGGCCTTTGCCGGATAAATCCGGTACGCTCGGGTACTAGTCCCTTCTGACACTAGCCCGACTGTCATGCGAACAATTTTTTGAGCCATAACCAACCTTCTAGGCCGGTGGATTTTAGTCGCCTCTTACGACAAGCATTACTTACCACGGGTATATTCTAAGCCCCCATTTTCAATGGCCAAAAAGTGGTTTACTGAATTCCGTTGTGATCGTACTAGCACAAGTGTTGCCGAACCTTTAGGTCGCCCAAAGGAAGTGGTCACGTTAGAAAACGTCAAAAAAAATCCACGGAATGATATTGGACGATCGGAGAATGAAAGTGCGTGAAATAGCTGAGACCGAGTGAATACATCACATCTTGCATGATAGACATGAAAAAGCTTTGCGCGTGGGTGCGGCGATTGCTTACACTCGATAAAGCGTAATCGTGTGGCAGCTTAAAAGAAGTGTTTGAGGATGTACAGCCGCAATCCGATCGAATTTTTGCGCCATTTTGTTAACGTAGCTGAAACTTGGATCCATCACACAACACCAACTACCAAGAAATAATCGAAACAGTGGATTTCTACGGCTGAACGTGCACCAAAGAAGGCCAAAGTGGTTCTGTAGGCCAATAAGGTTATGGCCACGGTTTTTTTTGGGTTGCATAAGGTGTTATTCACAATCGATGTGATCTTGAAAAGGCTACAACAATTACCGGCGAATATTATTCAGGGATTTTGGACAGATTCGATCTTGATTTCAAGCAAGAACAAGCGGATTTGGCAAGAAAAAAATTACGGTGCATCAAGAAAACGCTCGACCGCTCATGTGTGTAGTCACTAGAGCTCGGATAATGGGTGAAAATCAAACACCTAAAATTATGCTACGTAATGTTTGTGAGCACATCCAGTGGCAAGTTTAAGGGTGGGGTGCATTCGGGTCTAAGCCCCCCGTAAATGCAATTGGACTTTTTGCTTACTAAGATGCCAGAAAAATAAATTATTAGGGTTTCTTATGGGTTGCACGTGAAAAATTGCAAAGAAAGCTACAATAAATAAATATAATAATAAAGAATAATAATAAATAAAGTATAATAAATAAATATATAATTATAAAGAATAAAGAAAAAAATAAAAAATTTGTAGTGACTCGCTTAAATTTGAGACAAAATCTTCACACGTGAAGGAAAAACAATTACAGTTTCAAACCAAATATATTTTGAATGAAAATGAGGCAAGTGCAAATTAGCAAATGGAATATATAATACAGCTTTTTAATTCGTAGTGGTCTGACTGTAAACATTTGCATATTTTAGGTAAAAAAACTTGATTTGAACTTTCCTATTTTTTCTTATGACCATTTCAGTGTTTCAATTTTTCTTGGACACTCGGCATAATTCTATATCTGTAAAAATGCAAATTTCTCTCGTGGTAAAAAACGGGTTTGCATTTTTGTTTATGAGTTATTGGAACATTAACTATGCCATAATTTACTTAATTTTCCCAAATTTTATTTTAATTACAGCTAGTTTTGTTTTGCTTTCAAAAAGCTTGACGATGTACAGAAATATAAAATACAAAATTGAAATAAATTTTTTTTTTTTCTAAACGCAAGACGTACAAGTGTTCTTCATACTTTTTTTCAGTAAAAATGTCAAAGAAACTAAATCCCTCTTTGGCTTTATTTCATCACACACCACTGTATGTTTATTCAAACTGCAAATTTGTGTAACATGATTAAGCACTTTTCTAATAAAATCTTAACCCACCATACCAATATAAGACCCCTTTTTATTTAAATTCTAATCCCGCCACTGAAAACAAACAAAATTTACAAAGTGTAGCATTTTTTAGGCGCTTGATTTCACCTATTTTTCCGAGCTCTAGTAGTCACCAAGGCCAAAGTTCATAAATTGCTACCTCACGCACCACGTTATCCAGATTTAGCCCCCCTCCGAATATTTCCTTTTTTTTCAAACCTGAATAAATGGCTGGGCGGTATTCGGATCAATTGAAGAGGTCACCACAGCAACAAATGCCTATTTTTAGAGACTTGAAAAATCTTTTTATTAGGAAGGGAGAACAAATTTTAAAAAACGCTGAACAAAATAAAATAAAAATGGCGAAAGAAATATTTCTTATTCGAAATGTTCTCTTCTTCTTAATTGGCGCTTAACCGTCTAGAAGATTCTGGCCGAGTGCAACATGGCGCCACTTGGGAACACCTATGGAGGCAGCATCGCTGTCCACCTGATTTTCCCAACGATGTGGAGGTCTGCCTTTTCTTTTGCGTTCAGCGGGTTTCGATAGAAATCTTTGTTTGATGATAGGAGGTACCTACTTCGTCTTGTCCTCGTTAAGCGCCAAACCCATTTTCTTAGCCTCTTTATCCAGCTTGGAGAAGGCAGAACATACGGCGCGCGTGTCAGTTCAAATGATGTCGATATCTTCGGCGTACGCCAGCAGTTGCACACTCTTGTGGTAAATGTTGCGGACTTATCAAACAATCCTCGTATTTTTACTCAAAGTTATTTCGTATTTATCGCCTCCAATTTCTCCTCAATCTTTTCCCTTTATCGCGATAGTATTATCAAGATTCTACACTCAAAATAAAAAATACTGATGAGGGGATGTGGTGGTCTCCGAAATGGATCCATAACTTCTACCAACAAATTTTTTCAATTTTCCTTAATTAAAAACTGGCCAATAGCTCATATAAAATTCACATAAAATAATTATTAGAAAAAACGGCCATGTAAAAACATACGTAAAAAATACTCAGATTATAGAAAAGTGGGAATGATTCGGCGCTAAAGACAATTTTCATTGTTTTGATGTACACTTTTTTTAGAACGTGAATTTTATTCCTTGAATCATTCCCACTTTTCCATAATCTGAGTAATTTTTTTTTTTGAGTGTACGAATTTACATTGCTTAATTTTATTCAACTCATGTTTCTCCCTTTCTTTTCCGTTGCCTTCTTGTTTTTTTATTACTTTCTTTAACTTCCTCTTATTTTCTACTTCCTCTTTTCTTTTTCTTATTCCTCCTCCTCCACATTCACTTCTTTTCCTTTTCATGCTCCTTTTTCCTTCTACATTTTCTTTTTGCTCATATCCTTCTGCCTTTTGAAATAAACTAATTACGATTCCGTTTTTATTTGCATTTTTCGTGCAAGAAAAACTTGCCTTTCTTATCTTCCCAACTCAACACTCTTCATCGTCATTCATTTTCCACCTTCAACTTTTTTGATGCACTAAATGCATGCGATGACAATGTCATGGCATTTTAACTTTTTTCTGCTGAGACTGAAAACATTTTTGTAAGACTATTTTTTACTGCACTTAATTTGCCATTGCTTTCGTATGCTTTGAGCTGTTTTGTTTTCTTTTCATGCACTTTCGTTTAATTTTAATGAACCGTTATAATTTGTTTGAAATAATTTGTTGCTTTCACTCCACTAACGGGCGCATTAAAAGCACACACAACAACAACAAAAAGCAAGAAGACCAACCAGAAAATCAACTGAAAAAAATGCATAGACATAAAAAGCGAAGAAGAGAATATAAAAAACAAAAAAAAACAAAAACGAAAAATGCATTTGAAAGCTGGCTGACTATGTGCAACGCCCGGCGCTATACGCCTCAAAGTATGCAACAGCAGAGCACGAATTACTTTGGCAGATAGTTAGCGATAGTGGAGCAAATAATTTAAGGCAATTTCTGGCGAAGCGGCGCAAAAAGAAAGCATAGCTGCAGATAAAATAAAAAGAATAAACCAGGGACCGATTTTAATCGTTATTTTCATTTCTTCGGAAGAAAAAATCATTATGAAAACATCGTTAACAATAAAATGCAAGTATGCCGATATAATGATTTTAGCGCATTCTATTCAAATATTTTTTTTGAAGATTATTATTATTTAAATATTTAAATAACCATTATTTACGATTTTTATTTTTTCGATCAAAAATAAATTTTATTATTGGATTTAAAATTTTCCGATGAAACTTGATCGATATTTTATGATTTATATTTTTTCGATCAAATTTGATTGATATTTTATGATTTTTATTTTTTCGATCAAAAATAATTGTTATAATTGGATTTAAATTTTTCCGATCAATTTTAATCAATATTTTTTATTTTTTCTCCGATCATAATAAACTTTTTCAAACGTAAGTGAATCCTATATTGTATGGCCTGAAGTTGACGATTGCCAACATTTTGCATGTTGTGTTCAGAATTGCTTGGTAAGTTTGGAATACACATACGAACGGACCTATGCGTGCACATTGCCATGGCTCTGTTCCGTTCTGTTCAAAAGCGTATAACACCCATACAGTAATTTTCCAACTGCGATTATGGACGCATTTTCCAACCAATTTTAATGAAAATTGGCGCAGTTCTATTTGATAACAAAATTTATGTTAGCGTGTTAATAATAAAGCGTATGATACAAAAGAAACAAGTTTTTAGAGTTTATTATGATCGGAAAAAATAATAAATAAATATTTATTAAAGTTGATCGAAAAAATTGAAATCCAATAATAAAAATTGTTTTTGATCGAAAAAATAAAAATCATAAAATATCGATCAAGTTTCATCGGAAAAATTTAAATCCAATAATAAAAATTATTTTTGATCGAAAAAATAAAAATCATAAAATATCGATCAAGTTTCATCGGAAAAATTTAAATCCAGTAATAAAAATTATTTTTGATCGAAAAAATAAAAATCTTATTATAACGATTAAAAATGATTTTTTTTATAAAAATGATAATCGTTACGGTCCCTGGAATAAACACATTTAGAGTTCTTAGCATTTGTTTCAATTGAATAGTCAGTCGAAAACGAAGTAAGTATGTATGCATCTAACGCCCCAGCTTGCAATGACCACTCAGACGCGCTACACCTCACTCCCTGCCCTAGTACAACAGCAGCGCTTACTGACAACATTTTAGGATCTACAAAGAGCACGTTTCGTTATTTCAAGTAATTTTCTTGCTTTTATTTTATTTTTGTATATTAATTAACGCAGTAATTACGATTTTCATTCATTTCCCGCAGAAAACCAATTTCCGTTCCACTGCAAGGCAATGCAATGCAATGCGCTGCTGCCACTCTTTGCCATTCCTTGTCAGACAAGGGGTAGCGGCGAAAGCATGTTTCTGCTAAACTTGCAGCTTGCACTGACAATTTACAAATTCACAAGCAACATTTGCCCTTGACACTATGCATACAATAATCTGTTTCATGGCATCGCATCGCCGGTTGCTATCCAATTCCCCTAGCGCAGGAGGCTATGCAGGGATGGGCACACAAACACATTCAAACAATCTCCGAAAATTAGTGTGTGTTGGTGCGCCTACTGTAGGCCAAAGTGGAAAACGACAAACAATAATCAGTCTGCATGCAGATGTTGAGCGAGCAGGGTCATGCTGCGCACGCTTTGCGAAATTTTGAAACAACGTACGTATACAAATACATACATACGTATGTTATATGCAAACTCTTCATAGTTTTGTTTGTTGTCTGGCTTCTGCAAATAAAACAAAAGAATTTCAAGCGACGATCACCTTGCTTTCACGACAGTCGAAGGCAAATTAATTATTTTTTCTAAGCGACGATCGCCTGGTCCCATCGTAAGCGCTCGTTTCCCTGCAAAAAATGCGATCACTCCGGGATACATCCGGGACAACTCGCAAGGGAGCATGCGATTACTACCCATTTGTATCTCTTTATATGGGTTGAAGTGTTCTCTTTTGTTTGAGCATGTCCTATGAAGAAACTAATTGTACCCAGTTTGTACCCGAACGGGTAGCAAAAGCGCACAATTGTACCCGTTTTGTACCCGAACAGGTAGCAAATGCGACACATCCATTTGTGCGACTAATTGTATCCGTTTGATACCCTTTCGGGTACAATTCGTCTACAATTAGTATACATATGTACCCGTTCGGGTACAATTGGGAACAATTGTAGACTAATTGTACCCGAAAGAGAGCGCTCCCGGACAAATCTTTTTAGAGACTCGTCGCACACTTTTTTACAGGGTTTACGCTCTTTATTTGTCAGTAGTAGTGACAATCGGTGTGTATACGTGTGAATCGCAACCCAGTAGAAAATATCTCGAGCGCTCCCTTGATGAGCAAGAATAGAGCGCTCTAAGGGGATCCACTAGAGAGCACCTTGTGATCTCCTGTTGTTTCTTTGGGAGCAGTATGGGATCTTTGTTTTTTTAACAGTTATTTGTGATCACTTTCTGTTTGTTTGGGAGCAAAATGGGATATTTCCTTTTCAAAATTTCACAATTATGCTACAAATATAATTACGGAATTCACAAAGTGTCATAAAGTCATATGTCATATTAAAATATTGTACGGAAATAGTTATAAAAAACTTTTCCGTAGCCCTGTGAAGAAGTAAACAAAAATATGTACATATCAAATACCACGGCTCAAAAACATCGTGAAAAGTTGTATTTAATTAGTACACCTACAGCCTAGAATGCAACAACTAAATATTATGACTTATGACGATATGACGTAATATGACAGGTCGTGAATCCCCTAAATAAATCCATCAACAAGCAACGGTAATTATTGAAAAAATCTTATTCAGTTGTAATAAGTCAACAAAAGTGCGTGGTTTAAGTAAAAAAAAGAATCTCAAAATGATATCCAAGCTTTTTGCTTACAGAAACTAAACAAACAACACCTTTAATCACCTTTCGTAGATAGCAATCATTTTAAATTTCAACAAATTTTATAAATCTCTTAACGTGTCTGCGCTTAAATTTGAATTCATTTTCTGTTGCAAAAGAAAAATTCGGTATGATACAAATTCTTATCCAGCGATATATGTACGTGTATATATGTATGTAAACAGCGATACGCCGAAAACACGCGAAGCTTGCGCAGCTAAAATTTGCGTTGGATTTTGACACTATAATAGATAATTTTGCAGCTGCTAAGGCCAAAAAGGCTCACTTGTGTTAATTAAAGTCTTTTTATATACCAAATTACTACCAACAAATATTTGTATTCCAATTTAAAGAAATTTATTTCATACAAATAAAGCAATATGTATTTAAACAAAGTTCATTCAGACCTATGGTCCCATGGACAATATTACTCAGTATGACCCATGGATTCAGAAACTGGATATGCCGTTTGAACAATACATTTGACCCACCCTGATATGTATACCTATTTCTATGTAAACATATTTACTTGATCTGTATTAATGTATAGATAAATTAAAGCTCGTAACTATATATTCATTGAATTTTGATTATGAGAATTTGTTCATTTAGTATGAGGGCCCGTAGTTTTTTTGACCCCGGGCCCAGATTTTCTCTCGGCGGCCCTGATTACAGAAGCCATTAAAGAAAAATTCTCAACGTATAAAGAATTCGAAAGCCAGATGAAGATTGCGTTCAGAGCGGCAAAATTAAAATTTTATAGAAAAACTTATAAATTGAAAATATAAAAAAATAAATAAAAATATAAATATAAAAATTAAAATACTTTTTTATTAATTTTAGAGCAGTATTTGTAAATTTTGACGCTTTAGAGAGCACTCCTCTTTTGTATTTTCAGATCACTTATAGAGCAATTTGGTTCCGTCTATTTTGAACAAATAAAAGAGCGCTCTGATTCCGATTTTTCTAAACCATGTACAGAGCGCTCTGGTTTTGATGTATTTTTATCACTTGGAGAGCACTCCCTTTTTGTATTATTTAGATTATATAGAGAGCGCTCTGTTTCTGCTCTTTTTCAACCAATTACAGAGCGCTCGCCCTCCTAGGACATCCCATGTTAAAGAGAGCATGTTTTTGTTCGGAATTTGGACAATGCGGGAGCACTCCCATGCTCTCTATAGAGCGCTCCATCATCGCTCATAGTATGATCCCCTTTTCTACTGGGAAACAGCTGGTCTGACCGCGGGCAAGACGCTGCGCATCGCTGGTCTAAAGCGATATTGGTGTATTGGTGAGTGTCTGTTCGTAGTGGTGAGTTTTTGTACTAGATGTAGTGGCATCTTTCGCGGGTGAAAGGAAAAAATTTACTAATAAATAATTCAGTCAAACTTGCGTGTTGCAAGTGAAATTATTCACTGGCATTGAAAAAAGATGAAGAAAAATCTTATAATAAAATATTAAATAAGCTAATGGATATTTGTGTGAGCTCATACATACTTGGCTGTGACTATACTCACACAAAGTAAGTACACAAGTTCTAATTATGGTGGTCCAAAATTTTAAGAAGAAAAAAAAATTTTAAAGAAATTATGTATTGTGGTGGTTATGTATGTATCTATCTGAATTCCTTTGAGCCAGACATTTCGACTGGTTCTCCTTGGCCATTTTTAATGTAAATTAATTCAATCACATTTGAGTGTTTGATAGCGATTTAAATGGTAGTGAGTTTCGTCACGTAGAGCTTTTCAGACGATAACACAAATCATAAAAGTTACCAGAAAGCATTTGCACTTTAAGTACGCACTGAGTTTCTTACATCTTAAGAAAATGTTAATTAATAAAAGGATTTTTTCCTCAGCCAGACGTTCCTTACTGCAACTAGTCATTCATGCTCTTCTTAATTGGTGATAACTAGCGCTAATTAGAAAAAAAACAGGGTAGGAAGAAACTCAGAGTATGTGTGAGTGAGTGAGGAATCTCATCCTCACAGCGTGCTGATGAGTGACCGTTTGCGTTTCTCACTCATCTAGAGCGCAGAGTGAGAGTTTTATTGGTTTAAATACTTTTTGGTTGCTTGTTTTTCCGACAGGGTAGAAATATGATGTATTGTGGAACGATCTTCCGTCACCCATTGTCAAGTTTGGTTTCGTTCGAAAAAAGACACTGAAGATGGCGCATATTAGCCGAAACCGGTTTGTCTCCAAACAAAACTTGACAAGGGATGACGGAAGATTGTTCCACAATACATATTATTGGTTTCTTCACTCATCTTGAATGAGTGAGGTAGGAATGAGCCGCTCAAAACCATATTTCTCAACAATCAATTGTAAGGGGACTATATGCCATAATGACCCGATTTCGATTATTTTTAGAAATAGTTAAGGTAATAGGAGGATATAGTCACGTGCAAAGTTTTGATATATTAACTCAAAAACCGACTGAGTTATTACTAGGGGTAAATATTACTAGTGGTAAATGGGGTATGGTAAATTTTAATTATCTACCGCTATCTCGAAAACCGAATCCAATTTGGGAAAACTGGAGGTGGCATTGAATTTATAATATCCCAATTAAAAAGACAGCTATTAAAATCTTTTCGCGGAAAAAAGCGCAAAGCCTGGGTAAAGTTTACAAACGACGAAGAATTCACTTTCAGAGAGTTGAAACTCCTTTCCTAAATATCTCGAAATCAAAATTTATAACGGATATTCTGAACACGTCATTGTATTCTACAGGTAAAAATTAAGTTGACGTGTATCGGCGTTTCACTTAGATATTC
Organism: Urophora cardui; assembly: GCA_960531455.1. Taxonomy (NCBI): domain Eukaryota; kingdom Metazoa; phylum Arthropoda; class Insecta; order Diptera; family Tephritidae; genus Urophora; species Urophora cardui. Next base: position 64,447,973 of record OY482672.1, on the reverse strand, counting down.
CAAATTTTTTAGATATACCTGTTGTAACATAAAATAATTGGGAGAAATTCTAAAGAAGGGGTATAGAAAATTAACGTATTTCCCTCAAAAATAATAAAATTGATTAATCGGCCGACGAATGGGTTCAACTCAAATAAATATCAAATTTTTATTTAAGTATCTTCAACTAAATTTTTTCAACTAATATAAAAAAATTTTAGGGATGACTAATTTAATCAAAAATTCGGAGCGTCAAACTTCATTTTAGAACTATGCTCCTATGAACTTTTTTGTTCAGAATTGACCAGAGAATGCAGCTGTGGCCGAAACAAAGTAGGGGTTTTCCGCCAGTACAAATTGACTTCGGAATGCAGGGACGAAATGTTGAGCTCTTTATTAGGAACAACTTTTTCTCTGACATAAAAGCTCTATCTCTGAAAAATCTTGTACTTGCGGTACAAATACGTGTATGACCCTCCCAAACTTTAACCGCGAATAAAAAAACTGAGACGTGCTGGGATATAACTTTGTTCCCCAAAAGTGATCAGGATGACGTCCCCTTTCAGAAAAGTGCCATGGCTATTCTGTTGCAAAAATGCTGTTGGACTGTGTAATTACTCAAAGACTTTTTTCAAATTTGTCTCAATATAAAAGTCTTTGAAGATATAAAACAAAATTTCTCATTAATAATAACTAGCTGACCCGCCAGGCGTTGTTCTGCCTAAAATTTATTCCTATAAATCCTAAAGGAAAAGTCCTGGATTACCGTGTCCTTATCCCTATCCCTAATCCCTATCCCTATACTTATACCTATCCCTATCCCTATCCCTATTCCTTTTCCTATCGCTAACCCTATCCCTATTCCTATCCCTATCGCTATCGCTATCCCTATCCCTATCCCTATCCTATCCCTATCCCTATCCCTATCCCTATCCCTATCCCTATCCGTATCCCTATCCCTATCCCTATCCCTATCCCTATCCCTATCCCTACCCCTATCCCTATCCCTATCCTTATCCCTATCCCTAATCCCTAATCCCGAATCCCTAATCGCTAATCCCTATCCATATACCTATCCCCATCCCTATCCCTATCCCTATCTCTATCCATATCTCTAGCCCTATCCCTATCCCCATCCCTATTCCTATCCCTAATACCTAATCCCTAATCCCTATCCATATACCTATCCATATCCCTATCCCTAGCCCTATCCCTATGCCTATTCTATCCCTCTAGACTTTCTAGGGTCACCCCTGGTCCACATTTTGGTCGATATCTCGGAAAACGGGTCGCATAGGGTCTTGAAAATCACCTCTTTTTTAAATACTCACCAACACCTTTTATTTGATACTCATTTTGTAGAAAACCCGTTTGGGGTCACACCTGGTTCATATTTCAGGAAATATCTCGAATACGGGGTCTTATATGGGACCAATAACTACACCTTATTCAAGCACTCGTCAACACCTTTCATTTGATACCCATATCGTGCGAACCCGTTATAGGGTTACCCTGGTCCAGATTTTGTGGAATATCTCCAAAACCTTCCCGGATTCTTATAATTTTTTTGGCCATAAACCATGTCGGGCTCAATCGAAAACTACTTGCAAAATTTCATTTAATTCAGTCCAGCCGTTCTGGAGTTAAATCATCAGGGAGGAAAATGCGACTTATTTTTATATAATAGATTATTTATTTATTTATTTATTTATTAGTCTATGATATAAATCTTACAGACTATACAAAATTAAATATTTAAAAACACATTACATGATAATTTAACAATAAAAAAAAAAAAAAAGACTTAAAAAAATATCTCAGAAATAACTATTATGGAAAGACTTTTAAAATATGTTTCTTTCAATAATAATTATTTTTTTTTTTTTGATTATTATTTTTTCTCTTATAATAATTACAACTCTGAATTTAATAAACCTAAATGAACGCCATGATAACGAACTGTCATTTACCAAAAATAATTTTTTTGTTTTTTGACTTTTTAAGACTTTTTTTAAATTTCACGCTTATTGAAAAATTTCTTCATACTACACACTACAGACGTTTGGCTGCTTCATCGCCAAGCTATGAGGCCTCGCTCATATTCCTCACTCACTCAGAGTAACATATGAGGGCGCAGCTGAGGAGAGGCAACGCTACATGCTTGCCTCCTATTGGCTGCGCACTCTGCTACCACTCATGCAGAGCGTTCGCGCTATTGGGTGGCCTCTGTTGTTTGCACACTCAGAGGATCCTCATTCATGAGTGAGGCATGTGTGAGTGAGGCGCCAAAGTGAGGCAAATCCGAACCCTGGAAAAAAACAAAGGAGACAAAGTCATTCTCCACATGCAATCCACATTCCAATGCGGTTTAGCACTCGCTCTTCTTCTGCTGCCAGTATTGGGTGTCGATAGCTCTGAGTCGGAGCATCTCCATTCATTCTCATAAAGTGACCCAGTCCAAGTAAGACACGGAATTTTTATACTGCTCATCTCTTCTGGGCTCTAACTATACAAAGTGCTTAACAACCAATCTAACCCACTTACATTTATTTTAGAACCACCTTCATTTAGATGCACACATAAATCAACATATAAAGTGTATAATGATATACAAACATCACTGCTAATTGCTTGTATTTTGATGTGATATGCGCTTGTTTTAGAACGAAATGAAATGTTTGTTTTAATTCTTTTTTCGTTTTTTTTTCTTGTTATTTACTTACCTGTTTCAATGTTGTGCATGTAAATTTCGCGTAGCAAAAGTAATTCATCTTCTGGTGCAGCGGTCATGGCGCCAAATGCATCATTTTCTGGCCAGACTTCTCTGTAATTAGGGAAATGTTTGTCAGTAAATATTAATTAAATGATTTCGTTTTTTTTTTTCTTTTTTCCAATACATTAGGTTAATATTTTTGCTTTGGTTTGAGGCAAAGGAGTTGAAAAAGAAAGGCAATTGGAGGAAATAAAGTAACGTAGAGCTTTTATTTCAAATTATATCGCAAGTTTAAAAATTTGTCATCTCTTTTTTTTTAAATGCATGTCGATTCAGTAATAAAAACTTAAATCAAATAACAGAATTGCTTTCAATAATAGTGAAGACACAAAACTGATGAACATTCTTTTGTTTAATTTCTTTTTTGTTGTTTGCTTTTCCGACAGGGTAGGATTGCGATGTATTGTGAAACGTATCCCTTGTCAAGTTTGGTTTGTTTATAAACTGTTTCGTTCTCAAGACACTGAAGATAGCACATAGCCGAAACGAGTTTATAACCAAATCAAACTTGACAACGGATGACGGAAATTCGCTCCACAATAAATTTTTTTATTTCTTAGCTACGGCACACACTATTTTGATTCATTTCTTTCGTTCTTAGATTTACTAAGAGGTTCTATGAATAAAAATGAAGAGCACTAAGAGAAAGAAGGAGGGAACAAACTAATAAAGCATAAGGGCACAGCCAGACGATGCAAGAAAGTACTTTCAGAAAGTGAAAAATTCACACGCGTCGTCTGGCTGTAACCTAAAATGATAGTCTCAATGTGTGTGAGGGGAGAGAACGAAAAACGAGAATGATAACAAGAAGAAGAAAAATGAAAAGGAATATAATTCTGAGGGTGCATATGTACATACATACATACATATGTTTGTCTGTGTTGAGAGAAAAGATATTAAAAGTAAGATGAAAAAATAAGAAGTTTAAGAAGTTGAAGAAAGGAGGGAAATATAATAATAAGAAGAAGAAGGAGATAAGGAGAAGAATAAGAGGAGGAGGAGGAAGAAGATGAAGGAGAAGGAGTAGGAGAACGAGGAGGAGATGAAGATGGCGATGGATATGGAGATGGATATGGATATGGAAATGGAGATAGAGATAGAGATTGAGATAGAGATAGAGATAGAGATAGAGATAGAGACAGAGATAGAGATAGAGATATAGAGATAGAGATAGAGATAGAGACAGAGATAGAGATAGAGATAGAGATAGAGATAGAGATAGAGATAGAGATAGAGATAGAGATAGAGATAGAGATAGAGATAGAGATAGAGATAGAGATAGAGATAGAGATAGAGATAGAAATAGAGATAGAGATAGAGATAGAGATAGAGATAGAGATAGAGACAGAGACAGAGACAGAGACAGAGACAGAGACAGAGATAGAGATAGAGATAGAGATAGAGATAGAGATAGAGATAGAGATAGAGATAGAGATAGAGATAGAGATAGAGATAGAGATTGAGATTGAGATTGAGATAGAGATAGAGATAGAGATAGAGATAGAGATAGAGATAGAGATAGAGATAGAGATAGAGATAGAGATAGAGATAGAGATAGAGATAGAGATAGAGATAGAGATAGAGATAGAGATAGAGATAGAGATAGAGATAGAGATAGAGATAGAGATAGAGATAGAGATAGAGATAGAGATAGAGATAGAGATGGATATGAAGATGGAGATAGAGATAGAGATGGAGATGAAGATGGAGATAGAGATGGAGAAGAATAATAATAAGAAGAAGAAGAAAGAGACAGGAATAAGATGAAGATGATGAAGGAGAAGAAGACAGAGAAGAAGAAGAAAAGAAGAAGAAAAAGAAGAAGAAGAAGAGGAAGAAGAAGAAGAAGAACAAAGGAAAAAGATGAGGAGGAAGAAGAGGAAGATGGTGCAAGAGAAGAAGGTGAAGAAGATGAAGAATAAGGGCAATAAGAAAGAAAAGAAGAATAAGGAGAAGAAACGAAGAAAAGATGAAAAGAAGAAGGAAAAGAAAAATAAATTATTATTTTGCAAGTAGTGTGCATAATTAATTTTTTAATGATCCGGTAGGTTGTGTTGTCACAAAGACTGCATTTTTTTTTTTTTTATAAATATTTATCAGATCGCAAAACGTGTATATTAACACAAGTTATAAGAGTGTATAAACCAAGTTTCGTTATAATATCTCAATTATTTGTCGAGTTATGGGCTCAGAAATCTCGTATATCTCTGCTTCTAAAAGGAGGCGGTGCCACGCCCATTTTCCAAAATTTTTGTATTTTTTGTTTTATGTCCATAGTTGGACTCATGCGACAAAATTTCAATGAAAGATCATTATATTTGACAGAGATATGGCTTAAAATGTTTTTATTAGGTCACTTTGTAATATACATTTATAAAAGTGGGCGTGGCCGTCAACCGATTTTAACTATTTTCCGTCCAAACGTTTGCCTAAGTAAGTAAATCACGCGTACCAAATTTCATCGATATATCTTCAATGGTTTCTGAGTTATGACATATAAAACTTTCCATGTTTGACCCTTAATAAGTGGGCGTGGCACCGCCCATTTTCCAAAATTTGATCAAATTTCTTCATAAGGGCCTGAGCTTAATACGTGGATGAAATTTCATCGCTCCAGCTATATTAGTGACTGAGATACCAAAATTTCCGATTTTTTTTATATAGAAAAAATGGGCGTGGTCATGGTCCGATTTCGCCCATTTTCAATACCAACCGTCCCAGTCTCGATACCAACTTGCATTTTAAATTTCATCAAAATATCTCAATTTTTGAGCGAGTTAGAGTGTTTACAGACGGACGGACAGGCGGACGTACGGACAGACGGACGGACGGACGGACATGGCTCAATCGATTTCTCTTTTCACCCTGATCATTTTGATACATATAAGTCTATATCTATCTCGATTATTTCATTCTGTTACAATCCACCGTTATGTGATTAAAACTATAATACTCTGTGTACTAGTACAGCTGAGTATAAAAATTAAAACGACAAAAATGTCGAGGCAAATAATGCTGTGCGTAAAAAGCTTCTCCGAATTTATGTACAAATGAGATTTTGAGTGAGTGTGTACATATATACATGTGTATGTACATTTGTATGTATGCAGGGAGAATGTCATTAATTTAAAATTTCGTACATAAATCCTTATTAAAATTCCATTTAATATGCTCTCTGTAAAAGTTTTCAATACAATTAAGCGCATGCAGTGAGTTCGCGCCCAAGGAGGGCATCCATACATGTATTTATACTTAGTAACTATGTAAGTTTTGTTACTGTGCCAAATGCAATTCTCTCTATGAGCATACAAATTTTCGCAATTATACATATACATATGCATGTATCGTATCGCAAAGAAGACTTATGAGTGCGGTGGCAGTGTGCGCAAATATTAATAATATGTGGCAACTACGCGCGTCGTAGTAAAAGCGTCGTGTGGCGCAAAAAGCCTTGGCACGACATTAAGCGGCTTGTTTGCAACACACACAGCCACACATCAACACATACACACAAAATTAACAGCAAAAAGAGGAAAGCAACAATATGTAGAGCATGTGAATTATGAGCGATTAGCATACGAGTGTCGCTGCTTGACTTTTGCGATATGGCAACACTACTTTTGCTTCCCTCAATTCCAATACTGTGTGCAGCAACCCTCGTAATAGCGGACAAAAAAAAACAGAAATTAAATTGAAGCATTAAATTTATTCGCTGTGGATGTTGCCGCCGTCGCGCGCAGCTTGACACGACACGACTCAGCGTGTTGAAAGCGATCGAGCTACTTGGTTCGGTGACCAAAGGTATGTGGCAAGTAGCGTGAAATACTGGTACATACATATATACATGGATATTTCACATTGTTGCATTGTTCGAAGTGAAAGTTTTTGTTTAAGCTTGATGCGCACAAGCCAATAGCAAAGCGCTGACAGAATGTGCATAGATGGTATGGTTGTGCGGCAACAGTTGCGTACAGGTAACACTGGTCGACAAGTTTTTGTTACAGAAATAAAATTCCCCTTTTCTAAAGGATTTCGGTGCGCTGAATCCGAATCTGAACTCAGATTTTCGCTAATACGTACAGTTTTTGAGATATTCATGTCTAAAGAGGTCAAAAACGCGTCTTTTGGCTATATTCACTCCTCAATATCTTTTAAATTACTTAATATAATAATATAATACAATGGGGCTATTATAACTCTGACGAGTTTTATGGCCGAGCTTCTCTCCCAATTCGAGGTGTGCTCCTTTTTGTTTTTCCTACTAATTGGGTGGACCTACAGTTTTATGCCGGCTCCGAACGGCGAATGCATTTTTTGTGAGAAGCTTTTTTCATGGCAGAAATACTCTCGGAGGGTATGCCGCCCACTGCCGAGAGGTGCTCTTAAAAAATCCAATAATTGGATTTTTACTAATTAGAAAAATTTGTTGGTGTTTGGCTCGGACCGTGGTTTGAACCCGAGACCTCTGGCATAGCAGGTGAGCACTCTACCCACTGCACCACAGCGGCCACAGATAAATGTCTATGAGTGCACACTGGGCGCATTTGTATGGAGAGTGGGACAAAACTCAATTGCGTGGAAACGGATGGACCTACCAAAACCAAATTTTGCACATTGGTGTCCCACTATACTACTCATCTTTCAGACAAATTAAAAGCATATATGTTGTAATGAACGCCTACCACTAACACTAGTTTACAGCCAAAAAATAGCAAGAAAACCAAGGATAGGAATTGACCTGCTGAGCTTGGAACTATTTTTTTTTTTTAATTTTTTGTATGGTTAGGTTTTTGAGATAACGATAATTTTGTGTTTTTATACTCAGCTGTACTAGTACACAGAGTATTATAGTTTTAATCACATAACGGTGGATCGTAACAGAATGAAATAATCGAGATAGATATAGACTTATATATATCAAAATGATCAGGGTGAAAAGAGAAATCCATTGAGCCATGTCCGTCCGTCCGTCCGTCTGTCCGTCCGTCTGTAAACACTCTAACTCGTGCAAAAATTGAGATATTTCGATGAAATTTGAAATGCAAGTTGGTATCGAGACTGGGACGGTTGGTATTGAAAATGGGCGAAAGCGGACCATGACCACGCCCACTTTTCCTATATAGAAAAAATCGGAAATTTGGTATCTCAGTCACTAATATAGCTAGAACGATGAAATTATACCCACGTGTTGAGCTCAGGCCCCTAGGAAGAAATTTTATGAAATTTTGGAAAATGGGCGGTGCCACGCCCACTTATTAAAGGTCAAACCTTGAAAGTTTTACATGTCATAACTCAGAAACCATTGAAGATATATCGATCAAATTTGGTACGCGTGATTTACTTACTTAGACAAACATTTGGACGGAAAATAGTTAAAATCGGTTGACGGCCACGCCCACTTTTATATATGTATATTATAAAGTGACCTAATAAAAACATTTTAAGCCATATCTCTGTCAAATATAAAGATATATCATTGAAATTTTGTCGCATGAGTCCAACTATGGACATAAAACTAAAAACACAAATATTTTGGAAAATGGGCGTGTCACCGCCTCTTTTTAGAAACAGGAATATACGAGATTTCTTAGTCTTTAACTCGACAAATAATTGAGATATTATAACGAAACTTGGTGTATACACTTTTATAACTTGTGTTAATAGACACGCAAAAATTTATTGAAATTGGTTTATGACCACGCCTACTTTTTAAGAAAGATATTTCTGGAAAACCCTTTGGGAATTTGTAACGTGACATCTCGGTAAGGAGAAGTCATAAAGGAATGAAATTTTGCACAAATAATAATATTCATATGCTTAGTTGGATGACTGATAAAAATGTTGAAAATGGGCGTGGCTACGCCCCCTTTATGCGGCACTCGCTTTATATAAAATAATCCGTGTTTCCATCAAACGCAAACAAACAATGAAAGCATACAGCTGAGTATCTAATGTTCGATTCCACTCGAACTTAGGCTTCCTTACTTGTTTTGTTATCACTTCATTCAAAAATTATTTTCGCTATAGTTACAAATGCCATAAACGCAAGCAGTATCTCGTTCGAAAGGCAATTAAAATACCTACGCTTCAAATGGCATACAACTTGTAGTGGTTTAATAAAAACTCGCTGAGCGATAGCTGGCCAAAGTCAAAATTTTGTGGATTATTCGCGATTTTTGAAAAAATTTTAATTTTCAAATTAAGTTTTTTATAAAAAGTTGTAAAAATCAGAAAAGTTTTATTCTTTTAAAAATTTGCCCATTTAATTGCAAAGACTTTAAGCGTAATATCAGAGAAGAGATCCTATAAATACTTTATATTTGGCGATTTTTTTCTTGTGAAACAAAAAGGATATTTTCGACGAAAAACTTGGTTAAGTGAATTAACTAAGTGAAAACGACTTCATAGGTCAAAAGAACATTAGAAGGAAATATAGCACTTCCAAAGACCAAACTAGTGACATTTCAATTTTAAAAATCCGATGTCAATGTCCGCGATATTTCGCAGGATAAAAAAAAAATTGTATGGAGAGTGGGACAAAACTCAACTACTCAGATTTTATCGGAAATAAAGTTTTATCGAAAACAGTGGATGTACATACATATGTACAAAAATACGTAAAAGCAGCATCTTGTGCAACAACATTTTTTATAGACTAGTTAAATTTAATATGATATTTTAAGAAAAAGGGAAGAAGGGGACAGACTTTAAGAGAAGACTTGAAAGAACTCAAATCTGCTTATAAGACCTGGTCCAGAGTGGTCCTTAATTGTTAAAAGCTCAAATGAAAATGCTAATGCTTGAAAATTAAGCTCATAGAAAAACCAAGATTTCTTCATCTTGAATTTTGCTAAAAATAAATTGCTCTCACTATTTTCTTTCGCTAAATCATGAAACATACGTTTTTCTTGCGTTTCAATTGTTATCCGCATTTTTTTTAGCACTCAAACTTGAAATATCGCAAAAATCATAATACACTTATTTACACAAACTTTTGCCAGAAAATTTTTTTTTTCATATGTGTTGACTTTAAATGCGCCAAAATAACATTTAATGGTGGCTATTGTGTATAGAAGGAGGTTTTCCATAAAATTCAATATATTTCCCACGGAAACGCATGACAATAATTTCTTTTTGAAACACTAACATTTTTGACTTTTGTGTATGGGGACTGACCAGTGTGCAGTGTCATTGGCGCACTCAAGGGGGGGGGGTTAAAACCCCCCCCCCAAAATTTGACAACACCATACAAAAAATAATTTTATAAAAGATGGTACATGCACAAATATTTGTGTAAATGCATGTTGTAAAATCTATGAATATTCGTGGATGTACAGTGGCGAGCATTAATGGATGAATGTTTCCCACTTCTGTGCTTATGTGTTCATAAAACCTAATCCAGCGCCTAATTTCAACCAAATTTTTTTATTAATTAGCATACATATTATTTTAATAGAAAACATACAAAGAAATTTAATTCCATCTTGATTGCCACGTTTTTCAGGGCGAAAAACTCGAACATCCACATTCATCCAATTTTGCACGTGGGGATAAAAATTATTTGGTATGGAGTAATATTATGTCCTCCGTAGCCCCTTATATTTTGGGGCTGTTTTAATGTGCGTTGGCATGCTTTGCTTTAGTTCTGCTATGGTTACCCTTGGTTTCTTAGCCCATTCGTCCTCAACTCGCGGCCAAAGTTGATTAAAATTTGTGGGAACTTTTTCGTAAACAGCCATCCTCTTTTTAAAAAATCCCATAGATTTTCGATGGGATTAGGATCTGGGCTTTGGGCAGCCCACTTTATCACACCAAATCATTGGCTAGATAACCAGTTTCGCATGATTTTCGCCTATTTTTGGGGTTACCGCCTTGCTAAAATAGCACCTCGTCTTCGGAATATGCGCTTATTCCGGCGAACTCAGGCAAATCTATTCTTAAAATATGGAGATAATCTTCCTTTTTCATAGCTCCACTTATTTTTATTAATGGATCGAGTTTCCATGAGGTTAAACAGCCCCAAACCATAAAATTGCCCTCTCCATGCTTTACAGTTTTCTTAAATTGGTCTTTTTGGAGTGTTTCATGTTGCCAGTGCCAAAAGTATTGTTTGCTATCAGACTGGAGAAGAGCTATATGGTCAGACGAAACAAAAATAAATTGCTTCCAGTCGGATGGAAAACAATACGTTTGGCACTGGCCACATGAAACACTCCAAAGGCACCAAGCGAAGAAAACTGTGGAGGAAATTATAGCAGAACTAAAGCAAAGCATGCCAACGCACATTAAAACAGCCCCAAAATATAAGGGGCTACGGAGGACATAATATTACTCCATACCAAATAATTTTTATCCCCACGTGCAAAATTGGATGAATGTGGATGTTCGAGTTTTTCGCCCTAAAAAACGTGGTTATCAAGATGGAATTAAATTTCTTTGGATGTTTTCTATTTAAATAATATATATGCTAATTAATAAAAAAAAAATTGGTTGAAATTAGGCGCTTGGACTAGGTTTTATTAACACATAAGCACAGAAGTGGGAAACATTCATCCATTAATGCTCGCCACTGTACATTGCCAATGTTTGTCAACAACTACTGATTATGTTTATAAACAAGCAGTGTGGAGACATTTCCCTAAAAGTATGATGTGGATATTAGCTAAGGTTTGTTATGCTCAGCTGTACTAGTACACAGAGTATTAAAGTTTTAATCACATAATGAAATTTGGAATACAAGTTGGTATCGAGACCGGGACGGTTGGTATTGAAAATCGGCGAAATCGGACCATGGCCACGCCCACTTTTCACATATAGTAAAAATCGGATATTTTGTATCTCAGTCACTAATAGAGCTGGAGTGACAAAATTTAACCTACGTATTCAGCTCAGGCCCTTATGAAGAAATATGGTGAAATTTTGGAAAATGGGCGGTGCCACACCCACTTATTAAGGGGAAAACATTGAAAGTTTTATAGGTCATAACTCAGAAACCGTAGCAGATATATTGACGAAATTTGGTACGCGTAATTTACTTAGGAAAATGTTTGGACGAAAAATTTCCAAAATCGATTCACGACCACGCCCAAATTTATATATGGGAACTATTAACCCTTCTGTTACATTTAGGTCATTTGATGACCTTTTTTTTTGTTTAATTTTCTCATAAATGCTAATATGAACAAAATTTTAGAATTTCCCTCAATGTATTTCTGTATTGAGGAAAATCCTTTCGCAAAAGCATAAAAAGAAGGATTTTGCATTATCAACCAAGTGGTAAACTCAAGAGTTACGTGTGCGCCCCTTCAGGTCATTCAGTGACCGTCAGTGTTATTTTGTGCGCAAAAGCTGATTTTTATTAAATTCGTATAAAAATGAAAGAGTGAGTATTTTAATTCCAATATTTTATTATTTGTGATATATTTTCAGATTAATATATGTATGGTTTAGAGCCAAATCGCCTGACACAAAGCCAAATAGAGTATATCATTCATAATGATGTGGATGTTGATGAGTGTAGTGAAGTTGAGGGCGAAGACAATATAGTCGATTAGTTTGAGCCCGATGGTTCTTCTTACGAATATGCAGGAAGTGATAACGACGAAATAATTGACCTTGTATTGGAAAATGATGGTAGTACCCACTCCCGTGTATTATTCCACAGATAGAAATATTGAGTGGTCAACGTAGTCGATTAGGCAGAATAGTGGTAGGACCACAATAGAAAATATAATTTACCGAAACAGCTTCTATAATTCTACAAAATCAGAAGTGCATACAACTGACCAACTTGTTGAAACATATGCATACAAAAGACAAACCAATGTATGGACAAAATCGTACAGAGTTACCGTTTCCACAATCTTTGGTCTTGAACATAAAAATTAAAAACATATTAAGTATATGCATTTAAATAAGTGTATAATCCGATAAATAATCAATTGAACTAATACATTTTGAAAATTTCCATTGAAATTATATTTCGATATCGATATATATGAAAAACACAGGTAAGGTCATTCCGTGACCTTAATGTCACATGCGTAAGTTTTTTTGAATGTAACAGAAGGGTTAAGGGGCATAATAAAAATATTTTAAGCGATATCTATGTCAAATATAAAGATATGTCATTGAAATTTTGGTTCATGAATCCAACTATAGACATAAAACAAAAAATAGAAAAATGTTGGAAAATGGGTGTGGCACTGCCTCTTTTCAGACGAAGGAATCTACGAGATTTCGGTACCCATAACTCTACAAATAATTAAGATGTTATGACGAAAATCAGTTTGTACACTTTAATAACTTGTGGTATACATGCTCAAAAATTTAGCGAAGTCGGTTTATGACCACGCCTACTTTTTAGCAAAGACATTTCTGGAACACCCTTTGGAAATTTGTAACGTGACATCTTTGCAACTAGAAATCATAAAGGAATGAAATTTTGCACAAAGAATAATATTCATATGCTTAGTTGAATGACTGATAAAAATGTTGAAAATGGGCGTGGCTACGCCCACTTTATGCAGCACTCGCTTTATATAAAGTACACCGTGTGTGTATTTGATGGAAATACAAACAAACAATGAAAGAATACAGCTGAATATCTGATGTTCGATTCCAATCGAACTTAGGCTTCCTTACTTGTTAGTTTTAGTTTAAATACAGATAAAATGCAATGAATTGAGATTTAAAAGGTGCCTTTATTTAATGTGTGCATACGTAGGTCCACTCCCCAAACATAAATGTAAGTAAAAATTGTCTGGACGAGTTTTAAGTATTTTTTTAAATTTTCCGTTGGATATTGAAAACCCCCCCCAAAATTTTTTTCTGTGTGCGCCACTGTGCAGTGTTCTAGGCTAGAACTTCTAGAGGCAAGAAACAAACGGTTATTGCGATAAGTTCCTGTCTGTACACACTATGTCAAGGAAAATGTCTATAATGTATAACCTTTTTGTGTGGTAACCAAGGCATACATCAAAGAGATCATCTGTGAATGGGATACTAAAGAGACGATTCTGGCCGAGTCCCATAAAGCGCACCAGCTGTTTCTGTTTCGTACAGCATGGCGCCACATGGGAATACCTAGGGTGGCAGCGTTGCTATCCACCTGATCTTCACAAAGCAGTGGAGGCCTCCCTTTTGTTCTGCGTTCAGCGGGTTTCGATAGAAATACTTTGTTGGGCGGAGCACCTTCATCCATTCTCACGACATGGCGTAGCCGCTGGATCTTTATTCGTTGAACAATGTCGCTGTCTGCGTAAAGCTCGTATCTCCGTCGATACTCGCCCTCGCCAACGCGCAAAGGTTCATAAATCCTCCGAGGAACTTTTCTCTCGAATACTCCAAGCGCCATCTCATCTGCTTTTGATATAGTCCATGCTTCTGCGCCGTACATGAGGACTGGAACGATGTAGAGTGTGATTTTTGTTCGTCGAGAGAGGACCTTACTTTTCAATTGCCTACTAAGTTCAAAGTAGCATTTATTGGCAAGATTGATTCTTCGTTGGATTTCCGTGCTGACATTATTTTTGGAGTTAATGCTGGTTCCCACTGTTTTCTCCGCTATCATCAAAGCGTCTACCCGAAAACCAGTTTTTTTGTGAACTGGAATACGAAAAATCGGTACACTTACATATATGTGAATGTAGGTACTGCACTCGTAAATAAAAGGTGCCCGCAAGCATTCGTTCAATTTGTTTGAAATTTGGAACACAAGGCCTGATAAGGTGCTCAAATTTTTTTAATTTTATTTATTTATTTAAAATTGTTTGTACAAGTAAGACATAAGTCTTTTAGGTACTACCATGGTATAAAAATTCAGAAGGTAACTTCACTTCAAACTTTTTGACGGCTATTGAATTTTTCTGAAGTATATTTTTTGTAAACATTATGAGTGAGGCTGCCATATTGGACAAATATAAAAATGGAGATTTTTTAAGAATATTTTGGTAATTTTAGTTTTACTTGAAGAAAGCTCAGTAATTATCAAAGAAAGTCATATATTATTAAAAGGGATGTGAAAAGTGGGAAGTATTTGGCTCGAATATTTAATACAAAGCCTTACGCAATACAGCAGACAGAGCGTTTAACAAAGAAGTAAGGCTGGAGTCATCGTTATGTCCGAACAAATTTTTTGTTTACATTTTGCCGAATTTAGATGTTCCAAAATATTTATAAAAGTTCAGTTTGGCTTGTATAAGCCTCCCTGATATAAACAATTTACAAACGAATAATTTGGATGCTTTTCCTCATATGTTTTTATGTCCAAATTTTTTGATACCCACTAATTGCACTCTAAAAAATGCATACATACATATTTTATTAAGATTTATACACATTTTAATTATTGCGTCCATAATTTGTTTTCGCATTATAACTTGGCACTGACATTTCGATAATAAAGTTTTGTTGTTTGTGCTACTAATATCGCTAGCACCGAAATGCACTGAGCACGTCAACGGGTTCTTTGGAAGATCAACTTCCTCTATTTGGCACGCTTGAAGCCATTGATTTCTTATAAACGGAATTGCTGGAAACCTAAAAAACTTCACCGCTGAGCCTTTGTAAAAGTGCACGGTAATTTCGCATCCCCTAAAGAGGCAGCTCATTTTTTAAATCTTTTTTCACAAATTACGCGTATGAAAGTAAATTTGTTTATTTATTAATTTTGTACAAATCACACAGCTTTCGAATTTTTTTTTAATAAATTTATTTTCACAAACTTCAGATTTCGGCCCAAAAAAACATTTGCTGCTGTTTACTCTGGTAGCATGACTTCAATGAAATGTCATAAATTCAATAAAAGTCAAATGGCTAAGATGGCTGCCTACGTCAATAAGTGATTTTACCTTCTATTTTTCTACCATGGGTAGTACATCAATCTGGTAAAGAGATTACAATGAAAATCTTACAAAATATACATAGGTGCAAAACAGAAAAATAAAAGGTAGATAGTTAGATAAAAATTTTACAAAATGCATTATACAATATATAACCGGTCCTTCACTCGATACTGTAGATACAAATTTACATAATTTCAATAACGGCAATTTAAATTGCGACCAATAAATATTTTTAATAACTTCAGAATACAGAAAATAAAAAACAATTTAAAGTAAGTTAGGGATTGAGAAAGGATATTGCTGCTAGTTTGAAACATCTTGCTTTTTGAATAGCTTTTGTCTTGGATGGAAGTGAGTTCCAAAGACGGATTGTACTGACAAAGAACATTCTGGAGGATGTCATGTATCTAAAATTTGGGACCAATATATTCAAAGTCCGGGAAGACTGACATAAATTTAACTTTTCAAATAAGTAAGGGGGATATTGAGAGTGGAGTAGCTTATGCAAAAAGCTAAGATTTCTGATCTTTAAAAAATTGTCAACGTTGCTCCCGAGGATTTGCGTAGCGTATGAAGAGATATGGTCAAATTTTCTTTTAGAAAAAACAAACCGAGCAGCATTGTTTATAGCAAGCTGCAGTTTATTGAGCGAAGACGAATCAAGGTTACCGTATACGAGTTCACCATAAGAAATTTGAGGTATTATTAGAGTTTTGACTAGCCTCATCTTAGTATCACGCGGCAGTAAATAGGCTGTTCGGTACAAGTTTCGAAGGGTGTTATATATTTGACCGACCACAATATTAATATGGTCAACACATATTAGCTTAGAGTTGAGTCTAAAGCCTAAATTGGTGACCACATCGTTTATAAGTATTTTATCGCATATCAGGAAGGCAGCTCAGGTCATAAGTTGCGTTCGATATTGCTATCGCCTTTGACTTTCTTGCATTAAGAGATAAATTTATTTACGTAAGCCCAATGTCCAATATGCGCTAGGTCTTCATTCAGCCTAGCAAACAAGTCTTCAGTAAGCCCGATTGGCCGGGACAGGTATATTTGCGTATCGTCTGCATAAAGATGTATCGAGGCATTGCGACAGCAACTAAGAATGTCATTAATGAACATTGTAAAAAATATTGGACCTAAGATAGATCCCTGTGGGACACCAGATGTTATGCGCTTTAAGCTTGAAATTTTATCACCACATTGAACTTGCTGAGATCGGCCGACGAGATAGTTTTGTATTAATTTTATAGCATAAGAGCTGAAGTTATAGCATGTTTCGAGCTTGTGGAGAAGTATTCTGAAATTAACCATGTCAAATGCTCTTGAGAAATCTAAAAGTACAAGAACTGTGATATCATTACAGTCATAGGCAGGAAGTATGTCTTCAAAAATCTTTAGCATGGCCGTTGCAAAACTATGCCCTCTTCTAAATGCCGACTGGATCCCTGATAACAAGTTGTTATTATAAACAAAATTAACTATCTGCTTTGCTAGTAGCTTCTCAAACACCTTAGATAATGCAGGCAATAGGCTTATTGGTCTAAACTCTTTCACAGAACAGGGAGATTTTATTTTAGGAACGGAGATGACATTAGCTATTTTTCATTGACTAGGAAACCCACCGGGCATCATCGAAAACCCAAATATATGTGTTAGCGGGGATATGATAAAAGGAAGAATAAGTTTGACAAATCTTAAACTTATGCCATAGAACCCTACAGCGCTAGACTTAATCTCAAATATAGCACCCTCCATACAAAAATATTATGAAGCATAACATCATAGATACAGCAGTGTTGAAAAATAGAGCACCCTAATACGCACATAACGCACACTCACACATTCAAAACAAAACTGTAATAAACTCAGCTTCCGGCCATGCATCCGTCTCTTTTCCGCCCGTTTAATTAAGTACTCTTGCAATTAGGAACATATATTGCACCTACATATGTATGTATGTATATGCTTTATAATTCATGCCATCATGTTACGATATATGGCAATTGTGCAACAGTAGCGCCATCTTTTTTCAATGCTAAAAATTAGTGGTATACAGACATACATACATACATAAGATTTATGTGCGAACCCGAAATTTCGCCCATCAGCGCACTAAAATTCAAATTGCATTATTTGCTTGTTTGTGTTGTTGCTTTGTTTGTTTATTTATTTAGTTTATATTGCTTGTTTGTTTAGCGGGCGGAGGCGCCACCGCGGCAGCTTGTTATGTTGTTACGGTATGTTGGCTTGTGTTGCGTCACAATTGGCAACGAATGGCATTTTACCGTTACCGCGTTGGTTATGTTATCTTTTGTACAGGTAAATTTGTAGCAAACAAAAGAAAAAATTAGAAACTTTGTATAGCGAGCAATTTATATAACCGGTTGTTAGTTTTAGGGAGGTAATTGTGACTGGGATATTTTTGGTTGATTTGATATCTTGCTAAATTTTAAATGAAGTTTTTATACTATGCCCAAACATGTTAAATTAATTGAGTCAATTTAGCTTTTAATTGCATACTTGAATTTGGTGTACACACATATTCAATTGAATGAATACAAAATTAAGTCCACCACCTTCCAGTGCGCCCCAAAATAACTCATAAAACTTATTTATTTTTTTGTTTTGTTGTTTCCGCTACACAGGAAAACAGATACTGAAGATGGCACATCAGTGAAATCGGTTTATAACCAGCTCAAACTTAACAAGGGATGACGGAAAATTGTTCCGCAATACATCAACTCCCAAAATAATCACCCGATGGAGTGCTCTCAATATGGAATGAATATAATAATAATACAATGGGGCTATTATAACTCTGACGAGTTTTATGGCCGAGCTTCTCTCCCATTTCGAGGTGTGCTCCTTTTTGTTTTACCTACTAATTGGGTGGACCTACAGTTTTATGCCGGCTGCGAACGGCGAATGAATTTTTTGTGATAAGCTTTTTCATGGCAGAATGCACTCGGAGGATATGCCGTCCACTGCCGAGAGGTGACCGCTGCTCTTAAAAACCCAATAATTGGATTTTTACTAATAAGGAAATTTTTTTTGGCGTTTGCTCAGACTGTGGTTTGAACCCGAGACCTCTGGCATAGCAGGCGAGCACTCTACCCACTGCACCACAGCGGCCAGAGCTCAAAAAAGCTCTCCAGAGGAGTTTTTGAGTACAAAAAAATTCCGTCTGAATATTTACATTTTTTGAGTGAAAAATCTTTAGCTCTGGCGATTCATAAGGCCGGGCTTATCTTCCCAATTCGAGGACTGCTTTTTAATTTTTTATTTTTTCTATTAATTGATTGGGGCGACAAAAATCCTCGGCTGAAACTTCCAAGATTTTGCAGCCTGGGCAATGGACCTCCGTCTCGCCTCCCCGATGCCGGTTTCTGGTGCTTGCGCCAGGGTAGACTGCGGGGGAGAGACTGCGGGGGAGAGACTGCGGAGGGCTAGCAAGGGCTGATGTCCGGTCGAGTAGGTCCCCTCAGGGCGCGGGCCAGGGGAGGAGATACGAGACGGTCTCAGTCATGGTTCGAGCTGCCTGGCGGAGGGCATAAAACGCATTTATTTTGTCGCAATGGAGTATAAACAGGATACAGAATCGCAACGTTGTACAACATATCAAGAAGGTCCTTGACATTTCGGGTGCCTTTACCAAAGTCTCTGCTGAGGCGCGTTGGGAAGGGCTCGAATGGATCGCAATAACCCCAATCATTCGGCGCTGGATCGAGGACCTTTTTGAGTTGTCGCACGTTAACGGATGGGTGGGGCCTTTCGACGATGTCAAGGAGGGCACATAGGGGCACCCTTTAAGGAGGAGTACTCTCACCTCTGTTGTGGAATCTAGTGGTCAACAAAATATTCTTCAGGGAATACTCAAAATACTCTTCGGAAAATAAACAAAATACTAAAACTTGCGAATTCTTGCATTCCAGTTTAGTATAAAGCCTCCTATGCGATGTTGGCAACACTAAGGACCATATGTGGTCTATGTAAGAGATCACTGTATCCTGGCCAACCTAACTTAACTTACTAATTGGTTGTTTTTATGCCGGCTCCAAACGGCGAACGCGAGAAGCGCCAATTAAGAAGAAGAAGCAGTTTAGTATCTATATGTATTGGATATAGTAGAAAGTGCATAGATAGCTCAGCCACCGCAGCGGGGTATATGAAAATACGTGCAGAATCAAACTTGTTGATTATTTGCATGCATACATATGTACATATGTATGTATGTATGTTTAAAACCATTTTTGTTTTTAATTTTTTTTTTTTCTAAAATATCCTGCACAAAATGCAACCTCCTAAATGTATGGCATCGCTGATCGCACACTCATGACTCTGCACCCGCCAGGCCGGCACCGCTCTCCGCTCACGCATCGCACAACACCACTTGCACTAGATAAAGTTATGTATTGCGTGCTGTTGGTGGGTGTTTTATTGTTGTTTAGTAGTACTTATTTTTGGTAAAATTTATTTATGGCGCAAAAAATTGTTTCTGAGCTTTTTATCGGCGCTGCGAGAGTAGCGCATAAAATTCGTTATAAATTTAATTTTCTTTTAATCCGTTTTTTGTTTTTTGAATTTTCGTTTTTGTTGTTTGCTTTTGTAACAACTTTTAGTGATTTGTTTAACAAGTTAAAAGTGTTGATAGATCAAGACGTGATGAATACGTTTAAAATTTTAATTTTTTTTGTTTGTGATGTAGGCAAGCAAGTTCGTTAGTTTTAATTTATACACAATATTTCAATTATATTAATTGGTGACGAAAATAAATTTCTATTACAACAAGAAAACTAGTTACGTATAATGTACATATGTATGAGTAATCCACTTTCAATAGTGGCTATGTGAAACTTTTTCTATATTGAGTTTTTGATGAATTGTGTAGCAGTATTTAAAGGTGTATAATGTCCATTATATATGTACATATTTCTTATCTTATCGTGATGGAGGATAAACAGGATAAATCTGTGGCCACAAGCCATAACCGCCTAAGTCGACTTAAGACAAAATTGAGTTATATATACCACGTTATTATACATTAAAAACTCTATATTTCTGTAAAACCCTCATACCTATAACCTATTCCAATAAAAAGATATTAATAAAAACATTTTGGCTTAACTCACAATATAGGTATATTAAATTTGCTGTAGCAGCCAAAATTTATATATATAAGCAATACTTCTTGGTTTAAACTGATATTTTAAATTTAAATTTAAATTTACTTTTTCACTTTTTGTGTAATGTTAGATACATTTGTTAAGTTTTGGTTAAGTTTATTTCTGTATTTATCTTTACGTAACTTTGTATCTTGTGTTAGTCGACCGCGATTATGGTCGACTTTAAAAAAATAATAATAATAATAATAATAATAATATTTAATGAAATTTCTTCATAACATTTTGTTTTATATACAAAATTTAATCGTAGCATCGTGGATGGCTCATTGATTTGGCATTCATAGTTTTTAATCAACTTTTATGATTTTTAAAATACACATTCGAATATAAAAATCAATTTTTCTCGAAATCATATTTTACGACTTAGGCGATTATGGCTTGTGGCCACAGAAATAATCACAACGTTGTACAATATATCGAAAAGCCTCTTCACTACAGGGAGCGCGATAGTTGTCGTTCTTGGGTGCCTTTAGCAACGTCTTTGCAAAAGCGTTGTTGAAGGGGCTCGAATGGTTCGGAATACCCCCAATCATCCAGCGCACAGTGGTTCGGCTCCATACATTTTGCGGAAAAAAATAGAAGGAGTGGTCCTAGGCCATTGAAATTTTGCACAGAGGATATATGTGAGCTAATTAAGAAATTTTCAACAAATTTTTGAAATCGGTCAACCCCTAGGGGTACCTCCCTTGGACCTATAAAAAAATGATGTAAATACAAATTTTAGTTTCAGCTAAAAAAAAATTAAGATATCTTCATGAAACTTGGTACATGAGTTACCCTCATTAAAGGCATTGACAGCACCAAAAATTGTTGAAATCGGCCAGGGCCTAGGGATACCTCCCCTGGACCTATAGTAAAAATTTTTAAAGAAAAATTTTAATTTCAGCTCAAAAAATTAAGATATCTTCACGAAACTTGGCGCATAAGTTACTGTCATGAAACATATCGACAATACCAAATATAGGCGTGATTGGCAAACAACCAGGCCCACTTTTCCTACACCTTTTATTCAAAAACAAATGAAGATATACATTTTCAGTAACTGAAAAGAGCCCTTGTAAAAATTTGATGTACTTAATGATTATATTTATAATAAATATAATCGAAAATATAACCATGTATGTATATATGGAAAGCAAAAAAAACAAATATAAGAAAAATGTTTAATGATTTAGCATATCCTTGACAACAGGATCCAATTCCACACACTTTTTGTTGGGTTGTCGTCTTATGGACTTTATATAATGATAAAAACTTGCCAGTAATCGATTAACAACATCTGTATTGGTAGAAATTCTATCAATTTTCCTAGAAAACATAAGCCTAGAAATCATAGGCCCCATTTACTAGTAAGGGTTAACTCAGAACATGATTAGGAGTTCAACTTTTCTGCTGAGAAAGTATCAATGTCTTCTTGTTGTGTGATCAAGTAAACTTTGCAAATTAACAGCAGCTGTTATTACAATTTCGTCGGGATAACATTTTTTTTTTTTTCATCTAATACCTTAAAATAAGCTGGTAAAATGTTTAAACAAATGTGTTTGTTGCTATTGTTGTTTACAACCCGCAATGTTATGACGAATGTGTTTATCGTTATTTTTGTTTGCATTACCATTGATTCTAACAAATTAGGTGTATAATTTACCAATCTGCATTTTTATCTAATCCTCTCTGTGCCTTCATATTCGTAAACAAAGAAATTTGACATACGATGCAAACGTTAATATATACGCATGAGCCTAAAAGCATGCTACATTTTGTCAATTTTATCAAAATTTGATGGGACTTTCGACATTTAAATCAAGTTTACATCGATTGGGGAAAATACGGGAAAAAGTTTTTAACAGAAATCGATAGAAGACATTCCAAACTTTCATTTTATTACAGTTAGCGAGTGTAGGACGCTGTAGCACACAAACTTTTTGTCCATCGAAATTAGAAAAGGTAGCATTTATGAAGTACCATTTTTGCTGGCCTATATTTTTTTTAATATTTAGCCGATTGCACTGATTTTTTCTTTAATTAGTCAAGGAGGTGCTATATTTTCTTTTAAACTCACAACAGGGACAATGGAGATATAAGTTATAAGGAAAATTTATAGCTAAAGTTAGCAAAAATTTCAAGCAGTTTTTGTTGAATAAAATTTTTCTGACTTCTGATGCCATTATTTTGTAATAAAAATCAACTTTTTGCAAAGTAGTCATGAATTGTTCATATTTGGAAATTTTTTTATAAGACTACATCATTAGAATCTGAAAATTAGGTATAGAAAAAAATTAATTTTTTCCGCGGCTGAACCACTGTGCAGCGTGTCGGACGTTGACGGGTGGGTGGGACATTTCGACGATGTCAAGGAGGGCACATAGGAGCACCCCTCACCCCTGTTGTGGAATCTAGTGGTCAACAAATGCTCTTCATAAATACAAAAAAAATCCTAAAACTTGCGACGCCTCCGATACGACCTCGGCAAGACTATGGGTCTATCTGAGGGATCCTGCATCCCGGCGAACCTAACCTATGTACACATCCAAAATACTCTTTCTGTTTTTTTTTTTTAATTGGTGGCTTAATATGAAAAAGTCTCATAGCTGCTTCTGAAAGTGGACTACTCATATGTATGATTTCTCGAATTATTGTGGAATTTTGACTAGAAATATAAAAGCCCTCTATAAGGAAATTGGCTCAGTATGTACGTATACTTAGTTAGTTGTTACAGGAACAAGAAACTACGCTTAGTTTTTTGGGATCGATGAAAAGTGTGCAAGTGTATGCTAAAATGTAAGTCTTCTATGGCAATCTGAACATTGACCCCCTTAAAACACCACTAAACCGTCATCAATCGGAACCAAAATTTATATTTGTTATCCTTGGGTATAGAAGTATTAATTTTGGGTATAATTAAAAAAAATATTTTGATTTTTTCACTCTTCATAGAGTTTTCTGAATTTTGAGCTCAATGCGCCACGCCTTAATCGCCACCAATCGGTACCAAAATTTATGTGTGATATCTTTGACCATGTTACTACAGATTGAGGGGGCGATACAGTAAAATATCGTTAATTTGAATTTTAAACGCACTCTAATGTACATATGTACACATTTAATTTAAATATCTTTTTTCAAATCTACCATTCACTTTATTGTTATCCACGCTATCATGCACCGGCAATCGCGTGCGCGGCTCAGCCTTCGAGTGCAAATAAATCATCTTAACGTCTTTGGAGAATTTGCGCTTGATGCGGTCAGTAGATTCAAATGGATGCATACGCAATTACATATATACATACACTCATATGTAGCTACATATGTACATATATGTATATGTATATATTCATATTTTTTAATAATAAAAAAAAAAAAAATTTATACAAACAATTGTAGGTATGAACATTCCCATTAAACATTGAAAAAGAAATTATCAAACGTTTGAGAAAATATTGTTTCTAAAGTTGAGAATCAGCATATATATCATTTGAAAATAAACATATTTTCAAATGTTCATCAAACATTGTTTATCAATTTTAAAATAACTTACAACACATTTGAAAAAAAACTTGTTTCGCATTTTGTACCATTTCACGAATTTCAACATGTCAAGACTTGAAGGAACGAAGAAATTGTGTGTGTTTGCCAATTTCAGTCAGCGTTCGTTGTTCTACTCGAGCGGTCTTTTAACGGTTGAAATGATGATGGTTGAAAATGATTGTGTGTAATAATGATTCTGTATATCTTATTATTATTTTATTTGTTTGTGGCTTTTTGTGAAGTTACACCAAATTTAATAGAAACATAGTTTGTTTCTCATATTAACATACTCATGTAACTGTACAAAAGGCACCGGAAAAATTCACCCGCACGGGTAAATGAAAAGCATCACATCAGAGTACAAATATATAATACATATGTACATATGTACATCTATTTATTCCATTCCATTTCTGCGCTCACAACACGAACTCTCACTATCGCTCAAATTTTCTGCACTCTAGGGTACATATATGTAATACATACAAACATCTATTGATTGCATTCCACTTCGTACCACCTTTGAAATAGGTTTGAGAAAATGAAATGAATCAAATTGAGAATCAGCCCAAAATCTCATACTAAAAATGAGCCTTTTTGTTTGAGAACGCTATCAGGGGAAATTTGAGGTGCATTTGATAACAAACGTTTCATATTTGACAATAAATAATAATAATAATAATAAATTGAAAATGAAGAAAAATGTTTATTGGGTTGGCATACCTATATGCACATATTTATTTGGCTGTGTGCGGACCATTCTTGTTTGCACTTACGTCTGTTGACATTTTCACGGTGAAATTGCTTTCATTTTCTCTCTTGTGCATTTAACATGGCCATTGTTATTAATGGCATCACCAGTGCGAATGCGAATTGAAGAATGAGGCTGTGGATGGGGAGGGTGCTGATGAGAATGAAAATGAAAATTGAGATGAGTATGTCTACAGCTGGCGGTCATTTAGCATTCACAACGTAATATGCTCATGCTACATTCACTTTAATGTTCAACAAAAGGTATGTTTGTACATATATGTATGTATGTAAGCACATTCATATATCAATATACTTACATACAGTGTAATTGCATAATATAATAAGGTATGTAGGTATGTATATAACATACAAATAAGTACACGCCTTGAGATATAAAAGTTTGTGAAGCCCAAAGTATAATAATTAAATAGGCAAATAAGGTAAAAGTCACGGTTTCAATAAATTAATTGCTTTTGCACATACACGAATACATCATTTTCACATATTGAAGAGATAGTTTATATACTGTCATCATAGTGTATGTACCTACGTTAGATCGGATCGTAATAGTTACGGACATCCGATCTGCAAAACTAGGAAATTCTGACTGCAGATTCAAACTAAGCACATCAAAATGTTTCGTAAAGGTATACCCTGGCTTCTAGTTAAGAAGTTCGAACCATTTTTGTCTGCCTATGAAATACAGAATTTTGTATTAATTGGCAAAAAAGGGAAGCAGACTATGCATTTTTTTATGACCAATGGTTTCTTTAGCACAGTTGATTAGAATAGTCTATAGGACATTATTCGCGTATGCGATTTTTCACTTTTTTCACTCGCATACAAATACATATAAAAAAATAAAAATAAAATAAAAAGGAATTGAGTACTTTAAGACTTTTTAATACCAATTAATATTACACAGTGTGAGAAAATTAAAAATACGTTTTTCGAGGTTGACATATCCACGCTTCCAAACAATACTGTACTAAGTCGACTTAGTACGTTTTCCAGTTTTTGCTGTTTTCAAGTAGAACGTGTTTTAATTTAGATGCTGTCAAATTTTGGTATCAATCGGACAAACCAATCAAAAGTTATAAGCAAAAGTGTACATATAATACAACTCGAGATTTTTACAGAATAAAAACTTTGAGAGCTTGCAATGAAAAACTGCATAGCAAGTTTTTATTTCTTCTTACGGTTTTATATAAAGCGTATCCTAACTTTGATATTGCCGAGTTTTTCAATCCAAATAGAAGTTACAAACAAAAATATACTTAGCGCACAACTGAAGTTTCATATCGAATTTAAACTTTGAGAGCTTATCATGCAAAATACAGATTTCAGACTTAGTACAGTATTGTTTGGAAGCGTCGATATGTTATAGGCCTTATCAAGCGTACGACGACTGCATACTTAGAATTTCCAATACACCCCCAAAATCTGGAATTTGGGGCCAAAAAGCCTTTTTCATAGGTTAAGTCATATATTGTACCATAACTTTTTCTGCGTTTATCCTATCAACATGACTTTGATGACGTCTAATTTTGTTTCTTATTTCTATGTATGCATATATATGTATATAATACACAATTTGAAAAATAAAATCATTAAACTTTTTAATTAAAATAATGTAAAAAAAACACTTAAAATGATTCTAAAACCCATTTGATTATTTCAAAAGTACATTTTACGCTTTCGAAAATACATTTGACGCATTCTAAAGAACATTTGACTATTCTAAAGTACATTTGATGCTTTCTAAAATCAAAATGATGCTTTCGAAAGTACTGCTGGAAAAGGTGTAGACCTACAACTTGAAGTATGTCTCGCCAAAAGTACTTTTTCACTCTCACACAGTGTAATAAGCGATGTTTAATATTTTTTATTAAAAAAAAAAATATACAAAATTTAATCGCTAAAATCGAATTTGGAATATCTTGAAATCAAGGGAAGGAACTGTGGCAGCTGCTGTAGCTGCTCATCGTATAGACTTGCATCACTGTTTTCTAATTTGTTTCTGTTTAATTTTTTCATCCTTTTTTATTATTTCCTTTATTATTGTTATTATTAGCGCCATTGTATTATGTTATTATTTATTGTTATTATTACTATAATTTTGTTTCTTCTCTTTCGCTTTTCCTTCTTCTTCTTCCCCTTTCTCTTCCTTTTATTCTCCTCCTTCTTTTTTTTTGTCGCCTTCCTCTCATTGAGAATTTTATCCTTACTTTATAATTTTCCTTTTGTAGCTCTTTTAATTTCCTTCTTCATCTTAACTTTCAGTTGAGCTCTTTCTCCTCTCTCTTTTTCATTTCTTTTCTTTTCTTTTCTTTTCTTTTCTTTTCTTTTATTTCATTTTCTTTTCTTTTCTTTTCTTTTCTTTTTTTCTTTTCTTCTTTTTCTTCTTCTTCTTCTTCTGCTTCTTTTTCTCTATTCTCCTTTTCTACTTCCTCTTCTTCTCATTGTTTGGATCTTCAAGATTTTAGTATAATTTTTCCCTTTCATTTTAAAAAGTATCTATATCTTTAAGGTACTTTCTCACGCATTTTCCCCTTTAACGCGCGTTTTTGTTGTTTCTTCCCTTCATGTATGAACCTTTCAGTCAGTGTACGCAGAATTAAATTTAAATTGATCAATGTGACGGAACTTAATAAATATGAAAACATGTTTTTGTCATTAAGGATTTCCTCATACATATACTTCCTTCGGCGGCTGCTCTCATTAAGCTCATTTGTTCAACAATTGGTTTTCTGCGGCGACACTGACAACTACATACATACATACGTGTGTATATAGATATGTATTTATTTCTGTTCCCTCTCACCTCTTTTTTCTACAATTTCGTAGTGCAAAGCAAATATTTATTTAACATTGTTTTTTTTTTTTTTCATTTTCTCTTGCCGTCCATTTCTCCACTCCTTTTGTCAATCGCACGTCCATGTACATACATACTTTTTTTTTGTTTTGCAATTAAAATGCGCGACACATGGTCGCAGTACGAGATATGCGTCGGTATATAATAATTCAATGCAAATGGCAACCATGACGATGAAAACAAGTAACATATGTATTTGTGCAAGTATGCGTGTGCGGTTGTGCTTATAAACTTTCACATTATACGCAAAATGTCCTCTCAGAGCTGCGCTGTATGTAGATTAAGCACGTCCGGTTGGGAATTCCAGAGTCATTTCTGATATTTTTCACTCGCTTGGGACTCACGTTGTTCGGTGTAAAATGATTATGCGTGGTTGTGTGAGTAGTGCGACGCAGCAGCAGCAGCAGCAGCAGCAAGAGGGGCGAGGATGTGTGAAATGTATACAAAGAAAATGGCGCTTAACCGCATGCTCGAAGAAAAATAAATACGAGTTGGTATACATGCATATGCCTGCTTGTATTTATTTTTCTTCGCATAAGTAGGAATGCAAGAAGCAAGAACAAGGTGATGTAATAACAAGTAAGGAAGCCTAAGTTCGAGTGGAATCGAACATTAGATACTCAGCTGTATGCTTTCATTGTTTGTTTGCGTTTGTTCGATATAGGGTGTATTTTATATGACACGAGTGCTGCATAAACAGGGCGCAGCCACGCCCATTTTCAAAATTTGTATCAATCATGCAAATAAGCATATGAATATTATTCTTTGTGCAAAATTGCATCCCTCTATGACTTTTAGTTACAAAGACTTCACGTTACAAATTCCAAAAGGGTGTTCCAGAAATATCTTTGTTAAAAAGTAGGCGTGGTCATAAACCGATTTCAATAAATTTTTGCGTGTCTATTAACACAAGTCATAAAAGTGTATAAAAGAGTAATAGGCTCGTAGATTCCTTTGTATAAAAAGAGGCGGTGCCACGCCCATTTTCCAAACTTTTTTATTTTTTGTTTCCGGTCTATTGTAGAACTCATGTCACAAAATTTCAGTGATAGATCTTTATATTTGACAGAGATATCGCTTAAAATGTTTTTATTAGGTCACTTTATAATACCCATATATAAAAGTGGGCGTGGTCGTCAACCGATTTTGGTAATCTTTCGTCCACACATTTGGCTAAGTAAGCAAATTATGCATACCAAATTTCATCGATATATCTTCAACGGTTTCTGAGTTATGACATATAAAACTTTCAATGTTTGACCCTTAATAAGTGGGCGTGGCACCGCCCATTTTCCAAAATTTTTATATTTTTTGTTTTATGTCCCTAGTTGGACTCCTGCCACAAAATTTCAGTGATAGATCTTTATATTTGACAGAGATATCGCTTAAAATGTTTTTATTAGGCCCCTTTATAGTTCCCATATATAAAAGTGGGCGTGGTCGGCAACCGATTTTGATAATTTTTCGCCAAAACATTTGTCTAAGTAAGAAAATTACGCATATCAAATTTCATCGATATATCTTCAACGGTTTCTGAGTTATGACATATAAAACTTTCAATGTTTGCCCCTTAATAAGTGGGCGTGGCACCGCCCATTTTCCAAACTTTTTGTACTTTTTGTTTTATGTCCGTCGTTGGACTCCTGCCACAAAATTTCAGTGATAGATCTTTATATTTGACAGAGATATCGCTTAAAATGTTTTTATTAGGCCCCTTTATAGTTCCCATATATAAAAGTGGGCGTGGCCGTCAACCGATTTTGATAATTTTTCGCCAAAACATTTGTACAGGTAAGCAAATTACGCGTACCAAATTTCATCGATATATCTTCAACGGTTTCTGAGTTATGACATATAAAACTTTCAATGTTTGACCCTTAATAAGTGGGCGTGGCACCGCCCATTTTCCAAAACTTCATCAAATTTCTTCATAAGGGCCTGAGCTCAATACGTGGGTAAAATTTTATCACTCTAGCTATATTAGTGGCTGAGATACCAAATTTCCGATTTTTTCTATATAGGAAAAGTGGGCGTGGTCATGGTCCGATTTCGCCCATTTTCAATACCAACCGTCCCAGTCTCGATACCAACTTGCATTTCAAATTTCATCAAAATATCTCAATTTTTACGCGAGTTATCCTGCGTACGGACGGACGGACGGACGGACGGACGGACGGACATGGCTCAATCGATTTCTCTTTTCACCCTGATTATTTTGATATATATAAGTCTATATCTATCTCGATTATTTCATTATGTTACAATCCACCGTTATGAAATCAAAATTATAATACTCTGTGTACTAGTACAGCTGAGTATAATTAACATCCGAATGCAGTGTGGAACATTTTGAGATGCGTCAAGTTGAGGGTAGCCTTATAGCAATCTCTAAACCCTGGTTTTTTATAGTCTAAGATATGGTTATTTTGTTTGTGCAAATCACCCAATAGATCAAAGCTTGCATTTTACAAATTGGCAATGTAATAAAATCCAATAACTATTGAAGAACATTGTAAATAACACACACAGATTAACACATTGTGTATTGTCCTCTTCATTAATTTCCTTTACTTGCACGCCATGAGCTTGACTTTCATTTCGCTCCTCTCCTTTTTCGTAAGTCCAGCAGCGCCCACAATTTTGTTGCGTTACATGCACGAAGTTAACATAATGATTATACTTTCTTTTTATATTCTTATTTTAATTTATTTTATTTTTATTTTTTTTTGTTTTTTTCTATCTTCCATATTCACTTTTGTCCTTGCCATCACCTTACCTTAGTCCCGCCACCCCACCCACCCAGCATTGGTTTTATTCGCGTTTCGCGTCGTTTCTTGTTGCTCAGCAGGTGGAAAATTTTAATGATGTTGTAATTAAATGACTTGGAAACGTAGTTGCCTTTGTGTCTCTCTGTGTGTGAGATTTTTACGTAAATAAATTATTTGTTCATGGCACAGAGAAAAGGAAATAGCGCCGCCCAAGGGCCAAGTAAACTTTAGGTTTCAATCGAACGCTTTGCGCGCTCGTTGCATTGGCCACCACAACACACCACACCACATCACATCGATTCATTGATTGAGTGGCGGCGAGCAAATTACTTGATTTTCAACATCAACTAAGTATTCGATGCTGTCATCGTTTCTTAAATTCTGTGATTTTACATTTAAAGCGTTAATGAAATTACAGAAATTTGCAAATTATATTAGTAGTCCACTTTCAAAAGTGTCTATGTGAATTTTTCATATTAAGCCAGAAATTAGAAAAATAGAATGAGAATTTTGAAAGTGTATTTTTATTTAACGCATTCATTTCAGAATACGGAAGGATTTTGCAAGTAATTCTCAATGAACATTATATATGTATGTACATTTCATTGGACGCGTAGTGTTACTGTATGATAGGCATATGTAAGATTGTTAATGCTCGCCAGGTTAGACAAGCAACGAGCTGCTACTCTGATGGCTATAAGCTCGGTTTGAAAACATTGCTGTGGTTTGGTAGCAAACATATGTACCTTGGAATGGCGCTTTTTAGAGAAAATTTCCTTACGATATATATATTTTTCAGGTTGGGGCCGTCCGTGTAGATATGTATTGTTTGAGGACGGAAACCAACAAAATTCTACCACCCGAGCAATATTGGTATCAAATGAAAGGTGATGCACAGGGTTTCAACAAAGGTTACATCCAGAGGATGCAAGTAAGTACTTTCAGGAAGTGAAAAGTAAAGTTTTTTCTCTTCTTTTGCAATCCTTAGGCCTGGTATTAAATGAAAAGCGGAAATTAGGGCTTCTCTATAAAGCTCTCTTCGATGTAATGACCAACCCGATTCTTACGAAAACTGAAGGGAAAATGGTGGAGGAAGGGAGTGAAGAATGGGAAAAGGAAAGGAAATGGGGTACAAAAGGGAGAGGGAAAAGGATTCGAAAAAGGAGAGGGATCAAGATAGAAAGAAGGATAGAGCAAGAGGATCGGGAAAGCGAAAAGGATAAAGGAAACAGAAATGAAAGGTAGATCGAAAGGTAAACGAAATGGGAAGGGAAAGAGAAAGGGAAATGGGAAAGAGAAAGAGAAAAAAGAGTAAGAGAAAGGAAAAGGAAAAGAGAAAGATAAAAATAAAGAGGAAAAAAAAGAAAGAGAAAGAGAAATAGAAATAGAAAGAGAAAGGGAAAGGGGAAAGAGAAAGAAAAAGAAAAAGAGAGAGAGTAAGAGAAAGAGAAAGGGAAAGAGAAAGTGGAAGAGAAGGAGAAAGAAAATAGAAAATGATAGGGAAAGAGAAAGGGGAAGGGAAAGAGGAAGGGAAAAAGAAAGAGGAGGGGAAAGGGAAAGAAAAAGAGAGAGAGTAAGAGAAAAGAAAAGAGAAAGAGAAATAAAAAGAGAAAGAGAAAGAGAAGGAGAAAGAAAAAGAGAAAGAGAAGGAGAAAGAAAAAGAGAAAGAGAAGGAGAAAGAAAAAGAGAAAGAGAAGGAGAAAGAAAAGGAGAAAGAAAAAGAGATAGAGAAAGGAATAGAGAAAGAGAAAGGGAAGAAGAAAGAGGAAGGGAAAGACTCGTTACAAAATAAAACATTTTACCCACTGCCGAAGCGGGATGAGTATTTGCTAGTATCTTTGCCCTCTATATATACATCTAATTTTCTCTGTGATGGTACATATCGAGACATAACCGCCAAATCGACGTAAGGACCACACACAAATTTTTAGAGGAGAACGTTTTCTTTTATAAATATCTACATAAATAAGGTACACAGTAAAAAATTATAGTTTATTTCTAATATCATTTGGTACTTAATTTAATCATTCTTGGAATTAAATATGAATTTTAATGCCAAAAATTCTTATTTTAAAACTATGAGAAGTTTTACAATTATATTTAAACCAAAATGGTTTAAAAATAAAGTCTTGAAAAGTATTAAAAATCTCTCTTTCTCACTCTTGGTTTGAAATCAAGAAAATTAGAAAAATTTTTCAAAATATGTAAACAACTACAAAATGTTTTTTAAAGTGAAATAGGTATGATGGAGAAATTAAATTTATTAAAACAAATTACCCGCAAAGCGAATTTTTCATGACTGATGGAACAATTGTATCAAGTAAGTAATGCAGGAGATTAAGTGAATATTTTGAGGGTAAATTTTGTTTTATTTTTTTTCAGCAGCTGATACCACAATATCCCTCCAAGGCCGCGACGGCGACGAAATTTCTCTGGCAAAGGCCAGTAGCAGCAGACGGTGGTACAATTCGACAAGGGAGCAGCCCTTCCTATTATCGAGAAATTCAAACAACAAAGACTGTTAGGTGATTCACAAAGTGTCATAAAGTCATATGTCATATTAAAATATTGTACGGAAATAGTTATAAAAGACTTTTCCGAAGCCCTATGAAGAAGTAAACAAAAACAGCTGATCAAATACGACGACCCAAAAACATATCGTGCAGAGTTGTATTTATTTAGTACATATATAGCCTAGAATGCAACAACAAAATATTATGACTTATGACGATATGACGCAATATGACAGGTTGTGAATCCCCTATATGTGATAATTCCTATCGTTGTAATATTACATATATATATATATATATGAAATAAAATAAGCATTTCTACATATTTTTGGTTTTGATTTAATACTAAATAAGTGAATATTTTAAAAATATAAATACACGCGCGCCATCTTTTATAACCTAAGCAAGAAGTTACATACATACATACATACATACATACATACAGGTGAAACTAATAAAAGCGTGTTAAAAAGTATAGCATTTATTCCAATTTTCGGATACATCTTATACTATTTCAACTATTTTTAATACCAAAAATATTCCAAAAATAATTAAAATTAGGTTTTGATTTAATTCCAAAAAAGTATTAATTTGACACCAAGAATAATTTCTGTCTCATATTCTCTTCTTTTTTTAAAACTAAATTTTTACAGTGTATACATTCCAATGAAGTTTTGCTGATTATGTACCAAAAGTGGATTAAATCCTCATATAAAATTCCACTGGAATGCGTAGCTCATTTACGTAGATATTTACAAAAGAAAACGTTCTGCTCTAAAAATTTGTATATATGCTCCTTACGTCAATTTGGTGATTATGGCTCGATGTGTCCTCTTTGCTGTACTTAATGTGTAAAGCACAGTTCTCATTTTTCCCAATATTTTCTGCTCGGGTATTAGCTGCATGACATGTGGCTGTTCATTTTGTTTGTTCTATTTTTAAACAAGTCCAAATTTACACTCAAAAAAAAAAAATTACTCAGATTATGGAAAAATGGGAATGATTCGGCGCTAAAGACATATTTCCATATTTTGATGTACAATTTTCTTTAAAACGTGGTTTTTATTCCTTGATTTGAAGAAAATCGTACATCAAAATATGGAAATATGTCTTTAGCGCCGAATCATTCCCACTTTTCCATAATTTGAGTAAGTTGTTTTTTCAGTGTATGGGCCTAAGTTTGTCTGAGCACATTTTCGCTAATTTATTGCGAGAATTTTAAGCGCATGTCAAGTTTTCTTTTAATACCTGCTCATTTCTTTTTTTTTTCATCTACATAATTTTGTTTCTAAATTTTTTTTGCTGCATAAAATTATTCATGCATACAGTTTTAAATAACTCACGGCAATTTAATGTCGAATCTTAGGAAAACAATTGTATTTAAAATTATTTATGATTTAAATTACTTTAGCTCTTATTTATTGTTTAATTTCACGCTGCTTGCTTATGTTGTTTACTACTTATTTAGAAAATTAAGCAATTATATATTGTCGCCATTTTTTATTCTATACTCAGTGAATGCTTAGGGCAACAATATTTAGTTAAAGAAGCTTGACAAGATTAATAACTTGCGCTTGAAAAGAAAAAAAAAACATACATAATCCAACTTGTATGCATTTCTAACAATTTAAAAGATTCTTTGGTTTAGTTTTAGGGTAGAAAGGAAACTTTATAAACTTCTTATTTAGTTTATAACTACAAATACAAAACAAAATTTTCCAACCAACCAACCGGATGTTCCAGCACAATATCCGTAACTCAAACTATTCAGAAAATAGCGTATACCTGCAAACGGAAATCTTCTAAAGAAAATAAAAAACAAATAAAAAAAATACTTAAAATAAAATAAACAGCAGAAGAGAGCAAAATAACGCGGTCACATGAGGTATAAAGATGCTGGGAAGGATTAACATAACTATGTATGAATACAAAAGCATAAAGCAAAAGGTCAGCTGGAAACAACAACAGGAACTTGCTTGATTTGTTTTTTCTGGTTTCATTTGGATTTTAATTTGGTTTCCTCTAGATCTTTATTGTGTGTATGTATGTTTTTGTTTTGTTGTTGACACTTGTGCCTGTTTAAACCGTCTAGACGCCTTTGTTTTCGCAAATTAAGTTGTGACAGTTAAAAGTGCATGAACTGTGTTTACACGTACCTACCATGGCCATGTACACATACCAAATGTACTTATAGAAAATGGGAAAATTGTGTAAGTACATACATAGATCTGCCACTTTGTACATGCATGTACAAGGACAATTGTTCCATTACACGACTTTTGCATTATTTAATTACATTATTTGGGTTTTGGCAACTGTGCGCGAGCAATCAAGTTAGACCAAGTTGGATCGCTAATGCAGCCACAAAACGGTTTATAAGAGAACATACGAGTGATGAAGAATTATTAATCGAATGTCTTGAAACATATTTCTAGAGAGCGACCCTTCGATATGCACAAATTATTCGACAACGGAACATCGATGCACGTTTTGAAATCGTTAGTAATAAGTTTTATGAAAACTTAAGCGAGAAAAATGAGATTAAAAAGGAAACAAAATAAAGTAACGCTTGTCTCATTAAAGCAGGGCTGCTCACCTCATAGGCACTCAAAGCACAATTGTTTTTGTTTTGTTCCGAATCATAGGCACAGATACATATTTTCACTTCAAATATAAAAGGGTTTTATATCAGGGCTGCTCACCTCATAGGCCAGGGCTGATCACCTCATAGGCACTCAAAGCACAATTGTTTTTCTTTTGTTCCGAATCATAGACACAGATACATATTTTCACTTCAAATATGAAAATAAAATTGTCTTTGCATTCCCATAAGCACTCAGATATAAAAAAAATTTTATATGAATGTGCCTATGATTCATATTGAATGTGCAGAGTAAAGGCACTTTGTGTAGGAGCTCGAGCACTGCCGTAAGAAATCGAAATTTACAATAACAAATGTGTAATGAAAAAAAAAAATTCAAAAAATGAAAGCACTGTAAAAAATTAGTATTCAAAAAATTTTCATATAAAAAATAAAAAAATTTGTATGTATGTAATGCTACCATTTGAAACTAAATTCTAAAATAATATTTTATTGGAATTGATAAAAAAATTTAAATGAGCAAAAAAAATTTTCAGTGCATATACAAAATTTGTAGATGTATTGAGTTTTGTACTTTCAATACGAGAGCGTTGAGCAGCCCTGTTTTATATGAAAGTGCCTATGATTCATATTGAATGTGCAGAGCAAAGGCACTTTGTATAGCAGCTCGAGCACTGCCGTAAGAAATCGAAATTTACAATAACAAATTTGTAATGAAAAAAAAATTCAAAAAATGAAAGCACTGTAAAAAATTTGTATTCAAAATATTTTCATATAAAAAATAAAAAAAAAATTTATGTATTTGATACTACCATTTGAAAATAAATTCTAAAATAATATTTTATTGGAATTCATAAAAAAAATTAAATGAGCAAAAACATGTTTCAGTGCATATACAAAATGTGTAGATGTATTGGGTTTTGTACTTTCAATACGAGAGCGTTGAGAAACCCTGCATTAAAGCGAGGGTGCTCAACGCTCTCGTATTGAATGGGGAAACTGCAATACATCTACAAAAATTTATTAGTGCAGTCAGAAAAAATTTGTGTTAGATTTAAAAAAAAAAGTTACAAACTACAAGTAAATTTTTATTGTACGATTGGAAAATTTTACATACAACATAAATACATACATATGTACAATATTTACAACATATTTTATTTAAATTAAATTAAGATATGAACTCATACATACATATAAAAAAAATGTATCTACATATTACATAATAACAATAAGTGATAAGTTTATTCAAGGCTGTTTAATAAATTGTCAATATTTATTGTCGAATCAGAGTTGGATAATTGCAGAATTGCTTCCAAATGCTTTTGTGATAAAAGGTTTCTTTGGTTTGTTTTGATTAACTTAAGGCTAGAAAAGGCTTTTTCGCAAATATATGCACATATGTGCTTCCGAACTTGGATAAGTATTTTAAAATTTCATTTCTTATGAGTGGATACTTGTCATATTTTATTTCTGTCATATATGTAACTTACCTTAATTATTAATTTATATACGTACCTATAATTAATTAGCATAGACTGACTTGCAATAATATTTCAGCAAAAAAAGCTCTAATTCCTATTTTTCTTATTAAAATCTGCTTTTATTTTTCTTCAAATAATTTGAAATACACTTTTCCCATTTCACAATTTTTCAATATTAACTAGAAATTTTGTTCAGTTTTTTCGTTTGTCTACAAATCGCACCCTGAATCAAAAAATTGCACAACTCAAAATTTTTTGAATCCATGAATTACGTATTTAGGGACTGCTAAATGTTAGTCTACTCCCAGCAAAAATCTTCTTCCTTACCCAAGGTTTTACTTCAAAGCTTCGTTTGTAAAAAAAAGGTTTTCTTGCATTTCTTCCATTTATTTTATATTTATTTGGGTTTTGAGTTACGTCGCTTTTCAATTCAAGAATTCAATTTTTTCAAAAAAATTTTATTTTCAATTTGTTAGTGTAATTTTCAATTTCATATGGGAAGGGCGACGCCAACGTAACTTCATATGGGAAGGCGAAGCTAACGTGGGGGGAAAACAAAAACAAATGTGATTCAAGGGCATAGGCATGAGCATCTATGCATTAAAGACTATCAACTACACTGAGAGAAAAATCAACCAAAAAGAAATGGAATCAATGTGAATTTTGTTTAATATTACTATTACCATTGTTGATATATTAGACAGTGTTTTTGGTTATATTAACCATGATATTTGTTGATATAACAAAATTTTCGTTGAAATCTTCAACCAATTATTTGTTTCTATTAAACAATTTGTTGGTTATAATTTTATGCCAGTGGCAGAACTGCTATGTATGATCTATAAGAGAGTATTAATATGTTAACTGAATAACAAAGAAAATTCCAAATACTCACTCTCTCGCTCTCTGCAATTCGGGTCCAGCCATTCAACTTCGTCAAGCACAAACGGTGTTGAAGAGGATGGTAACAGGGATGCCACTAAGAAAAATGTTTCCCTACCAAAAACCTACCAAAATGGCTTCGAACCTACCAATTTTTTTTTTTTAATGTGAAATTTAACCATATTAAACAAATTTATTTAGGGTAACTGTGCCAGTAACCGACCACCCTGCAGTAACCAGACATTTTGTTTTTTACCGCTTAAAATAAAAAAAACTGTACTTATTTATTTTTTTCTTTGATTTTGAAAACTTTAGTATTAAATTTGATATTATTTGTACAAATTTCAATTAATTTAAGAATGAGTGATAAAAATGTGAAGGAAGAGATGAGAAAGCAGCAGTTTCCAGATAAACAAAAACTTGAGTTGGCGTTAAATGATATTCGGACAAGATTGGATTGGGTATTAGTGGCTGCCACCGCTCGTCCAGTGCGGAGGAAATGAGGATGTACATTTTGTGGAATAACATTTGAGGAATAATGAGAGCAAGCAACGGATCCTGAAGGAAACGTAAGAAGATTTATCGAAGGAAATAGCGGACATTGTTTCCACATTGTTTGCTGTACAAACACATTTACTACCTAGGTAGGCCTGATGGTCTGTTGTGATACCACATGGAGCTCTTTATTACACACCATGTAGACGAACAACCTTGTTTGCTTCATATAGCGTAAAATGTCAGATGCCTTTCTGTTTTCAATCTCCTCCAGTTGTGTCTGTGGGGGCAAGTGTACTTGAAGCTCAAAGAAAATGTTTCTATTTGACAGAGTTTTGTAACAAAACTCTACTCAGAAGACACATTTTCTCAACAGTGTTGTGGCAAAGTGGCCAAATGTACCAAATAAGTGATGTTAGTTGAACGTAGGCAAAAACCGACCAAAATTCAAATCGTCCTACCAACCTATCAAAAGGAATAAAACCTACCAGTTTTGGTAGGAAAAGCCCAAAAGTGGCATCTCTGGATGGTAGCAACAGAGCCGAAGCCATAAAGCTTCGTAAATATTTTAATTTTTTTTAAATATGAATTAACCAATATTTTCGTTAATATAACAAATATACACTTTGGGTAAACCAACTTTTTGTTTGATATTGTTTGTTACCAAAATATTGGTTAATGGTACAATTAAAATGTACATATTACACTTTTTCCTTTTGACATGAATAAATCAACCAATAAAACATTAACCAAGAAGTTCGTTGAAAAAACCATTGTACTTTTTTCTCAGTGTATGATTGCCGATCCCAGGTAAATGTATCTTTTCTACTAATTTCTGTAAGTTAGTCCGAGAGAAATGCGGAGGAAAGAAAGTACTCAAGCGAGTCAAGAGCTCCGGCCTTTTCTATGTAACAAGCTCGACTGCTCGTAGAGTTTTGAAGCCATAAATGCATAATAATAATGTCAGCACGGAAATCCAACGAAGAATCACTCTTGGCAATAAATGCTACTTTGGACTAAATAGGCAACTGAAAAGTTAAGTCTTCCCTCGACGAACAAAAATCACACTCTACAGGACGCTCATCGTGCCAGTCCTCATGTACGGCGCAGAAGCATGGATAATGTCAAAATCAGATGAGATGACACTTGGAGTATACGAGAAAAAAGTTCTTCGGAAGATTTGTGGACTTTTGCGCGTTGGCGAGGGCGAGTATCGATGGAGATTTAACGATCAGCTATACAAGCTTCACGCAGACATCAACATTGTTCAGCGAATAAAGAACCAGCGGCTGCTTTGTGCCGATCATACCGTGAGAATGGATGAAGCTGCTACGGCTCACAAAGTATTTCTATCGAAACCCGCTGAACGCAGAAGAAAAGGGAGATCTTCACTGCGTTGGGTAGATTAGATGGACAGCGATACTGCCTCCTCGGTATTCCCAAGTGGCGCCGATACTGCACGAAACAGAAACAACAGGCGCGCTATATTGGACTCGGCCAGAATCGACTAGACCGTTGCGTGCTAATTAAGGAGGGAAATGCATAATGTGCTAACTCAGAAGAAGAAAATCCAGAGTCCCTCTTTACAAAGGGTAACTGATTCTTCTTCATCTTCAAATACGGAAGCTTAAGCCCACATCCGTATTGAAACATCAAACACGGGTTTTACTTAAGAAGCGTGTTTTGGCAATAAACAACTAGGACCATTCGCCTGCATATTATATGACACTGCGCTTATAAATGGCGCAAAAGCTCGCTCTTCTATATTTATTTTTTCTTTCTTTATTTTTAATGGTAGACCATTTTTTGCTCATACATACACAGTGTTGCCGCTCAAAAATTTCAAAAGGTGGCCCAAAAAATAAAAAAAATGGCCCCAATTTTTTTTTTAGCTGAAACTCATTTTTTATATATTTTTGTGGTTTATTTAATGCTTAAAGAAAATGGAATTTAAAATATTCTCTACAATAACGCAGCGTTAATATGATTGTTCGTTGAGCAGACGGAATAACCCGAGAAAGGCAAGGAATTAAAAAAAAAACTGTTATAGCGTTCGTTGAGGCGTAGGAAAGTGCAAGAACCGTAGGAATTTTACCAAAAAAGAGCGAATATGAGTGCAAAGAATGTAAATTGTGGTAAAATTCCTACGTTTCTTGCACTTTCCTGCGGATCAACGAACGCTATATGTGTTTGTGTGTGTCTGGGCTGATCCGTGCGTTTTCATTATCTTAACGAACAGCCCAAATTTCAAAGTATTTAAGGGTAGTGTTGGCAAACAAATTAAATAAAGAACCTTTCGAAACGGAGAGTTGGCAATGCAAAGTAAAATAGTAACAAAGAGGTTTTTGTTCTTAATAATAATATAATACAATGGCGCTATTATAACTCTGACGAGTTTTATGGCCGAGCTTCTCTCACAATTCGAGGTGTGCTCCTTTTTGTTTTTCCTACTAATTGGGTGGACCTACAGTTTTATGCCGGCTCCGAACGGCGAATGCATTTTTTGTGAGAAGCTTTTTCATGGCAGAAATACTCTCGGAGGGTATGCCGCCCACTGCCGAGAGATGACCGCTGCTCTTAAAAAACCCAATAATTGGATTTTTACTAATTAGAAAAATTTGTTTGGCTCGGACCGTGGTTTGAACCCGAGACCTCTGGCATAGCAGGCGAGCACTCTACCCACTGCACCACAGCGGCCACACAGCGGTTTTTGTTCTTATATTTAAGAAAAAACTAAAAATTATTTAATAATTATAGTTTTGAAAGTAAAAAAGGACCAAAAGTGGCCCAAATTTTTAAAAAGGTTCAAATATTGCATATTTTCAAAAAGTTGGGTTCAGGTGGACTGGCTTTAAAAAAGGTTCAAATTGCCACTTTAGTGGCCCAAACGGCAACGCTGTACATACATAAGTACATGCACACACATGCTCTTTTTTATTTGCACACACGGTTTATGACTTTGTTTTCCAACTTTTGTTTATGTTTTATAAACATATTTATTCACAAAATAAAACTTTTGTGTGACAGCAGTAAAGTGACAGAGGTATTTATACAAATACATACAGTACCACATGCGGGTACTCCGTGACTCTTTCGTACCAAGAAAACTTTATGTGCTCAATATAAATAAAAGCTCACATACTCAAGCAAATGTGCACAATTCTCACGTGTGTATGTATCTCTTCACACATGGCTAGCAATTTATTTTCCTACATATATGTATTTTTTTATTTATTTATAATAAATGCAAAGAAGAAACAACGCAAGTGGCACTGAAAGGTCGTGAAAGTCACACTTAAGCCTTGCATTAAGTGAAATTCCGCAGACGGCAACACACGAGAGAGTGATAATGTCATTGCCAAGGCAAAAACGAGCAGACAAAATGCGAGCAATAAGGAAGAGGTTGATGGAGAAGGACCCATCAAAAATGGAGTGAGTTGTGCGCCGAAAAACTACAATTGGGATTGCCAGGAATTCGTGACAAATCAGCAATACCAAAAAAACGATATGTATATGTATGTACATTAGGCCATCTCGCCTTGTAGGGACGTAAAAATAAAGTTCGCCGTACGCCCCCGCATATGATGTCTTTTTGGAAAACATTTCCGGAAAAGTTTTTTATTTTTTTTTGGACGCCGCTAGATGTCGCTAAAATTTATTTTTCTCATAACTTCGGTATTTATAGTCCGATCTCTAAGTTTTATACACCAATGTCTTTGGCTTGAAAGGGCGCTTTATACTATGGAATATTATTAACCCTATGTGTGTCATTGGGGTCACTAACACCCAGTACTTAGTTTATACCACCCTAATGTAATGTTTTATGCCTGCATGTTAAACGTAGTTTAAAATAACACTGCTCTACAGCCAAAAAATACTCTGAACGCAACCATCCTTTCTATATGTAAAATCGGTCGCTGATTCCGAAAATCGGGTTCATTTTTAATTCTATGGGAAGGTTTTTGAGATATCGGCAATTTACCGTTATTTGGCCAATGTGTCCACTTAATCCTGTATATCTCTTTAACACAGTGAGTTATATTCCTTAGGGTGACACCAAACGAAATAAAATTAAATTTCCTTTTCACGGCTCCTATAACATTTTTCTCTAACTCTTATAGTTTCTGAAATATTGACGATTAAATTTTAATTTTTTCGATTTTTTACGATTTTTTGAAGAAAAAATTGACTTTGTCAGGCAATATCTTTAAAACCAATATTTTTACCTTCGGTTTTACTCCTTTTCATGAAGCTCCATTCTATTACCAAAAAAATAAGCTATCAACGATGAAAATCCATTGTAAAATGGAAAAGTTATAGGCGATCAAGTAAATACAGCCAGGTCGCGCAATGCCTCTGCACGCGTACATTCTATGCATATTGTACCAATACCTACACATCTGCAGTAGCAGCACATTGGCAGCGCGGTAGATACAAGCCCATTTACGGGTATAACATGCATAAAATATACCCGTGTAGAGGCATTGTGCGACTTGGCTGTATTTACTTGATCGCCTATAACTTTTCCATTTTACCATGGATTTTCTTCGTTGATAGCTTATTTTTTTGCCAATGGAATGGAGCTTCACGTAAAAGATTAAAACCGAAGGTGAAGACATTGGTTTTAAAGATATTGTCTGACAAAGTCAATTTTTTCTTCAAAAAATCGTAAAAAATCGAAAAAATTAAAATTTAATCGTCAATATTTCAGAAACTATAAGAGTTAGAGAAAAATGTTATAGGAGCCGTGAAAAGGAAATTTAATTTTATTTCGTTTGGTGTCACCCTAAGGAATATAACTCACTGTGTTAAAGAGATATACAGGATTAAGTGGACACATTGGCCAAATAACGGTAAATTGCCGATATCTCAAAAACCTTCCCATAGAATTAAAAATGAACCTTATTTTCGGAATCAGCGACCGATTTTACATATAGATAGGATAGTCACGTCCAAAGTACAGACAAAAAATTTCATTTTGTGATCCAGTGTAATTAATCTTTTGCAAAAGAATTATTTCGATCGCTTGAGCAGAACCCGAAATAAAACACGTTCAACATTCCGAGGAATATAGGTTTTTCGGTTCCTTTGTTCTTTTTATTTTATTTTTTGCGATACGGTCTAATGTACATACGCATTTTTCGAACAGAGCGTTGGAAGCAGGTGCGATTCTTTAGGTACATCCCCCATTTAAAATAAATTATGTTTCAATTTCGAGTAGAAGCGTTGGAGCCATAAGACGGTATAGGCGATTAAAAAGCATGATGCAAAAGATCATCAGACTATGAACTTAAAAAAAAAATAAAATAAAATAAGCATTGAAATTTTGAGACTAGACCCGTTAAATTCGGATAAGGATTAGTAATCGATTAAATTGTTTTGGCTTTAATTGGTAATCATTATTTTAATTCTTTATTTCAGCAGATTTTTTTTTCGATTATTTTTCATTTTTTTTTTTTTGGGTAATTTATGATTTTTTTTTTTATTTTTTTTATGGTAATTGCAAAATAATCATTAAGATTTTAAAACAATTGGTAATAAATCATTAAATGGACAGTTGAAAACAATAATCAATCAAACCGGTAATCATTACGATTAATAATCATTATTTAACAGGTCTGGTTGAGACTCATCCTCTAGAATTTATTTTATAAACATTGACAAACAATGCTGAAAAACTGATGATTTTCGAATATATGACAGCTCTCTGGCGTGTAGTACCTAATAAATCTATTTTATTTTCAGAACCTTTTCCACAATCTCAAACAGCTTTACTAATGTTGATTAAGTTTAACTAGTGCATAATGATTTTCTATCATACCAAGCTAGTTTCAATGTCAGTTTCATCGGGGTTGGCCCCTTTTTAAGCTCATTATTATTTAGCAATAACGTCTGAGTATTCAGAAATTATTTGGCAGTTCTTTCTTAGCAATCCATATTACTCACAACAAAGTTTTCATAAAATAAATATTATCACTGTATTAACTAAGACAAAGGAATCACGGTCTTCAACTTAGCCTTTAAAATCAATCTGACGACAAAGAAGACTTGTAATGCTTGAATTTAAGCTTATCGATTTCTAATTTCTATTGGGTCTGCTGTGTACGCAT
Source organism: Urophora cardui (assembly GCA_960531455.1). Taxonomy (NCBI): domain Eukaryota; kingdom Metazoa; phylum Arthropoda; class Insecta; order Diptera; family Tephritidae; genus Urophora; species Urophora cardui. Next base: position 64,403,177 of record OY482672.1, on the reverse strand, counting down.
AATCGAGCACATACATACATATATGTCCTTACTTATTATTTTGCACTTTTTTACTGTTTATGAATTCAGTCAAATAAAAAAACATGCTTTCATTTTCGTGCGAAAATGTTGAGGCTTAATAATCCTTTGACAGCACAATGTTTACTGAAAACATCTCCACACAAAATACACAAACGTGCCAGCGAAAATAAATAAATAAATAAATATCGTTGGCTTCGTGAGCAAATTTGCTAAGTTCATTTATGGTAACTTTTCAGGAGAGGCAAAAAACCTTCTAACTTTTTTTGTTGTTACCTACTATTTTAAAAATCTGAAAATGCAGTTTTCTTCCTCAGATGGTCGTGCTAAATTACCAGTTATCGGCACATTTTAATACAAAGCTTGTCCAAAGTTATGAGCTTCTTTAGGACTTAGCACATTTGCTTTCGATGATTTTGTTTTTTTTTTGGTGGACTTAGCACATTTGCTCACAAATTATTATACCCAACTGCACGTAATAAAATTGAAATATTTTGGTGAAATTTGGTACAGAGGCTTCTAACTAGACAGGGAAGGTTGGTATTGAAAATAGGCGAAATTGGATGATAACCACGCCCACTTTCCCTATATAGTATATATCGAAAAACATGCAAAAAGTGATAATGGATGAAATTTCATCCATGCAATGAGCTTACGCCGTTATAAAGAAATAAATTGAAATTCTCGAAAATGGGCGGAGCCACACCCACTTATGAAAGGATAAATTATAAAAGTTTTATAAGTGATAAATATCTCAGAAACCGTAGTAGATATATAGATGAAATGTGGAAGGCGTAATTTACTTGCTAGGGCAAAGGTTTGGACGAACTACAAATGGAACTAATAAAAACATTTTAAGCGATATCTTTGTCAAATATGAAGATAATTCAACAACTATTTACAGCGAAGGTTGAGTGTATAGCTATTTCACGAAAAACCATTTTCGATCATCAGCACTCTTTTCGGAAGTGGATGCACCGTGGATTGAACCCGAGTCCATTCCAACTTCAGCCGCAATGACCCAACGCATAATCACACTCGGCCATTGAGACTCTGTGCCAGCTGTTGGATTTTCCCCACTTTTGCCTTTTGGACTCGGGTTCAATCCCCGGTGCATCCACTTCCGAAAAGAGTGCTGATGATCGAAAATGGTTTTTCGTGAAATAGCTATACACTCAACCTTCGCTGTAAATAGTTGTTGAATTTTTTTCCACTTACCCCAACAATTACAAATTGAATTAAAATAAAAATTTTCGTGCTAAGCACTAAAAACTCTTTCATGAAGATAATTCATTGAAAGTTTTTGGCATGAGTCCAACTATGGACAAAAACAGAAACCATAAATATTTTTCAAAATGGGCGTGGCATCGTGAATCTAAGACATTTCGGAGCCCATAACTCGACAAATAATTGAGATATTACGGCGGAACTTGGTGTAGGTACATATGTACTTTTATTACTTGTAGTAAAATTTTAGCAAAATCGGTTTGTAACCACGCCTGTAAAACTCACTTTGGAAACTTGTGACGTGGCATCTTTGAAACTAAAAGTCATAAAGAGATGAAATTTTGCACTAACAAGAATATTTTAGGCTTCATCTGATGAGAGATAAAACTGTTGATAATGGGTGTGGCAACGACCACATTATGCTGTACCCTCTCTATATAAAATAGGCGCACCGACTTTCGATCAAACGCATACAATTATAATAAAAATGTAAGAAGTACCGCAAACTAGTTTGCATATCAAATTGGCGGGAAAGCTAGCCACTCCCGCAAATCATTAACGTTTACAGTCCCAAGCCATGCTTATTAAAGCAATGTAGTAATAATTCAATATCATTCTACAAAACAAATTAAAAAAAAAAACAATAATTTCTCATTTTCACCTGGAAAGTGGGAAAAATCCAACAGCTTGCACAGAGTCTCAATGGCCGAGTGTGTTAAGCGTTGGGTCATTGCGGCTGAAGATGGAATGGACTCGGGTTCAATCCCCGGTGCATCCACTTCCGAAAAGAGTGCTGATGATCGAAAATGGTTTTTCGTGAAATAGCTATACACTCAACCTTCGCTGTAAATAGTTGTTGAATTTTTTTCCACTTACCCCAACAATTATTCATTTTCATTGGACATAGAATGGGAAATACACGGGAAACACATAAATGCATAAATATGTATTTAATAATTCTGGGTATTAAATGTATTACTGAGTCAAAAATTTAAAAAATGGAACGCCCCTTTTTAAAAAATATTTCAAGAAACGCTGCATTTGAAAGAAAATTAAATAAAAAATTCAGAACTGGAATATTTTTGAATCGAACTTTGAACTGGGGCGTTTTTGTTTATGTATGTATGTATGTATTTTTCGAAATGGGTTGATCCTGCGTTCAGTAGCAGTGGCGTAGCTAGAGAATTTTTCGGGGGGGGTCACAGCCAATGTAAAAAATTTACCAAAATTAAAATTACCAAAAAAAACTACAATTTTTTTACAAATGATAAAAATCGCTAGCTTAGAATGCAAATTGTGTAAGTCCTTTTTTAAAACTTTGTAGGAGAGAGAAAAAACAAAAAAGAAAAAAAAATTGGAAATGAAAAAGAATTTCTGTTCATATAAATATTTTGGACTTACACAATTTTTTTCGCTTTTTGGACTTACACAATTTGCGTATCACTGAATAACAACGAGTAGAAATATGACAAGTATCTCAGACTTGTTTAGCGCGGTGCGTATTTCATTTTTCTAGCGTTCTACATAAAAATACACTTTTTCATAAAAGTGGACTTACACAGTTTGCACTCTAAGCTAGCGAAATGTAATTTTTTCAGACTATAATTTAACATTTTAGTACACAAATATCGCTTATAATACATATATCAAACTCTTAAGGCCCTTGGCCACTTAAAATCTGGAATGTTAAGAAGTGTATACATATGTGTGAGTGTCGGGTGATTGACGCAAATATCTAAAAGATTTGATTCTCATCAACGCGAGCCCGAACAAGAACGTGTAGCACGACGAATGCCGATTGCACTAACACACACAAAAAAACTCACACATACACACTGCTTGACATGCCAGATTGTCAGTTGCCAAGGGCCTTTAACTATACTTCAAAAGTAAGTCTCATATTCTCTTCTGGAAATCTACGCGCATAGGTAGATTTTCAAGTTTTATGCGCCCAAAATTGAATTTTGTAAAATTGTTACAATTACAGAAAAAAAAACATACCCACATATTGGAAATAGAATGGGGAACAATAATTCATCGCTTTTTTCCCGACCGCATACTCAGCACTTGCCCCAGATGGTCGTAACTTAGCATATCTGAAGTTATTTTTTTTGTTTTTTTATACTCAGCTGTACTAGTACACAGAGTATTATAGTTTTGATTTCATAACGGTGGATTGTAACAGAATGAAATAATCGAGATAGATATAGACTTATATATATCAAAATGATCAGGGTGAAAAGAGAAATCGATTGAGCCATGTCCGTCCGTCCGTCCGTCCGTCCGTCCGTCCGTCCGTCCGTCCGTCCGTCCGTACGCACGATAACTCGCGCAAAAATTGAGATATTTTGATGAAATTTGGAATGCAAGTTGGTATCGACACTGGGACGGTTGGTATTGAAAATGGGCGAAATCGGACCATGACCACGCCCACTTTTCCTATATAGAAAAAATCGGAAATTTGGTATATCAGTCATTAATAGAGCTGGAGTGATGAAATTTTACCCACGTGTTGAGCACAGGCCCCTAAGAAGAAATTTGATGAAATTTTGGAAAATGGGCGGTGCCACGCCCACTTATTAAGGGTCAAACATTGAAAGTTTTATATGCCATAACTCAGAAACCGTTGCAGATATATCGATAAAATTCGGTAGGCGTGATGTACTTACTTAGGCAAATCTTTGGACGGAAAATTGTTAAAATCGGTTGACGGCCACGCCCACTTTTATATATGGGTATTATAAAATGACCTAATAAAAACATTTTAAGCCATATCTCTGTCAAATATAAAGATATATCACTGGAATTTTGTCGCCTGTGTCCAGCTATGGACGTAAAACAAAAAACGTAAAAATTTTGGAAAATGGGCGGTGCCACGCCCACTTATTAAGGGGAAAACATTGAAAATCTTATGAGTCATAACTCAGAAACAGTTGAAGATATATCGATGAAATTTGGTATGCGTGATATACTTACTTAGGCAAATGTTTGGACGAAAAATTGCCAAAATCGGTTGACGACCACGCCCACTTTTATATATGTGTATTATAAAGTGACCTAATAAAAACATTTTAAGCGATATCTTTGTCAAATATAAAGATATATCATTGAAATTTTATGGCAGGAGTCCATCTGCGGACATAAAACGAAAAACACAAAAATTTTGGAAAATGGGCGTGGCACCGCCTCTTTTTAGAAGCAGGAATATACGAGATTTCTGAGCCCATAACTCGACAAATAATTGATATATAATGACGAAATTTGGTGTATACACTTTCGTAACGTCTGGTAATACATACTTAAAATTTTAGAGAAATCGGTTGACGACCACGCCCTCTTTTATATATGGAAACTATAAAGGGGCCTAATAAAAACATTTTAAGCGATATCTTTGTCAAATATAAAGATAATTCATTGAAATTTTGTGGCATGAGTTCCACAATAGACCGGAAACAAGAAATATAAAAATTTTGGAAAATGGGCGTGGCACCGCCTCTTTTTAGACAAAGGGATATACGACATTTCTTAGCTTATAACTCGACAAATAATTGAGATATTGTGACGAAACTTGGTTTATACACTTTTATAACTTGTGTTAATAGACACGCAAAAATTTATTGAAATCGGTTATGACCACGCCTACTTTTTAACAAAGATATTTCTGGAACACCCTTTAGGAATTTGTAACGTGACATCTTTGTAACTAGATGTCATAAAGGAATGAAATTTTGCACAAATAATATTCATATGCTTAGTTGGATGACTGATTTTGAAAATGGGCGTGGCTACGCCCACTATATGCAGCACTCGCTTTATATAAAGTGCACCGTGTTTCCATCAAACGCAAACAAACAATGAAAGCATGCAGCTGAGTATCTAATGTTCGATTCCACTCGAACTTAGGCTTCCTTACTTGTTCTTACATATTTTTAAGTGCTGGTTTCAACTTGAATATTTATTATTTAAAGCATTTCATTTAAGTAATCGTGATGAATCCTAAAGGTTCAAGTAATTATTAACATTTTTCAATAATATCCTTGGTTTCCAATAATTCTAAGTTTATAGTTTTAAGCTTTTAAAGTTGGGATATTTAAAAAAAAATGATCACTCTTTTTCATGTTAAAAATTGGTTTTGTTATGTTGCTCTGTCAGACTCAGTCAAATTAACACTCGGACATGATATCTAGTACAATTAGTATTTTTCCGGCAAAAAATTACGTCGCACAAAGCCGCACTTCACTACTAGATACAGGGTTTTTCATATGTACCTACAATAATTTTCTTTTTGTGCTTTATATTTAATTTTAATGTTTATATTTCTGACGCATATCTTGGTTAATGTAGGTGATGCTCGAAAGTAACCCAGATATTTAGCAGCGATTATTGTTAACTTTTTAGGCAGTATTTTTAGTATTTCCAATTTTTCAAAGTTAAGGAAGTACTTATCATAAAAAGGGGCTAAGAATTATAAAGCTATATTTTTTAGAAGATTTTTGAGTATGCAATTTTGCAGCTCATTCAATTGTAATATAATAATATGCAACATTCAAATTTTTGAAAAATTTCATTGGCTTTTCGGAAATTTTAATTGGAACGGTCTCACGTACATATAACGCAAACACCCTACAGAAAAAAATTACTAAAATCGACGGAAATTTTTACAGCATTGAGAATAGCACTTTTTACACTAAAATTGGTTGGCTACATAACAGTACACTTAGAAATCTCCTCAAAATCTTCTATAAATTCTGGCCGCGCTTTGAAATTTTTAATCCAATTTTAGAAATTTCTACGATTTTTCGGATTTTTCCATAAGCTTAGAAATCCTGCTTAAGGCGATTTTTATTGAAAAATTGTTTACATTTTTAAACGAAAATAAGAGAGTCAAATTTTCGACATAACTGTTTGAAATAAATTTAAATTTTAAAAACTCTGGCGTATGATTTTTTTTTTTGAGTCACTGTATATATTTTTCAATAAAATCGACTTTTAACTAGAGCCCTAGATACCCGGGTATCGAGCAATTCGATCTGATCGTTTTTGTGTGAAGCCCGTTTGTTGTTCAAATGCCCGTACAAACATTCGAGCATTCGAGCTTACAAACAAACAAAAATGTGTACCGGAAAAACAAAAATAAAAAAAACTACATATAAAGAAAAAAAATAATAATAAACAAAAGAAAAAAACAAACTTCAAAATACCCGAATTGTTGAAATGCCCGTACAAACATACGGGTAATAAACAAACAAACAACTCTTCGAGCATTTGAACAACAACTGTTCGGGCTACTCGAAAATGTTCCAAAAAAAATCGAGAGCTCTACTTTTAACACAAATTATTAAAATTTTGGGTGGGGGTTGTCCCCAAAACCGCCCCCCCCCCGTTACTACGCCACTGTTCAGTAGTCAGCGAAACACCGAGGAAGCGGCAAATTTTATTCTCTCTTTATATTTCCCATCTCTTTCTATTTCCCTTTTATTTTTTATCAAACTTTATGTCTAACTCACTGTCTCCAACTATTTCTCTTTCACTAACTCCCATTTATATTTGCTTGGAAGATAATCAGACAGATAACCCGGTTTCAGCAACTACTTAGCTTAGTTTAGTATTCGGATACTCGTTCTTAACTTACATATGTAGTTACAAGTTAGTCAGCTTTTGTCTTGCCTAAAACTAAACTAAGAATTTGAGTCGCTTAAGCAAATTAAACAACTAAATGAGTAAATATGGCAAAAAAATGAACAAATACAGCAACCAAAACAACAACAACAAATAAAATTTGACAAAATACCTGGCAGGGTTGCTGCGTGCAAAACTATTTAGTTAGACTAGTTGGTGAAACCGAACAGTTAGCACGGTATCTCGAATAAACTTAAGTCGTGACTAAAGCTAAACTTAAGTATGGTTGGTGAAACCGGGCCTAGATCTTTTTGGAAGTCGTTAAGTCTCAAAAAATGGTCAGCTAAATGATTTAGAGAGCATTCTCCAATGAAAAGTCCACTGCCTATAACTTGTTATGTACTCTAAATAACTACAAATATGGTCTATAATGAAAATAAATTATGTAGAAAAAGGTATAGCAAGTGGTTATTATCGACTACAGATGCTTTAAATAAAATGAACTTTTGATAAACTCGCACAATGAAAATCCAAAAATTAACATTTCCTTCATTAACATAGCGAACCAATATCCAGAAGCTTACTATTTTGCCTTTCGCATGTCTATTTTTTATTTAAAACTCTGAACAAAACTTTTGCAGATAAAAATATCATAATATTTAAATTGGGAACAGTATGTACATCAGCATCAGAAGCATTCCTACTCACTGTTATTGCAAGCGTATATTGCAGTAGAGCTTTGCATATTTAAAGTAAAAATTACGAGGTAGTAAGTGGGTACTACTCGTACTATCTGAAGCTATTAGCATTAAAGCATAACTTTTACTTTTACACAAGTATATAAACTCTCATATTTAAGCGCCATTTTCTGCGCTGAAACTAAATATGCAGGAAATAGTTGGCATTAAAGGTAATGGAATACAAGGACCAAAGTACTTGCATACGCATTTACGTAATTGCTGTTGTAATGAACATGTAATGAAGAGTTTAACGTTACAGAGAATTGAGTAGTACTTAGTTCAGAGAGTTTACTAATAAGTAGTATACAAATAAGGAAGAAACTGAGAAGGTTTTGTCGAAATGGGGAGAATACACAATGTGGAAAAATACCCCTGAGGCTCCCACAGGCTTTTATGTAGTCGCATAATGACTAAAAGTATTAAAAAAAAAAAGAAAACGATATTTATCAAATTTGAACTTAAAATAATATTCAAGAAAGAGAAAAAACTAAGACCGCGGATGTTTTTGACGGTGGCGAAGACTTTCATATATGGGAAAATTAAATTTTACATGGTCTGCCTTTCATTAATTTGTATAGCCCATTCCCTGGTAGCCATCGGTGGGTAAAAAAATACGGTTTTATACAGGTTACACACAGTTACGCAGACGGCAAAGTTTCTGGTTTTTATAAATGGAGCAGTGTAGATTTTACCAACATATGTTAACTCCCTCGCACTATCTGTTAATAACATAGATATGTATGACTGTACCAAATAAGAGAGCAGATGAGCGCATAACAGAGATAACAGAAAAAAGTTGTGTATATGGCAGGATTCACTTATACAGGTCGGCTCTTTAGAGCAGCTGACTTCTTCTTCTTCTTCTTCAACAGCTAACCAATTTCTCTACTTCTGCATATTCTATACATGCATTCATGTTTACTATTGGTCAAATTCTTCGTTCTCCTTTCAGTTTTGACATTCGGTTTGACATTCAGCTCACGGCGTGTTTGTGTGTATGTATCATGGACCGACCTTGGATTGGCTATGAGTTTCATTGAAAAATGTGTAGATGTGTAAGAATTTTGCTGGGAAGTGGGCGATGATGGCTGGCAGGTTTATGTGGCTTATGTATACAGACATTTCTAACACAAAACTTTTGCGTGTCCATAGCGGTTTAAATAGAACAGTTATGCCCCAAAATGTATATATCTGAGCTATCAGTTGTATGGAAGCTATTGGATACATATACTGGTCCTTTTGAACGAATTTAATGCTTTGTTTTATTTTGTGATGGGTCTGCCACCTCTCCTTCTGGTACATTGAGCCAAAGTTATAACAAGGCTAGCTGACCCGGTAGACGTTTTTCTGCTAAAATTTATACCTACCAAGCCTAAAGAAAAGTCTTTGTTTACCGTATTGCTCTCAATTATCTTAGAGTCCATCTTAAATCACAGTACTGAGTTCGAGTTTCACGTGAAACTGCTGTCAAAATCCATTCGAAAAACTTGCCGTGAAACATGTGTGAAATTTCACAGATATTTCACGACAAAGTTGTACTGAGTTCTTGCCGTGAAAAGTTGCGCAACGTGCTAGCAACATCATGCCAGCAACATTTTTTCAGGCCAAATTAAATATACAATGCCATTTATTTTCGAGTGAAGAGTGATATTTGTTTAAATTGAAATTTATATTTTGTATAAACTTTTTTTATTGGCCAAAATTTGAAAGTTGCTTCTGAGGCGATGCTCCAAATTTTTTATTTTTACATTTGCTCAGTTTTCGTTTTGGCATTTATTCTCATTTGACAAAAAATTTTTCTTGAAACATTTCACGGCAAAATAAATGCATGTTGCTGGCGAAATTTCACGGCGGTGAACTCAGTACTAGGCTTAATGACTGCGAATAATAAAAAAAAATTTTCTACTCTCTGAATAAGTTATATAGTTATATTCGCCGCGACAAACCTACTTCACCCGATCCTATCCCTATCCATATCCCTATAATTTACCTTTACCTTTTCCTTTACTTTTACTTTTACCTTTAGCTTTACCTTTACCTTTACCTTTACCTTTACCTTTACCTTTACCTCTACCTTTACCTTTACCTTTACCTTTACCTTCACCTTTATCTTTACCTTTACCTTTATCTTTACCTTTACCTTTACCTCTACCTTTACCTTTACCTTTACCTTTACCTTTACCTTTACCTTTACCTTTACCTTTACCTTTACCTTTACCTTTACCTTTACCTTTACCTTTACCTTTACCTTTACCTTTACCTTTACCTTTACCTTTACCTTTACCTTTACCTTTACCTTTACCTTTACCTTTACCTCTACCTTTACCTTTACCTTTACCTTTACCTTTACCTTTACCTTTACCTATACATTTACCTTTACCTTTACCTTTACCTTTACCTTTACCTTTACCTTTACCTTTACCTTTACCTTTACCTTTACCTTTACCTTTACCTTTACCTTTACCTTTACCTTTACCTTTACCTTTACCTTTACCTTTACCTTTACCTTTACCTTTATCTTTACCTTTACCTCTACCTCTACCTCTACCTTTACCTTTACCTTTAGCTTTACCCTTACCCTTACCCTTACCTTTACCTTTACCTTTACCTTTACCTTTACCTTTACCTTTACCTTTACCTTTACCTTCACCTTTACCTTTAACTTACCGGGACCGTTCATCACCATCTGGGCCCACTATTTGAGCCATCTCTGGGAAACAGCTTTAGAAATCTCAATGAAAATAGCTGTATATTGAAGCCCTGCTGAACGTCTTTCATTTGCTACCAATATCGCTCGAAAACATTCAGGGGTTATCCGGGTCCACGCTTTTACCCATATCTTGGAACCCGGTCTAGGCATCACTATTTAAAGGGCTCTTTTTTGAAGTCCTCCTCAGCACCTTTCATTTGATACCAGTAGTGCTCGAAGACTTGCTGGGTCGATCTGGGTCCACATTTAGGCTTGTATTCCGGCAAGCTCCCACCATATACGCTTTTATGTGCGCTAACACCACATGAATCTACTGTGGAAATTTCCTAAAGATCGCTTGATTACTTTGGGAGTCTATAAAGGACACACATACACACGGATTTTACCAATTTTCGGACTTTTCCGGAGCGATTTTCTAAAATTTTCTTCCGTAAGAACCTTCTCCTCGAAGATAAGAACAACTGACAAAAAACTTTACAGAAATCGGCCCAGCTGTTCTCATTTGATGAGGTACTATACATTTTTTACACCATTTTTATATATTTGTAAAAAGTATGAAAAGAGTTCATTTCACACATTTTAAATTTCTGTACAAACTCAATTTAAAATCTTTTAAATATTTTCTAATATTCAGTTTTTTTTTTTTAATTTCAATAAATAACTCATGCATAAAATTATGAAAAATGCCAAACACAGTATGGGCACACATTATTAAGCCTTTTCATATTAAATACACGTTCATAATTTATGGGCGACAGCACAGGTGAGGATGTGGACACATGCAAAGTAGCTTAAAGGCAAGAAGGAAACGTTAATGGCTGCAACGACGAAGTTATATATGTAAGTACCTAATAAAATAAGCCAAGGCAAAAAAAACGTTAGTTACCTCCATTACAATAGCGCTGACCGACCGACCGACCAAACAAAGGCAAATGGAATTTGAGAATAGACAGCAGACAGTTGGCGTATTACCATACCCACAGCAACAACAACCACAGCAGCAATAACAACAACAACACAAAATACAGCAACAAAATTTGGTAAATAAATTTCATTGTAAATTTATCTTCTACGTGTTTTTTTTGTTTTTTTTTTTTTTTTTTTTGAATACAAAAATTTGGAATTTTGCGCTAACAGTATTTACCTATAAATACCGGCTGGAAGGGAATGTAATACACACACACACAAGTTGCAAACTTACAGCCATGCAACATCAGCAGCAGCAGCAGCAGCAGCAACAAGCTCTTAGTTAAAGTGGCATTTTTTATAGAGTCGCAAAAGGGAGAGCCGCCACCGAAGCCACTGAAGCCACCCGCTACCAACCAATTGCCATTTAGTTTACCACAAAGTGCTCATCCCTCGTTGTCAGCGAGCTGTGCTTATGCTGAGCAGCAGCAGCAGCCAGCGAGCGAGCCAGTTGGTCCATCGTTTATTCCGGTTCGTGCAGTTGCCTTTGCAACGAATGCGGTTAAGCATATTTTATGGTTGCGGACTGCATTCAAATGAATGGCTGCTAGCCATGGGTAATGGCGCAATTTTTTTGGCGCTGATACAATAACTCCAGCGCCACTCGTGGCGCCAACTCACGGTACTGGCGCAATAACACCTTTAGCGCAATTGTCATGGAATAATCGATAAATAACATTTTTTCGCTTGTTACTGTTCACCATCCCCGTTTTATTTCTTTTGGCGCAATTCTGCTTACATATACGAGGGCACAATTAATTAAAATTTTCATAATCATTTGGAAACATATTCCGTATATTTGTGAAAATATGCTGGAAATTAGAGTCACATAGATCACTATCAAGCATACATAATTGTGACGGTGTCATACGTATACATACACTATGGTGCTGTTATTGGCGTTGTGGTTGCGCCATTTTACACTAGCGCTATATTGGTGCTGGTGTTAGCGCACGAAATTGAGTCGGTTTTATATTACAAAATTGAGTTGGCGCAATATTGAGTTGGCGCTATAATGAGTTGGCGCATTTCCCAAATCGGTGTTAGCGCAATAACGCCAGGGTTGGTGTTAGCGCAATTGCGCCGCGCAGCGCAGTGTTACCCATGCCTAATGGCTGCTAAAGAAGAAAAGAAAGCAAAGGCAAGCGAAAGACTAAAAAAAAAATATGGCAACAACGCCGGAATCTGAGGTAATACGTGTAGATTGGGTGAGATACGGGATTGCGCGATAGATAAACGTATATTTTTATATTCCTGCTATGCATACATACACATTTAAACGCAAATATTAGGGTGCTTCAGGACTCTTTTGCTTTTCAAACCTTTCGAAATTTTATAAATTTTGAAAATAGTCTTAGAAGTCTTTATATAAGGTAGCATAACGGAAACGTTTTTTGTCATGCTTGATAACAAGCTCAACTTGTCCAATCTCTAGCAGTCATTATCTATTATATAAATAAATAATAGCTTAAAAAAACTAAAAAACACGCTTTAATCTTAAAAATCGTACTAAAAATTGAGAAATAATTTAATTAGAAACAAAATGATGAACGAAAATATAAGTATTTAAGGAAAAGCGTCGGGTGGTGCTCAGTATGTCAAAAAATATTTAAGATCGCTGTTTTTAACTAATATTTTTATTTTGACTTTTTTGAAGATTTCATATAACGTACTCTTTAATTTCGCAACTAGGTACATATGTATATTTTTGTACTAGTTGTACGAATCGAATATTTTCATATTCAAATATTATTGAGCACCCCCACGCTTTTCCTAAAATACTTATATTTTCGTTCATCATTTTGTTTCTAATTAAATTATTTCTCAATTTTTAGTACGATTTTTAAGATTAAAGCGTGTTTTTTAGTTTTTTTAAGCTATTATTTATTTTTAACTTTTTAGTGAAAATTTTCATTAAAGGATGTTTTATGCGGACGCAAGAATAAAAGTAAAAAGAAGTCTGATGAAGGGATGTGGTGATCTCCGAAATAGATCTACATACATATGTATTTATAACTTCTACCAAAAATATTAATTTTTCACATACATTTTTTCCTTATAAAAAAAAAAACATTGGTCATAAGAGCTCAAAAATGAAGCCTAAACGAAAAAATATCAACTAATATGTACTATGTGTATCGAAGCAAAACTATTTCAGTTTTTAATCGGAGATATGCTCTTCTTTATTTGCCTGTGCACATTCACAATGAACAGTCAGTGCTCCAAAATATTCTCATTGTCCTATTATCACTTCCATATTTTCTTGTATACTAAAAATAGTAAACAACTTCTTGAAAACAAAAATTGCCAAACAGATGTGAAAGTTACCAAGAAACCAACAGCGAAAAATAACCTATTTTGGTAATTACCAAGTTCGGCAACCGTGCTATAAATAGAATTTGAACCAGGGTTTGAAATTGCTTAGCTACTTTTGCTGCATTTGCTTTTGCTTTGCTTTTGCTAATGAAAAGTAAATTAGCAAACTCGGCCAGCCGAGTAAAAAACGAGAACACGATTCATTCCCTTCAGTTTTCAGCTGAGCCGTGTTTGCTTGTGTAGTTAAGCAAAGCAACGCGATTTGGGGGATTTCATTTTACTTCCAGCAATTACTTGTCTTTGCATTTTTTCTGCTTTTGCTTATTGCATACTGTTAACGTTACCAGAGTTGAGTCATGGTGAATTACAGATTTGAGAGAAAAGTTGAAAAAATTAGCAGCGCGCTGTAGAATGGAATGTTACTTTACATTTGTGCACATCTGCTAATATTCTTAGTTTTATTCACATACACCGATTTCACCAATGCACCAAATTCCTAAAACAGCAAAGTAATTTTAAAATTTTCTTATCGAATTTCAATTATAAATAAATTTAAGAATTAAAAAAAATCAATTTAAATTAGTTTCAATTTGACTTTTCTGGGACTCGAACCTCTATGTGCATATCTTTCTGTATTAAAAAATTATAATTCAATAGATGCTTTTGTGTACACAACAATTTTTTGATATGTTTGGGGGACAGTAGGATTTTCGTTGATCAGTCATCAGACTCTAGCAGCTGCTGTGCCCCGATACACCAAGATGAATGGTGAGGGTTTTGAAGCAGCCACCAATTTATTATTGCTCAATAGATGTACATATGTATGTACATATGTACATATGTATTGATGCATCATCTATTTGTTCAGAGAGGGTGACAATTAAATTTCATTGGCATATGTATAGAGATGGTTGATCGTTGCTCATCAACGAGGTTGATGGGTTGGCCATCAACAAGATGAAATGGACAACAAAATGTTTTTACATTTTAAAAATTTCGAAAATTTTAAAATAATTAAAAAATCGATGTGGAAATTGTAAAAATACTCACCGGTTGTAGCAAACTGATGCATTGTTGTATGGTTTTTAATACAGAAAATGCATTGATGCGCAGGTTCGAGTCCCAGTAAAGTCAAATTGAAATTAATTTTAATTGATTTTTTTTTAATTTTTAATTTATTTATAATTCAAATTCGATAAGAAAATAGTTAAAACACCAGCGGTTTTGGGAAATTAGTGCATCGATGGAATTGGTATATGGGAGGAATAATGAGCCATATCAGCAGATGTGCAGAAATTTAATATAACATTCCTTTCTACAGACGAACTCGCTCTACTTCTGTTATTTTAACAGCCAGCTGTGTTGAATTAAAATTTTTTATTCACCAGATGCACTAACAGAATTTTGTTGGGTCTCTGGCTTCCACGATTATTCGTAGTTGCAACTTCTCTGTTCATCTACGTTCTCTGTTATTGGCTTGCATACGGGAGTGAATTGAATGAAATTCATAGAGGCTATTTTGAAGAGAGGTAACATAAAAGCCACAATGAAGCATAGAGTATAATGTTGAATCTCATTTTATGATGTCGCTGGGTTGAATCCCATGTTGATGTCACGTTTCGAATCCGGAGGTGAATAGAAATAATAGAGGAGAGAACACAATAAAATTAAAGTGAATGTTTCAAAAAAATAATAATTGAGTTAAACGTTTGCAACTTTTAGGATGGGATGAAGTTACATACATACATACATATATACATATATACATATATACATACATACATACATACAGGTGAAGCTAATAAAAGCGTGTTAAAATAAATATGTGCGTATGTGTGTCCTTTATGGATTCGAAAAGTAATCAACCGATCTTTACGAAATTTTCACAGTAGATTCACGTGGTATTAGCCCGCATGATAGGGTATACAGAAAAAGTGGGAACTTCCCGGAATATATGTAGGCCCAAATGTGGGCCCAGACTGTTCCAGCAAGGGTCCCCAGATATGTGTCACAACGTGGGACCGAGTAACCCTACAAAGTTTCTGAGCGATATTGGTATCGAATGAAAGGTATCGAGCAGGGCTTCAACATACAACTATTTTCATTGTTATTTTTTAAGTCGGTTTCTCAGAGATTGTTAAAGTAGTGGGCCCGGATGGTGATGTATGGTCCCGGTAAGGTAAAGGGAAAGACCCATTATAAAAAAAAAAGCTTTTTTCGTCGCTGCGAAACGGGACGGGTACTTGCTAGTATTATATAGTTTTTTAATTGACCATTTGCCTTATATTCACTTGACTTCTCTTCCTTCTCCTAATCGGCGCGCAACCATCTAGACGACTCTGGCCGAGTCCAATAAAGCGCGCCAGCTGTTTCATGGCGCCACATGGGAATACCTATTGAGATAGCACCGTTGTCCGCCTGATCTTCCCAACGCAGTGGAGGTCTCCCTTTTCTTCTCCATTTAGCGGGTTTCGTTCTGGGCCGGAGTGCTTTCATCCATTCTCACGACATGACCGGCCCAATGCAGCCGCTGGATCTTTATTCGCTGAACAATGTCGATGTCTGCGTACAGCTCATTGTTAAATCTCCGTCGATACTCGCCTTCGCCAATGCGCAAAGGTCCATCCCCATCCTCCGAAGATCTTTCCTCTCAAATACTCCAAGCGCCATCTCATCTGATTTTGACATCGTCCATGCTTCTGCGCCGTACACGAGGACTGGAAGCATGAGCGTACTGTAGCGAGTGATTTTTGTTCGTCGAGAGAGGACTTTACAATTCAATTGCCTACTTAGTCCAAAGTAGCACTTATTGGCAAGAGCGATTTTTCGTTGAATTTCTATGCTGATATTACTTTTAGTCGTAATGCTTGTTCCCAAATAGACGAAATACTTAATGGTTTCGAAATTGTAGCTGTCTTCACTTGATTTGCTTTAACTTAACTTATTTTAGCTTAGCTTAAATTAACTTGACTTATCACTGCAAAAAATAACTTTAATCACTTGCCTTAAATATTTTGGCCATGATTTAACTCAACGTAACTTAACTTATTTTTTGTATACAACGATATGAGACAAGTTTGCTCCCAAGTCCTTCCTTTATGAAGCCCTCAAACCTCAAACAGTTGGCATATTTTGAATTCGCTTGCAAAAGCTCAGGGACCTCACTCTGAAGTTCGATTCGAAAAAAAATGTGTTCACTTTTGAGTGATTCGTGCTCTGGAAGCGTTTTCCTGAGTAGAATTCGTTCGATATTCAAGTTCCATTCATTCACAGTAAGAACGAGCTTTTGAATCGAATTTCGCTTTTGAATGGATCGAATCGAACTGCAAAGTGAGACGCAAACCAAAAACACAAACTACACCTCAACGCAACACCCTAATATACACAACTGCTGAATGAAAAGTAATCGCCAGATAGCGCACTGAGTAAGAAAGTAAAGCATCAAAAGGAAGAAATTGGAAAAAAATCCTCACAAAAGCTTCTGTTGCAACTACCGCTGCCGCTGATTCTCTTTTAAAAGGAATTTCTTCACGAAGCAAGTTAATTTATTACGCCAAATACCTTGTGTAAATTTAGTAGCAAGGTGAAGAAAGAATCTTAAAGCAAAAAAAGAATGAATGAAAGTAGTATGTACCCTAATATGTCTGTCTTATCAAAGATAGACCAAAGAGAGAAGGAGTGCAGATACTAGACAGCAGGCACTACGCTAGAGAGTTAAGCAAGGATTTATTAGCGAAGCGATGCACTTAAAGTGAGTGGAAAATTTAAAATGTATTGCAAAATTCTTTAGCACGAAATTACTTGTAACAAAAAAAAAGTGAAGTGAGGAGAGCTAGTTGATACATATGTATATTTTGGATAAAAGAAAAAAATATGTGTAGAAGTGTAAGTGGCACACATTCGACGGCAGAAATGAAAGGCAATTCGATCGAAATCAATTACATTAAAAACTTTTGTAATAGTACTCAAAGCCGACAAATGCAGCATTCGAGTTTCACTCATATTCAATTTCAATTTTCGATTTCCAATTTCATAGCATAAAAGCGAAAATCACGCTTTCGAGGTAATCAAAGTTAAACATTTACATACATAAGAATTTCTAACTCACCTGGCGGCCCGCAGTAGAGCTACAGCCTTTTCAAGTTTTTCATCACGCAGAAAACGATGTAAGCGCATCATACAGTCCCCTCTAAAAGTAAATAAGGAAAGCAATATTTAAAATAAATAAATATAAAAATATAAAAATAAAAAAAGAAATTTGAATACATGCATATGTATGTATGTATATTTAAAAAAATTTAAGTAAATTCAGATCAAGGATGGGCATTTTTGCATTACCATTCAAAGCGCATTACCATTCAATAGTGAATGGTAATGCAAATGTGGTTTGTACTACCATTCAATAGTGCAAGCCACATTTGCATTACCATTCAATAGTGAATGGTAATGCAAATCAAATTTTCACTACCACTCATCAGTGATTGGAGAATGCAAGGCTGAATGCAATCAAAATTGAATGCACTGTGCCCAACTCTGATTCAGATTTACAACGTTGTCAGCACATTTCCAAAAACATTGAAAAGGTGAGTACTTGCTCATGCTAAAGGGGATCAGAACGGCAAGTTGGTGTTGTTGTATTCATGTGTTAGAAATCTGTACCTACATACGTATGCTGATATACATATTTATGTCAGGGGTTACAACTGCCATAGCACCCAGTAGGAAACTTTTGTATGAAAGAAAAAAAATCATTTTAGTTGAACTGAACTCATTTGGTGTTATCAGACAGAGGAGTTTGATGGGAACGATAATGTAGCTATATACATATGTATGTAATATGAATAGAGTTTGAACTAAGAGTTGGTTCACTACACAAACAAAGACCTACAAGCCGCAGGTTGGATAAAACTTCCATTAGCAACTCTGCTCCGTATTGGCTTGTTTTCTTCTTCTTAACTGGCGCTTAAAGGCGGATTTATCGTTCGAGTTCTGAACCTTTTTGCCATGTGGTTGTTGTTGTGTTTTCGGAGTGTGAGAGGAATTCCGAAAAGTGTTGAACTATTTCTATTCACCTTATCTTTCCAATACAGTTGAGGCTTCCACAGCACAGTGGAAGGTTTTGCTAATCTAGGAGGATTTTAAGCCAGAAAAAAAGTACTGCATTGCATTTAGTATTTTAGTATATGTGAGAAAAATGTCCCGCTGTTGCGAAAAGAAAAAAAATCAGCACAAAAATAACACTATCAGTATGATAATGGCAACCAAAAACGTGTAATTTATATGCAGGCCTAAATGATTTTCACAACTTGCATTAGACACAAAATTTAAGTGATTAAAATTAGATGGTCTGTGTGTTTTTTTTTTTTTTTTTGTGACAAAAATGTTATTTTCCCCTAAACCGCAATAGTTAAAGTGTAAAATTATCAATCAGGTCTTAAGATATATGCCCTGGAAAATTTAATTTAATTAACTTTTTTATATGGTAAAAAGTGATAAAATTTTCAAAAATCTTAAATTTTTCCTAAGCTGTAACTTCTATGTTCTGTCGTGTTCTATGATGTCACTATATAGGAAATGAGCGGACATATTCCCAGTACCGAACAGAAAAATAAAATCTTGCCCCTATTTTTCCCAAAGGCATTATTTTTGAAGTTAACTTCTTAGGCGGCGATACAGAGATTTTATGGAGAGTGAAATTTTAAAAAGGAAATAGCAGGTACACTTCCATTGCCTTAAATGGCAAACAGGAAACAGCAAAAGGTCAAAACGTTTACCTAACATTCCCCTTAATATTTTGGACGATGCTGGTATCAAATAAAAGGTATTAAACATGGCTTTTAAATAGAGATGTACTCATTATGATTCCCAGGTCGGGTCCCCAGATATGGGTCAAAACGTGGACCCGGATGACCCCGGCATATTTCTGAGCAATATTGGTATCAAATGAAAGGTGCTGAGCAGAGCTTTCACATAGAGATGTACTGATTATGAATTATAGGTCGGGTCCCCAGATATGGGTCATAATATGGACCCGGATAACCCCGTTATGTCATCTCATGTCATATGATGTCATGATCTGATGTCATGATGTGATGTCGTGATGTCATGTCATGTAATGATATAATGTGATGTCATGTTACATGTTACTTGCGTGGCGAGCTAATATTCGCATCACCTTCACCCACTTTTCATATGTAATCGGTATTCGTATTCGGTATTTGTAGTCGCTTCCGTATTGGTTTTCGCATTGTCCCGTACACCAAATATTACCCATACACCAATAATCATTGATCTATGCCATTTTGACTTAAAACATAAATGTCAAATTTTAAAGAGTTACTTTTTGACTTTTTCGATAAAATCACATCAGATTGACTATCTGTGGCCCACGATCATCACATTGGTGTATGTATATAAATGTTAAAAATATTAACTCTTTCCTATTGACTTTTTGAGTTCAAATTTTAAAAATAACTCTTATTTTTCATCCCTGGCATCAAATGAAAGGTGTTGAGCAGAGATTTACTGATTATAATTTCTAGATCGGGTCCCCAGATATTGGTCAAAACGTGGACCCAGATGACGCCGGAATATTTCTCAGCAATACTGGTATCGAATGAAAGGTGTTGACCAGTGCTGCAACAGAGAGCTCTTCTCAGTATTATTCTTAAATTTACCATTGACCTATTTTAAATAGACCATAATTTTCATTGATTCATTCTTTGTTATTCTCACAACTCAGAAATATGAGTGATTTTTACTAAGGTAATGTAAGAAGTTAACTTCTATCACGTGTACTGTGCTACACACGCTTTTTTTTTACTCTTTCTGTGGTACTAACTATAAGCTAAAAAAAAAAAATAATAAATTTTTTATTTATTTTTATTTTTCATTTTTTAAAAAAGTAAAATTACCAAAATGTGTGTATATAAAATACAAGTCTGCACAGCAAATTTGAATTCGATATCTCTTAAACTGCGGCTGCAATTAAATTAAGTCCTCCTAGAATGGCAAAACCTTCCACTGTGCAGCGGTGAGTCTCAATAGAAATACTTTCTTGGTCACGAAGCATATTCTTTCATTCGCAAAAGATGACCTAGCCTATCAATAGGTCTGCCTAAAGCTCATACAGCTCATCTTTAAATCATCATAGATTCTATGACATAGAATGATTCTTAGATACTCTATTGAAAGCGCCTTTGTAATGAAACATAATTCCTACTGGGTCGTGTCAAATATGTATGCTCTAAGCTAATGTAGGCGATTGCTTAGTTAGCAAACAAAATTAATACAGGAATTCAATTTCCCTAATTTCCGAATGAGTAATGGTAACAGAGGTCAAATGAAGAAATCAGCCAAGCGATATTTGAATACATACGTATGTACATGTGTGTATACTTAGTATACATAATATGTATAATGCTTATAGAGTGATATGCTATATTTTTGCGAAAGCCATTTAGCCTTTGAAACGTTTAGCCGTAGAAAACACAAAAAGTAAGACAAGTTTTCAAAGAACTGTTGTTATGGTTTTATTATTATTATTTTTTGTTAAGTCATAGATTATTATAATCATATATTTTTTTAATTCGCTGTTAAGGCTGTTCATAACGAAGTCTATGTCACAGAAATTTTTCTTCATCATCGGTCGTAAGAATGTCAGACGGCCAACTGATTCTCAGACAGTATTTTAGCGTAATTTAGGAAAGAGTGTACGCATGTCGCGTTGCATATGTAAAAGCTAAAAAAAAATTTCTACATAATGTAAAACGGTTGAAATATACAACGCGATCTGCCTTTTTTCTATGCCAGATTACAAAAAAGTATGTATGTTCATATGTATGTATGTTCGTATGTAGTTAGCTGAACTTGGTTCGAGTAATGTTATTGAACTGCTGCTAAGATAACCAAATAGCAGTGAAAAACAACTTTACATGGATTAGGCAATGATAAAAGGATGTTTTGTATACAAAAGTAAACAAGCAACAACATTAAGTTTGAAATGTGGAGAATGGCGTAAGCTGGGGGAATGGAAAAATGTATAACCTTTTGACTTTATCACCCTTTCAGATATTTATATAAGTAAGTACTACGTACATATCGTTACCTTAATTCAAGAGACCAACTTTAACAGTTAACACTTATTTTCATTCCATTTCAGTCTGACGGAAACACAAAAATGGTGAGCGCAAAGTGTTTCCCACTGACTGAAACAGAAAACTCTTTCACTCAAAGTGTTTCTCACCGTGGGCAACCTCTCTCAACGATCTTTTTTCTGTTGCCATTTAAGAGTTATTTTTCAACACTCAAAAATATCCCTCAGCAAGTGACAGTTTCAATGAGACTTTTATTTTTTTCCGTCCTTTGATAACAGTTAAAAACAGAGGGATAAAGAAAAGTGTTGCTGAAAAATATATATATGTAGATATGCATGTACGTTCGTGCGCATACGCATGTGTACAAATGGAAGAAAATTTGTGTTCGTAGTATGACTGTATTTAAAATAACCAATTTTGTAACTTAGCAGGTATGGACAGGAATTTTATTTTGAATTATTTAGTTAATACATAATTAGGGGATTCACAACCTGTCATATTGCGTCATATCGTCATAAGTCATAATATTTTGTTGTTGCATTCTATGCTATATGTGTACTAAATAAATACAACTCTGCAGGATATGTTTTTGGATCGTCGTATTTGATCAGCTGTTTTTGTTTACTTCTTCACAGGGCTTCGGAAAAGTCTTTTATAACTATTTCCGTACAATAGTTTAATATGACATATGACTTTATGACACTTTGTGAATCACCTAAATATGTATATGTATTAAAATATACTTTGATGTTAGATTCGTTACTTACATATTTATGTACATATTAATATAGGTATTTAATTATAAAGGCATGTATCTGAATTTTTTTACATACTCTGCAGGAAGTTAATAAGTAACTAGAGAACAGAATTTCTGGTTCAGAACTAGCGAAAATGTGTCAAAGAGGCACCAGTTCATTTGCCGTCGGCTTTGCATATTTCTGTAATTCTTATACATGCATACATATGTACATATGTATGGACTTACATACATATTAACATATCATAGTTAATCTTAGTAGTACGCAGATACATACATACCTATGTCCATAACTATTTTATATTATTATTTTTAATACTTAGAGTTCGGCTTTATTAAAAATAACGAATTTATTGTTTTGGTATTAAGATTGTACAGCCTCTCACTTAAAATTAAATAAAAGGCGACTACCTAATCTATAAAAAGAAGTCGTTACATATGTACATATGTATATGCAAAAAAATGTTAAACAAAAGATTCAATAATGTATAATAAACATGGAAAAATGCAATACCTGCTTTCCATTCCACCAGATCGCAGGCATACCGGCGCACAGTGGTTCAGCCGCGGAAAAAATTCATTTTTTTCAATACCTAATTTTCAGATTCTAATGATGTAGTCTTATAAAAAAATGTACAAATATGAACAATTCATGACTACTTTGCAAAAAGTTGATTGTTTTTTACAAAATAATGGTATCAGAAGTCAGAAAAATTTTATTCAACAAAAACTGCTTGAAATTTTTGCTAACTTTAGCTATAAATTTTCCTTATAACTTATATCTCTATTGTCCCTGTTGTAAGTTTAAAAGAAAATATAGCACTTCCTTGACTAATTAAAGAAAAAATCAGTGCAATCGGCCAAATATTAAAAAAAATATAGGCCAGTCAAAATGGTACTTCATAAATGCTACCTTTTCTAACTTCGATGGACAAAAAGTTTGTGTGCTACAGCGTGCTACACTCGCTAACTATAATAAAATGAAAGTTTGGAATGTCTTCTATCGATTTCTGTTAAAAATTTTTTGCCATATTTTCCCCAATCGATGTAAACTTGATTTAAATGTCGAAAGTCCCATCAATTTTTTATAAAATTGAAAAAATGTAGCATGCTTTTAGGCTCATGCGTATATATTAACGTTTACATCTTATGTGACATTTTTTTGTTTACTAATATGAAGGCACAGAGAGGATTAGATAAAAATGCAGATTGGTAAATTATACACCTAATTTGTTAGAATCAATGGTAATGCAAACAAAAATAACGATAAACACATTCGTCATAACATTGCGGTTTGCAAACAACAATAGCAACAAACACATTTGTTTAACTTTTTACCAGCTTATTTTAAGGTATTAGATGAAAAAAAATGTTATCCCGACGAAATTGTAGTAACAGAAACATACATACATATGCTGCTGTTAATTTGCAAAGTTTACTTGATCACACAACAAGAAGACTTATTGATACTTTCTCAGCAGAAAAGTTGAACTCCTTATCATGTTCTGAGTTAAGCCTTACTAGTAAATGGGGCTTATGATTTCTAGGCTTATGTTTTCTAGGAAAAGTGATAGAATTTCTACCAATACAGATGTTATTAATCGATTACTGGCAAGTTCTGGTCATTATTTAAAGTCCATAACGCGACAACCCAACAAAAAGTGTGTGGAATGGGATTCTGTTGTCAAGGATATGCTAAATCATTAAACATTTTTCTTATATTTGCTTTTTTTCTTTCCATATATACATACATAGTTATATTTTCGATTATATGTATTATAAATATAATCATTAAGTACATCAAATTTTTACAAGGGCTCTTTTCAGTTACTGAAAATGTATATCTTCATTTGTTTTTGAATAAAAGGTGTAGGAAAAGTGGGCGTGGTTGTTTGCCAATCACGCCTATATTTGGTATTGTCGATATCTTTCATCACAGTAACTTATGCGCCAAGTTTCGTGAAGATATCTTATTTTTTTGAGCTGAAATTAAAATTTTTCTTTAAAAATTTTTACTATAGGTCCAGGGGAGGTACCCCTAGGGAGTGGCCGCTTTCAACAATTTTTGGTGCTGTCAATGCCTTTAATGAGGGAAACTCATGTACCAAGTTTCGTGGAGATATCTTAATTTTATTTAGCTGAAACTAAAATTTGTATTTAAATCATTTTTTTATAGGTCCAAGGGAGGTACCCCTAGGTGTTGACCGATTTCAACCATTTTTTGAAAATTTCTTAATTAGCTCACATATAACCTCTGTGCAAAATTTCAATGGCCTAGGACCACTCCTTCTATTTTTTTCCGCAAAATGTATGGAGCCGAACCACTGTGCGGCGTACCATTTAGTATAATTACAAACATACATACATATGTATGTACATATGCATTTCATATGTTCATCCTCAACGGAGTGGTACATGTACGTGCGCACGACACATACATGCACAAAAGACTTTTATTTTTTCTCTGCCCGAAATATCCGTCCTTTCGCGACAGAAATTTTTCGCTGCTCAATGATAACCGTCACTGTCCAACAGTGACGGAAAAAAATTGAAAATAAAAGTTTCCCACTGACGGAAACAGCTAGTCTGTAAACAATAAGTGTTATCGGCGTTGCTCAACTGTTATGCTTTTGTGTTTACATGAAACTGTTAAGTATTTTAGGACACTTAGAAAAAACTTAACATTTATGTTGGTCTCTGCTTAATTCACAAAGGCCCTAACTGACAAAATAGTTTTTTTACAGGAGAGCCAAAAAACGTGTTAAAATGAAAATAAAAGACTTTTGTGAGTTTGTAAAAATGCTGTTTCTGCACAAACAGGGTCCTGAAGTAGATCTTGAAGAAAAATTTTAGATGCATTGGATTTTGGCAATTTTGTGTCAGATAGGGCTTTTTTACACTACGAATTTAGAAAAAAAAACTGTAGTTAGGGCTTTTTGTGGTTTGAAGATTTATTCAAATTTTTAGCTGCAATTGATTCCAATAACTTCAAAGCGCATTATAAATAACATTTCAGACTGTAAATATATATGTACAACATATATCGTAAAATTAATATGTATATTAATTTCAATACACATACATACATACATACATAATATAGGAAAATTTCATTAATTTTTAAAGGGCAAGTTTTCATAAAAAGAATGGCAAACTTTAGGTAATGATATTTTTAGATCCTATAGATTTTCCCATTTCTTTTTAGAGATTGGAAGTTGTTGATTATATAATAAGCTGGGCACGAAGCATGTTGACTGTGGAGTCTCCTGACATTCTTCCTGAAAAGGAAACACCATAATATAATTTTAGATATGTGGCCGCTGTGGTGCAGTGGGTAGAGTGCTCGCCTGCTATGCCAGAGGTCTCTGGTTCAAACCCCAGTCCGAGCCAAAAAAAAAATTTTCTAATTAGTAAAAATCCAATTATTGGGTTTTTAAGAGCAGCGGTCACCTCTCTGCAGTGGGCGGCATACCCTCCGAGCGTCTTTCTGCCATGAAAAAGCTTCTCACAAAAAATGCATTCACCGTTCGGAGCCGGCATAAAACTGTAGGTCCACCCAATTTGTAGGAAAAACAAAAAGGATCACTCCTCGAATTGGGAGAGAAGCTCGGCCATAAAACTCGTCAGAGTTATAATAGCGCCATTGTATTATTATTATTATATGTTTAACGCACTAGGAATATACATACGAGTATTGCATACCAGATCGAATCGTTGAGTACATTTTCGGAATGTTTTCAAAATTCAAAAAAGCTATGCTCTAGGTGGTGAACTTGAAGTGGACTAGGATTTTTTCGAGCCTCGCGGATAAGTTGTACAAGTTGGGATGGTAAGTTTATTTGTTTTTTAGAAATTTTTGTTTCAATAAATACTTATGTTCTATAGTTACATTATTTTCCATACAAAAGTTTAGCAAAGCATTTGATAACACAGTGTTACGATTTTGGTAAAAACAACCATCTAAGCATGCATGGAGTCCAAAATGTATAACTCAAAGCCTGCCAAACACTTTCACCTTGTACTACTGCATATTGTAGCAAATGTAGTTAATAATAATACAATGGGGCTATTATAACTCTGACGAGTTTTATGGCCAAGCTTCTCTCCCAACTCGAGGTGTGCTCCTTTTTGTTTTTCCTACTAATTGGGTGGACCTACAGTTTTATGCCGGCTCCGAACGGCGAATGCATTTTTTGTGAGAAGCTTTTTCATGGCAGAAATACTCTCGGAGGGTATGCCACCCACTGCCGAGAGGTGACCGCTGCTCTTAAAAAACCCAATAATTGGATTTCTACTAATTGAAAAATTGTTTTGGTGTTTGCTCGGACCGTGGTTTGAACCCGAGACCTCTGGCATAGCAGGCGAGCACTCTACCCACTGCACCACAGCGGCCACTGTAGTTAGGGCCTTTTAATTTATAGATTTTCAGCATATGCAGATAGGGCTATTTAAAAAGTGGTATAACTTCGTTACTTTTGTAACTATCGCTGTCAAATTTTGTGGGAAGGTGTATTTTAATATATCCTACTACAATCTGCGAAAAACGCAGTTTCGAAAAAAGTGTCAATTAGGGCCTTTGTGAATTAAGGTAACAATATATATGTATGTGTGTAAATATACTTTTAGAATGCAAAATTTTGTATTACAAACTGATATACAAAGAGAGGCATTTCGAAGCAGAAAAATTAAATATTTGAAATTATTTAGAAATCAGCGAAATCCTCCTCAATAGCCTTGAGTGGCTAAATTTAGTAGTAAAAAAAAAATAAAAAATAAAATAAAAAAAAAAAAATAAAAAAAAAAAAAAAAAAAATTTAATACTTTTTGTTTGCTTGCTTTTCCGACGGGGTAGGAAGTTTATGTATTGTGGAACGATTTTCCGTCATCTCTTGTCAAGTTTGGAGACAACCCAGTTTTGGCTCATATGCGCCAGTGCGTCAGTGTCTTTTTCCTTTTTCGCCTAAACCGGTTTGTCTCCAAACCAAACTTTACAAGGGATGACGGAAAATTTTTCCGCAATACATAAAAATTTAATTCATTCTCAATCAGAGAAATTTCTCGGACAAAATAATCAATTACGATTCGGCGCAAGTTTTTTCAAAAAAGAACTTTTTTGAGTAAAAAAGCTTCTCATAAAAAATACGTAAGGATGAATGGGTTCGCAAAAAGTTATTATGCAACCTTGCTATTTTGACTCTTACTTTTGATCGTCGATGCTTTTCTCGGCTGTGGCATCAAACGGCAAGGGTTGCTCCTCTTCCGGTAATTGGATTCCGTTGGCGAGAACTTCGCTTATTTCACTAGCGATCTCGGCCCATTTATTCGATAATTGCTCCTGAAAGTGAAAGCAAATTATTAATTAATTATTAATAATAAAAAGCACATTCTTTAAAGTTTAAACGATTTACTGCAGCACACAATTTCGTTGCTTTACTATTTAAAATGTAAAGAAAAATCGAAAAAAATTTTGTAACTGTGAAAATAAAAAGTTAACAGTCAAACTCAGTAAATTTTAAGTTCTTTCGGAACGCTTTAAAATTTAAACTACTTGTTTTTCTATACCGGAACTATGTACACATTCTCTGACCAGCGAATTTTCCAAGCAGCGCACTAAATTTACATATTTAACATAAATTTTCGCTTTCCGCAAAGCTGTTTTAGTTTTATTGTAGAAATCGCATATTTTTCACGCACAGTTTCCTGCGCTTTGTCTACGAAAATTTGCATATTTAATTGCAATTGTTGTACAAATGAAAAAAATAAAATAAAATGAAAATAGAATAAAACATTTTTTATTTTTCATCAAATTGCTATAATTTAACTAATGTGCACAGTAGCACAGATATACTACAGAAAACATACCTTTGTACATATGTACATAAATACATACATACATACATACATATACACGTTTTCCTTCCGTTTTCCGCTTTGAAATTTTTTTGTGCATTAAGTTACATTGGAATTTTTTTATCTGTTGCAAAACGCCCGCAGCTATGCAAATTCTCTTTTGGCATGAAATTG
Organism: Urophora cardui; assembly: GCA_960531455.1. NCBI lineage: Eukaryota > Metazoa > Arthropoda > Insecta > Diptera > Tephritidae > Urophora > Urophora cardui. The sequence continues at coordinate 64,374,704 of OY482672.1, read as the reverse complement.
CCTATATTAAATAAATTGTAAGTATATTATGAAAGTGATGACAGTTTTTAGGGGATTTTACGGGATATCGAGTTATTTCGGTATTGATTTCGTCACTTTAGGGTCGTGAGCTGCTCGGAAAGTATTGGTTATTTCGCGGAATATACACTCAGAGAAAAATAGCATTTTAAAATCAAAAATTAAATGTTTGTGTGTGGAGATGGCTCAAAATATACTGAAACTTTCAGTTTATTCTTTGAGTAAGTCCACTTTAGGTCATATTTAATTCCGGTATCTCAACGCCTTGCCGAGATATATGTAGGTCCATATATGTAACCTGGTGCCCATGGAATATTTTTGAGTAATATTGGTATGAAATTAAAGGTTTAAATCAGAGATTCAATAGAGAGTTCACTTCATTCCAACTGTCAAGACGGTTCTCCAGATAGAGGCCAAAACTTGGACCGGGGTGTCCCCGAAATACAGAGTTTTGTTGTATTGGTATACCAATCAAGTTAAAGGATCCAATAAGGGTTTTCATATATTATTAATGCTATTTAGATATGTCAATCGGTTTCCGAGATTCTGAACCGATTCAAATAGTATAGACCGATATGTGGACACGAATGGCCACGGAATTTTGTTGATAGCGAATGGAAGAGGAGGAAAGAGGGAGAGATAAAGGAAACGGGAGATGCAGAAGGGTAGGGAGATTGATAGGCAGCATAGTACATAGTACATCTGATGGTGACAAAATTTTACTCAAAACCGAAATTGGATTGAAATGAGCTTAAAACTGGTGTAGCTCAGAAAGTTTTGAATTTACGGGATATACATCGCTAGAGTTTTAAATATGTAGATATACCCAATATGCACGAGTCAAAATTTTTTCCAATCTTGGAGAAATTTTGTGGTTCTCAAATGGATATCCAACTTGTATATCAATTGGAGATCCTAAGTTGGTTTTCAACTTGAGTGCCATTGGAGATTAATTTGAGGTATTAATTAAAATGTTTTCATACGATAACGTTTTTAATAAATTTATAAACCTTTTGCCTCGCCATATTATTAAGTAACTTTTTTCTTCATTTTAATCTAATTGGAGATTGATGTTTGAGTTCAAATTGATATCAAAGAGTTTCTCAAGTGGAGAATTAAGATTATTTACGTATAAAAAATGTGGCGTTTTCTTGAGAATGGGTTGGTTCTGCAATGGAGCTACAATGGAAAATAAACATGGGAAATTGGAAAACGAGTCGGATATCCACTTGACCTCAAATCAATTTCCAACTAAAATGTTTATTGGGTATATTCTTTCAGCATACATACAAGTGCAACTACAGTAATAGTTTATGTAGGTATTTGGAAGCAATTTAAACAAAACGAGAACCTGTACTATTATCAAACCGAAGCAATACGATTTGATTTATTAATTCCGGCTTAATTTTTCCATACAATTTACATTAAGCAATTTTAATATCGGAGCTATACTGCATTAAAAAAGAAAAATAATTGCAGACAATAAAGCATGGCGCCCAGGAAGTACATAAAAGTGAGCAAAGTATACTGCCTTGGCTTTGGGAATTCTCCGTGAAGGAGGAACAATTATTTTTTGGAGAAGGAGGGAAACATTTAACCTGTTGGCCAGGTGCTATTAGAACCAGCTACAGAAATGCCTTATATCGAGATGAACCATTATGGCTAATTCCTTTTAAAGGGTTCTCCAAATTAAAATAGGCAAACAAAAACTGTAAGTATTGTGCGCCAATAAGAGACCACAAGACGCCTCTGACCAACATTGTGACGTACCTACATACTGCTTGGGCAGCACTTAGGCACTAAATGAACAAAAACTATTATTACAGTTAATATTTAAAATTTATCAATAAAATAAATAATGCGCAGCAGTGTCCAACACCACAGGAGAGACACCAGCGGAATGTTGGCATGCAACCGATATGGCGGTTGGGAGGTGTTGGCGTAACGGAAATCATGCTGAGCGCACAGATGCATATGCGGTTATGGCAGTGGCTGCACCTATAAGGGTTTAGGTATATAGATGGCTTAACCCTTACGGAACATTTGGGATCTACAAGGTATATATAAGAAGCTCGTTTGTTTCAGAAACATATATACAATAAAGAGAAAACATTTTTAGCTGACCCGGCAGACGTTGTTCTGCTAAAATTTGTTCCTATGAAGCCTAAGGAAAAGTCTTTGCCTACCATATTGCTAACCATTATAATGACTGCGAATAATAAAAAATTGTCTACACTCAGGGAAAAAAAATTATAAAAACATATGAAAACGTGCTTAAAATGAGCAAAAACGTATTTAAAAGTGATGTAAATACCAACATTTTTATACTCAGCTGTACTAGTACACAGAGTATTATAGTTTTGATTTCCTAACGGTGGATTGTAACAGAATGAAATAATCGAGATAGATATAGACTTATATATATCAAACTGATCAGGGTGAAAAGAGAAATCGATTGAGCCATGTCCGTCCGTCTGTCCGTCTGTGAGCACGATAACTCGCGCAAAAATTGAGATATTTTGATGAAATTTGAAATGTAAGTTGGTATCAAGACAGGAACGGATGGTATTGAAAATGGGCGAAATCGGACCATGACCACGCCCACCTCCCCTATATAGTAAAAATCGGAAATTTTGTATCTCAGTCACTAATAGAGCTAGAGTGATAAAATTTCACACACGTATTGAGCTCAGGCCCTTATGAAGAAATATGGTGAAATTTTGGAAAATGGGCGGTGCCACGCCCACTTATTATGGGGCAAACATTGAAAGTTTTATGAGTCATAACTCAGAAACCGTTGAAGATATATCGATGAAATTTGGTAGGCGTGATATACTTACTTAGGCAAATGTGTGGACGAAAAATTTCCAAAATCGGTTGACGACCACGCCCACTTTTATATATGGATCTTATAAAGTGACCTAATAAAAACATTTTAAGCGATATCTCTGTCAAATATAAAGATATATCATTGAAGTTTTATGGAAGGTGTCCAACTATGGACATATAACAAAAAATACAAAAATTTTGGAAAATGGGCGTGGCACCGCCTCCTTTTAGAAGCAGGAATATACGAGATTTCTGAGCCCATAACTCGACAAGTAATCGATATATTATAACGAAACTTGGTGTATACACTTTCACTACTTGTAGTAATACATGTTCCAGATTTTAGCGAAATCGGTTGACGACCACGCCCACTTTTATATATGGGTATTATAAAATGACCTAATAAAAACATTTTAAGCGATATCTTTGTCAAATATAAAGATAATTCATTGAAATGTTGTGGCATGAGTTCTACAATAGATCGGAAACAAAAAATAGAAAAATTTTGGAAAATGGGCGTGGCACCGCCTCTTTTCAGACAAAGGAATCAGCGAGATTTCGGAGCCCATAACTCGAGAAATAATTGAGATATTATGACGAAAATTGGTTTATACACTTTTATAACTTGTGCTAATAGACACGCAAAAATTTATTGAAATCGGTTTATGACCACGCCTACTTTTTAACGAAGATATTTCTGGAACACCCTTTGGGAATTTGTAACGTGACATCTTTGTAACTAGAAGTCATAAAGGAATTAAATTTTGCACAAAGAATAATATTCATATGCTTAGTTGGATGACTGATAAAAATTTAGAAAATGGGCGTGGCTACGCCCACTTTATGCAGCACTCGATTTATATAAAGTACCTACACCGTGTTTCCATCAAACGCAAACAAACAATGAAAGCATGCAGCTGAGTATCTAATGTTCGATTCCACTCGAACTTAGGCTTCCTTACTTGTTATTTTAAAAAAGGTCATTGTAAAATTTTTAAATCAAGAAAAAACATTTTAAATTTAAAAATGTTTATTTTTATTTTAAGCAGCATGAGAAAGAACGCTGCAGTATCCTCTATATCATTTTCTCTTCCGGATTCGAAATTGTATCCAACGGCATTCTCTTCACCTTCTCTCAATCCGAGTCCCAACAAGAAAAATATAGCCTCCGCTTGTTCTTCTCTTATTTTCTACTTCGCCTTAACTGTTTGCTATCTTTATTTCTTATTCTCCTTATTCTCCTTTTTCTTCTTTATTTTATATTCTCCTCAGGATTCGAACCATGACAACAACCTGAAATTCAATCCAACGCCATCTCATAGTGGAACATTAAACATTATATTGAATGGTTTGGTTTAAAACGTGCATTATGAAAACAAAAATTTTATTTTTGATTTTAAAATGCTCTTTTTTCCTGAGTGTATTCTCTGAATAAAAGTTATAGTTATATTCGCCGCTACAAACCTACTTCCCCCGATCCCTATCTCTATCTCAATCCCTATTTCTATTTCAATCTCAATCTCAATCTTAATCTTAATCTTAATCTCAATCTCAATTTCAATCTCAATTTCAATCTCAATCTCAATCTCAATCTTAATCTTAATCTCAATTTCAATCTCAATTTCAATCTCAATCTCAATCTCTATCCCTATCTACCTTTACCTTACCGGGACCGTCCATCACCATCCGGACCCACTACTTTAGCCATCTCTGGGATACAGCTCAGTAAACTAATTTATAAATTTTCCTGATTATAAACCATGAGCACATTACTAACTCTTTTCTACGTCCAACTTGGGGTTAAAGCTACACATACGGCAAAACTGCAAGTGATGGCAAAATAAAAAATACTTAAAAGTAAAAAATAAAATCGCGAATAAATAATGGCAACCGAGCGAAGAAAAGTAGCAAAATGGAATGTCACATCCGTTTGGAGGGGCAAAAGAAGGAAAAATCAGAAAAAACAAAGCCGATGGGTAGGTATGCCCTGCAAAAAATGCGATCACTCCGGGATACATCCGGGACAACTCGCAAGGGAGCATGCGATTACTACCCATTTGTATCTCTTTATATGGGTTGAAGTGTTCTCTTTTGTTTGAGCATGTCCTATGAAGAGACTAATTGTACCCAGTTTGTACCCGAACAGGTAGCAAATGCGACACATCCATTTGTGCGACTAATTGTACCCGTTTGATACCCTTTCGGGTACAATTCGTCTACAATTAGTATACATATGTACCCGTTCGGGTACAATTGGGAACAATTGTAGACTAATTGTACCCGAAAGAGAGCGCTCCCGGACAAATCTTTTTAGAGACTCGTCGCAAACTTTTTTACAGGGTGTATGTATGTAAGTGGAGGCGGTCAGCAGGTCAAGCGGTTGCGTAAAATGAAAATGATGATGCAAGTGAGCAGCACAAGGAATACAAACATGATAAAGTCATAAGGACGTAAAAGGAACGCAAGGGGAGATGAATAAGAATGATGATGATGATGATGATGATGCTGTTGGTATTTAAATAACGCGAATGCGCTCGCTGTGTAAAAGGCGCGGTTTGAACCAAGCGATGACATTTGCAATGGCGATTGCCGCGTTTGGGTCAATGGCTTAATGGCAAATAAATAAGAGAATTTCTTTGTGTATGTGCTGGTGTTTTTGTTTTTTATATTATGTATGCTTTTTGATACGAGCAACTATCGTGTGATCTATAAAAGGCACTATAGTTTTTTTTTTGCCGAACAATGAGAAGTCTATTAAGCTTTGAATGCGCATAAAGCGTCGGAATCGACAATAAGTACTACAAAACTTGCCAATGATGAACTGACACAAAAGACCCAATGAGTTTATGTATGTGCATATTGATGTTCAAATAGGGACGAGAACTGATTGATGAATTCAAAGGCTGTGGTTTAGTGGTTAGAGTGCTCGTCTGCTAGGCCAGTGAAAACGGGTTCAAAAGTTTAATTAATTTAATTTTCTAGTTCATTAAAACTCAATTATGAGGCTTGGCTTTTCGAAGAGCGAGACAAAGCAATAAACGAGCAAATAAACACCGCTTCTGATACATTTCTAAACACTCGAGCTAACTATACAATAAACATAGCAGAAAGCTCACAACTGTAATAAAAAATACACCACATAAGAAGGCAATATGAATAACAAATCGATTTCGACTGACTCTACTGGCCACTATCGAAATTAAGATATCAATCCTATCTCTTTTTTTTGCGAGTAGGAAGCATCGAAAGCCTTTACGCCGTCAGCGTGGTACTATAACACGTACTACACCTTTTACGGTCCCCCGGTACTACCGCTAACGTCGGGAGGTGGATTGTGCACCAGTCCCTGCGTCCGCCGTGGTCACATTGTTATCCTTAGTCAAACTTGCATCCGCAAGCCTTTAGCCATGTTCTTCATTGAACGCGCTGGACCTGGAAATAACCAGATATATGGTGCCGTATACAGGAAGCTGAACTTCTGTACGTATCCGTGCCACTCGAAGTGTTCAAAAATAATTGATCCGCAGAAGCCTAAGTTCAGCAACACGCGCGATGACGGATGCAAATCTATCTGCCATCGCTCGTATGCATACTTCCAACCACATACCCGTACGAACAACTAAAAACACTAACCAATAAACGTTAGGCGAAAAAATCTCAAACATGTCTATTTTCAATTTGAGTTTCAATGTACGATGAATGGTTCTCCAACATTTCCTTCAATGATGGAGAAAATTAAATGCCCAATTTGAGAACCTTCCCAAAATCCCATATTAAAAAGCAGGGACCCATAATAATCATTATTCGTCATATTTTCAGTGAAAAAAAAATCAAATACTTGCAACCATCGTCGAAGAGTATTGAGTTTGCGTGTGTGCATGCCTGAAAGAGCACTATTCGAATCTACTATGATCGAAAAATTTTAAGCGATATCCATAAAAATCAAAAATAATCATTATTTTTTTAGTTTTATTTTTTTGATCAAAAATAAATCTTATTCCTTGAGTGATATATTTATCGCTCAGAAATAATCATTATTTTTTGAGTTTTATTTTTTTGATCGAAAATAACACTTCTTCCCAGACCTGTTAAATTCCGATTAGGATTAGTAATCAATTAAATTGTTTTGTTTTTTAATTGGTAATCATTATTTTAATTCTTTTGCTGAAAAAAAGTAATTTTAATGATTACCATTAAAAAAAATCAAAAAAAAATCAAAAAAAATCAAAAAAAATCAAAAATAATCATAAAAAATCAAAAATAATCAAAATAATTTTTTTTGATTGTTTTTGATTATTTTTGATTTTTTATGATTATTTTTGATTTTTTTTGATTTTTTATGATTTTTTTTTGATTTTTTTTTATTTTGTTTGATTTTTTTCAATATTGTTGTAAAGAAATTTGGATACGCATGCACATAAGTATTCAGGTAGGCATGTATGTTTGGTCAGAGAGGCATAAAGTTTGTTTGTACAAATGTATGTGAACGCATATTAAAGTACGTAACCATGCAGTAAATATGGGGACAGGTGTATCCAAGTCATTGTGTATTCTACAGCGACAACTGCACTAATTAAAATGTCGACAAATTTAGAAGTACAAAATTTGTATAGACCTTGGCTCGTTCGAAGTTTTTCGTACCAGATACGGATACAAACCCTTCCTACACCTTGGGAAGATTCATTTTTATGTTCAGTATAAGGACAGGGAAGAGCGAATAAAGAATTCTGATTATGACAGAGATTATCTTTACGTAAATCTATTTGCAACATAGCAAATCGTCTACTGCTTTATTATGTAGTAGGCATGCGAAGACGAATACAAATTCCCAAATAATCCTATTTGAGGAACAATGTCGGAACGTAAGTACATAATATTTCTGCCTTTTAGAAGAATACAATAGGGCAATAACTAGGGCTGAAACGGTATGGCGTATGATGAACAATAAATACAACTTATATGAAATTAAGAATTTTTCCTTTTTTGAAAAAATTGATGAAGTGTGAAACAGACAAAGGAAATACAACTGTGCTAATGGAGGAAGAGGAATACACCGCAAAAACAGGTCAACTAATCAAAGAAATGGGCTGCGGAGTGATGAGAAAAGACCCAACGGAAGAATACCAAATGGCAATAAAGCGTGCAATAAGACAAGCGAAAAATATAAGAGACAGCAAAGTAGCCTACACTCTCACAGCAATGAATCCATCTGCCCCATCACTGATCTCACTACCTAAAATCCACAAAACAGGAACACCTTAAATCGGCACCAGGATATAGACTTTCAAAACATCTAAATATGCTACTAGCAATCAAAAACACATCGGAACTAGTCAACAAACTAAGAATTCTGAACGTACCCAAGGACTCAAAACAGGTATCGCTTTACGTGAAGGATCTATACCCCTCGATACCAAAGACAGAAATACTAAAAGCTCTAACTAAAATACTGACAGAGAAAACGAACAAAGACATTGCAACAGAGATCGTAAATACGCTGAAAATAACCCTGGACCAGAATTATTTCAAATTTGGCAATAAAATATACAGACAAACTCACGGAAAATGCAGAAGGAGGCATGACAGATCCACCAAAATATAACCGCTATGATGAGGATCATGAGCTGAGTCGTTTGTATAAACGCAAACTAATCCCTCATTTTTTTGAGATATCTACTTGAAATTTGGTACTTGGGTGACTTCTTAAGAGAAATTGGACCACTATAACATATAGGTCCCATACAACGGATTGTTCAGATATAGACATTTTGGACTATAACCTCTCCATAAATAACACACATAATTCACTGTATAAATTAATGAAAATGAGACTATGTATCGCTTCTTTTCCTCATTCATGAATGTCATAAAGTCTCGATACAGTCGAAGACAGCGCAATATTAGTTGCTTTTCATTGTATACCTAACTACGAGAAATTCTGTATTAAAGCCCAATTTATGAGTTAGTACAACAGCGAATGTTACACTAAAATGTTTGATTTGGCCACTTTAAACAATTTTTCATAAAGATAAATAATTAGATATAAACGTGCATCGTACCATGTACGGTCAATGACAAATTAACAATAATTCCAAGCATGTAAGATATGTATAAATGTGTATGCCTCTCTGCACAAATATACGAGGAGGAAGCATATAGAGCCTTTATCCTGTTAGTGTGGGACTTTAACTGCACTACACCACCTACGCTCATCGTAGCGAACCCCCCGGTACTACCATCAAGCTACCGTCGGGAGTCTGCCTTAAAAGGCTATATACATACCTGCATACGTACAAATGTGCATATTTCTTTAAACCATATTGATAAAAATTAAAAAAAAATCAAAAAAAAATCATAAAAAATCAAAAAAAATCAAAAAAAATCATAAATAATCAAAAATAATCAAAAACAATCAAAATAATTTTTTTTGATTATTTTTGATTATTTTTGATTTTTTATGATTATTTTTCTTTTTTTTTGATTTTTTATGATTTTTTTTGATTTTTTTTAATGGTAATTGCAAAATAATCATTAAAATTTGAAAACAATGGGTAATCAATCATTAAATGGACAGTTGAAAAAATAATCAATCAAGCCGGTAATCATTACGATTAATAATCATTATTTAACAGGTTTGCTTCTTCCTTGAGTGATATATTTATCGCTCAGAAATACAAATTATTCTTTGAGTTTTATTTTTTTGCTTAGGTCGAAAAACTCAAATTTTCTCTGAAGTGCTCTGGAACATAATTACTAAAAAATTCCCATCGATATAACTTCGTGAATGAGTGATATTTTTGATCGAAAAAAATAAAACTCACACAATAAATTAAATATCGCTCAAGGAATAAGTCTTATTTCTGATCAAAAACTCAAAAAATAATGATTATTTTTGATGAAATATAAAAAACTCAACATATAAAGATTAAATGGCGATTTTTATTATAAAACTCATAATGATTACGGTCGCTGCTAAAAAGTTGATAAGGGCTAGCGGCAGTGGCGGCGCGAGTATAAATTAGCTGGTCAAGCCTATGGATGAAGCATAGCCATAAGCCATTTATTTAATATTCTTTGCTGTATTGTGTCTTATTTATTAATACTCAAACTTTGAAATTTGGTCCCTACCAATGCAAATGAATGCAAATTTGTGAAATCTTGAGTAAAAGCATTTACTTGCTTTTTATTAATACGGCACATTATCTGAAAGTCTGATTGTTTTTCATTCGCATACAAATTTGATGTGAAAAATAAAAAAAGTGATTTTCTATATTTTATTTTTTTATTTTTTCTCTGAAGATAAGCAATTGAGTTCTCCTTAGAGAAATGGAGAAAAAAGAAGCTATTTTATTTTGTTTTGAAAACCTCATAATAGCCCATATGTGGAACAGTTAAAGCATGCTCACTAACCCAGGTTATGTGGTGATTGGCTGCTGGGCTAATGCGCCATGAGAACAAGTAGCAAACACATTAAAGAACTTAAATAATAAACACATTTCAAGCGTAAAATAACCAGATTTGAAAGTAATTCGTAAACTAAAAGTCCGTCTCCTCATAACTTAATACGCCAACGAAAGATGTAGCGAAACATCTCGCGAAATAAACGGTCTTCACGTAGCTGATCGTCGTTCACTTTGATATTTTTCATTCTTGTTCTTCTTCAATGTATGTATGTTTGCTTATTTCTGCGTGTTTGTTTTGGTCTGTGTGAAATTTCGATAGATTTTCGATACAAAATTAGAGAAAGCATCGATATTGTCGGGGCTGGCAAGAGGATTGAAAACGAATCACGTTTTTCATTCTTTATTCGCTCTCAGAAATGTGTATGGAAATTAGCGGGTTTCGGCACTGGTTTCGAGATCGAACGACGACTGAGAGAGCGAATACAGGTAAAAAGAACGAAATACGTATGTGGAGAAATGGTATAAATGAACGAAAATATTTAGGCAAGCCGGGCTTTTCGGATTGTATGAAGAGTCCGCCACTGAATAGCGGTTATGTATTTGAGATGCATTTGAGAACTAGCATTTGAGCTTTGATAAATGATAATCAAGTAAAATGTTTATTGGGGACTCTACATGTATGTATGTTTGTATGTCTGTATAAATAAGTGGCGCTTTAATCAAACATAAAAAAAAAATACGACCGCCCCAACTAGCCCCAAACAATGTAAGCAGCAATTGCCATTGCCTGCCGACGAGTTTGCTTTATTTTCACTCAATTAAACTTGATGTCTCGTTATAAATTTTGCAAAAAGCTTACGACTTTTCATCAATAATAAAAAAAAAAAAAACAAAGAACAGCCGCAGCGCAGATGGCAGTCAGCAGCGGGATAATGGAACGAAAATGCGGCGGCATAAAAACAACTAGTCTTTGCTACGACATTTTTGTGCAGCTGCGTGGAAAATTGAAAAAAATATAATAAAAAATAAAAATTTAAAAAGTAAATAACAATAAAAAAAGAAAATCAAAAAAAGAATAAAAGCAAATGCAAGCTACTTAATTGTGCGACGATGGCAACACTAAAGGCTTAAACAATTTAAAATCATTTTGGTTTCTTATTTCACTTTGCTTTGCGCGTGTGTTGCAGGAGCTTTACTTTATAATTAACTTTAATACTTTTTTAGTGTCATGTGCATGTCTCGCTCGCTCTTTGGCGCTATCCCCCTCGGGTGACAGTAGCTTTATGGGGTTATTTGCACTTTTCTTTACTGTAAATTAAATTTTATTTGACCCGCAGTGGTTGTGCTTTATTATTTAAATTTATTTTTTCCCCCTTTTTTTCTATCTACACTCACAAATATACATACATATAAAGTGCATAGGTACGTACCTCGGTTAGTTGTGGTTGCGCTTCTGGTTTTTTATTTTCTTTTGGCTTTCGTCCACGTTTTTTCGAGCGCTTCTTCTCCTGCAACAATACAGTGTCCTTGCAGAATTTCTCCATCATTTTAATGAATATGTTGGCAGTTTCGATGACATCGCGCAGAAAAGCTCTGATGAAAGAAGAAAGCAGGAAGAAAAAAAGGGTTTGTTTACACAATTTGTTAATTTGATTCATTTTTTATGCTGAAATACAAATTTAAGAAAGAGTTTAAAGAAGCTTATAGCGTTTAAGATTTTAATCTTACTATTAACGTATTATACGTACATACAATTTTAATTAGTTTAAGGCTAAGCTTCTCGTTCAGATTATAATTTGCTCTTAAATTCTTTGCAAAAGTAAATGAGTAATTAAATTTAGTTAAAAGAATACTGAGGAAAGTTCAACGAGCTCCTTGTGTTGCGATAACAGCGGCGGTTATACTCATCACACCCCACGAAGGCTTCGAATGTAATCTGCAATATTCCGCGCATTGATCTTTTTGTCAAGGACAATACATCTTAGAATGCCTAAGTTTACGGGAGTTGGGAATGTGGAAGCAGCACGAACGTATTCTGCTCCACGTTAACGACTCCGATATCAGCACGAAAACAGATTATTTTATACGAAAACAGATTATACACTCAAATAAATTTTGGTATAAATTTTAAACTTTTTGGGTCGATATATAGGACACGACCGAAAAATTATTAAAATTTAAACTCTGAAAAGTTTAAACGATTTTTAAACTTTTAAGGTTTATATTTGATTTCAAATTAAAATTATTTTAAGACTTTCAAAAGTTTAAAATTTAAACCTTTTTTTGGTTTAAATTTAAAAAAATGTCTGCTCCCAAATCCGCTTCATGCTTTTCCCTATTGTATCTTCTTTCCTATCCTATTCTTCTCCTTTTCTTCCTTCTTCATTTTATCTGTTTCCATAATTAATTTGTATTTGTTTGTTTCTCCATTAAAACAACGCCATTCAAATTGTTTAATAACTATAAATGAGCTTTTTATATTGTTCATTTCTCGAAAAAGAAAGTTGGAATTTCAAATCAAAAATTAAAATTTTTTTGTTGAATAAAATTTGTTGTTAAAATTTAAACCTTAAAAGTTTAAATGAGAAAAATTTTAAGATTTAAACCAAAAAAGTATGAAAAATATTCCAAAAAATACTTTGAAATATTTGAACTTTTGTAAGTTTGAATTTTAAACCAAAAAGGAATAAGAAACTTTTAAACTTTCGAAGGTTCAAAATTTAACCGAAAAAAGTTTTAAATTTCTTTCAAACCAAATCAAAGTTTAAAAAATATTCCAATATTTATAACAGTGTATCTATAACAATCTTCAATGCAAACGATGAGATCATCTTTCCATATAGGAATGACTGCGATGATGGTAAACCCGCTCAGAGATGCGATGTTTCAGTTTTCGCAGATGGGTCAAAGATGACATGCGGAGTGAGAGCGAACTCGCAACTTAGGCGGACACTACCACATCAATCAGGCTCATGGACACGGCGAACATTTTTCAATCTGAAGTTTTCGCCATAAAGAAGGATCTGTAACGGCATCAGCAAACCTGGTCAGGTAGTGTAGAGAGTAGGTCATGGATTTAGCAAGTCGACAAAGCGTATCTGTGATTTGGGTGCCGGGGCACCGCGATATTCAGGAAAACGAAATGGCTGATGAGTTGGATCGGCTCTTGATGTTGCAGAGGCGGAGAAGGTTCTTATTCTCCTGTGTTTCATCGAGGAGAGACCTGCAGAGTCCTATGCACTGGCAAGGCAGAATGAAATTCCTTGGCAAGCCTTTCTTCGACAATCTCGCGGAACTCTCGGAACTGGTTTGAGGAGGCAAAAACAAGGTGGAAACTATTGCAGACTTGCAGGGCCTCCAGAAGTCTGTGGCACTCATACAACGAGATGCGATCCTCAGCCATTGTAAGCCAGGCGGCCCGACTGGGTTTAGACCATAACCCTGTATTCCGCAGTTGTAATTTTCCTGGAGTAGAGCAGACAGTGGAGGAGACACGGAACTCAAGGATATCAGGCCTGAGTGGATTCTTAGATACCTAAACTCAGCAGAATGGATATGGGGCGTAGGACTTTCCATGCTTCCGAATTGATATTCTTCTTTAATCTATTCTTCTGCTTTCTTTAGTCACGAGTCGTGCTAATAAAACAGCACTTCGGCGCTAATTGCAGTCATTGGGACTCGCCACGCTAACCAACCAAAGTCAGTTGGAACTCTTTTTCACCCTCTGCCTAGAAAACACCGCCACTTAGAGCATCCAAAAAAAAAAGTAGAATTGATTTTAGCGCTATGCGCTAATGCTTGAGCAGGTCGATTACCTACTAGCCCTCTCCAAAAAAAGAGCGATAGATGTAGAGGTAGGTTTAAGGGGGCTCTCCAAATCGCAAAAATTTTAAACCAATAAATTTAATCAAATGAAAGTGAATAAGTCTTAGTTTGAGTGTGCATAAGTAATATACATATGTATACAAATCTACGTATTTGCATACCCAGCGACGTTGCAAATTAGCATAGTAATGTGTACAGAGCTTTTGAAAGTCAAAAAGCGTTTCGCATTCGGTAAATGAAATGACCACCTGTGCAAACGAGAAAACACACATGCGCTCACACTTCCGCATACAAAAACTAATTCATGCAAAAACACACACGCGCATACATACAAAACTAACGATTTGGAAATTATAATCGAAATGCGCGCGACTAACGGCAAATGCAACTAATTAGTGAGTTTTAAAGGAATTCGCACAACCGAATAATGTGCGGTGTAACACCTGAACGCATAGCACACAGGCACACACACACACAAACAGTGGCGGCCGTAGCATAAATTGGCTGGGCAAGCCTATGTATGAAGGCAAATCACAAATGCCACAACCAGCTTTTCATGCGCATACAACTTTGATGTGAAATATAAAAAAAAGTGGTTTGCTACTTTTTTTAAATTTAACTGCGGAAATAAGTAATTGATTTCTCCTTAGAGAAAGCGAGAAAACAAGCTGTGTTACACGGAAAGAAATTTGTATACTTGAATCAAGAAAAATGCTTTCTTGAACTCAATTTAGAAAATTTTTAGGGAAATAAGAAAGATTTACTTATTATTACTGGAATTAGGAAATTGAGTTTTCCAAAAATGAGACAATTATTTTCTTATTCAAGAACACTAACAAAATATATAGAAAAAAAATGTTGAAAAAAAATGTTTAAATAAATAAGAACATATTTTCTTAAATTTACTTAAATGAAGAAAATCTTTTTGCTAATATCAAGAAGAATTTAAGAAAATTGTGTTTCGACGAATTGGAACAACAAACTACAGCAAAAAAAATTTAAAATAAATAAGAAAAGGTTTTCTTGAGCGATGTAAAATATTTCTTGCTCAATTTGATCGCCAAAGTTCTTTGAGCATATAAGCAATCTACAGCGAAGAAAATTTAAAATAAATAAGAAAACGTTTTCTTCAGCGAAGTAAAATATTTCTTGCTCAATTTGAACGCCAAAGTTCTTTGATCATATTAGCAAACTACAGCAAAAAAAAATGAAAATAAATAAGAAAATATTTCTTGAGCGAAGTAAAATTTTTCTTGCTGCATTTGCATTTCCAAAGTTACATGCATTTTTTCATTTACCCTCCGCTTTGCATATTTCTGAATATTTCTGCAATTCTCAGATTGTTAGTGAAGCATTTGGTATAAGGAATTCACTATTTGCATCTTCATTTATATTAAATGAAATGTTGTAATTTCAATGAAGACGTCCTAGGAAAATACTAGTTGTCTAATTATGGTTTTCTAATGCCTAATGATTAGTTTTCATTTTCCTTATTTTTTACGTTTTTAATATTTTTAGAAAATATTTACTTAATTTAGTACTTAATATTTTCTTATTTACTTAAGTTCGTATAAGAAAAGTTTTACTTGCAACAAAAAAAAATAATTTCTTAATTATTTATTTCTAAAAACAAGAAAAAAAAACACGTAACCGTAAGTAAGTAAATTATTTTTTATTGATTTAAAATCCCATTTCACTTGAAGCAAGAAAATGTTTACTTATTTATTTAAAATCCATTTTTGCTTGAAGTGAGAAAACTTTTTATTATTTATTTAAAATCCAATTTCACTTGAAGCAAGAAAATCTTTACTTATTTATTTAAAACTTTGGATTTTCTTGATATTAAGAAATTATTTTCTAAGTTCAGAATCAAGTCTAATTTTTCTTGGCTCGGCATTGATTCTAGTGAAAAATTCTTTCCGTGTATTCTATGTTGAAAATTTCAAGTGCATGTATGGAACTGTTAAAGTGTGCTCACTAAACCAGGCCGTGCTGTGATTAGCTGTACGAACAAAATACATGTTATGAGGTGGGTTGGTGGTGTATTTCCGCTATTTTCCTAAAGGGCTTTTAGGCGCAAGTTGTCGGATGTTACAGTGGGAGCTGTATTATTGTAACCCTGCGTTGCGTGGATTGTGAAATGAAAACTTTGTTGGTAGGTTAACAGACCACCAGAAATTAAGTAGTAAACACATTGAATAGCTTAAATAGTACACACATTTCAAGCGTTTAACAACCAGATTTTAAAGAAATTCGTAAAATGAAATGAACGAAAATATTTAGGCAAGCCAGGCTTTTCGGCTTTTACGAGTATGAAGCGTCCGCCACTGCACACAAGCATTGCTCACTGTACAACACTCTTTCTTTCCCGTGCCTAGCCAAAATCATGACTTGTTGTTGTTGCATGTGCGCAACAGTATGCGTTTGACCGCACATTTGTCAATGTGGAAACACTTGCACAGCATAGAAAAGCCACATTTGACGGTGGCGCGTTTTGTGGGCTACAAGTGGATTAGTGAGTTCAATGGCGGCATTAGAATGTAGGACAATACATATTCACTATACTATATATGTACATATTTTATATATGTACATATACAAGTATTTATTTACTTATATAGTATGACGTGAATATTAGAAATTAGGCCAAGCTTTTCCGCTGTGCCTAAAGCAGATCAGGTTTATGTAAGAAACTTATCGAACACTACAGAGGAATAAACGCTATTGATAAAATCATTGTGATTTGGATTACTTCAAATTCTGTTGTGTTCAAGAAGACTATGGATATTAGCCGCGCTTATATCTCTAAGTTGTCGCTAAGGTCTTGTCGATATTTTTAAATGTTAGGACTCTCAACTCATGAACGGACTCCAGATCCAAATAGCGTGATAATTGGGCGCGTTGACCATAATCTTTGTTATACACCAATTTTATTTTTTTTTTTTTCCTTTTTAAATTCTTAATCCACATTTTTAAAGCGCTTTTTGTTCGCATGATAATAATGGAAAAGGAAGAGTTGAATTGGCTTGTTTATGCACTGATACATGCATATAAATGTAAAAAAAAAAATATGTATATGTTTTTTTACTCTGCATTTTTGTATAAAATAGCGAATTTATATGTATGACATTACTACAACTGAACAATAAATATTTGTCTTTGTATACAAACACATGTGTTTTTAGGTATTGTTGTTTTTGTTGTCTTTATCGTACAGGTAATCAGTTAGTTGTCATAACCACAAAGCCACTGCGGACAATGGCGAACAGATGCACTTAAAACCAAAAACTGTGCTATTTTAGTGAAACAATAAATAAAAATAACAATAAATGAATGAAATGAGAGAGAAAAAATTAATGAAATGCTGTACAGGGTGGCTTATTACACAAGACAAATCAACAAAAATACTTTCTCTTCTTTTCGTTTTCCCTAACCTCGAAAAATACTAAAGATATATATATTTAAGATAAGATGCAATTCAGAAATTGGAAGAGCTGGAATCTTAGAAATTAATACATCAGGCAAGCCGGGCTTTTTGGCTTGTATGTAGAGTCCGCCACTGGCATGTAGACCAAAATCGTTCTGCGCTCTCCAAAATAATCTCTCTCACAATTTCGCTGGCCTATGCACTAGATATGATTTTGAGTTGCTGATCTTTTTAAGTACATTTGAATAGAAATAAAATTGGTACACTGATTGAGTTCTGGAGTAATGTACTACCCATTCAGAACTAATAAAGTGTTACAGTTCTTAATCCGTCACATAATGAAACACCCTGTTTAAAAGAGATTTGTAACGGCTATTTACACAATATTAACTGGCACATGTTCAACATGTATGTAATTCTCGACACGAATTCAAATATTTCAGCCATCAGGTGAATAAACGCATTCTAATACATACATACATATGTACATTAGACCGTATCGCAAAAAAAGAAGTTCGCCGTACACCCTCCCTCCCATATGATGTCTTTTTGGAAAAAAATTTCCGGAACAAATTTTTTGGAGGACGCTAGATGTCGCTAAATACATTTTTTTCATATGCTCGGTATTTATAGACCGATTCCTAAGTTTGATACACCAATGTCTTTGGCTTGAGAGGGGGTTTCTACTGCATACATTATCTTATTAACCTTATATGCGCCATTGGGCTCACTTTCACCCAGTATTTAGTTTATACCACCTTAATGTAACTTTTTTAAGCCTACATGTTAAAGGTAGTCAAAAATCATTAATTTTTTGCAAAAGAGGTATTTCGAACGCTTTAGTAGAGCCGGAAATAAAGCAAATTTAACATTCCGAGGAATATAAGTTTTTCGTTTCCTGTGGGCTTTTAGGTTCATTTTACAAAGAGTTTTTCTGAGGAGGCCCCTACCGAAATTTTATGGCGAAAAATTTTCTAGAACATTTTAGCCCTCTAGCGACCTTAAAAATACAATTTTTTTTATGACTATCTAAAAGAGGGGTCAAAATAACTCCTTGGTAGAGGTGCTAGATAGCTAAAACGTTACAGAAGATTATTCGGCATGAAATTTCCGTACACTCAAATAAATTTTGGTATAAATTTTAAACTTTTTTGGCCGATATATAGGACACGACCAAAAAATTACTAAAATTTAAACTTTGAAAAGTTTAAACGATTTTTAAACTTTTAAGGTTTAGATTTTATTCCAAATTAAGATTTATTTTAAGACTTTCAAAAGTTTAAAATTTAAACCTTTTTTGGTTTAAATTAAAAAAAATCCTCTTCATACTTTTCGCTATTGTATCTTCTTTCCTTTCCTCTTTTTCTCCTTTTCTTCCTTCTTCATTTTATCTGTTTCCATAATTATTTTGTGTTTGTTTGTTTCTCCATTAAAACGTCACGCAGTCGTTCATTCAAATTGTCTAATAACTATAAGTGAGCCTTTTTCGTACGGTGGACTTTTTTTCGGTCCATATAAGGCGAGACGGCCTAATGTACATATGTACATATAATAAAAAACATAGAAGGGCAGGCGGAATGTATGTATGGCAGTTAAGAGCACACAAACAAATGACAATTTGATGAAATTTTGCATTAATTACAATTATTGTTGTATTGTTTAACAATACAAAATGTCAATTATGCGTACGTGAGGGTACCCCGAAATAAGTCCCAAATGAAATAAGTCCCAATGAAATAACTCCCAATGAAATAAGTCCCAATAAAAATGAAATAACTCCCAACTTTTAGAAATGAAATAACTCCCAAAGAAGGAAATGAAATAAGTCCCAATATTTGGGGCTAATTTCATAATGAGGCCCCAAATCCCAAAAAATATGAAATAACTCCCCAATCAAATAAGTCCCAGAAATATGAAATAACTCCCAAATGAAATATCTCCCAAAAAGTACTACGCAGAAGGACATCTATCGCGCGATTTTTATTTCCAATTTTTGGTTTTTTTAAATATGGTGTTTGTTTTATTGGAAAAGGCGCCGCAGGCGAAAAATTGAAATAAAAAATCGCGCGATTTTTAATTCCAATTTTTGGTTTTTTTTTAAATATGGTGTTTGTTTTATTGGAAAAAGCTCCGCAGGCGAAAAATTGGAATAAAAAATCGCGCGATTTTTAATTCCAATTTTTCGTTTTTTTTTAATATGGGGTTTGGCCCGCGGGCGTTATTTCACTGCACCGAACACTTTTCTGCGTTGGCGGCCTTCGGCTGCGCTTATAAAAAATAACCCTGGGCTACGCCATCCGTCCGGACGTGTGCCCTAACCGTGGCTACCGCCACGGTGATGTCCTTCTGCGTGGTACACCCTTCAGCGGCGGCGATAAAAATGTAAGTATACAAATTTCGGCCTTTTTCGGTAATTTTCCTCATTTCGACAGTTTTTAATTCGGTCAAAAATGTATAATAAGGCTTTTTTCAATTCGGTCTTTTAAGATTCGACATTTTTTTCGATTTATCGTACGGATCCCGGCTTTCGGTTACTTTATAACGTTACAAAAACGTCGAAGCTTGTTAAATTGCAATTTTAAGAGAAATGAAATAACTCCCAAGAAATATGAAATAACTCCCAATGCATTTTTAAGAGAAATGAAATAAGTCCCAACAAATATGAAATAACTCCAAAAGCTGGAAAATAATGAAATAACTCCCAACGGAATTTCGTTGGGAGTTATTTCATTTGGGAGTTATTTCATTATGAAATAAGTCCCAACAAAATATTATGAAATAAGTCCCAATGCATTGGGAGTTATTTCATTATGAAATAAGTCCCAATTTGTATGGAAAATATTTGGGAGTTATTTCATTTTTTTTTTTGGGACTTATTTCATTTGGGACTTATTTCGGGGTACCGTACGTGAGTAAAGTAATTAGCGTTTAGGGCGAGCTGTTATTGATGCGAGAATCAGATACAAAGCGACTATTAGAGTTAAATCAATAGGGATTTGGTTATGTAAAAGAGTAGCGACAGTCGCACAAATAACTTTGGCAACAACTTTTTGAAAAAATCTATTTTATAAAGCTCGGAATTATAGCACTGTAAATAAAGTCGATAGACACATCATCTCTTCAGTGAAATACGCGGTGGGGCTTAATATTTCTCATGCTGCCAAAATCAACTTATGTATATACGTGCAAAAATTTCAATTGCTTCCCTCTCTCACTTTACAGCTAATATATTGAAAATTAATTTTAGAAATGAACAAGCACTAATTAAGACACTAATTACTTCAAATATGCAGGAGAAATCATAAGCAAATTGCTTATTAATTGAAGCCAAAGAAAATTTGAAATTAAACAGCAATTCTAAAAATTGGAATTTGATATCAATCAATCAGACACACTCAATTTAAATATGTTTGTGGCAACAGCAAAGATTCAGCTTATTCACAAGCAATTTTCTCAAGTCCACTTATGTATGAATGTATGGATATGTGTAGCTCACCGCAAAACCAAAATTACTCATACGCCCTGCTGAGCGGCCAAGGCATTGCAACAACGCACACTGGGGCCACTTATATACATATATGAGGACGCTCAAAATTCTGAAATCAACTTTTTTACATCAGAATCGGTTTATCTGCACTAAAGCAGTTAATCTATAGCATCTTAACCCATTGACGGTCATGAGTTAACCCGTTGGTGACCTATGTTTTTTATTTTAGTTTCGAGTTTAATTTTCTTGAATCAGAATCGGTATATCGATACTAAAATAGTAAATCCCAAGAATTTTAACCCCTTAACGACCACGCATTAACCCATTTTTAACCAAATTTTTTCACTTAATTCTTAGATTAAAATATTTAAATCATATTAGTTGTATCTACACTAAAACTAGTAATCTTTGGAATCTTAACCCATTAAAACGGTCATGAATTAACCCATTGGTGACCAGTTTTTTTTAAGATCTGTAAACAAATTATGTAAATCACAATTAGTATGTCTGTGGTATGGTGGCCGCTGTGGTGCAGTGGGTAGAGTGCTCGCCTGCTATGCCATAGGTCTCGGGTTCAAACCCCAGTCCAAGCAAACACCAAAAAAAATTTTCTAATTAGTAAAAATCCAATTATTGGTTTCTTAAGAGCAGCGGTCACCTCTCGGCAGTGGGCGGCATACCCTCCGAGAGTATTTCTGCCATGAAAAAGCTTCTCACAAAAAATGCATTCGCCGTTCGGAGCCGGCATAAAACTGTAGGTCCACCCAATTGGTAGGAAAAACAAAAGGAGCACACCTCGAATTGGGAGAGAAGCTCGGCCATAAAACTCGTTAGAGTCATAATAGCGCCATTGTATTACATTAGTATGTCTGTACACAAATAGCCAATGTATATTGTATTAACCCATTAGCGGCTATTTATTACCCCATTGATGAAATATGCAGGTGCAGGTACATATGTATGTATACAAAAATGGTTTTCTCCAATTTTTTGTTTCGAGATATTAAAAATTTTCTGTTGTCACAAGTATGTTTATATGGGAATTGAGTTTCACCGTTAGCGTTTTAAGCAGAACACGTATTTCCCCACACATTTTCATGCCTAATATAAAAAAAAACAAAATTGGAGTAACACAACTTGTGCTTCAAAGAACTCATATTGTAATCCAACTTACAAGTCTAAATTAAAGAAACCTGGCTTGGCAAGTAGCCTTAACGACGTGTAATTAAAGTAACCAGTAAATAATGGATCAACTAAATTTAAGATAGAACAGAATCAAATTCAACCAGATATAGGTGTTTTTTTTTAACTAAAATTGGAATGCAATTTTTAAACTCACTTTTTTTTAAAATGCGCACTTTGCTTTTGGTTCTGAACTCGGATTATTTGTCACAAAGGACCATATTTTACTGCTGCATTTTTACATTTGCTACTTTTTTGCGCAAATTAAAAAAAAATCCATTTTGAAAAAAAAAAATTAAAAAAAAGAGGTACGTTTAGTTTTATAATAAAAATTAATTTTTTAAAACATCTAGTTCCAAAAAAAAAACACTCATCGATTATGTAAGCTTCACTTAATGTTATGGAAAAAGCAGAATAATAAAATTTTATATCCTTCTCTTACACCAACTATTTCAAATACACATTCAAATTTCACACTTTGAAAAAAAATTATTTTTTGGAAAATTTGCCATGTTTGTGTATGGATAACTCCCAACTGAAAAAGGATAGAAGGCTGAAAATTGGGCCAGAAGTGTAGAATTTTATAGGGAACAATACTGCGTTTTTATTTTGTTGAAAAACTCATTATTTAAAAACTGAATTTTGAGCACGCTCGGCCCCAGTGTGCAACGGTATGGCTTTCAGTTTCTTTTACTTTTTACCATTTCAAGGTATTTCCTTCGGCGTCTCGTTGCATGAATTAGCAGAAAACATTAAAAAGCAATGTTAAACAATAATTAACGAGTGATGGACGAAAATCAAGAAAGCTCTGAATCATTTAATTAGGTAATTGTGAGGTAATTATGTTATGTATGTAAAAGCACTGAGTGACGGCCAAGTGAAGTTGACTGGACTGAGTAGCGGCTGACTGACTTCATTGCAAGTACTTCAGCAGAGATTTTGAACTAAACTCAAATTTCTGCTGAATCAGCGAAATAAGAGAAAAACGAATCTGTAAACACGTACAAAGAATTATGTGTAAGGTTCTCTTAGATTTTTTTTTGTAAACTGCTGAATATAAATAAGATTGATATCTGATTTTTATACTAAAATTCTTGTTTTTTAAGAGCTTTCCGTTCGGTGAAGCCGTTTTTTAAGCTACGCCAACTTGTATTCTAAAGTTTCTCATAACAATGGCCTCGAACGTGGGGTCACTTTATTACACTTTTTAATTCTTTTTTTTTTTTAACAAACTTTTAGAATAACCAATCATTTATACCAACTAGTTAATAAGTGAACAAAAACTTAAATAAACGCAAAAAGGTACGAAAGTAGAGTAAGTAAGTAAGGAGAGTAAGTAAAAACTAAACCAAGAGTAGCAAAATACAAGCAAAACCTAATGATTAGTTTCTATATAAGTAGTTAAAATTTGAGGCAAATATGAAATATGGAGCAAAGACTGGACAAAATCGCAAACTGATTAGAATAAAAGATTTACCAGTAGAACTTTTCTAACAGCAAGTTACCAAAATGTTTAATTCAAGCGCATAATTGAATGATTTATACCCAATTGTACAAATAGCAGCACAAAACTATATAAAAGAATGAAGAAGGAGCGCAAGAAAAGAAAAAAGAACATGCGATTAACAAAACAGTTGTTGGAATGATCGGAAGGAATGATGAAAGAACCAAAAAGGAAGAACGCTAACAAAGGCACGACTTTCATAAGGATGTAAAGTTTCACAAACTGAAGGTAGAACGAACTTAAGAACGAAATTAAGAACGAAAGGGTCAAAATAATTCCAGGGATTGAAGAGGAATCGTCGGGCCGACCATGAATTGGCAAAAAATAATTTATTGAAAAATATAGATAGGTTGTTGAAATGAATCCAAAATCATGTTGGAAAGAGACTAGACACAAACGGGGCTCCAGAGCTGTAAAAAGCTGCAATCAGATTGTATTGCAATCATAAAAAGTGTATATTACTGTAAGCAGCTTTGATTGTAAATCATATTGCTAGTAAATTTATTGATTGTAAAAATAAAAATTTCAAAAATTTAGAAGTATGTTATTGCAATCGACCTTCACCATCAATCATTTTCATTTCAGAAATTAGAATTGCAATAATTTACAAAAGTTTCATTGCAATCAACTTTGACCGTAAATCATTTTAATTGTAAAAATTACAATTACAATAATTTTAAAAAATTTCATTGCGATACACTTTTCTCGTAAATCATTTCATTACAATAATTTACAAAATTTTTCATTGCAATGAACTTCAAAAGTAAATCATTTTCATTGTAAAAATTACAATAGCAATAATTGTATTGTAATAAATTTTCATCGTAAATCAAATTTGATTGAAAAATGTTTGATTGCAAGGCTTGCAATAGCAATCATTTTCCTCATAACTTTATACGCATGCATTGGGACTGATGAAAGGCAAGCGCCTGGGTAATACGAGTAATACCCGGCACTTATATCACACGCGTAGCCGCGTAATAACCCATGTCCTGGGTACATACATATGTACGTAGTTATGTACATATTGGATGGTGCCGGGTACATGGTACTGGTAATATTTGTAGTCTTCAATTTGTATAAAGTCTGGATGATAAGATGATGAGAAAGAGGATGAGGGTGCGGATGGGGATAAGGATATATATTTATTTTTGTACCATTTGCTTTTTCATTTACTCCCGGATATCTCATTACTGTCATACATATGTATGTATGGTTGTTTAACATAAATATATATATACTTATCCCCATCCTCATGTTCAATTTTCACCTCAACCTCTTTCTCATTACCTTATCATCTAGACGTTATACAAATTGACGACTGCAAATATTACTAGTACCGTGTGCCAATATTCACATTAGGGTACATAGCATATTTTCTCAACCTCACCCCCTAGGTCGATGCTAATATAGTTAAGATACCACATATAAATTTTTGTCCCGATCGAAAACCGTTATGGGGTGTCGCACAGGTGCCAAACTCCAGAAAACTCTATCGATGCTCAAAAATTTAAGTTTAGTTTTTTCCATATCTAATGCGCAAATCGATTGTCTTGTACTCAAAAATACTAAATTCAAATTTTGGTCCCGATCGGAGGTGGTTAAGGGTTGTCGCAGAGGGGTCAAAGTTCAGACTACCATATAAAGACCAAAAAATTTAATTAATTTTTTTTATCTAATGGCCAAAGTCGATAGTCTTGTACTCAAGCATACCAAATATAAATTTTGGTCCTGATCGCACAGGATTAAAGGGTGTCGCCCGGGGTCCCATATGGTTATCTAAACTTTTACCCCTTTGCGACACCCCTTAACCGTCTCCGATCGGGACCAAATTTTATTTATGGTCTCTTTGATCATGCTGTTAACGATGTAGGGGGTGAGATCGAAGAAAATCGCTAATCTGATTTTAAGGACACCCTAATGTACATACATAAATCTGTACCCGGGAAATGGGTTATTACGCGCAAACCGTGTTATATGAATGCCGGGTATTGCTCGAATTACCCAGGCGCTTGCCCTTCATCAGTCCCAATACATTCGTATAAAGTTATGAGGAAAATTATTGCTATTGCAAGCCTTGCAATCAAACATTTTTCAATCAATATGATTTACGATGAAAATTTATTACAATACAATTATTGATATTGTAATTTTTACAATGAAAATGATTTATGAGAAATGTTTATTGCAATGAAATTTTTGTAAATTATTGTATTGAAAATTTGTACAATCAACAAATTTCAATACATTTTATTGCAATGAACTTGATCCCCAAAAATTTCAATAAACATTTATTGCAATAAATGGAAGGTAAATTATTGCTGATTGTAGTTATTTTACAGTCAAAAATTTTATATAAATGTTTATTGCAATCTATGGAACACAAATTATTTCAAATTGCAATTTTTAGAATCAAAAAACTGCAATAAATTTTCATTGCAATAAAATTGGAAGAACAATCAATGATTGCTGGGACGAATGATTGCAGCTTTTTACAGCTCTGCGGGGCTCAAACGGTTTTCGCACCAGCAGACCAAAGAAAGGAACCCGAAAGGAGTATATAGAGAATTATTAGCTGGCATGAGCACGACTATTATAATAATGTGAGTATACACTAAAAAAAAAATACTCAGATTATGCAAAAGTGGGATTGATTCGGCGCTAAAGACAGTTTTCATTGTTTTGATATACATTTTTCTTTAAAACGTGGTCTTTCTTCCTTTATTTGCAGAAATTTGTACATCAAAACAATGAAAATTGTCGTTAGCGCCGAATCATTCCCACTTTTCCATCATCTGAGTAATTTTTTTTTTTTTTTGAGTGTATGATCGGCTAGCCAAGATCAGGGAACTACACACGAACTAGATTAGGTTTGGTTAGACTGGCTGGCCATTGATAGCCCCACATAAACTAGATAAGTTCCTAGTGTTATCAGCAAACTCTTTGAACATGATAACCTTTACATTAAAAGCGTGCACTTAAACTGAAGAACAAGCCCGTCCTTTTCGTAAATACCAAGAGTTTCTTTACCTCTACTTTGGATACAGCTTCGATATCACTGAAGAAAACTTTCTTTAGTAACCGTGGTTTTAGTCTGGAAAATGCATGACCATGCTCCACAGTCTCCTTCTGCAATCCGCAACCCCTACATTCACTTTCATCATCAACTAGTCCCATTTTGAACTCATCCCACTAGGCCCATTTGTAAGGTGATGCGATTTTTTTTTTCATGCCGGGATACTTGCTTTTGTTAGATATACCGCAGGTACTCCTGAAGTATGTTGTGTGGCACGTACAAATTAAGCACAGATCATTTCTTCACTGACTAAAGTAGGTGTTAAGAGGAGTAAACCGAAATAGAAAAATTTACACGAATGAAGTAGATAACAAAGTTAGGTGGTAGGCAGCTGTATACATATTCAGCACTACAATACTGCTACCATTCATGCTGAATACCTAACAAGATTATAATAAGGACCATATGAAAAAAGAATGCGGTTTTGGAATGAAAGCCCGACGCTTTCGCTTCATTGCCTTTTTTACTATACAAGGTCATTCATGCGAAGGCGGCCATCACCGTGCAATAGTCATGGGGCATAGTCATGGAAGTTGTTATCTTCTCTAAAGGAAATGTAAGGAGGAAAGTATTGATGATTGTAGTACTTTTGGGCCTACTGAGATGTGATGCTAAAAGGCAGTGTCCTGTGAGGAAGCAACTATTTTCCTAGCTTCGGATCGTACGACTTACACATAATTTTGAACATTCTATAGCCATGCGATTGTTTTCACGCCATATCAGCCTGGTCTATCATATAGGTTTAGTGGTATGGAGAGTTCTACTCTGAGACCTGCACCCTTCTTTGCTAGCTCATCAGCTTTCTCCTTACCGGATATCCCCTTGTGGCCTGGGATCCAGTACAAATGGACATTATTATACCTACACATTACCCTTAAAGCTTCCTTACAGTCCACTACGCTGCCCTCTTTACAGCCTAATACTGGCACTGATATCCAGATCACTGCAATAGACCGCATCTCTTACTCCTTCTAATGTACTAGACCTATCTGTGTACAGATAGGTTTAGTGGTATGAAGTGTTCTGCTTTGAGACCTGCACCCTTCTTTGCCAGCTCATCAGCTTTCTCATGACCATCTATTCCCTTGTTGCCTCGGATCCAGTACAAATGGGCATTATTAACCCTACACATTACCCTTAAGGCGTCCTTACAGTCCGCTACGCTGCCCTCTTTACAGATGATATTTCTGCCTGCAAGACACTAAAGTATTCGGCAGCCTAATACTGGCACTGATATCCAGTTCACTGCAATAGACCGCAGCTCTTACTCCTTATAATGTACTAGACCTATCTGTGTACACATGGATAACGTGTTCCTTCTGTCAGCCCTCCGCCTCTATTGTGGCACGGAACAATGTATTCGGTCTGCTCGCCCAACAACGACGCTATACTACTCTGTCCCTTCTGCCTGCACTCAAGCTGCCCCGTGGCCTTACACAAGTCTCGTTGCAGTTGTTAAAGCTATGCTTTTGACCGCTAGATGTACAGGTGGCAGGTGCAAGATAGACTAAGTGCAGCAGTTGGATTGGTTCTTAAGGCCCACATTATGCCTACCATGGATAACCTACACACTGTCTGCACAATCTTTACATACGAACTAGCGTAGGACGAATGGATAAAGAAATGAAGGTCGAAGAAAGTACGGTCAGTTGAATGTAAAAATGTCGACGAAACTATATACTCAGTATCCTTAAATTTGATTAACGGTAAGCAATGAGAGGGCAGGCGGGTATAGAATATGGAACTTGGATAAAGCACAAGCCCGTCTTTTATATACCAGTGTACTGGGTAGGGTGAATTATTTAAGTTTTCAATTGAAATTATACAAGTGCAAGCATAATGCACAGTTTTTTTGAAACAAAACAACTACAATCGTGGTTTAAAAGGAGACATTGCCATTTTTGGTCATGATCGGAAACGATTAAGGGGGTTCGCACAGCGGTCACATATGGTTATATAAAGTTTAACCCCTTTGCGACACCCCTTAACAGCCTTCGATCGCGACCAAAGTTTATATGTGGTATCTTTGACCGTACTTTAACCGATTTAGCAGGTGAGACTGAAAAAATGTTCATGCGGTTTTACATGCTCGAATTAAAGCAATTAATTGCATGAGTCGAAGTTAACTTTAAGTTTGTTTGTTACGATCCAAGCCTAGTAAAAGCGAAGCATTTTCAAGTTGCTTGAAAATGTAAGTGACTTGCCGCAGTCCTCTGGTACGTACATATCAGGCCCGTAGCCAGCTTTTCATTTCAGGGGGGGCTGAAGTAAACAAATATATAAACTTTAAATTTTCTGTTTATTAAAAAAAAAACAATATAAATTCATATATATATTACTTAAATTATTTGGTAGTTGTAACTTAAATAAGTAATATTTTTCTTTTCTTCTTGTTTGCCATATCATTAATTACTTCATCTGGATCTATTTTAATATCCCAGTGCACTGCAATAACAGCAAGTGCACTCAGCCGCTCATTGCCCATCACACTGCGTGGTAAAGTTTTTATTCTTTTTAAGGTTGAAAAAGTTCTTTCAACGGAAGCGGTCGTCACTGGAAGAGTTGCTAAAATTGTAAGCAGGTAGTGAATATTTTTAAAATACGTTGCATCGCAATGTTGCAGTAATTTCAACACTTCTATGGTTGGATCTTGAATAAATCGTCCTGGACCCAATTGGTGCTCAGGAGGATTTATAATAGTGAATTCCGAAAACGAAATAAAAAGAGAGAAAATGTTCGAATTAATAATAAGCTAGGAGTGCTTTATTTTCAATATACATACATATATATAGGAATATATGTATGCAGGAAATAATCTTTGATATATATAAATATGTATGATGGAAATAATGTGGATTTATATATATGTAAGGAAAAAAGGACACTTACCGCTGTGGCTGGATAATCGCAAGTGAAGAAGTGAAGAAATATGAAAAGCGCGCTGACCGGCAGAAAATTACTTTCGTTAAGTCAACGGCTTTTCATATAGTATATGTTTACATATACCAATATGACATCTTAAAGTTAAAGTGCGTATTAGGGTGTGCCGAAATATTTAGACGCTTGGTCTAAACAGATCTATTGTTGATCACAATCGATACTCTGATTTTAATGCTGTCATTGATATTTGCTCCTCGAAGTAAATAGTTAAATTTTTTAATTCTTCGGGATTATCAATTGCAGCAAAACCTGGGAGTAGAATTTGAAATGACGAGAGTATATCCTCATTCACTAATAACCGTTCTGTCATGTTTTGAATCAGAGCATCAACGCATGGAATAAATATTGTGACTCTGAAGTGGCTTTCAGGGGTTGTGCAAGGTGGATTAGCACGAGTAGTTTGACGCGAAGTCACTCTAGGCACTACAAGATCTGTGTCAAAAAGATCTTTAGACATTTGTGATGCTGTTTGGAAAATATCGTTGAAAAAACCATCCGCTGTTTCTCTTATCTGGTGCAGAGTTCTTATTAATTCTTTGGCTCGGTTCATTGCTGATACAAAATCCATAGATTTTTCTTGGAGTTGCACAGACAGTGGCAGCGTTAAGCTGAACAATTGCGTATAATTTTTTTTGGGTTTTGAGAAAATCGAGTTTAAAGTTTTTGTCAAATCAGATACATATCTATTAAATTTTTGAACAAGAAATTATACACCATTTTTTCCAATGACATTTTGACCCACTTTGTGGAAGTAGAATTTGACGAAATTTTGACCAGACATAGAATCAATGATGGAGATTCTAAATATGCAATAAAAAAATAATGGCGTATGAGGGGACGATATGAGCGTGATGAAAAGGATTTTTTCATAGGATATTTTAGGCAACATTTTGTTAAAATTGTTATTAAAAAAGGGTGTTCAATTCGTTTTACCGGTTGTTCTACAATTTTTTAAATACATTGCATATTTTTGTAAAATGTCTATATTTAAGGAATCTAGATTTGTACCCGTTCGGAATGAAAGCGATTAATCTACATTTATACCCGTTCGGGATGAAAGCGATTAATCTAAATTTATACCCGTTAGGGAACAATTGGTCTACAATTAGTCTACATTTATACCCGTTCGGGAACAATTGGTCTACAATTAGTCTACATTTATACCCGTACGAGAACAATTGGGGACTAATTGTGGACCGATTGTTCTCGAAAGAGATCAATCGAGGACAAATCTCTTTCGGGATTGATCGCACATTTTTTTGCAGGGTCGTGTGCAAGCCTCAATACTACTACATTTTACGTTTGCGCTGCACAAATACTACTACACGTTTTCGCCGCCAAGTACGCTGGAAAAATTTGTATGTTTGTTGTAGAACAACAGCAACAAACACCGATTCTTTGTCTAGACCTAGCGTACGTGTTCAGTCGCTTTCGTGTTTGTGTAATATTTTCCGCAGTAGCAGAATTATCGCTCAAACACTAGTGTTTGGTATTTTATTGCGTCTTTCGCAATTGAGCATCACTGATCTAAAATACTCACTACATAAATTGAATGTAAATGTTTTATTTGGCGCGTGCCATATTTTTTTGTATTTCGCATAGATCTTAACGCTGACGAAACGGCGACAGTCAGTCACCGTCCAGTGTAGTTGCGTACGACTGTTATAGGTTTGAGCTGAGATGTGTATAAGAGTTTCAAAAGATTCAGTCAGTGATAAATCTTTTTTATTTGCGATTTATTTAAAAAATTTCCTTATTTCGGGGGGGGGCTTCAGCCCTCTAGCCCCCCCTGGCTACGTGCCTGGTACATATATACCTTGACAGCTTAACTAAATGACTACATTTGCACCAAAAAAAAAAAGATACATACCTATACTAAATGATAAAAAAAGTAATATTAAAGTTAATTTGGACACGAACAGAAAAGCAGCAGCGCTCACCGCACAGCGACCGGGTGAACTAGCGAATGGGTGAACTTTTATCAAAATGTTAATTGCTAATTGAGGTCAGTCAGACGTTTGTTTTAAAAAGACATGAACATGACAACGCTGCCGGCAGCCAATGACTATCGACCAATGTTTTACTTATAGTACATGTTACAAACATATGCACATACATACATATAGAAACATGCAAACTTTGAGCTGCTTACATATATACTAACATTTACATATAATTGTACATACACACATGTGTATTAGCAATTGTAAGTTTGTAACTTTTCTACTTCCTTACACACATTAACTTATGTTAGCTAAAGCAAAGCAAAGTAACGTTGAGGTAAAGTCACATGTCATAAACCGAAATTTAGTGCAAAACTTTTACATAACTTTGTGATAGCCAATCATGTATACATATGTATAAAGTTCCAACAAGGATGCTAATAATGATTGCCTCAAGTTAAGCATAATTAGGTCAATAAGTATTAATATTTGCGTGACTTCATGTGGTGTGGTCGGTCGGTCCAAGTTGATGAAAGTAAAAGTTGAATGCAATTAAATGCTGCAGATTTAGGACAAAATCGAAATCAACAATTAACTTAATTTTCACTATAAACTCGATATTGACCAAAACTTTACAGATAAGCTCGACTATTATTGAATTGAGTTGTGCACTTTTAAAAGTGGCTATGTGCATTTTTTATATTAAGCCATAAATTAGAAAAAAAAACAGATAAGAGAATTTTGAAAGTGTATTCGTATTCAATGCTATTTTTGCAGAATATTTCCAATAAATTCTAAAGTACATTATACACCTTTAATATGAGCGGACTTCTTATAAACTGATGTGATTTTCATCGATGTTCCGCTATTTTTCGTTTGAATAATTTCTATATTTTATGAACTTGGGCTCAAATTACAACTCTTTTAAGTACCAGAGAGGCGGCGATAGATCCACTAAAATATATACATACTAGCAAATACCCATTGCTTCGCAATGAGCAATAATAGCTAACCAAAGTCAACTCAAGTCAATTCAAGTCAAGTCAATTCAGGTCAAGTCAAGTCAAGTCAATTCAAGTCAATTCAAATAAAGTCAAGTCATTTCAAGTCAAGGCAAGTCAAGTCAATTCAAGTCAATTCAAATCAAGTCAATTCAAGTCAAATTAAGTCAAGTGAAGTGAAGTGAAGTCAAGTCAAGTCAAGTCAATTCAAGTCAATTCAAGTCAAATTAAGTCAAGTCAGGTGAAGTCAAGTCAAGTCAAGT
Organism: Urophora cardui; assembly: GCA_960531455.1. Taxonomy (NCBI): domain Eukaryota; kingdom Metazoa; phylum Arthropoda; class Insecta; order Diptera; family Tephritidae; genus Urophora; species Urophora cardui. Next base: position 64,341,806 of record OY482672.1, on the reverse strand, counting down.
CAAGCCAAGTCAAGTCAAGTCAAGTCAAGTCAAGTCAAGTCAAGTCAAGCCAAGTCAAGCCAAGTCAAGCCAAGTTAGTTTAAGTTAAGTTAAGTTATTCCGGGGTTATCTGGGTCCACTCGATGACCTTGTCTAGCCATCACCGCAGCTCTATGTTGAAGCCGTTCCCAACACTTTTCATTTGATACCAATATCGCTCAAAAACGTCCGGGTCCGCGTTTTGACCAATATCTGGGGACCCGGTCTAGGAAATATTATGAATAGAACTCCATGTAAAAGCCTTGTTCAAAACCTTTAATTTCATACCAATATTGCTCCGAAACATTCCGGGTTAATCCGGGGTTACATTTTGACCCATATTTGGGGACTCGGGCATCACAAATAACATAATATTCTACGTCGAAGTACTCATCAAGACCTTTCATTTGGTAGCAATATCGCTCAGAAATATTCGAGGGTCATGCGGTCCACCTGTTGACCCTTATCTGGAGACCCGGCCTACACTCAGAAAAAAAATCATCAACACGATTCATGTAAAATTAACACGATCGATCTTTACACATAGAACAGCAACAATTTTTTTCAAATTACACGATGTTTGAAACATGATTTTGGCTTTGTAACTGTCATCTGAAAATTTGGTAAATTTAACCAAATTTTATTGTTGATACAACATGAAGAAATTTTAAAATATACAAGATGATTCAAATATAAAATTTTATTCCTAAATGTCATTTGGAATTTGGTTTATTTAACATGATGATAGTGTCAATATAAACTAAAAAACATTTTAGAAAAATGACGTCCCAATTTTGGTGTTAATACAACATGAAAACAAATGTGAAAACAACAAGAACCACAATTAACAATAAAATTTGGTTGATATAACACGAAACAATGTTCAAACATAAACGTCATTTGTAATTTTGATTTATTCAACACGATCATAGTGTCAATGTAATCTAAAAAAAAGTGTTAAAAAAGAATGTCAAAACTATTTTGAAACATACATAATTTTTTTGATCATTTGAAGTCTGATTTTCGTGCAAAACGCAAATTATTTTTAAAAAAAAAAAAAAAGGAAAATTTTGTGCCGTGGCAGTGATGCGAGTTTAGCATCATTGTCAGTTCGCGATAGTGGGTTTTCGATTTATATTTTCAGTTTGCAGGTGAGTTAAAAGAGGATTACATTTTTGTTTCTAAAAGTATTTAATGTTCAATATTTTATTTTTCCCTTCATAGGTTGCAATATCACGAGGAGGTTTTTAGCGAATGGGGGTTTGCGATTGTTGCATTAGCAGCCAAACATTACTCGGTGCAAGTGATAGTACTATCGCCCATGTATAAACTATCGCCGGTACATTTGTGTTCGTATGAGAAGGACGCCTTCAATTTGGTCAGTTGTGCGGGTGATGTACGAATGTGCTTAATTGAAGTGATGATTATATATTTTATGTTTTATATGTTTTTTTATTTAAAAAAATAAATTGTACAATCAACAAGACCTTCTAGTTAATTTAACAATAAATTTAATGTAAAATCAAAAAGATGTTATTGTTAATTCAACAGGACCATTTCGTGTTAATTTAACCAGCTTTTATTGTAACATTAACTAGTTAAAATTGTAAAATCAACAGGAAGACTCAATACTTTTTAGTGTTAATTCTACAGTTGTCATCCTGTTAAACTAACGCTTGACAGTAGTGTTGAATTTACACGATTACATGATGGCATACATTAAGCATCGTGTTGAAGAAAATTAACCACAAAATTTGTTGATTTTTGGTTGATTTCACACTATTTTTTTTCTGGGTGTAGGCATCACTATTAAAATACCTCTATATTGAATGTACAAAATAATGAAAATCAGATATTTCATTTTCCCAATTGTTAATAGGAATGCAGCTGAAGGCAGCCGCGGACTTAATTTTTTTTTTTTTAATCAAGGCGAACTTTTACTTTGAAGAGAATTATCAAAATACATATGTGTTAACACTTGTACATTTTGTCTTACACTTTCATTTTCAACGAGCTCATCAAGCTAATTCATCTGAAACGGAATGTGACCTGCTTTACACAGAGCATTAGTTTTGGGAAAAAAAATATAGAATATTCAAAGAAACTATAAATTTACGAGACACAATTTGATTTCGCCTTGAGTGTAAAAATGTATTTTTCTTAACTGGCCATTGCTCTGCGTAACAAGTGTCATAGGAATGTAAATATATATACATATGTAAAAACATTTTCAAGCACTCTTAGTGGCGCTGAAATATGGTAACCCTTTTTGAGTGTAACTATAAAAAGTTTAGACAGTCATATCTGTAAGAACCCCCCTAATACATATATGTACATGAAAGAAGGCAGATAAAAGGACATTTGACTCATTACATTTTATTTATTTTTTGCTCATTCATCAGTTGCATTAAGCCGATTTCAGGTGATGAACTATAAGTATGTACATATGTATTCATTTGTATATTTGTTTGATATAGATGCATAGCAATCGTGCAAACTTTCACCGACGTCATATAAATCCTTTGACATGGAAATTGAAACTACATAGATAAATCGCAATGTTTTAACAAATGAAAAGCAAAAAAAAGGCAAATGTGCATAACTGTGTATTGCAAAATCGCAAACGAAGGTATTAGAGTGAGAAAGTAACGAGTGAAACCTAGTGATCTAGTTTTCACTTCGCTCGAAACGAACTTAATCCGTCAAATGAATTTTTTCGAATTACTTAACAGAACTGTTTTCTCTGTGTGTGTGATGTTGAATTATCCCTGCAAAAAAATGTGCGATTAATGCCGAAAGAGATTTATTCCGGATTGATCTCTTTCGAGAACAATCGGTCCACAATTAGTCCCCGATTGATCCCGTACGTGTATAAATGTAGACTAATTGTAGACCAATTGTTGCCGAACGGGTATAAATGTAGATTAATCGCTTTCATTCCGAACGGGTAAAAATCTAGATTCCTTAAATGTAGAAATTTTACAAAAATATGCAATGTATTTAAAAAATTGTAGAACAACCGGTAAAACGAATTGAACACTCTTTCTTTTAATAACAATGATTAATAATAATTTTAACAAAATGTCCTATGAAAAAATCCTTTACATTACGCTCATATAATGCATACTCAAAACTTACAATTTTTGTATTTATTTATTGAGATTTTTTTACAAAAGTTAAACATTAAATAATCTTTATTTAAATATGTATGAACATTTCCAATTTTTTAAAGATTGTTATTAAAAATTGCCTTGGTTAACAACTTGGGAAAATCTACATTTGTACCCGTTGGGGATGAAAGCGATTAATCTACATTTGTACCCGTTCGGGTAAACAAGTTGAACAATTAGTCTCTTCATAGGACATGCTCGAACAAATGCGATCAATTCACTCCATATAAAGGGATGTAAAATTGTATTAGTCGCATGCTCCCTTGCGATTGATCCCGGACACGTCCCGGATTAATCGCATTTTTTGCAGGGATACTTGTCAGCCGCTCAAATGATTCAAATCACTTTTTTCTATCGGCTAAGTTACACATGTATGAAAGCGAACCAGTTGGAAAGGTCCTTGCGGACGCATGAAAAGATGTACGAAAAATTTGCATTACAGTATGTATTCCAAAAGAAACTGATTTCATCTAAACTCTAAGTTGTGTGGCTGCCAACTTATAGGAAATCGGATACATTCTAGAATGCAGCCCAAGGTAAAGGGAAGAGGTAAGTTATCGGCTCTCAGCTATAACATTCAATCTAGCAAAAAAACAATTAGGAGATTCAGGTTTTCTTTAGTTTTGCTTTTTACAATGACGACAACAATTCACAGAGTCCATTTCGAACAAACGGACGTATAAAAGCGGCACTAAAGATCAATATAATGTTGAATGTCCCACTATATGAAGCCGTTGGGTGAAGCAGTGAAGAGGAAGATGGTGCGACAATGAGAGAAGCAAAGGAGAATAAGCTGGAGTGAAGTTACATATTTCTAGTTGGAAATCGGATGGAAAGAGAATGAAGAGAAAAATGCAAAAAAAAAAAGGATTTTTTATTTTTAAGTGAGAAAATAAACCGACACTGATATCACGGCAAGAGCGACTCTCATCCAAACATTCCTTTTTGCCTTACCTTGGCAGAGAAAAGTGGATGCATGCCTTTCCTAGGACATCACAATGAGAAAAATCATGCATTCTGGAATGTATAGATCCTATGGCCTTTATATCAATTTATAAATGACCATACATTACCTTTTCCAACTGGGGATTTTATGCATAAATACATAGTATGTCTACATAGTATGTATGTATGTATGTATTTAGTTTGCAGCTTGCGAAAGAGGACCTTAGATTTGGTCTAACCAAACAAATGGGACTCTCATTTAAGTATCTTGGTTCCACTGCATTTCGTGCTCAGTACGAGGTCATGTAACTGAAGTTGAAGTTATCGCCTCTGCAACAGATGTGGCATATTTTCTATAAAACCCCATAGTTAAATTTTACATTGCTGTTAAACATGTGTTTATCCAACATGGGATTGTTTATTTCTGGAAAATCTACGCTAACTTATCTACCATCCTATACGGATTGTTTGGATTCATTCCCAAAAGATGATTTACTTCGGTTCTTTTGAGCCTTTTGATAGCGTGTAACACTCAATATATACATACGTACATTAGGGTGGTCTCCAAATGTATGGAGATAAATTGTATGTATGTATATGATATTCTGTGAACCTCACCCCCTAGGTCGGTGCCAATATAGTCGAAGATACCACATACAAAATTTTCAAAATTCAGAAATCTCTATGGAGACTGAAAAGATTAAATTAAATTTTTTGTACATATATCTAAAGCCCAAAATCGATAGTACTCCACCAACACTGAGAGAAAAAAAATATATGGAGGGGTCAAAGAAATTGTTTACCTATTTTGAACACTACTTTCTTTGTTTTGAGTAAATTTTCCTTAAAACATGTTAAAAGGTTTATAAAATACTGTTGTTACATGCGTTACCATGGTTTCATATACTTGTTTTGAAAAAATTCATACATTAAAATAATGAAAAATTCTTTAAGCGCCATTCCATTCCCAACTTTCCTTGTTTTGAAGACTTGATTTCTTTAATTTTGAGAAATTAAATTCCCATACAAATCCCCATGGCAACGAATTTGTTTGAATGTTTTTTTATGTTTTTTCCACATGAGAAAATTTACACAAAACAAAGAAAATTTTGTATTGGAACGCGTGTTCAAAATAAGGAAAATTATGTCTTTGATCGAGAGAAATTTTTTTTTTGAGTGAAAGGAACAATAATATAAATTTTGATCCCGATAGGAGACGGTTTCCGCACAGGGGTCAAAGTTGATATTACCATATGCGTAGGGTTGCCAGATACCTTTCCCGAAAAAATCAGTACATTGCATTCCAAAAAAAAAAAAAAAATTTATATGCGGAGAAAATCAGTAATGCCAGTAATACATTTTGTTTTTGTTTCCGTATCGTCAACTGTCAATCATGTTTCTATGACATTTAACGTTCGCGTTGCTTCCTCCTTCCTAGTTGTTTCATGGTCATGCTGTGGTTATGCTTACGAGCAAAACACCGATGAAATTCGGACACATTTTCGTCATCGGCGAGAGGTGGTTACGCTTAAATCGATAGGCCGTTTGCAACATACAATCTTGATTGTCAGTTTGAGTGTTTTTTTGAGTGAGTTAGTCAAATTTGAGTTTTTTTGTGTGTGTTAGTGCAATCGGCAGCATTCGTGCTGCACGTACTTGTTGTCGGCTCGCATCTGCTCGCGGCGACGAAAATAAAAAATTTTTGATATTTGCGTCAATCATCCGACACTCACACATATGCAATTCCTCTCAATCCAGATTGTATGTTGCCGAGGGCCTGATGATTAGAGCGCACATACACAACATAATCACAGCTATTCCGGATTACGATCCACTTTCATCGGAGGTGAATCGGATCAAATGGCATTCTGCATTTCGATTGACGTCCCATGAACGTCAGATTTTTTCGAAGTTCGGAAATCGGCATTCTGGTTTACGATGGATCGGATTTTTGACAGTTAATCGGAGCGATTTTGTCCGTCAGCTTTTGTGTGTCGGAGGCAACAGAAATTGTGATTATTTTTGGAAATATTACCAATTTAATGTAATTAAACTATGATTTTTAAATTTATGCAACATTATTTTACAAAACGGGCTTTGTTTAGCTATGCTACTGGCCTTTTCTTTGTAAAATAAGTGAACAAAAGGAATCTGCTTTAGTACAATAGACTGAATAGAGGGATATAAGTACAAGGAGTTTCAATGTATTGAACTTTTATTTAATAATACAATTTATTTTCCTTTTTAGCAATATTTATATATTATTGTTTAATAAAAGCTTCTGAAAATAATTTTAATTGTGTATTATTACTACAATGATGTAATATGAGTGGGTAACGCAACTCGGGCATAATTTCTGTGTCAGGATGTACTCCTTTAAGCATTTTTGCCTGACTGTGCCTTTTTAAAGACTTAAAATATTGCCATGCGACATGATTTACAAACATTTGCACGAGAAACTAACAAATAGAAGAAACGTGCTCACTTTCTATGTCCGTTCATGCTCAACGCGTCCTGGAGAGTCACAAAATTCCTGCTATAGGATATGTACATATTCATGATATGATTGATCGCAACCTGGATCTCAAATTTGCTTTTATGCTTTGCGATCCATAAAAACTTGTTGATATGCGACCAGTGTGGAGCGTCATCCATGGATTCCATCAATATGACATATTACTATAAATAGTGTAAAACAAACCAACTGTAAGAGGTTTTCGCATGAAACTTTGTGGGATAAGCTGTAAATGTTATTTTCACTAAAGTTGGCATTTTCATTGCCATTGAGTTCATGGAGTCCAGTTTTTTCATAATTTAAAATTACTAATAGTTAAGGTGGGAATCGCAATAATGTACCACTGGGGTTAAGGGAAAATTTGTATATAATGAACCACGATCCTATCACAGATCATAAAAAATTCGCTCCCGCCGGACGATTATAGTGCAAGAGATATTCCTTGTTAAAGCAATGTGTGTAGAAGACTTTTATGTCACCGGCCTTCGGCCGCGCTTTATAAAAACCTCAGCCAGCAGAATTCTGATTTTGGAGAACTTTAATATTATATTTTAATAATAGTTCAAAGCGTTAAAGGTAGATGAATTATCATCCAAAGAATATTTCCTGAAAGTTTCACTGAAAAATTCCCAGTAGTTTGTAAGTAAATAAAATTGGTTCATTCTATCCAAGCTTAGCCGGTGTTAATTTCCGAACTACAAAGTATTCTCGCATGAAACTTGGTGACAGTATTCTATAAATGCCGTTTTCATATATGTTGGCACTTTTTTTTATAATAGAAAGCAATATTTTAAAAAATTTAATTAAAATTAATGTCCAAATTCCTTTGTTCTTCCATTTATTTTTCCACTAAAAAAGCTGCTGCAGCAATGGAATCCATTTTTTAACCATTTAATATATTCTTTCTGCAAATTTAATCTAAAACTTACTGAAAATATAAATTTGCTGTCAAAAATACAAACGTGCTGTCAAAAAATACATATTATTTCGCATAAACGCTATCTAACACTGATTCGAACATAGTTTAACACTTAACAACACTTATGTTCGAAACGTCGTAAACCAGAATACCAATTTTCGTTTTGTCGTAGCAGTCGGCGTCGCCGCGATCGGAGATCCGAGGGATTGTAGAATAGCTGTGAATATATTATTACCCCGAAACTTCTGCGTGCTGGGTGCTTGTTTCACCCAGCCAATTTGATCGATGTGAGAGTCCGAAAATTGTCTCACTCGTCGGAGTGCACAACAACAATTACACGTTGCTCGTCGAGTATTGTCGTAAGCATAACCACGGCATTACAAACGTCAAATGAAAACAGCTGGAAAATTAAAAAGAGTGCAGGGTGATAAAAATGAATTGTTTTAGTGTCGGCTAAAAATCAGTACAAAATCCAAAAAATCAGTATTTCTTAATGTTTTTAAAACCATCAGTACGGAGCAGGAAAAATCAGTATTGTACTGATGAAATCAGTACATCTGGCAACCCTAAATATGCGACACCCCTTAACCGTCTCCAAGCGGGGCCAAAATTTATATTTCGTATACTCGAGTACAGGACTATTGATTTTGGGCATTAGATATAAAAAAAAAAAATTATGAAATTGTTTGGTCCTTACATTGGTCTGAACTTTGACCCCTGTGCGACACCCCCATCCTCGATTAGGACCAAAATGTGATATATTTGACCGAAGGAAATCGCCAATTGGATTTTAAGGACCACCCTAATGTACTTACATTCGACCCCGGATTCTTCTCATTTTTCTGCCACTGTTGGTGTTGATAGCTTTAGGTTTTCTCTCTAATTTCTAAAGTGGATAATTTCATATCGATAACAGGCACTGTATCGTTTAAGTTGATAATATTGCTTCCAACTCTTTTGTTCAATCCTCTGAGGTTCCTCAGGTTAGTGTCGTAGACTCGCTTGTATTCTTCCTCTTTATTAATGATTTCTTGCTCTTTGATTTAAAGAGAGTCTAGAAACAACTATATTTTACCGTGGTTTAGGCGGTCATATCAACGCTTACTCTCAGAACAGAAATGAGAGCTCGATGATGCTTAATACTAAATAAAGATTGTCTTCTTTTTTTAAGTTTCATTAATTTATACGATGTCCCTAATTAGGACAGCATTTACAAATATTTGCAATTACTAAGTACATACATATGTATACATACATATGTCTGTGCGTACTACTTTTTAAACTTCTGCTATATACATATATGTACATAAGTAGGTAGTATAGGTATGTAGTTTGCAATTTTTTTAGTTTCGAATTTTATGCAGTATTTTCAACTTTTTCATTAGTAAAATTGCCATTTCTCTTGTCATTGTTAACATTCGCTCATTTCATTGCGAGCTTTTGTTTCTGTTTTTGTTTTCGTTTTTGTTTTTGTCGAAGTAATCCCTTTCACCCGCATCGAAAAGCTAAAGTTTGTGTTTGTTTTTGCATCTGTTTTGTGTCTGTTTTTAGTGTGTATTGCTTTGAAGTATGTAAACAGTTGTGTGTTAATGAAAGTTTCGTTAATTAATTGCTTCGGGTGAAAACGCTGGTAAACGGCAACTTTTCCTTTTGTACATTTGTGTGTCAAATTTTTTTTTATTTCTTTATTTTTACTATTATGTGTTACTATTTCAGTGAAGGGCGTTTATTTGCTAGAAAAAAAGAGCAGTTGTTTTTAAAGAGAATTAAAAGGGCAATACGTACATATGTACATATTATGAAGTATTATATTCGGTCCCTGCTTTAAAAGAATTTGTGGTTGTAAACCTGCCACTCAACAGAAGTAGAACTCTTACCCTATACATACATTATTTGCCACGCACATTTCACTTAAGCCTCGTCTTAGTAATGGACTTAGTTGACCTTAACCGAAGCATGGAGAGTATTCAAAATATCTGCGAAACTCGTAGATGGCAGTTACTTATCGTCGTACCATACGAAATCTATGTAGCTCTTTCAAAATTTTTTACAAAGAAATTCGATGAAAGAAATTTTAAATGTACTAGTTTTCTTATGGTACGACGTTATGTACCCTCAAATTACCAAAGTATGTACAAAGCTTTTCGTGAGATCTTGTTCCGAATAAGATCCTTCAACTTTTTAGGGTTTTCACATACAAATCGGGGAAGTCAAGGCCACATCTTAAACCATTTATAGGTCTTACCTTATGACAAATATGCCCGTACCCCTGATGAGGTACACTTTTTGGCCAGCCCGTCATGGGAGGGATTAAAGGTATTTCAAAAGGAAGTCTATTCGAAAGTAATACTCGTTTATTTTCACTATTGCGCTTTAATTGCCAAACATTTGCTGTTGTCAATATAATTTGCAAATTTTAACTCGGCAACATATTAATGAGTTTCACACTTCTGGTTCTTCACTAAATTTGTATGTTTTCCAGAAGGTCAAATGAAGCAGTTATCATATATATTATTTCTAATTGGTGTTTTTTTTTGCAATCCCTTTTTCTGCTCACATAATTTACCAAAATTAATAAGCAAGGCGTCGTTTTAAAGGTATAAATTAGCTGTGCATGTGAAACGGTGTTTTATTGGGCGTGGTACTTTTTTTAATAGTATTTTGCAAAAATAAAGTTTAAATTTCAACTAAAAGATTAGAGTTGGGAAACTATCGATGGCACTATCGATAGTATCGATAGTTTTTTTTTTTTTAGACTATCGAAGACCATCGATGGTTTTTTCAAAACTATCGAAAACTATCGATGGTAATGTATACTATCGATAGTTTTACAACTTTTAAATCTCCATCTCCATCTACATTACTATTTTAAGTTGTGAATTGAGAATATCAGCTATTGGTAAGTTTTGAGTCCTTGGTTAAAACTACATAGTCAAAATGTCGCGTTTCCAATATTTTGGGCATAGGTTGGTACTTGTAAAAAAAAACAAAATAAAAAAATTTGAATTTCACATATTTATTGCAAAAAAACCAAAATTTAATGAAAAAACTCAAAATCAGAAAAAAAAAAAAACTACCAAGTTTGTTTGGAAACAACCAACAGTGGCATCCGTGGTCTTGTGAGTACATACATATGTACGTGTAATATGTATAAAATGTGAATTTGTTGGCGGTTAAAAATTTTTTTTCAGGAATCATTTAAATACGATAGTACTATCGATAGTACTATCGATAGTTTATTTTTTTAAGACTATCGAAAACTATCAATAGTTTTTTTTAAACTATCAAAAACTATCGATGGTACTACTATCGATAGTTTCCCAACTCTATAAAAGATTTGCGCCTGAAACTATGCCTTCAGAATTATTTTATTCTAATAAGAGTGCAGAGTTAAATACAAATCTCAAATGTAGATGTCGCTCCAGTTGAACAGTCGTGTATATTTAAAACACATTTGTAAGCTTCAGCTGTATGTTTGTAAGTAAACAGCACATTATCTTAGGCGAACACGTATGTATTCATATTACGCTGGATGGGGGTTTTTCAGCATGGGATGTGCTTATTTACACACAGCTGTACGTAGTACAAGACCATAAAATAATTGAGATAGATATGGACTTACATAAATCAAAACGATCAGGTTGAAAAAAAAAAATTGATTGAATGGCCGGCCGTACATAATCTAACTGGCGCAAAAATAGAAATATTTTTATTAAATTTGGTACACAGATTCTAATGGGATCAGAGAAGGTTGGGATTGAAAATATGGCATATGTATGTAATAAAGTCCGAGTGATGGAATTTCATCCATGCAATGACCTTATGCCGTTATGAGGAAATATGCTGAAATTTTGAAAAATGGGCCAAGAGGGGCAAATTTTCAAAGATTTATAAGTCAAAACTCAGGAAGTGTAGCAGATAAATCGATTAAGCTTCGGCCACTGATTTGCTTACCAATGCAAACGTGGGGAAAAATAATTACCCAAGTCGACAGGGATCACATATATGTATGTACATAAAAATATATGTAAAATATATAAAAATATAATGCACATACCTATATAGGTATGCGATATCTTTGGCAAACATATAGGTTAATCATTGAAAGTTCCATAAGTTCCACCAAACCAAATAAATAATAAGTTTTTTAAAAAGGTCGTGACAGCACAAACCATACCGACTGGTATGTTTTGTTATTTTTTGCGCAAGATGCGCACGAGTCCGGCTAGTATATATATAATACTCAAATGCTAAGTAATCGGTGTAGAGAAGGAAAAGTGAGAATGCAAGAGAGGGAAATGTGAGGAATCGAATGATGTATGTACATTAGGGTGGTCCTTAAAAATCAAATTAGTGATTTTCTGCTGTCTTACCCCCTACATCGGTAACAGCATAGTCGAAGATATCACATAAAAATTTTGGTACCGGTCGGTGATGGTTAAGGGGTGTCGCATGGGGGGTCAAAGTTTAGAAAACTCTATGGGGATGCAAAAAATTAAATTAATTAATTATATCTAATGCCCGAAATCGATAGTACTACACTCAGAGATATTAAATATAAAGTTTGGTACCAATCAGAGATGGTTAAGAGGTGTCACACAGGGGTCAAAGTTCATATGTGACGTAGAATAAATATGACTAGTAAACCCGGCCACGCGATGCTGTGGCTTTCAATTCTTAATAATAAAATATAAAATTCAGCATATACATAATTACTGCACGGAGAAAACTATATTGATGTCACATCCATATTTATGGACAATCCTGTCTAATCCATAAGCTATGGATTTCATATCCATATATTACAAATAGTTTTTGGATATAACACCCATTATACGGATATGGCATCCATAGTTTATGGACCAGACAGAATTATCCATAAATATGGATGGACATCAATATAGTTTTTTCCATGTGGTTACTTTTATTTTCCGTCGACCTAGATTTTGTATACAAAGATTTTGTCCGAGGAGTCCCATATTAAAGTTTTAATGCGAATAATTTTCTACAATATTTTATCCATATAGCTAGCTCCAAAAGGTCATTTGTCGTACATCTCTTTCTCTTCCCCTTTCCCTTTTATTTGCGCTTCCTCTTCCCTTTGTCCTCTTCCCTTCCTCCGCCATCTCCGTTCCTTTCATTTTCCCCTTCCCTTTCTTTTTATTACAGGGCAAGACCTTTCATCACACTTAAAATTTGAAAACTGGACAAACTGTAGAGTTAAAAAAAATCTCTGAACAGATGGCAAATCGTTTTGTAAAAATCGTAATAAATTACTCATTTTCAGGACAAGCATTTTCATATGGCCGGAAAAGGCATTTCCAGGGACCCATTTTAACAGTTATTTTTTTTTCGGAGGTCAAAAAAGTCCGGGCCAAAAAATGATGCTAAGTGAACACCTTTGACACCAAAATGACTTCCAGGACCTTTACAGGATCAATCATGCATCCTTTTTATTTTTCTAACTTTTTGGGAAAAAGTCCTCTTATAACTGTTAAATCCGGACTTTTATTTTTTAAGTCCAAGAATAACTGTTATATCCGGACTTTTATTTTTTAAGTCCGAGAATAAAAGTTAAATCCGGACTTTTATTTTTTCCGGCCAAAATAAAAGTCCTTCTTAATAAAAAACGAACGGCTTATGCGATTGGAATAAAATTGGTACCAATCGATTCGTATTGATTTCCAGAATCCAAAAATGTATACTTCTTCAACATTATATATTACTAATACTACGAATTTAGTATAAACAGACATACATCTATTTTCTCATATGGGCATGAATAAGTAATCTTCATGTCAGGATAACTCGGAAACTAGATCCGACACAGACAAATGCAAATGATATTCGGAATTAGAAATGAAATTTACTTTAGAAAAGTCTTATTTCATTCCTCGTGGCCAAAGTTCTTTTTGATCAACTGTTGAAATGCACACCAGTTCCATGTATTTTGCCACTTGGTAGTATATGAGGAATAGTTGTGTGTGTTTTTATGCTAAATTCGTAGTATTAGTAATATATAATGTTGAAGAAGTATACATTTTTGGATTCTGGATATCAATACGAATCGATTGGTGCTAATCTTATTCAAATTGCATAAGCCGTTCGTTTTTTATTAGAAAGGACTTTTATTCTTGGACATGGAAAATAAAAGTCCGGATTACATTTTTTTGGTATTTCAAATCAACACTTTTTGATAAACTTTGGCCACGAAGAACGAAATAAGACTTTTCTAAAGTAAATTTCATTCCTAATTCCGAATATCATTTGCAGTTTTCTGTGTCGGATCTAGTTTCCGAGTTATCCTGACATGAAGATCACTTATTCATGCCCATATGAGAAAATAGATGTATGTCTGTTTATGCTAAATTCGTAGTATTAGTAATATATAATGTTGAAGAAGTATACATTTTTGGATTCTGGAAATCAATTCGAATCGATTGGTACCAAGTTTATTCCAATCGCATAAGCCGTTCGTGTTTTATTAAGAAGGACTTTTATTTTGGCCGGAAAAGATAAAAGTCCGGATTTAACTTTTATTCTCGGACTTAAAAAATAAAGGTCCGGATATAACAGTTATTCTTGGACTTAAAAAATAAAAGTCCGGATATAACTTTTTTTTGTTTCAAATATATTAAAAAGTCCAAAAATAACTGTTTTGCAAGGTCTTTTATTTTAAAAGTTATAACTGTTTGGGTCCCTGGGCATTTCATATGACACTTTAAATTTAAAAAGCAACATTCTCCAAAAATAAATTTTTGGAGAAGGTTGCAACCCTCTTTGAAAAAATTGTGATAAAAATTAAATTGTGAACAGGTAGCATCCCTCTTTATAAAAAGTATCATAAATTACTTATTTTCACGCAGGTTCCTTTCATATGACACCTCAAATTTAAAAATCACACAAACTATAGCGTAATATATATAAAGATATACAATTTGACCACATACATTCGGGGACCACCCTAATGTACATACTTACATGATTACAGCTACAACAAAATCTATTTACATAACAAAAAATTGAACTCAATACGTACAAGTACCCGCCGCACAGTGCTTCGTCTCAATATAGTGAATCGGCAAAATTAGGGGAGTAATCACAGAACGATGAAATTTTGTGTACACTCATAAAATAATAGAGATAAGAAAAAAACGAAGTTTTGGCCAAATCGATGCAAGGACATGACTACCTCCCATATGTCCTTGATTTTAAAGTTGTGATTTCAACTTCAATTTCAAACAGAATGACATCAAATTTGGCATATCTTGATAGAATTATGCTTTTAAACTAGGTTATAACTTTCGTTCTTTTATGTGAAAGGATATAAGTACCTCCCATATATCCTTAAATTTAAAATTGTGATTTCAACTTCAATTTCAAACAGAATGAAATGAATTTTGGTGTATGTTTATAGAATTATGTTTTTAAACTAGGTGAGAAGTTTCGTCCTTTTCAGTGCAAGGACATGACTACCTCCCATATATCCTTTTTTACAAAAAGTAATTTTTGGATTAACATGTAATCACAATACATTAAAAACTTACTATAACATATATAATTATCCTTTTAAAATCAAGGATGGACTACTCCCGTTAGTTATTGCAAAAAATGGTTCTAAAGAAAATTACTCTTAAATTTGTTCAGAAAATATGTTGGTTGTTATAGTTTAATGCACTATTCTATTGCAAAATATCAATATGATTTTGGCACATATCAAATTGTAACTTTAAAAAGCGCAATATTATTAGAGTTAACACAGAAATACTTTTTTATTATAAAATTTTTCCATGTAAAAATAAAATTTTTGGGATGTTAAATAAGGTACTAAATTAGCGATTTCCGGCATAATTTTTGAAACTTTTTCTTTTTTGGTAGCAAGACCTCCTAGCATAGAATCGAAAATTAAAATAAAAAAATAGTCGTTTTTTCTTGTTTTTTTTGCAAATTTTGTCAAACTTTGTAAAATTTTATGTGTCTCACCTAAAAAAGTTAGTATTACATGTATGTTTTTTGTTAGTATTTGTCACATATTAATAAAAACTGTATAGTTTAGCATAATTAGGCTAATTTCCTATAGCATGAGAGAAAAAAATAACTACATACATTAATTTTGCTAAATTTTTTCCATACCATATATATAAGGTTCTGCAAAATTTTTTAAAATTTTAAAAATATGGCTTTACAAAATCGTACAATTTCTACATTTCCGGCAAAAAACAATGCAATTTTTTTACAGATTTTACTAGAACACTTCAAAGTTAACCAAATTCGCTAATAAAAAAATAGTCGTTCTTTTTTATTTTTTTGTTTGACTCTATCAAACTTTAGTAATTTTTTGAACTCCAATAAAAAAGTCGCAAATGTTTCGATGGAACTAGTCACCTTTCTGAAATGAATCATTTATCAAAAGTTATTTCAGCTATTAGGGCATATAATGGTAAGCAAATGTGGCAAGTTTCAGAGTTATCCGATTTAAAATGAATTTTTGGCAATTTTTTTTTGTAACACATTAAAAATCGTATTACCTTAAAACAGTTTTGCCTCGAAATTGTACTGACTTTAGCGACCTCTATTGGCAACAAAAGCATGAGATTATAAATTCTACTTATATATTTATTTCAGGTGATATGTTAGCTTCACAAAAATATATATTACTTGAATAAATTACGCAGTTTATTTTATCTCAATTTTGCCCATGGGACGAAGCACTGTGCGCCGTCAGAGCTTTTTGAAAAGAGAGGTCTATGTACATTAGGCCGTCTGGTCTAGAAAATTATTTCATATTTCATATTTCATATTTATTCAGTAGTACATTAGTACAGTAAGATCAACTGATCTTTTATAGTACAACATAGATGTATAATACAGAATTTTTCTAACAAAATTAAAACAATATACATAACTAACACTAAAAATACATAAAGTTAAACATAAACTTAAATAATTAAAAAAAAAATAGATTCAACAATTAACAGGTACATAGTTTTATTAGATAGCTAAACTCAGACTACAATGCGATATTTATTTACGGAAATGAGAATATATTACATTCTTAAAGTTGCTCTTATTTAGGCTACCGCGAACATGGCTCGGAATAGAATTCCATAACCGTATAGCATTGACGAAGAATAGTCTTGCAGAATTCAGATAGTTAAAGCTAGGTACAATAAGGTCAGTTAACCGTGCAGATTTAGCGAAGTCTAGTTTGTCATACAGATAACTTGGGGATTTATAAACCATGATTCTATATAAGAATATGCAGTTCCTTGCTTTGAGGTATTCCGTGATCTCACAACCTAAGAGCCGCGTTCTCCAGGTAGAGATATGCTCAAATTTAGTTAACCCAAAGACATAGCGTGTCACATGATTAAATACTACATCAATTTTATGAGCGGATTTTGAATTAAGTTTACTATAAATGCACTCGGAATAGGTAATGATTGGTAGTATTAACTGTATCGCTAGACGTTTTCTTATTCCAACCGGGGTAAAATCTGCAGATATTCTTAAGTTACGCAATACATTATATACCTTTCCAACTACAACATTAACATGATCATCACAGGACAGATTGGAGTTAATAACAAAACCAAGATTAGTCACTTTAGACACAAACTTAAGACATTTATTATTAATACACAGGTGAGGGAGGTTTCTGATGCTGGAAGGCTTTTTTGATATGGGTAAAACATAGGATTTTTCACTATTTAGGGTAAGATAGTTATTGGTCGCCCAATTCGATATAGCAGACAAATCGTTATTAAATTTAGCACAGAGTTCACGGGCTAGGCTATGCGTGCCAGACATATACAACTGTATGTCGTCAGCATATGCATGCATTTGTACATGCTTGCAGACAGTGAAGACATCATTTATAAACATACTAAATAGCAGAGGTCCAAGGATGGAACCTTGCGGCACACCAGTTAGTACTTGCTTAAGGTCCGAAAGATCTGCCCCCACTTTAACACATTGCATCCTTCCTTCAAGGTAGTTTCTCAATAGCCTTATGGCGGAATCCGCAAACCCAAAGAAGTTTTTCAGTTTAACACAAAGTAGGTTGTGGTTGACAGAGTCGAACGCTTTTGAAAAGTCAAGGAGACACAGTAACGCGATTTGGCCACTATCAAAGGCAGTTCTAATGTCATCCAAAATTTTAATGACAGCAGTCGAGCAACTGTGTTTTTCTCTAAACCCAGACTGAAGCGGGGACAGCAGATTATATTGACTAATGTACGAATTAATCTGTTCAGATAACAAAGTCTCAAATGTTTTCGACAGCGCAGGAAGAACGCTTATCGGACGAAAGTCATCTACATTTGTGGCATTCTTGGTCTTAGCAATTGGCAGTACTGTTGCAATCTTCCACGCATCAGGAAAGTTCGATGTTGTGATGCAATGGTTGATGATGTGAGTAAGTGTTGGCAAGATATGTGGCAGTATTATTTTCACAAATTTTATTGGAATACTATCTGCACCAACTGCATTTGAGTGTATCCTGTAAATAGATCTTTCAACATCAAGCTCAGACACTGCACGAAACTCAAACTGAGGACACACCGGTAATGTAGGAAAACTAGTATAAGACATAGTCGCACTATGTGGGGTAACACGATTGACAAACACATCATTAAGCTCCCCAGGATCCAGCGAGCATCCCGGTTTATCTTTAACATATACCCGAAAATTTCTCAGATTACGCCACAAGACATGCGAAGG
Source organism: Urophora cardui (assembly GCA_960531455.1). Classification (NCBI taxonomy): domain Eukaryota; kingdom Metazoa; phylum Arthropoda; class Insecta; order Diptera; family Tephritidae; genus Urophora; species Urophora cardui. The sequence goes on along the minus strand of OY482672.1, from coordinate 64,323,517 downwards.
GAGACTAGGACTTAACATTTTAGCAAAAAATTTGCGCTTTTCGCGTTTAATAGTTGACGTTGTTTCATTACGAATAGCCTTATAAGCCTGCCAGTTCATGTCCGTTCGACTTTTTTTCCATTTAGCATAGGCTTTGTTCCGTTTTTTAATCATATTAAGGGCAGTTTTGTTAAACCAGGGGCAAGACGATTTACGTTGTACGGTGCGCGTCGGTACATGAGCATTATAGGCTGTGACAATTATATTATTTAAGAAGGTTAATTTTTCGTTCGCAGACGAAAATCTCCAACAATTGGTCCAGTCAATAAAGGATAGATCAGTAGTCAAGTTATCAAGATGAATAGATCGATAGTCAGGAATATTGCACGATTGGTAAACTATACTATGATGGTCAAAGTTAATATCAAATGCACAAAAAATTAAATCATGGTCAGAAACATACGATATTTGGTCAAATTTTAAAACAGATGACAGGTTAGAGACAATGAAATAATCAAGAAGACTTGGACAACAGTTATTACCATATCTGGTGGGACAAGACGTATTGACTAATGATAAACCAACACCGGAGACATAATCCAGGATACGGGCGCTGTACACATCACTACATAACATATTTATATTAAAGTCACCACAGACAATAATCCTATCAAAATCAACTGTTACTGAAGACAACGTATCAAACAACTCACTTACATTACAACATTTATGAGGATTGTACACGCAAGACAAGAGGAGCTTGATCGAGGAGTTGGACAACTCGACAAACATATACTCAATAGAGCTACAAGAAGATTGCGAGACCAAACGAGTTTTTAAGTATTTTTTACAATATATAGCAACGCCACCACCCTTCTTGTTCCGTCTGTCATTCCGATATAACTTATAGCCGCTTATTTCGTAATGCGAGTCTTTAATTTCATCTCTAAACCAGGTCTCCGAGACGCAGATAACATCCACCGAAGACCGCTCAAAGGTTTGCCTGGCCAAATCCATTTTCTCACTGTTAAGACTTCGTGCATTAAAGTGTACCACATTAAAGCCCTTCTGTTGATTGCATAGAATGTTTAGCAGAGCAAAACTATTATCGTCAATGCCATTATGTTTGCGCCTTCCCATCATTATGCAGGAGCAAATCAAGAGCAACTTTAAGAAACATATACAGGCTGAGTTTAAGTACCTTTACATAAAGTGGACTCCGGTAGAAAATACATAAATACGTAACACTTAACATTAAGTTAACGAAATGGCAACAGGTCGTCAGCAGTAATAATTTTTGCAGGAGCACTGTTTGCATTGTCACTTCGCACATGAACAATACCTCGTATGGTGAACGCCGATACTAATTTACCCTCTCGCCTTAGTTTAACCGCCTCTTGCATCAGCAGCCGATTGGTTTTAGTTAGGCTTTCAAAAATGTGGAAAAAGCCTGTCAGACCGAGTGGACTTAGGGAAATCGCAGACTTGATTTTTTTTCGATGCTCAGAGAAGGCGCGTAGGGTGCGGTTGCGGTCAATGGGCGAGTGAAATTTTATCACAATTGCACCATTGGGAGTTTTTGTTCTAAAAATATCCCTGATTTGCGGGACTATGAAATCAATGGACATGCATATTAAATTGAAGATGCTTTTGAGATTTTCCCCTTCCCTATAGGGAACACCAAAACCCACGGCATCAGCAGCAATGTCAGATGAGGACCTCTCTGCTTTCAAAGTTGCAATTTCATCCCGCAAACCCGCAATTTCCTCCCGTGCTTTTTCCGCCTCAGTTTGATAAATCACACTACACTCCTTCGATTCTGCTAGTGCAGCAGTGAGAACAGATACCTCATCATCAATTCTTTTATTAAGCTTATTCTCCACTGCTTCCAGCTTAACCGAAAAACTCTCAATTAACTGCTTAGTATGTTGCTGCAACCTCTCCTCTAGCTCCTTAAGCTTGGCAAATACAGCAGCAAGAGTAACATCCTCTTCAATCCTCGCTGCTTTTGCAGAAGGAGAGCCCTTGCTCAGTTTGCACTTTGGTACACCAGCCCCAGAGGACATTTTGTAGGTAGACGGTTTATTGTATAATAGGGTAAGAATTTCCAATAAGAGATAAGAAAAATTTGTTATGGTCACCTTATTTATTTATATGAAGTGGTTAACACTGCTTCAGTTTGCCTTTTGTTTGTTTGTTTTGAAACACACATACACACAGCTTCTGTGGATTTGAAGCAAAAGGAAAAATAATTTGCACTGATCAATGTATGTATGTATGTACTATTGGTACTATGTTCAATTTCCAATTTGAATTCGAATATAAGACTTCTGGGTAAAAACCAAGCCAAAGTATGTATCTCATGCACGCCACCAGTATTAAATATCTGATTATGTTCATTTAAATATATTTATTTCAGTCTGAAACACACAATATTTTAATTTTATTCTAGCTTTTACTGGGAGCAAAATATTTTCACGTACTCGTATTATTCGGCATAAAATTTAAGTAGGAAGTCACAAAAATGCATTCACCGTTAGGAATCGGCATAAAACTGTAGGTCCACCCAATTAGTAGGAAAAACAAAATTAAGGAGCACGCTTCGAATTAGGAAAGAAGTTCGACCTTAAAAATCGTTAGAGACAGTGTATCATATTATATTATGTATTGTACATAATTTTTCTTCTTCTTTTTAATCTGCGCGTAACGGTCTAGCCGATTTTGGCCGAGTCCAAAAAAGCGCACCAGTCGTGTCTGTTTTGTGTTGCCTGTCGCCAATTGGAAATACCTAGGCAGGACGAGCCGGTCTTCACCTGATCTTCCCAAAGCAGAGGGTGTCCCTTTTCTTCTTTTGTACATACTGTCCTTCCAAAAAAAGGCGGAAGGCAATGGGTCACGCAATAAGTGCAAAAATGCTATATGTCGCGAAGACAATATTTGATATGTTCCAAAATTGTATTTGACTGACCTTCATAAACAATTTTCATTTCTTTTTCTTAATGAGTTTCCAGTTCATTTAGATTGTAAGTCAAAAAGTCTGATTTTTGCAGGAAAGTTATTCAAAAAGGGACGGAAAATGGGTGTTTCCTAATTTGAGGAGCAAATTTAAGATATTCTTTTGGTTTAGTTTTTTATAGTAAACAAATTTAAATATATTTTATTTATAATGTTTACATTATTTTACATATCTATAATAATGTTTGTGCAAGTTCAGGGCAAATTTATAAATAAACTGTGAAGATATAGCTGAAAACCCCATCATGCGTCAATTTTACGCATGATTATCTTTAACGTATGTAAAAATATGATTATCTAACTAGGGTTAAATAATTTGTTTACAGATCTTAAAAAAAAACTGGTCACCAATGGGTTAATTCATGACCGTTAATGGGTTAAGATTTCAAAGATTACTGGTTTTAGTGTAGATACAACTAATATAATTTAAATATTTTGATCTAAGAATTAAGGGAAAAAATTTGGTTAGAAATGGGTTAATGCGTGGTCGTTAATTTTTAGTATCGATATACCGATTCTCATTCAAGAAAATTAAACTCGAAACTAAAATAAAAAACATAGGTCTCCAACGGGTTAACTCATGACCGTCAATGGGTTAAGATGCTATAGATTAACTGCTTTAGTGCAGATAAAGCGATTCTGATGTAAAAAAGTTGATTTCAGAATTTTGAGCGTCCTCATATATATAAGTGGCCCCAGTGTGCGCCGTCAGAGCTTTTTGAAATGAGAGGTCTATGTATATTAGGCCGTCTCGTCTTAGATGAACAAAATGTTCTAGAAAATTATTCGGCATAAAATTTAAGTAGGACTCTCTTCAGAAAAAATCATTGTAAAATTAATCTAAAAGAACACAGCAAGCTAAAAACTTGTATTCCTCGTAATGTTAAATGTGTGCTTATTTCCGCTTCTACTGAATTGATCGAAATACTTATTTTGCAAAGGATTAATGTTTTTTGACGACGTTTAACATTCCGGCAAAAAAGTTATATTAAGGTGGTATAAACTAAGTAGTGGGTGGAAGTGACCTCAATGGCGCACATAGGGTTAAAACAATTATAATGTTGAAACCCTCCTCTCAAGCCAAAGAGATTGGTTTATCAAGGTTAGGGATCGCGCCATAAATACTGAATATATGAAAAAAATGAACTTTAGCGACATCTAGCGGCGTCAAAAAAAATTAAAATTTTTTCCCGAATATTGATGATAAAGACGAAAAGGCCGTTAAACGGCTGTCAGTTATAAATTATCGCTGAAACCCCACTAAACAACACCAACCATCAACTTATTTAACACGCTGTGCGTAAACCAGACACATTCGGATAATAATTGGTCCGGGGATCATTAAGGTTAATCGGTTCGCCTGTCAAGTGGTTGTATCTATCCAATGCCGCCCGGCAATCTGTCATTCATTCACTTAAGCAAACAATCGGGCAAATAGTTAACGGCAAACTAAGCGCAATTAAAATTCATCTAAAGTTTTTCGACAATAATGTGATATGCATAGTTTATGGCGAGCGGCTGTAGGAGCTTAGATTTAAATTACCCACGCATAGACAAGCACTTTCACGCACACATACATACGTACTTGTGCATGTATATATAGAGATTGTACATAAATAATAATTTTATGCGAAAGCACGTTGCATAGATGTTTGCAAAATCAATTAAACTTTTCGTCGATGCTGAGAAAATAAATGAAAATTCTGAAAATGAAATTGAGGCACACACAGAGAAAAAACTATAGTAAATCTAACAAAGTTGACTTAGTTAAAAAAATTTGTATGGGGCACAAGAAACTTGTATAAGTCGCCAAAGTACTTACACAATTTGTACCCGACCATGGAAAAGAAAGCTTAGGTGATTTATTACCCAAGCACTTTGGCTACCAAAAAAGTAGTTGTTTTGGCTAAGTTAACCTTCTTTACTTTTATTTTTTACTAAATTACTTTGCTGAATTTTTTACAAAATTATTTTCGTTAAGATGACGAAAAAACTTAGTAAGTAAATTATACCTAAGTTTTAAGTTGGGTTATATGCGATTCTGAGTTGATTGTACAATAGTTTTTCTCTGTGTGCAGCGTGATATACCTACACACAAGCCACAACAACTAGAACAAAACAAAACCAAACTTTTAGCACAGCAAGTATTTAGCTGCGGCGACGAAAGTTGCTAAAGCGAATTTCGCCAGCGTGTGAAAAGAGTGAAGGAAAGAGCTGAAGCCTAACAGTGTGTCTCAAACGTCCTTCAGGAAACGGATGTTAAGTGTTTTGCATTTTTTGTTGTCATTGCGTTGTCGTGTGCGCGAAGCTGCACTAACCAATACCAAAATCTAATATGCAACACTTCTATGGCACGTATTCTTACAGAAAGAAAATTTGATATAAGGTAGGCCTGGTCCAGATATGACCACATGGGCTTTGAAAAATACCTTATATGAGTGCTCCGATCGAGGAAACTTTTATTTTGCAAGCTGAAGTCCAGAGTGTTTCAGAGGGTTGATCAAAATTGTTTCTCAATATTAGCAGATCTTTAACTGTACCTGAAATGGTTACGAACCACTCTCCAGTGCATGCCAAGGTGATGGAGGAATTAGGCATAAGCTAATCTATCAGGGAAGATTAGAGAATATTTTCTGAAACTACCAAACAAGAAACGAACCAAACAGTCACTGATAAAGTATAAGGGTTCTCTGAACTAATCAGAAGTCGTTTATAGATGAATCTGATACAACCTTGGATAAATCAATCACTTTTAGAATTACTTCAAACCAATAAACTGCTCTCCATCAAAATGGTACCAAAACGATCATAAACGCAATATTGAATCAGTATCAAGTGCCTACATATTGTATGCTCGTAGAGGGACAGAGACGAGTCAATGAGAGAATAAGAACATCGTCCTCAAACAAACCAAATAATCTTTTCATGATGTTAGCAAAGTGGCCGCTGTGGTGCAGTGGGTACAGTGCTCGCCTGCTATACCAGAGGTCTCGCGTTCAAACCCCAGTCCGGCCAAAAACCAAAAAAAATTTGTCTAATTAATTAAAACCCAATTATTGGGTTTTTAGAAACAGCGGTCATTGCTCGGCAGTGGGCGGCATACCCTCCGAGTGTATTTCTGCCATGAAAAAGCTTCTCACAAAAATGCATTCGCCGTTCGGAGCCGGCATAAAACTGTAGGTCCACCCAATTGGTAGGAAAAACAAAAGGAGCACACCTCGAATTGGGAGAGAAGCTCGGCCATAAAACTCGTCAGAGTTATAATAGCGCCATTGAAATTCGGTATGCAGGGAGCTTCGAGGGTGAATTCTCGAAAAATTTAATTTTTTTACTAACTTTTAGCCCGGGTCCCGAGATATGGGTCAAAACGTAGACCCGGATAACCATCGAAAGTTTCTGAGCGATATTGGTATTAATGAGGACTTCAACATACCGGCCGGGTCTCCAGATATTGGTCAAAATGTGGACCCAAATGACCCTCGAATGTTTCTGGGCGATATCGGTATCAAATGAAAGGTCTTCATGAACTATTTTAATTGTGATGCCTCGGTCGGGTCTCCAGATATGGGTTTAAACGTGGACCCGGTTGACCCTCGAATGTTTCTGAGCGATATTGGTATCGAATGGAAGGTCTTGATGAGGACTTCGAGATAGAACTCTTTTAATTGTTCTTAATGGGGACTTCAACATACATAGATGGCTTCGAAAATTGGGAATCATGGCTTCAATATAGAGATCACTTCGATGTAATGCTCAACATGGTTCCCTAAGTAAAGGGAACATGAAAAGGAAAAAGAAAGTCGAATGGAATGGAATGGGAAAGGGTGGGAAAGGGAGAAAGGAGAGGTAACCAAAATAACATGGTAGAGGGAAGGGGTGAAAGGGAGGTTGGGAGAGGGAAAGGGAGAACGAATAGGAGGGTGAGAGAAAAGGAGGGGTTAGGGAGAGCGATAGGGAAAGGAAAGGGAAAAGGAAAAGAAAAAGAAAAAGAAAAAGGAAACAGAGATGAAAGAAAAAGAGAAAGGAAAAAGAAAAGTAGAGGGCGAAGGACATGAAGAGGAAGAGGTAGAGGTCTCGGGCGCAAACTTCTGAAAAGTTTCATTTTTCCACTAATTTTTTTTATTTTAACTTTTTGTCTCGCTTGCGAGGACCTGCGAAAAAATGGCAGCCTGAGATAAGCTCGGTCATCCAGTTACTATATGATAATTGTGGATCAAATTCAATAGGATTATGAGTATATATAAGGGAATCCTTAAAATAAAATGAATGAATATCACATAGAAACTTTGATCCCGATTCGAAGAGGTTGTAGAGGAGGTGTACCCAAGGGGCCAAAGATTAAACTACTCTCTAAATAAATAATCCTAATACTCCAGAACATATTCAGTAATAAACTGTAACCCATAGTTGTCTCAAGTGATTGAGCCATGTGAGTTTGAACTCGAGTTTTTTAAATGTAGTATTGAGTAAAACTGCGATATTGACAAAATAATATTGATGTGTTAGCCTGTAAATCACACAAAAGATCTACCCACAGTGAAAACTCTCTAGAACAAATATTTGAAAAAATTCATTGATATAAGGACTTATTTGAGCATTATCTGTGGCCTAGTGGCTCGAACTGGGGAGAAAACTCGTAGGCCATGTTTATCCTTAATGAAGACCATTTTCTAAAATGAACACTTTCCAGATAGTCTACGTTTTGAAACACAATGAATTTCCATAAGGATATAAGAAATTTACTTTAATTTGAAGCAAGTATTCCTTAACATTTAATAACAATATAATTATATATTTATGTACTATATACACTCAAAAAAAAAATTTCTCTCGATCAAAGACATAATTTTCCTTATTTTGAACACGCGTCCCAATACAAAATTTTCTTTGTTTTGTGTAAATTTTCTCAAAAATGTGGAAAAAACATAAAAAAACATTCAAACAAATTCGTTGCCATGGGGATTTGTATGGGAATTTAATTTCTCAAAATTAAAGAAATCAAGTCTTCAAAACAAGGAAAGTTGGGAATGGAATGGCGCTTAAAGAATTTTTCATTATTTTAATGTATGAATTTTTTCAAAACAAGTATATGAAACCATGGTAACGCATGTAACAACAATATTTTATAAACCTTTTAACATGTTTTAAGGAAAATTTACTCAAAACAAAGAAAGTAGTGTTCAAAATAGGTAAACAATTTCTTTGACCCCTCCATATATTTTTTTTCTCTCAGTGTACTTAGTTGGATTTATCTATATGGCCAAGCATGTACTCGTAATACATATACATATAACTATATCTATACAATACGTATGTACACTTGATCTTTTGGAATTTATACTTACTTTGTGCTATGCGCTTCATTGTAGTTCATTAATAAATACAATATTGTCTCACGATACTCCAAAACATAACAAACATTATTCAGCAGCATATCGAAGAGGGCCAATGCTCGGTCGTCCTTTAGTTTCTGCAGCGCCAACAAACTCAGCAACAATTCACGGAATGTCTTTAATTAAATGGAATGAAATAGAGAGAATAGCAGTGAAATTGAATGCATATAGATAAAGGAGAAAATGTGAAAGTAATAAAGGGAATATATTGAGTATAACGTTCCTCATATATTTATGTATGTATGTAAGTATTTTATGGAATATGAGATAAGTTAGTTAATATTTTATGTATGCTGAAAGTTTTTTCAAGGTTATGATTTTAGGGACGATTTTGAAGCTCCCTTTTATCCAGACCTGTTATTTAATGATTAAAAATTTTAATGATTATTAATTAAAGCATGTTTTGTTGTTGTAACTATTTAATGATTAATTACGATTATTTTCACCTTTTTAATGATTAAAAGTTAATTAAATTATATAAAAAAAATAATTAATCGATTAATTATTTTTAATTGCACAATTATTTAGATTATTTTCAATTATTTTTAATTGCATGATTAACGCAATTACTTGATTATTTTCGATTATTTTTGATTTTTTTTAATTGCATGATTAATACAATTATATGATTATTTCAAATTATCTATGATTTTTTTAATTGCATGATTAATTAATTAATCGATTAATTATTTTTAATTTTTTGTTTCTTTTCAAATTTGTTTGTGAACAAAACATACATACATATATTCATACATACATATGCACGTGCATACATACATGTGCTGAGAGTATGCTGTGCGTTTAAACCCGTATCGGATGAGGCCGCACTAGTAATTGCCAGTCTATACTGCTGACGCAGTTCCTATCTCTACACGGTTGTTTCAAGGCCCATCTCTTTCGCTTTAAGCACGAGTCGAACCTAACGTGCGATCACTGCGGGAGGCAAGCAATAGACGATGCACACCACGTATTCTTTGAGTGTGCAAGATTTTACGAATCTAGAAACAAGTTCCGTAGAATATTTGGAGGAGACTATACACCTGAGTCGTTCGTGAAGCATAGCCAAAATGGACTGCAGCGAGTGATGTAATAGCACACACCATGAAAACACTAAGAAGCCTAGAGAGAATACAGCGAGGCAGTGGCGACTAAATTAGCACTAATTGTATCCCTCTAATCATAGGCACCTCAAGTGGAACGGATACGTAAGTAAAGGAGCTCGGCCTCCTGTATCCGTCATTGCGCGTGGTACGGAGCTTTGGCCTCCGCAGACCACGTAACAGTGACCACTTTTTTAAAAAATAAATGGGTGAAGCCTTTTAAGGCAGACTGAGGGCAATAACGCGACCATTACGGACTTTCGAGCCTGGTGCTCAACCCACCACCCGATGGTAGCCTGACGGCAGTACCGGGGCGTTCGGTACGATGACAGTAGAACGTTTAGTGCGGTTAGAGTCCCGCACTGAAAGGGTAAAGGCTTTCGATGCTTCCTCCTCGTTAAAAAAAAAAAATATATATATATGTATACACATACATACATGTGCACATGCATACATACATACACACATTCATGCACACATACAAACACACATACATGTATATATGTACATACCTACACATACCTATTTTCAAAAATAATTTAAAATAATCATATTAAAGAAAATAATCGCACAATTGAAAATAATCGAGCAATTAAAAATAATCATACAATTTAAAAAATTTTGGCAATTAAAAATAATCAAACAATTAAAAATAATTGGGCAATTAAAAATAATCATGCGATTAAAAAAAATTATGTGATTATATGATTATTTCCGATTATTTTTTTAATGGTTAGTAATCATGATTTTTTTTACAATTTTTTTAATTTAATCGATTATTAATTGTCCGCTTAATGTAAGACAATTAAAATAATCATTAAAATTAAAAAATCCAAAAAAATTAATCATTATTAATTTTAATCGGAATTTAACAGGTCTGCTTTTATCTTTGTACTGTGGCTGTTAAAAAAATAGCAGTGAAATTTTAAAACGAGTTTTACCAATTCCCATACAATACTTGAAGATTATTATTTTGTATATGGCAGAATATACCAAACACGCTACAGAAGAAAATTGTAAAAAAAATCAACGAAATGTTTTAGAAGGATGAAACTTTATGTACATGCAAATTTTGAAATTTTGAGGCCACTTTTTAGAAAGCTCGAATTTAGTTGAATTTCTTAAAAAGGGTTTGAAATTGATTTCAAAGGCTTTTACTGCAGAATTTTATAAATATTTTTCAGAGATGTAGAATAATTATTATTTCATTTTGAAATTATAAAAAAGTCTTACAAATTTTCTTCAGAATCATAAAAGTCTTTTGATAATAATTTTTTCCTGATGAAAATGATAAAAATCTTCTATAATTAGTATTCAGAAACTTATATTTTAAAAATCTATCCATAATAGTTATTTCAAATATATATTTTTTAAGTCTTCAAAGACTTTTTCATTGAGAAAAATTTCAAAAAAGTCTTTGCGTAATTATTATCAGTAACAAATTGTTTTTTTATATCTTCATAGACAAAGTCTTCAATGACAAAGTTGAAAAAAGTCTCAGAAAATTTTCAATAAAGCTGATTCCACATAAAACTTTTTCCGCTTTGCGTTACGCCGCTTTCTATGTCAAACAACGCAAAACTGAAAAACTATGCCACAATGAACGCTGCAACATCACTCAAAAAATATTTATTTTCTGAAAAATCTCTCATTCTCCGTTTTATTTACAAAAAAGTAAATAAGAAAATAAAAATGTATTAAATTATTTTTCAATTGTGTGGAATTTAAATTTGTTTATTTACATTTGAATTAAAGTGAAACTGAAAAAAAACTTTCAACGCCCCCAAAAGTTGAGATTTGAGCAACTTTGTGCTTTACGTAACTTCGGCGTTGCGTTACTTTTTGTTATGTGAGAAACCTCATATAGATACATGTATTTTAATCTCAGCTGTCACGCAGAAAGTGTCACGTAGCGCAACACAAAGTTCTATGTGGAATCAGCTTAAGTTTCATATAAGTATAAAATAAGAATAACTTTCATATAAGTACTTCAAAATTCAAGCAAATTTCCAATTTGAAATTGTATCAAAAATTTGTATCGAAGATATAAAAACTAAATTTGTTACTCAAAATAATTACTTAAAGATATTTTTGAAATTCGTCTCAATGAAAAAGTCTTTGAAGACTTAAAAAACAATTTGTTACGGATAATAATTACTCAAAGACTTTTTTCAAAATTTTGTCTCAATAAAAAGTCTTTGAAGATATAAAACAAAATTTCTAATTCATAATAATTACAAAAAGACTTAAAAAATATCTCAGAAATAACTATTATGGAAAGACTTTTAAAATATGTTTCTTTCAATAATAATTATTTTTTGATTTTTATTTTTTCTCTTATAATAATTACAACTCTGATATTTTTTTTTTTAAATTAACAAAAATAAATTTATCGAGAAGGAACTCGCTTTTAAGTTTTGCTGCAATTTATTTGCCCACCACTGTATGTAAGTTTAACGCCTGAAGAAAAAAAATAGGCGGTTTAGAAATAAGATCTAGTAGCACTCAGATTAACAGTATATATCGACGGCTGAGAATAATATCGCCCTATTTCAAAAATTGTTTCAAAAACGCCCTATTCCAAAAATTGTTTGAATAACGTCCTATTTCAAAAACGCCCTATTTCAGAATTTATTTTAATAACGTCCTATTTCAGACAATTATTCGAAAACGCCCTATTTCAGAGAAATATATATGGAATTTTATCTGAAATAGGGCGTTTTTGAAGCAAAATCTGAAATAGGACATTATTGAAACAAATTCTGAAATAGGGCGTTTTTGAAGCAAAATCTGAAATAGGACGTTATTGAAACAATTTTTGGAATAGGACGTTTTTGAAATAGGGCGATCTTATTCTCAGCCGTCGATATGTAGACCGCTTATAGAGAAAATATATGTGAGCTAAAACAAATAACTCAATCCATTCATCAACCATTTTAACCTAAACTTCGCTGTTACTTCCTTACCTATATATTTCTAAAGCACCAAAAGAGGAAGTATCCCCACGTTCAGCAAAAAAAAAGACCATTTCAAAAAACATGTAATTAAGTCAAAAGCTTCTAAAAATGCGGAAGCAGACGCAGCTTAGCAATTGTGTGCATTTCTAATGAGCATGATCCAACGTCTGGAGTTTGCGACTTCGAAGACACACAAACCTTTTGCCAAACTATGCGAAGCAGTGCAAAACAGTGCAGCGCAGTAGGTACTTATGCAGCAGCTTCAAGTGTCATTCCTTTGAAATCAAGAAGCGACTATGAGTTTAAGTTGTTTAACACGATCCTTCGGCACTTTGGCATAGTACAGACTTACCTGAATTACAAGCGCAGCAAAAAAGGCACTAGAAAAAGGCAGAGCGAAGGCAACAAAAAAGGCAAGCAAATGCCAATAATAAACTAACTTGTCTTCAGACTTTACAAATCACAAGTCAAACGTCGCTACTACATATTATTAATTAACGCCAAGCCCGAGCCAAAGACATGCGCTGAATTTGATTCCTGCTAATGAACTAGAAGAGCTCATGCCAAACAACGAAAAAAAAAAGGGGGGGGGGGAGGGAGAAGTGGCAAAACTTGCAAGTGAATACTTCAAAAGCTTGAAAGTATCAAAACAGCAATCGACACCAAATCCAACTGATGACAGAATGTATTAAGTAGGTGATGGCGAAAGCGAAAAAAGGCATGCAGCACAGACGCGTTCAAGCTGATGGATGGTAGGAGTTGAGTTGAGACAGAAACACAGACACAGACATAGACATAGAGAAGCTAAAAGCAAGCAAAGAATCTCAAGACGAAAGCATTGAATTTGAAGTAGGGAGGGAGGCAAAAATAAAATGAACGTATGAAAACGGCGAAAGTGGCGTTAGGTGCAGTTTTTCGGTTGGCGAGTCGGAGACAGCGACAGCAGTAACGGCAACGGCATAGTGACACGTAAATGCAATCAAGTGCAAAAACATCTTCTTTTGCGAATATAATCCTTATTTTTGTAAAATGTCACACGTGACTTTGTTGTACTGATATGTAGAAGCAAGTTGCATACCGTTTATAGAGGTAACTAACTTTGCGGACAGTATCTATTATAACTAAGTGTGTTGGCGCAAGTGTATTATAAGCCTTTTCAAGAAATGATGATAGCTTAGAAAGTGATTGAACGGCGTTACTCGATCTATGCATAAGCTTGTCTCTCTCCTCATTCCTTTTGATGTGTAAACATCCGGGATACATCCGGGACAACTCGCAACCCGAACAGGTAGCAAATGCGACACATCCATTTGTGCGACTAATTGTACCCTTTTGATACCCTTTTGTGTACAATTCGTCTACAATTAGTATACATATGTACCCGTGCGGGTACAATTGGGAACAATTGTAGACTAATTGTACCCGAAAGAGAGCGCTCCCGGACAAATCTTTTTAGAGACTCGTCGCACACTTTTTTACAGGGTACGAGTAATTTCGAAAAACAGGTAAAGTTTACGCGTAAACCGTAAATGACCTTTGTGTTAGTGCAATGCTGCTTCCGTGTGAATCGCTTGGCATTGTCCGTGGTAGGTAGGTAGATAGACATGTACTTACAAATGCTTGCATGCATAGCCGTGCAAATGCAAATATCAACAACAACAGCAACGAAGCGAAGTGAAGTTGTTGTTGTTTTCTGCAACAATGCGACAAATAGGCAAAATAAAAAGGACCAACCTGTTTGAACATGTATGGAAATGTATGGATACGCATACCTACATCTACCTATCTAATTTTCTGAGCAAAATTGGTATCAAATGAAAGGTTTTGAGCAGGACTTCGATATGAAGCTCTTTTCATTGTGACCCCTAGACCGGGTCTCCAGATATGGGTCAAACCGAGGACCCGGATGATCCTTGAATGTTTCTGAGCAAAATTGGTATCAAATGAAAGGATTTGAGGAAGGCTTCTACAGAGAGCTCTACTCTTTATGATTCCTATGTTGGGCCCCGAGATATGGGTTTCTGAGAAATATTGATATCAAACGAAAGGCTTTGAGCAGAGATTCTACAGGGAGCCCTATTCTTTATGATTCCTAAACGAGGACCCGGATGATCCTTGAATGTTTCTGAGCAATATTGGTATGAAATGAAAGGTGTTCAGTAGGGCTTTCTCATAGAGCTCCATTCATTATGAGTTCTAGGTTGGGTCCCCAAATATGGGTCCAAATGTGACCCCGGATTAACCCGGAATGTTTCTGAGCAATATTGGTATCAAATGAAAGGTGTTGAGCAGGACTTCTACACGGAGCTCTACTCTTTATGATTCCTAGGCCGGGTCTCCAGATATGGGTCAAACGTGGACTCGGATGATCTGGCATGTTTCTGAGCAATACAAACCAAAACAAAATAAAAAATCAAAAGTCAAAAACCAAACACCAAAACAAACAAAAACAACAAAATAGTAGCAGTGATAATGACAACAAAAAATTACAAAAACGATAGTCGCCTTTTAATCCATAGAAAATGAGGAAAAAAAGGAATAAGGAAAAGGGAATAAATATCCGATTTCGAAACTGTTTACAAATCAATATTCATGAATACCCGTTATTCACACTTTAATTTTTTTTTTTTTTTATCTATTCGCCTTCCCTCTATTTGTTTATGCATTCCTTTTTCCAACAGTTCTACATACGTTCGATATATCCGTGGCTTAAATATTTTTTGATGAACTTTCAGTTACTATGTGCTAGCTGTAGCTTAACTAGCCGATGCAACTTAGTCTACACATCTTCCACAATGTTTGTCGTCCGTCCACTAAGCAGTCACTTGCTAGTTTTTGTCAATCAATCATTTCTTTCCGCTTTTAATCTTTCATTCGATTATTTCATATTTTTATTAGTCTATACCAGGGTAGGAAGAAACTCAGAGCATGTTTGTGTGAGTGAGGAATCTCATCCTCACGGAGGCCGTTTGCGTTTCACACTCATCTAGAACGCAGAGTGAGAGTTTTTTTATTTCAAATTTGGGGTAAATTTATAAAAAATTTAATAAGCCTAAATGAACGCCATGCTAACTAACTGTCATTTATCAAAAAGATTTTTTTTGTTTTTCGAATTTTAAGACTTTTTTTTCAAATTTCTTCATACTACACACTACAGACGTTTGGCTGCCTCATCACCGAGCTATGAGGCCTCGCTCATTCCTCACTCACTCAGAGTAACATCCCAGTTGGAAAAGGTAATGTGTGGTCATCTATAAATGGATATAAAGGCCGTAGGATCTATTCATTCCAGAATGCATGATTGTTTTCATTGTGATGTCCTAGGAAAGTCATGCATCCACTTTTCCCTGCCAACACGGAAAGAATTTTTTACTAGAATCAATGCCGAGACAACAAAAATTAGACTTGATTTTGAACTTAGAAAATAATTTCTTAATATCAAGAAAATCTAAAAAAATTGGATTTTAAATAAATAAGTTAACATTTTCTTGCTTCAAGTAAAATTGGATTTTAAATAAATAAGAAATAATTTACTTACGGTAAGTGTTTTTTTCTTGATTTTAGAAATAAATAATTAAGAAATAATTTTTTGTTGCAAGTAAAACTTTTCTTATACGAGCTTAAGTAAATAAGAAAATATTAAATATTAAATCAAGTAAAAATTTTCTAAAAATATTAAAAACGTAAAAAATAAGGAAAATAAAAACTAATCATGAGGGATTAGAAAACCATAATTAGTCAACTAGTACTTATTTTCCTAGGACTTGTTCACTGAAACGACAACATTTCAATTAATATAAATGAAGATGCAAATAGTGAACTCCTTATACCAAATGCTTCACTAACAATCTGAGAATTGCAGAACTATTCAGAAATATGCAAAGCGGATGCCAAATGAAAAAAAAAATACATGTTGCTTTGGAAATGCAAATTCAGCAAGAAATATTTTACTTCGCTCAATAAAACGTTTTCTTATTTATTTTCAATTTTTTTTGCTGTAGTCTGCTGATATGCTCAAAGAACTTTGGCGTTCAAATTGAGCAAGAAATATTTTACTTCGCTCAAGAAAACGTTTTCTTATTTATTTTCAATTTTTTTTTTGCTGTAGTTTGCTGATATGCTCAAAGAACTTTGGCGTTCAAATTGAGCAAGAAATATTTTACTTCGCTCAAGAAAACGTTTTCTTATTTATTTTCATTTTTTTTTGCTGTAGTTTGCTGATATGCTCAAAGAACTTTGGCGTTCAAATTGACCAAGAAATATTTTACTTCGGTCAAGAAAACCTTTTATTATTTATTTTCAATTTTTTTTTGCTGTAGTTTGTTGTTCCAATTCATGAAACACAATTTTCTTAAATTCTTCTTGATATTAGCAAAAAGATTTTCTTCATTTAAGTAAATTTAAGAAAATATGTTCTTATTTATTTAAACATTTTTTTCAACACTTTTTTTCTATAGATTTTGTTAGTGTTCTTGAATAAGAAAATAATTGTCTCATTTTTGGAAAACTCAATTTCTTAATTCCAGTAATAATTAAGTCAATTTTTCTTATTTCCCTAAAAATTTTCTAAATTGAGTTCAAGAAAGCATTTTTCTTGATTCAAGTATACAAATTTCTTTCCGTGAAGGTAAGGCAAAAAGGAATGTTTGGTTGAGAGTCGCTCTTTCCGTGTTCTCAGTGTCGGTTTATTTTCTCACTTAAAAATAAAAAATACTTTTTTTGCATTTTTCTCTTCATTATCTCTCCATCCGATTTCCAACTAGAAATATGTAACTTCACTCCAGCTTATTCTCCTTTGCTTCTCTCATTGTCGCACCATCTTCCTCTTCACTGCTTCACCCAACGCCTTCATATAGTGGGATATTCAACATTATATTGATCTTTTGTGTCGCTTTTATACGTCCGTTTGTTCGAAATGGACTCTGTGAATTGTTGTCGTCATTGTAAAAAGCAAAACTTTAGAAAACCTGATTCTCCTAATTGTTTTTTTTTTTCTATATTCAGTGTTATAGCTGAGAGCCGATACCTGACCTCTTCGCTTACCTTGGGTTGCATTCTGGAATGTATCCGATTTCCTATAAGTTGGAAGGTATAGCTGAGAGCCGATACCTGACCTCTTCGCTTACCTTGGGTTGCATTCTAGAGTGTATCCGATTTCCTATAAGTTGGCAGCCACACAACATAGAGTTTAGATGAAATCATAGTTTTTTTTTGGAATACATACTGTAATGCAAATTTTTCGTAGATCTTTTCATGCGTCCGCAAGGTCATGCATGACCACCTTTCCAACTGGGATATGAGGGCGCAGCTGAGGAGAGGCAACGCTACTTGTTTGCCTCTTATTGGCTGAGCACTCTGCTGCCAGTCATGCAGAGCGCTCGCGCTATTGGATGGCTTCTGTTGTTTGCACACTCAGTGGAACCTCATGAGTGAGAATCCAAAATGAGGCAAATCCGAAACCTGGTCTATACATACTAAGTACATCATCATCCATTTGGTTAACCAAATCTTTTCTCTCTGCGGTCTACATTCTTCTATCCAGCCTTCCTTCACAATGTCAATTGCTTTTAAAGCTCGGCCGACAGACCCAAAAGGCAGCGAACTTCGATCGTCACGGTCAAGCGACATAATTGTATTATTTATTCAGTTATACGAATTTATTTCCTAGAGAGAGCTTTTAGCCTTTGATCAAAAAAGGGCACACATTGTTCAGTATCCCGTTCTAGATTACATCCCCATATCATACACCGCCGCAAAGGATCGCTTGTAAATGGACGAACTCTCAAACATTTGTGCTATGTATCTGTAGATGAACATCGATCTACTAATTTGGCGTTGAGAAATTATAGAATTTCTTTCTGCATATGGGTATATAGTATTCATATATACTCGTATTTGAACACACACATGACTATTTTGAAGAAAAAAATTTCAAGAGTTTTTCTGTACTCCTACCTTATATGTAGCCGCTTAATAAAATGATTGTTGTTGTTGCTTTCGTTACTTTGAATTTGATGATATAAAAGGGAATTCTGTGGCAATTCATGAGAGCAGCAAATGCATTTAAAATTTCTATGGAATTACAGTTAATAGAGAAAATAGCGAAAGGGAGAGTTGTAGGTAGTCGAAAAAGTAATGAGAATGAGGAAATTGAAATTGAATTAAGATTAGGAAAGTGATACGAAAGAATCGTGAGGAACTTTATTAAGAAGCACCGAGACTGTTTTTGGTTTTCTATGGGATTGTTTTCGGCTCCGAAACTATTTTCAATCTATCCTATCCACAGAATTCCTGACTTAAGGTAGTACATGTATTATAGTTTGTATGTAAATTTTAGGTACTCACCTGCAGTGCCACATGCAAGCGTTTCGACCAAACGCGTGCTTGCTTCTTGTCGCTGACAATCATATCCATATCGTGTTGCATACGCGTCAGAACCCAGTGAAAGCATTGCACACTTAACGATTCGCTGAAATGTAATGGAAGGAAGTGGAAAAAGTGAAGATGTTACAAGTAGAATATCGTTTGCGTGCACTGGCATAGATACATACAAACATAGATATGAACATACATACATACATATGCAAGATTGAAATTTCGCAAAGGGAATAAGTGTCAGGCGAGAAAAAATGAAGTTTATTTGGCATGAGTGTGAAAAAATTAAATTGACTAAAAAACGGAGTTGAGTTTCTGTGCAAAAGTGGATATTTAGTTAAAATGGCGGAAGCGATAAACATACATACACGAATGCTTATAGTACTAAATACCGAAGTCATTAATGAGATTATAAAAAATAGGTAAAAAAACTTTTTAAGTTAAACAGTTTTATGTTATACATACATTGCAATGCTTAAGATAAATGTACTAAAAACCAAAAAATAATAAAATAGATACAGTCGTGGGAATTATAAACATTTGCATAGACTAGACTAAAATAAAATCGTGGGGCACGTTAATTGTCTACAAATTATCGACTTAATGTGCGATAGAAGAATCGTTTAATTCGTCGTTAGGCAGTTGGCCCGCAGACGGTGAGGAAATTACATACTATTTTCTTGCTCATGGAAATTCCAATAGTTATACACTCCATGTTAATAAAAGAGATGTTTCAACTAGTTTATCGTTGGACATTCACACGAGGAATCGTTTCACTGCTCGTAGTTTGTCTTTAATCGACAAAACATGTGATAAAAGTACTACTCGCTCACCACTATGAAACCCTAAAACTCGCTTATAATCGAGCTTGCTCGCTTTTTTCCACATTCTAGCCCTACTTATCACACGTCCATCGTTGTCGGTTGAACAACTGCCTAATTATAGTGTAACATTACAAAACAAACATTTTAATCAACGATTGTAGACAATTGACGTGCCCCACGGTTTTATTTTAGTCTAGTCTATGCAAATGTTTATAATTCCCACGACTGTATCTATTTTATTATTTTTTGGTTTTTAGTACATTTATCTTAAGCATTGCAATGTATGTATAACATAAAACTGTTTAACTTAAAAAGTTTTTTTACCTATTTTTATTTTCTAGTTTTTAGTTTTTATTTCGCATTCTGTTTAATTCATTTAGTGCTTCATTATTGCAAGGTTTCTTGCCCGTTAGTTTATTGCAGTCCAACGCCTCTATACGTAGTCCCTGCAAATAGGATTTTCAGTTTTAATTACCCCGATCTCAGCTCCACCTAGCGGAATTTTTTTTGAAGAAAACATTTCTTTTCAAGGTAGTAATACATGTTCCGAATTTCAGCCAAATCGGACCATAAATGCGATTTTTCTAAATATAGCGACCCACGCGCCACCTATCGGAAGTTTTTTTTAGGAAAATATTTCCTTTCAAGGTAGTAATACATGTTCCGAATTTCAGCCAAATCGGACCATAAATGCGATTTTTGTAAATATAGCGACCCACGCGCCACCTAGCGGAATTTTTTTTTTACGAAAATATTTCTTTTCAAGGTAGTAATACATGTTCCGAATTTCAGCCAAATCGGACCATAAATGCGATTTTTGTAAATATAGCGACCCACGCGCCACCTAGCGGAATTTTTTTTTTAAAGAAAATATTTCTTTTCAAGGTAGTAATACATGTTCCGAATTTCAGCCAAATCGGACCATAAATGCGATTTTTGTAAATATAGCGACCCACGCGCCACCTATCGGAATTTTTTTTTTCATAATATTGCATTGTCATCGGGGTTATACATGCGTACAAAATTTCAGATTAATCGGTTGACAGGAAGAGGGTGAAATTTGAATTACTAAATTTGACCCAACAATAAAACAAACGGGGTGAGCTAAATAAAACCGTTTAAAAAGTAGAAGTTTTTTTAATGCGTCTGGAAGTATGCAAAATTTAGCGAATTTTGCACAATAACATATTTACTTAAAATGAGGAAATGAAGTTCGAAGAATACCTTAGGTTCGTAGATTTACGAAATTTTAAAAATATTTCTCTAATTTTGTTTATGAACTAAATATAGTAGTAGTACTCACGCGACAGTAACGCACGCGAATTTCCCAATGAAAAAATATAAAACAAATTTTTTTTTAATTCTAATTTTTAATGAATTTTTAGCAAAGAATGAATAAAAAAGTACATTTAAAGTATTTTAAGAAAATAAGTAAAAAATAACTTAAAACCAGGCACATTGTACTTTAATTTTTTTCTTCGGCGAATAAGCTGTTCGAGCAACCTCAATAAAGTCGCCATCGATGTATGAACCCAATGCGAACTTTTAATTCCGATAATGTTTGGAACACTTTTAAATAACTTAGAGAGATTAAGTTTGTATCGGAGATGCCACGCCCATATTTGATGTTGTTTATGTCCCTACAAATTTCCAGGGTCCTACCATGAACACTTCCAGAGATATTCAGCATGAAAAACTAAGTTTGTATCGGAGATGCCACGCCCCCTTTTCCAATAGCTCCAATTTTCTTTCGTAAGTATTGTATTGATATTGTTGATCTCTGTACCAATTCCCAGTGTCCAACCATCAACACTTCCAGTGATTTTGATTATAAAAAATTTGGGATATATGGGAGGTCCCACGCCCCTTTTTGTAATAACGCTCATCTCTATTTGTGATCTTGGCATCACGTTAGTATATCATCCCAAGTTCTAAGCCTTACAAAGAATATTTTCAGATATACGTATACAGTATGAAACGTTTTGTTTGTATGGGAGATGCCAAGCCCTTTTAACTTTTTTGAAATTATTTTCCAATAGAACCTTCTCCAGACAATACTAAACACAACAAAAAGGAATTATCGAAATCGTTCCATCCGTTCAGGTGATGCGATAACCAAGGAAATAGTGATTCATTTTCATATATATAGATTGAATTTTTGCACTTACGCACGCGACAAATTTAAAACACACATAAAGTTGTAAAATTCAGCTTTCGGACAACACTGAGTTTATTTTTGGAAAAAGGTACACAAGCTTACTTTGTCACTGAAATTTTTTTTATTTCAAGTGGTTTCCTAGGTTTAATAACTATTTATATAGTTTTTTGGTAACGCACGCGACAAAAGGATAAGCGAAATTTTAAAGTAAAAAAAACCTTTATTCTTACTAGCTTCGGAAATTCTAAGTAGAATGATTAGAGCGTGTAACAATAATATAACTCTCTTTTCAATAAACTAAACCCGCGAAGAAAAAAATTATACTTGGCTAATAAAAAAACTTTAGTGAAAATTAGGAAAATTGAAAAAAAAATTTTTGGTAGAAGTTATGGATCCATTTCGGAGACCACCACATCCCCTCATCAGACTTCTGGCCAATAGCTCATATAAAAAATTCACATAAAATAATTATTAGAAAAAGTATTATCTTTACTAACAAATACATACCAAAAAAAAGTTCGGGCCATTTTCAATTTCATGCTCTTGGTTGACTTTTTCAGGATTAGGCCATATACAAACCTATCGTCTCAAATTCTTAGTACAAATAGAATATAGGATAGAATATTTCATTTAAAAACAGGGCACGTTGGCAGAAGATGGTCACTCTTCTTCACTTAATAAATGCTTGACGAGAATACCTCATCACACAACCGACAGCCGGCAACACAATTGAAGAATGCACAAAACAAATTTCACCATTGTGATTTTTTGCTGATCAAATGTTTAAATATGTTTTTTGATATAGGCTGTTTTGATCTATTGTGTGCACAGTGCAAAGTCAAACGCAATAACTTCCACTTTCTGCCCAACGTTTCGCTAAACTCCTTAGCATCATCAGGGGCGAATCTTTATTTAAAAACAACATAAATCAGAAAAAACAAAATTTATAGTATTACTATACATATAACGTTATTTTAACAACAATTTTTTTTTTTTAAACATAACACACGAAAGAAATATAAACTTACATGAATTTTTTTCACCTAGCACTTGATCACATTTAATTACATTAAATTACATAAATACATTGATATATAAAAACATAAATTTGTCAAGTTATATATGAAAATGGTACCATTAACTCAGGTACACTTGTCCTTAACTAAATACATATTATTCTCATTTATAAACAAAGGAGGTAAGTAGCTGCAATGCATTCGGTGTCTTCTTTTTTGTTTACCGTTCTCTCTCTATTTTTTAAGATGTGCAAGCTCTCTAACGTAAACCTTGTTTTCTCTTTCTTTTCAACGTCTATTATTTTCACCATTGTTGTACATAATTTTCTTGGATTTATTTTTCATTGAAACTTCTCAAAGGAAAACTTTCTAAATACACAAAAGACAGAATAATGAACATACATAATGGAGACATTGTACCGTAGCAACGGAGACCAACAGACCGACCGCATGCAGAGCAACTCAGGCAAAACCCCTAAACAAATTGCATTAACGCCGACAGGCAAAGTTTCTCAAAACTACAAGCGACAACAACAACTATTACATAAGAGCAATTGGTCGGCCGTACAACAACAAACCAACAAATAACTTCCACTTTTCACTTTTCCGCCAGAGAAAGTCGGCGATGGCCCAACACGAGAAGAAATGTCATGCCTTAGCTTTTTATGTGCTGCATTCTTCATACATAACTAACTGCATATTTGGCACTGCACTAAACAACAATAACAATCATAAACGATTGGATTAATAAGTGAGTGAATTTGCAGCGAGTGATTTCAGTGAGTGCGTGGTGTCGGCAGATGCAGATGGCCATGGTGATGTTGAAATGCGTGGAAGGAAGAGAGGTTCAATTGGTCGGTAGTCAAACAGAGAAATGACAACATTTTCGTAAAACTTCACGCTTGTCATGCAAAAACTAATTTGAAAGTAACCAAAACAATTTTTAAGAAATGCGCTTTGTGCCAAATAGAGATAAAAGATGTACATATGTATGTATGTATGTATGTATGTAGGAGCAAAAGCAGAATAAGCGTTTTTGTGCGCAATGGCATAGGCAAAATTGTTGATCAAACCAGAATCTTCGGAACCACCAGCAGCCGGAAGAGAAATTGTGGGTAAGCTAAGTAAATTGACTGCTGATAGAAAGTGGGCAGAAGTCGCTTGGACATCATAAATAAGTTTGGGAGCGTTGCACAGTGGCGTAGGATTTGAAATCTTCAGCAGAATTAAAAAGACGCGATAAAAAGCAAAAAATAATTTAAAATATTTAATTTAAAATAAGAAACGAATTAAGGTAATATAAAATAACAACCACGAAATAATTTAAGTACAAAATAATTATTTTCCCTGTCAGAATTCATATAAAATTGAAACTAAAAAAATTAAACTAAACTTAACTAAATTATTTCATGAAACTGGCTGTTAGTTTGGAAGAATAAAAATTAATAAGTAAGATGTCAAACATAAAAATTAAAAAAAAAAATTAAATTTAAAAAGAAATTTTTTTTTTGCGAACAATAATTTGTATAAAATAAAAAAAAAACATAAAAATTGTCAGTTGAATTACAGAAAGGGAATTTTTTATGTTTCGAAAATCCAATTTTTCCTTTCTAAAATCCAATCGACGCACATAGGTAGATTTTCAAGTTTTATGCGGTCAACAATATTTTATTGTCTATATCTATTCCAAATTGCGTATTTAATGCAAGATTTTAATAATTTGTGTTAAAAGTCGATTTTATTGAAAAATGTATACAGTGACTCAAAAAAAAAATCATACGTCAGAGTTTTTAAATTTATTTCAAAGAGTTCTGCCGAAAATTTTACTTTCTTATTTTCGTTAAAAAATATAGACAATTTGTCAATAAAAATCGTTTTGAGCAGGGTTTCTAAGCTTATGGAAAAAATCCCAAAAATTGTAGAAATTTCTAAAAGTGGATTAAAAATTTCAAAGCGAGGCCAGCATTTTTAGAAGATTTTGTGGAGATTTCTAAGTATACTGTTATATAGCCAACCAATTTTAGTGTAAAAAGTGCAATTCTCAATGCTGTGAAAACTTCCGTCGATTTTAGAAATTTTTTTCTGTATGGTGTTTGCCTTATATG
The DNA here is from genome assembly GCA_960531455.1 of Urophora cardui. Classification (NCBI taxonomy): domain Eukaryota; kingdom Metazoa; phylum Arthropoda; class Insecta; order Diptera; family Tephritidae; genus Urophora; species Urophora cardui. The sequence continues at coordinate 64,298,595 of OY482672.1, read as the reverse complement.
TACGTGAGATCGTTCCAATTAAAAATTCCGAGAAGCCAATGAAAATTTTCAAAAAGTTGAATGTTGCATATCATTATATTAAAATTGAATGAGCTGCAAAATTGCATACTCGAAAAACTTCTAAAAAAATGTAGCTTTAGAATTCTTAGCCCCTTTTTATGATAAGTATTTCCTTGACTTTGAAAAATTGGAAATACTAAAAATACTGCCTAAAACAGGGCTGCTCACCTCATAGGCACTCAAAGCACAATTGTTTTTGTTTTGTACCGAATCATAGGCACAGATACATATTTTCACTTCAAATATGAAAATAAAATTTTCTTTGCAATGCCATAAGCACTGAGATATAAAAAAAAATTTATATGCATGTGCCTAAGATTCATATTGAATGTGCAGAGCAAAAGCACTTTGTATAGGAGCTCGAGCACTGCCGTAAGAAATCGAAATTTACAATAACAAATGTGTAATGAAAAAAAAAAATTCAAAAAATGAAAGTACTGTAAAAAATTAGTATTCAAAAAATTTTCGTATAAAAAATAAAAAAATGTTTATGTATGTTATACTACCATTTGAAAATAAATTCTAAAATAATATTTTATTGGAATTCATAAAAAAATTTAAATGAGCAAAAAAATGTTTCAGTGCATATACAAAATTTGCTTTGTTCTTTCAATACAAGAGCGTTGAGCAGCCCTGGCCTAAAAAGTTAACAATAAATACCATAAGGAAGATAACTCACTGTGTTAAAGAGATATACTGGATTAAGTGGACCCATTGGCCAAATAACGGTAAATTGCCGATATCTCAAAAACCTTCCCATAGAATTAAAAATGAACCCGATTTTCGGAATCAGCGACCGATTTTACATATAGATAGGATAGTCACGTCCAAAGTACAGACAAAAAATTTCATTTTGTGATCCAGTGTAATCGGTGATAAATATCTCTGTTACTTTCGAGCATCAGCTACATTAATATACGTTAGAAATATAAACATTAAAATCAAATATAAAACACAAAAAAGAAAATTATTGTAGGTACATATGAAAAACCCTGTATCTAGTAGTGAAGTGCGGCTTTGTGCGACGTAATTTTTTGCCGGAAAAATACTAATTGTACTAGATATCATGTCCGAGTGTTAATTTGACTGAGTCTGACAGAGCAACATAACAAAATAAATTTTGAACACAAAAAAGGGGTACAATTTTTTTTTAAATATCCCAACTTTAAAAGCTTAAAACTATAAACTTAGAATTATTGGAAATCAAAGATATTATTGAAAAGTGTTAATAATTACTTGAAGATTTAGGATCCATAAAGATTACTTAAATGAAATGCTTTAAATAATAAATAGACATGCTAAGTTTCGACCATCTGGGAGCAAGTGCAGAGTATGGGGTCGGGAAAAAAGCGATGAATTATTGTTCCCCAGTCTATTTCCAATATGCGGGTATGTTTTTTCCTGTAATTGTAACAACTTCACAAAATTCAATTTTGGCCGCATAAAACATGAAAATCTACCTACATATGTGCGACGTTTATAATTTTTTTCAGAATTCCAAATTAAAAAAAAAGTTTTTTCTATATATAGAATTTTTAGATTGAATTTTTAAATTGAATAAAGTGAAATACAGTGTGCCACAAAAATATATACAAAGAAAATATAAAAAAAAAAATAAAATAAAAAATTGAACTAGTCAATACCTCTATAAAAAAATAACCATAAAGAATTATTAGAAATAAGTAAACAGCCATGTAAAAACAAACATATATTCAGAATATTTAGTGTTCAAAAATAAGCTATTGTCACAATACTTAAATTTTCCAACATTTTACACCACAAGTCCACTGTGCCACTGTATTAGGACAATGCTAAAAGAATGCTTGGCATTGTTAAGAAAATTTGTTAGGTGCAACAACTAACTTGACTAACAAAAGACCAAATAGAAATAAAAGTGCTAAAAGTAAAGATTGGGCGAAGAGAAAAGGGCAAAGAGAGAGAGAAGAAACCACAACAACAAAACACTAAAATGATTCTGCAAGTATTTACTTATGACAATATAGTATGGCAACAATGCACCCCCTCACACACAATACATACATTCTATGCATGACCTATGTAAGTATTCTGCAACAATATAGTTGGCATTGAAACAACAGAATGATTTTAGTAGCAACCGGAAAAGTGTAGAAAATAAAATAAAATGCATACAAAAAATAAATACATAGTGACCATAGTGGTGGTCCCCCACAACACCAATTTTCCCATGTTGCATAGTGCCCGGCTGCCTCCACTCCTGACTTTGTTCCAGGAAATAACTAATAAAATATGAGCAATTGGGAGGGAAGGGAAAGCCGTATTGCGGTTGCTTTGAAAATCAAATTCGGATACGAATGAAAGCATTTTGTCTGATGCTTCCGCGTGCGCGCACTAAATAAAGTTAACGCAATAAAAACAATGAAATATATGAACAATCGAGGACAGCACGAAGTACAGAAGCTTAAATACTTAAGTATTAGTATTTCGGGGTTTTCTTTTCTTTATTTTATTTCATTTCATTGCATTTCATTTCATTGCATTTCATTTTATTTCGTTTTATTTCATTTTATTTTATTTCATTTCATTTCATTTCATTTTTTTTTTCTATTTCATTTCATTTCATTTCACTTCATTTCATTTCATTTCATTTCATTTTATTTCATTTCATTTCATTTTATTTCATTTCATTTCATTTTATTTCATTTCATTTCATTTCATTTCATTTTATTTTATTTTATCTTATTTTATTTTATTTTATTTTATTTCATTTCATTTTATTTTATTTTACCTTATTTTATTTTATTTTATTTTATTTTATTTTATTTTATTTTATTTTATATAAGTTTTTTTTGCCTTGAAGGGTTAATGAAAGATTAATTTTTTAATAGGGTATTGTATACAATTTAGCAAATTTCAGACTAATCTAGAACATTTTTAGAACTATCCGGTTGACCGGTATGTATGCTAAGGGTTAAGGCTTTGAAATACTACTCTGGAAAAAAAAAAAACGTTGTAAATCTAAAAACTTTCGCTGTTAAATCAACTACTTTCCGCAGTTGAAATGTGCCCAACAACGCTCCGCTGTTGTTTCAAAGGTGCCAGCGTTGTTGATTTAAGTCAATAACGGAGATCGTTGGAAAAAATTTTCACCTAAAAATAAATTTTTGTTTGCATTTTACTCTTCATCTTCTCTCCGCCCGGGTCCCAACTGCTTGATCTCCTCTTCTTCTCTCCTTCTTATCATTCACTGGTTACTATCTTTATTTCTTATTCTGATTTTTCTTCTTTATTTTATATTCTCCTCCGGATTCGAACCATGACATCAACCTAAAATTCTATCCAATCATCACATAGTGGAACATTCAACATTATATTGAATTGTAGTAACCTATTTATACTTCCACTTCCTAAAAAGGAATCCATGAATTATTTGAATCATTGTAAAAACAAAATTTAAAAAAATGTGTTCTCATTAGTTTTGTTTACAACGGAAACTGTTGGGTCAAATACTTTTGCCTTTAAATCAACAACGGGGAGAAAATTGTTGCTAAAAATAAACTTTTGTTTGGATTTTTCTCTTCATCTTCTCTCCATCATTATTTTTTTTGTTGGTTTTCTCACAAAAAAATATTTTCTCACAAAAAATTTTTTAAAAGCAAGCAAGTTTTTGAAACAACAACTGCCGTTTTTGAATAAATTGTTGGATCAAAAACTTTGCTGTAAAAGCAAATACTTTTGCTGTTGAATCAAAGACGGAGATTCAACAGCCGAAAGTTGTTTACGGGTATTTTTTTCAGAGTAGATAGTTTAAAAACAGATACACCCCTTTCTGGTTTCAGAATATATCGAATCTTCATTTCAAAAATTCAAAAGTCCGCATGAGCCACTTTTCGCACACACTGTAAGTAAATATTGTGTGACAGTTTTGTAAAGACAACGCACTTTTCAAAACCTAAAAAAAACACAAAAACAAAAACAAAAAAACGGCGCAGTGAACTATCACAACAATCAAGCGGAAGAAACTATAAAATAGAACACTTAAAAATTTAATGCTTTCAGCTTTGAGGGACGGAAAATCGTAAAAATGCAATTTGTTTTTCTTACAGCAGCAGCATCAGCAGAACTACAACGATATCTCAAAAGGAAAACAATAAAATAGTAGAAATTCGAAATTCGAAATTGAAGCTAAATTACATTACTCTAATGCACTTTAAGATGCTTGCACTTGCTACTCAGTTTGTGTGGAAAATTTCGTTATTTAATTGTTAGAATAGACAATAAATGTATTCGTTGATGTGTAATAAGAGCTGATGACCAATAATCGGATTGTAGTAAACTAACTAACTCGATAACAATATCTACAATCTTAACTACAATTACCACAAGAGTGTTTCATTCATGCACTTATTTATGCATTCAGTCGTTTGTTTCCGGAAACTAGAATCCTTGTTCCTTCCTCCTAGCCACTCACTTCGGACATGCTTTTTTATATCACTCCTTTTTATACTCAGCTGTACTAGTACACAGAGTATTATAGTTTTGATTTCCTAACGGTGGATTGTAACAGAATGAAATAATCGAGATAGATATAGACTTATATATATCAAAATGATCAGGGTGAAAAGAGAAATCGATCCGTCTGTCCGTCTGTGCGCACGATAACTCGCGCAAAAATTGAGATATTTTGGTGAAATTTGAAATGTAAGTTGGTATCAAGACAGGAACGGATGGTATTGAAAATGGGCGAAATCGGACCATGACCACGCCCACCTCCCCTATATAGTAAAAATCGGAAATTTTGTATCTCAGTCACTAATAGAGCTAGAGTGATAAAATTTCACACACGTATTGAGCTCAGGCCCTTCTGAAGAGATATGGTGAAATTTTTATATGTATATGGGTATTATAAAGTGACCTAATAAAAACATTTTAAGCGATATCTTTGTCAAGTATAAAGATATATCATTGAAATTTTGTGGCATGAGTTCTACAATAGATCGGAAACAAAAAATAGAAAAATTTCGGAAAATGGGCGTGGCACCGCCTCTTTTCAGACAAAGGAATCAACGAGATTTCGGAGCCCATAACTCGACAAATAATTGAGATATTATGACGAAACTTGGTTTATATACTTTTATAACTTGTGTTAATAGACACGCAAAAATTTATTGAAATCGGTTTATGACCACGCCTACTTTTGAACAAAGATATTTCTGGAACACCCTTTGGGAATTTGTAACGTGACATCTTTGTAACTCATAAAGGGATGAAATTTTGCACAAAGAATATAATATTCATAAGCTTAGTTGGATGACTGATAAAAATTTAGAAAATGGGCGTGGCTACGCCCACTTTATGCAGCACTCGCTTTATATAAAGTACACCGTGTTTCCATCAAACGCAAAGAAACAATGAAAGCATACAGCTGAGTATCTAATGTTCGATTCCACTCGAACTTAGGCTTCCTTACTTGTTTGTTTTACATTTCTCACTCTACTTACCTCACCAATTCCAATTTCATTCCGCTTAGCCGATTGAATTCCAAAAAGAAACGTATCGCCCACAGCAGATACGAATCATCATGATTACCCGTGCCAGCATTCCGTTCCAGCACACGCCTCACCTGACGCACCAGCGTATTGTAAGCTGAGCGTAGAATTTCAATACAGAACTCACGAAGACATAAGCTGGAAAAAGAATAAAGCAAAGGTGGATAGAAGTAAAAGTAAAAGTGAACAAATAAAAAACATTCAATACAAATGATTTTACAGCAAAAAGTAAATGAAATTAAAATGTGTAGAATAAAGTTGCATTAAAGGGACCAAGCATACGCTAAATTGAAGGTATAAAAACGTGCTTAGGTGAGATTGTTTCAGGGAAAATTATTGCTGATGCGCTTTTAATCGTTTATGATGATGTAAAGATATCTATGAAGAGTAAAGTGAAAGGAAGAGTACTCAAATTAGTCAGGGATGCATTGTGACAAATCGATAACCAAATTTTTATTGAATAAAAGATACTATGTGCAAAGATTGACTATTAGAAGAGGTTAACACCAGGGCAAATATGTATGTATAATATTATTATTGTATATGTTATTCTAACGAGTTTTAAGTCGAACTTGTCTCCCAATTTGAGGCGTTCTCGTTAAAAAATGAAAACGGGTTGGCATATTGTGTCAAATACGTTTGCAATCAGTCTTGACCACTCGCTGTAATATATAAAATGACAGCCATATCAAAACACTCAAATTGTAGTTTGCCAGCGCATTGGGCAACATTTGACATACAAAATTCATTTGCCAGCGTGTTGGCAAACTTGTTTCGTTTCTCAAGCTCACAGCTGATTCGCAGGGCCGCGGAGCGTGTCAAGAAGCGAAGAGCTAAGGAGCTATGGCTTTTTCACGAAGCGGAGCTGGAGCTCAAATTATTGGCAGGAGCTGGAAGTGCAGTTAAATATCACTAGCTCCTTATCTATATCTGTGGCCATAAGCAATAACCGCTTAAGTCGACTTAGGAAGATTTTGAGTTACATATACCACATTATTCTCTTTTTAAAACACTATATTTCTGTAAAACCCCCATTCTTATAACTTAATTCAATAAAAATTAATTAATCAGAAGTTGAGTAAACGGCCCTTAATGAAATTTCTGCATGACATTTTGTTTTATTTACAAAATTTGATCGTAACATGGTGGATGCATCCATGCCATGGCCCTAGGGTTGCCAGACGTACTGATTTGATCAGTACAATACTGATTTTTCGTGCTCCGTACTGATGGTTTTAAAAACCTTAAGAAATACTGATATTATGGATTTTGTACTGATTTTTAGCCGACACTAAAAAAATTCTATTTTATCACCCCACTGTTTTTAATTTTCTGTTTTTATTTGACGTTTGTAATGCCTTCGTTATGCTTACGAGAATACTCGACGAGAAACATGTAATTGTTGTTGTTGTGCACTCCGACGAGTGAGAGAATTTTCGGACTCTCACATCGATCAAATTTGCTGGGTGAAACAAGCACCCAGCACGCCGAAGTTTCGGGGTAATAGCCTCTGCACATTGCATTTGAAATGACGTTGATTAGCCGAAATTACTTTCCGAAATCACGCGCATTCACACACGTTTTTGAGTAATTTCATTTAGTCGTGTTTCAGTTACGCTGTTCCTGCGCCAAATAAAAATTTTTACATGGTCAACTTAAATGAAAATATCATTAATAAAATACTCCCACCAAATTAAATTTTTTATAATTAAAGAATCGCTAACGCAATATACAATGAGAATATATCTAAGAAACCGTCGCGAACAAATTTAATAGCCGTGCTATTGTGAAATATTAGCGATGGGTAAATAGTGATGGGCGAGTCCGAGATGTTTTATTCGATTCTCTCGATTGTTAAAACATCTCGAATGCTCTCGATGGTTTTCATTCGTATTCGAGTCAAGTCGTAAATGGGCCGTCAGTCGAAACAATCGCTAAAACATCTCGGACTCGTCAACGATTCCTCTCGTTTTCAAAGCAACCCGACAACATCTCGGACTCGCTGCAAAAAATACATAATAATTGTTGTTTCCGCTTGAATATTAAAATTGCTTTACAAAACATACAGAGTGGTACAAATCTATTGCCGTTGTTTCTACTCGTAAAATTCATTTGTTTCATAAGCGTCTCACTTCAGAAAATTTATTAATGTTTAAATAATTAATTATTATTATTATTATGCACGATACTCTTTAGTTGTGATTGCAAAAATGCAGCGTCTATGTATAGCATATTTTTCAATTTGGTTAATTTATTTATGTATTTGCCTCACTTCCATTAAAAATCCTACTTTCTTTATCAACAAACCTCATTCAGTTTATTTTATCAACTAAAACATGTCATCAAAACAACAGCCGGCCCGCCGACTCGGAACAATCGCAAAAACATCTCGCTTGTGTAGTCGAGATTTCATCGAAACAACCTCCGACTCGCCGACTCGGAACAATCGCAAAAACATCTCGATTGTGTAGTCGAGGAGCGAGTCAACTTTTGACTCGATTGCGATTTTGCAACGATGGCGATTCTCTCGATTGTCTAAACATCTCGGACTCGCCCATAACTATGGATGTTTTCGATTATAATCGATAAAATTTAGAGAAGAGACCGATTCCAGAGTAAAATCGTGAGTTATTTAGCCGAAATGCGCATTTCAAGGGTAATTTCAGCTGGCATTTTTGTATAGCGAAACAACGTTATTTAACTCTTCAATTCCCAGTGTCACCTGTAGGTGACAGTTGATTTTAATATTTTTTTGATCAGACGAAAGCTATTTTTTTTAACCAAATTATTATTGATACGAAAATAATAAACAGTAGAATCTAAAAATAATTTTTGTCAGGAGCAGTTACTCGTCATTTGTCAATCTCGTTCACTTTTTCCACGCATATTCCCAGTTTTCTTGCTTTTTGTGACTTCGTACTATATAAGCTGAAATTGGAATGCCCAGACCGCAAGTATTGTACTTTTTCTTATCGAATGTGATAAATAAGAAAACAAAGTATAATTTAAGTGCATTTTGTAACAAAAATAATTAATATTGTGGTTGTAATAAAGAATAACGGGTATTCATGAATATTGATGTGTAAACTGTTTCGAAATCGGATATTTATTCCCTTTTCCTTATTCCTTTTTTCCTGGGTTTCTATGGATTAAAAGGCGACTATCGTTTTTATATTTTTTTGTTGTCATTGTGACTGCTACTATTTAGTTGTTTTCGTTTGTTTTGGTTTTTGGTTTCTGACTTTTGATTTTTTATGTTGTTTTGTTTTGTATTGCTCAGAAACATGCAAGATCATCCGAGTCCACGTTTGACCCATATCTGGAGACCCGGCCTAGGGGTCACAATGAAAAGAGCTTCATATCGAAGTCCTGCTCAAAACCTTTCATTTGATACCAATATTGCTCAGAAAATTAGATAGGTAGATGTAGGTATGCATATCCATACATTTGCATACATGTTCAAACAGGTTGGTCCTTTTTATTTTGCCTATTTGTCGCATTGTTGCAGAAAACAACATGCATGCATGCATTTGTAAGTACATGTCTATCTACCTACCTACCACTGACAATGCCAAGCGATTCACACGGACGCAGCAGTGCACTAACAGAGAGGTCATTTACGTTTACGCGTAAACTTTACCTGTTTTTCGAAATCACTCATAGCTACAGCAAAGATGTTTACACATCAAAAATATGAGGTGTCACCTGTGGGTGACACTGGGCATTGTGATACATAGACGTATTGCTTTTTGTTCGTCGTATTGCTTTGCGGCAATGAGATTTTAGAGCTTATTTCCATCTTTTTGATTAACCTTAGATGAAATTATTGAAGAGTTGAATGCTGATAAAGACTCGGGCCATATTTTTATGTATATTTTCCCCGGATGATAATGTGGTAACTGATGAGACGGTGGAACATCATTCGATATTGCAGCCAGTTTGTGGACCGTACAAGATCTATTTTGATAATATTTTTACTGGCTTACCGTTATTTGTGTATTTACGGGATCAGAATGTTGCTTGAACGGGTACCATTCCTGAAAACCGTTTACAAAATTGCCAAATTCTATAGACGTGAAGAAAAAGCCTAGAGGTGAGATATGTCATCAATTGTCCAAGGAAATTGTCATCGCTAAGTGGGCAATAATGTCGCCACCATTGCCTCGGATTGACTCCTGCCACAAAATTTGGTCGACTTCGATTCATGTATACAAAAAACGGTCGAAAATTTAAGAAAATTCCCTAGCTGTCATCAGGATGTACAACAAGTATATGGGAGTAGTTGACCGTGTTGATGAAAATACTGACTCCACGAGAGTAGCCCTTCTTGACACGAAGTGGTGGTTTTCTTTATTTGCTTTTTGGTGCAAATTAGAGTGCCGAGTGAGGCGAGGGCCACCGGTGGAGTGAAAACCACAAATAAATTCAAAGACCGTGTAGATATGTCACCAACATAAACGAAAAATATGTGAGGATTTACACGTAAAATGTTGGTATATTTCTCAAAATAAGTAAACATCTCATTTTCTGCATAATTTTCTACATAATTTTAATTGTTTAGTGTTTATAAACGAATATTCTTGTACAAAACGAATATTTCACTTGAAAAGATATAGAAGAAAAAAATGCTCGAATAGTTTACACAATGCCCAGTGTCACCTGTAGGTGACCCCCCTTCAAAAACAGGGGAGGTAGTTATTTAATTTTTACACATTTTTGTGGTGTATGCTATGTATAATTATTCGATCCAATAAGATAAATTGCTAATTTTTTCTTAAACTTAGCTATGGGAATTGGAGAGTTAAGGGTAATTAACGCGGAAACAACGATTTTTGCCTAAATCACATGAAACAATTAGGAAGGAGGAACCAAAAACAAAATGCCAGTAATAAAGACGATTTTCTCCACATATATTGACTTTTTTTTTGGAAGGCTATGCAATGTACTGATTTTTTCGGGAAAGGTATCTGGCAACCCTACATGGCTCACTGATTTTGCGTTCATGGTTTTTAATCGATTTTTTTTGATTTGTTTAGAAACGTCTTCGAATATAAAAATCAATTTATCTCGAAATCATATTTTTCGACATAAGCGATTATTGCAAATTGCCAAAGATATGTACATATATATAAATTTAGAGCCGATTTCACTATCTCCGGTTATTTTAATCGCTGGTTAGTTACAAGTAAATTGTGTGGCAAGTTGTCAAATAAATTGCTTAACCGGTAATGGTAAAAGCGGCCCTTAGCCACTTTTTGCTAAGCTAGACTACAGAGAGTAAAGGTAGGTTGAAAACCGAAGATGATTTTAAAGCGATACTAGGTTATGCCAAATGGTATCGAGTTTACCTGTATCTGAATTAAGCGTTGAGCGTCTCTATTCATCATTAAATATTGTCGTGTCTGATTTAAGACAGTCTTGTCGATTTGAAGCGGAGCCAGAGAAAAAAAATATAAATAAATATAATCGGAGCGAGAACGGAGCCCGATGCACAAAAAGGTTAGGAGCTAAGAGCAGCAAAAAATTTTGGGAGTGGAGCAAACGCAAAAATCCTTTGCACCGGGGTCCTGGTTTGTCGAGCGCACAGCTGATTGTGAATGTGCGAGTATTAAAGGTAAATTCTAAACAATTTATGTATTCATTTTGATAAAAGTATTTTAATTCCAGAAAATGGAAGAGATAGTAAAAATAGCACCACCACAAGAAAACTACGGATGCGAAAACTGACCCTGCTGTCTGTTCGGCTGTCAAACATTTTTACTTCACGTTTGACATCAGAAATGAAAACGGACTGTCAATCTACTGACACCAAAATTTTACGACAATCTTTTACCCACACTGCTCTATTGACTTCATGTCAGTTTTTGAAACCCAATGAAAACACATTTAACTCAAAATGACATAATGTCATCTAGTTAGGGCAGTGATTTGACGTCAGTGAATTTGACCTAATGAAAACCAGGCTTAAGACGTAGCTGTTTAGCTCAACTGCTACCCAACTGTTGAGTTCGGCCATGCTTTGTCTTAGAAACTCACCCCTTCACAACCTCATCAAATGATCCTCACTAATCTCTGCTATTTTCAATGCCTCCAAAGGTTCTTGCACGACACTTTCGTGCCTCCTTATGCTAGGGGCGATAAACACGCAATTAGATTGAGATTTATGTAAAGCATATAAATGCTAAATGGTAAAGGAGATCACTATCTGTCGTCAACTCATCTTCATTCGCCGTTTGCAAAATGTATTTATTTTTATGCTTAACTTTATGTATATTATACTTCTCTGTGTGTGGTTTTATTACATACATACATACATACATACATATTTTTTCAATTTTTCTTTTCCTGAAGATGCAGTTACGGGCATGCAATTTAAGTATTGCAACCGACAGTTCAGCTGGTTACTCACGCACAATTCAAGGTAAATAAATTTACAGGAATTCACGTCTTCTTTGCGGAGCTCAGGAAAAATATATTTTCTTCGCCGTTTGCTTTGTTGTAAGTATTTGTAGTTAGGATATTTTCATTATGGTGTATCTAACAACTTCGTGGTCAACCTTATTTAGTGTTATTGTAGCATTTAATAATTGTTGTTATTTTATAGGTAATGCTTGCTTGTCGTCTGCAGTCAGTTGCTGTAATTTTTATTTACTTACGTATGTACGTATGTATGTACGTATGTAGGGACATTTCTTCATCAATTTTGCGGTTATTGTTCGCTTGCGATTGCCACATGCAGATGTTCGGATCTTTATTTATTATTATTTTTTTTTTTTTTTTCAAATTTACAACGAATGCAATTGAGACGAATATTGCAAATTTTTTTGCAAATAACATTCCAGCTGTGCGAATTTTTATTAAGATACTACTTATCAGGATAATCGAAAAAAAAAACTATTCTGATACTTCAGAGAGAGTAGATGTGGTCGTCAGTGAATGACAGCACTTTAATTCTCGCCATTTTGATTCAACTATGCTCGGCCTGGGAAGGCGACCTCTGTAAGCCCTGAATCACAAAAACACGCGTTAGGGTAGATGCAGAAAAGTGTTTCTACATTTGAAGAACTCTGAGACTTTAAGTCCTAAAAAAGTGTATCCACATTTGAAGAACTCTCAGACCTTAAGTCCTAAAAAGAGTTTTTCCACATTTGAAGAACTCTCAGACCTTAAGTCCTAAAAAAGTGTATCCACATTTGAAGAACTCCTCTTAAGCCTTCCACATCTTAAGTGCTTCCACATTATAAGAACTCTCAGACCTTAAGTCCTAAAAAGTGTATCCGCATTTGAAGAACTCCTCTCAGATATTAAGCCCTAAAAAAAGTTGTTTCACATTTGAAGAACTCTCAGACCTTAAGTCCTAAAAAAGTGTATCCACATTTGAAGAACTCTCAGACCTTAAGTCCTAAAAAAAGTGTTTCCACATTTAAAAACTCTCAGGTCTTAAGTTCTATCTATTTTAAATTTATCTCTCCGCACTACATTTAAGCAGCAAATTATTACCGAGCAAGTTATGAAGTTGTAACTGCTAATTTTTTTAAGTTTCGTAGCACAATCGTGTAATCCACTGTGGTGGAGAAGACTCGTTTAACTTCGCAGCGCTCTTTTACGATGAAGAAAAATCACTTGCTAGAGGTATCTTGATATTCTAGCATGGCATTTGTATCACAAGGAAAGAAGCGTCGACATTCTACATATGACTCAACTCAAGATTCAATATTGACGTAACAAAGATAAACCAAGAGGCAGCTATCTTCGCTTGAATAATAAAATAACGTATCATGTATGACTCCTCTATTTCTACATTATACTTACGTTGTTTCAAGATTCAAGCAACGATATGACATTGAAAATAAAAACAATGTAACGAAATCTCTTCATACCAATCAATTTGCGATTTCTAGCACCTTAGAATTGTAAAATTTTATTCATTTATTCCCCTGCGCCCTTTATACATATATAACAGGTAAACATTGTTTCTCCTCACTTTGTTAGCTAATAAAACCCAATAAACCAGTCTGTAATGTTGATAATTTGTGGAGACTATAAAAGATAACTAGTGTAATTCTCTAACTATACTCGAATTGAGATAGAGGGTAGAAAACTACACTTGAATTGAGAGAGAGGGTAGAAAACTACACTAGAATTGAGAGAGAGAGAGGGTAGAAAACTACACTAGAATTGAGAGAGAGAGGGTAGAAAACTACACTAGAATTCGATTAAGAACTGATTGGAGGAAGAACCAGAGCTTTGAGCAAATGACGAATAGCGTTTTCTTTTCTGAGCTAATGTTGCCCTTTACTATCTCAATTATCAATTTCAATCTCAATTCCAATTTATAAAAGCCAGGTTATGTATATAAAAGGGCTGAAATTTTAGATAATGGTGCCCTTGTCCTTAATTAGAGATCAATATTCGGTGAAATATCCACACAACCTTACAAGATGAACAAGAAAATCAAACAGCGCAACATTATTTCGAGAAAAGAAAACGCCATAAGTCTCTATATCAAACTCCAATGTTTGTTGGGAAATTGGTTAATTTTTATTGTGTTGAATAAGAGTTTTTCTTGTTTTGTTTGCAGATGAATATCAGCGACACTCGAGTTCATCAATGTCGCGCATATCTTTGGTTATAAAGTGCAAACACTTATAGTATTTATTTATTTTCCCTCACATGCAACAAACGGGACTGTGAAGTGTGTGTGGCGCAACCATGATTTTTCACATAAAATGTTGCTCGAATAAATTAAGGCTGTGCAAAGGACTCTTGGTACATTGTCTTAGGGTGACATAGTAGAGGAATAAATTCTTAGAAATTTATGCTTGAGTGTTTTTAGAGTGAATGAAAAGAATTATATTTTAGGTATAACTACTGGATGAAATAACTTATATTTTATTTGATTAAGTACATTAAATTATCGAGAAGACTGTGTTTATGGAACTCATTAAACCAGTGGTACTCTCTTCATACATACATAAGTGCCCTTTTAAACATTTTTGTTGGGAGATTTCAGCTGCGAAGAATCTAGTGAAGTTCGCCTGCTAATAATTCTAGCGACCATTTTTCGAAGAAAAAATCGAGTAAAATAATCGAAGATAACTTAAATAAGAAGACGGAAAAAGAAAGAGATGGGATGAAAACATGACGGCGGGAGTGGGCGAACGAAAGGATGCAGATATGGGTGAACGGATGGATAGACAAACGGGCGGATGAATTGACAAAGATACGGTTGGATGGCAGGAGGTGGCCTAATAGATTTTCTAAACACTTCTATATATTATATATATATTCTACGTTTGTCTCAATTTCTCTATGCGGTAAGGTACACTAACCTCAGGAGGTAAAATGTATAATACCTTGAGTGATAACACCCACGGTGTGCATATGTATAAACCAAAGTTAAAACCCAGCAAACATTTGGTATCATAAGAGTCAGAAAGGAATCCTAAACCAGCGTTTGAACTCATTATTTCTGTTCTTAAGGTGGTCGCCCGATTGAGCCTAATTTCATACATCATACGAGGGCTGCTCTATATATTTTTATCCTACTAATGAAAATGCGAATATTAATCATCAAAAATGGTTTTATTGTTTTTCAAAGTATTCCCCAGCATGAGTTATACACTTTTGCATGCGCTCAAACCAATTGTCGAAGCACTTTTTCCACTCCGATTGAGACACTTCCAAAACATGGTTTTTGAACGCTGAATAGCATCTTCTGGCGACGAAAATCGTTGACCACGCATTTTTTTCTTGACGAGCGGGAATAATAACAAGTCATTGGGTGCCAAGTCAGGGCTGTACTGCGGATGAACCATCAATTCGACCTTTTTGCGGGCCAAAGAGGCGTTGGTGTGAGCCGATGTGTGAGAGCTCGCATTGTAATGGTGAACAATGATTCGTCTTCTGTTATTCCTACGTTGCTCAAGCGGAACAGTCGCCACATGACCAGTTTTGCCGAAGAAACAAGCGACCATTTGCTTCGAAGTGCTTCTTCCACGAACAATTTTCGTTGGATTTGGCTCGTCTTCGAAAATCCACACGGTCGATTGTTGTTGTGTTTCGGCTTCATACGCATAGATCCACGATTCGTCACCTGTGACGTCTTTTGAAGCACCATGACCGTATTTTTGCAACATTTCTTTGCACCAATCTACACGAGCCTTTTTTGAGCGATAGTCAAATTGTGCGGGATCCAACGAGAACAAACCTTTTTTACAGCCAGGTGTTTATGCAATATCGAATGTATGCTCGTGGGAGAAATGTCCAAGGATGTCTCTATCTCACGGTATGTCACATGACGATCTTGCATTATGAATTCACGCACGGCATCAATGTTTTCTGGCACCATGGCCGTTTTTGGACGACCTTCACGGAATTGGTCTTTGAGCGAGCATCGGCCATCATTGAATTCATTATACCAATTTTTCACAGTGCGATAGGATGGTGCTTCATCGCCATATAAAGCTTTAAGTGCATCAGTGTATTCTTGTCGTGATAATCCACGTCGTTTGTGAAAAATGATCGCACGAAAATGTTCACGAGTTAGTTCCATTTTTTTGCCAAATTAAATTTTTCAAGTCACTGTAAATAACACAAATGATGGTCGTACGTCAAAACGTTGTGGGTACGATTATGCTAAAAAAATGTCAGACTTTTTAATGGAAATGTCAGATTTCACCTGGCAACACTTTTTCATTGTTAGGCTAAAAATATATAGAGCAGCCCTCGTATGAGCCTGAAAAAAAGTCATAAAATACTCCTATTAGACTCATATTTATGACTATTTTTTCCTTCTTCCACGACTAGTAAAACCCCTGACCCAGTTCTCCTCATCCTCTCTCGATTCGGTTTGCAAGTGCAAATACGCAGCTTCATCCCCGCTTGTAGTCCTCTTCTCTCGTTGTAGAACCTTCTGCGCCTTTACTGCTTGTTGTCTATTATGTATTCTTCTCCGGATTCGAGCCCGACATAGTGGAACATTAAACATTATATTGAACCTTTGTGATAATTTTATACTCTCCCTTTTTCGAAACAGCATCTATGAATTACAGTTATGATTTTACGAAAAAGAAATAATTATAAAAAAAAATCTTAAGCTCATAATTCACAAATATTTTGGGCAATACTGGATTCTAAAAGTTTAAGACTCATATTACACATATTCCGGACTCATCTTGAACTCAAAAACTATGAGGGCTACGAGGGATGGGAAGCAAAACAGACAAACTAAATATGTGTTATTCAACGCACATACGCAACATACGTATTTCTGCAATTATTGCCTTATGAAACCACATTTAATTGAATTTTTTCCTGCAGCTTCCGCTCAATGTATATAATGCTTTATCAATTCTTTGCGGTTTGTTTTTATTTTAACATTTGCAAAAAAAAAAATCCATTTCAATATTTTTTTTCTTTGCATTTATTTCACTTACCGCACCGAGAATGCACTGCGTCGCTGCTGCTGCCCTTCCTCCTTAACGTGACGAAATGAACGTTTCTGTTGATTCTTCTCACGATCGAAATCAATCGACATAACACGTTCCAATGGCTGATGGCAAATGATGTCGCGATCCGACACGGATTTCATATTCCGTATTACATACGTGCCGCCGAAACGTGAATGTCGCACCGCAGGCGGTTTCATTTGATGGCGTTGCCTTTCACGACGACGCGCTGCCAAAAGCTCCTGCTCATCGCGTTGCTTCTCGGCGAAGCTGCGCTGCAGCGATGCATCCGCAAGGGATTCGGCTGTCTGTTAAATGGAAGATTAGCGTCAGTTATGAAATACGCAGCGATATTTAATGCTTATGGGAAGGGACGTGCTTGGCACTCGCGGTACTTGTGGGTGCAGATAGAAATGGAATGGAGGTGGTAATATGACCTGCATTGCATACACACGTGCATAATTGTGCTGTTTACTTAACGCAGGTGTGCATGGCGAAGATAATGTGTTTGCTTGTGTGTGCGTGTGTGTAATGTTGGTGGGTGTTAATGTTGTCAGATTTGCAACATTACTTATGCGTCATTGGTCGGCACTAAATTAAATAGCTTATGGCTAAAATGGCTTAGCACCGATCATAACACAATGATGGCAATGATGTTGAAAATGCAATATTACGATTTGTGGAGTTGAGCTAAGCTAAGTATTATGTATTACAAATAGCAAACAGTGGTGTTGATTTTCTGCATGGGGTAACGATGGGCTGAATACATTTCATTTGTGACGTATGCGCCAGTTGCATTGGCTTGCAACATCATTACGCTTATTCAGAGGGATTAAATCATTTTATGACTTGGCTCAATCTGAGCAGATTAGTGAGTTGCGAAACCTACTGATCTGATGAATGTCATATTACCTACGATTGCGATTTCGTTGTCGATTTTGATTTCGAAATTTAGATTTCATTAAATTTCTATTTTGATTTCATTGAAGTTCGATTTCAATTAGATTTCTATTCGAGATTTAGTTTTAATTCAATTCCGATATCGACTAAATCTAATCGGTAACAATTAGTTTATATCTCATTCCTTGTCGGTAACAATTCATATTTCAATGTCGGAGTTTCGATCGCGATACAATTTCAACTTCATTTTCAATTTCAATTCTGATTTTAATCTCTCTTCCAATTTCAAAATTAATTTCGATTTCAACCTCATTTCCAATTTAATTATGATTTTAATCTTTTTTTAATTTCGAATTTAATTCAAATTTTGATCTCAAGTCCAGTTTTAATTTCGATTCAAATTTCAATTCTGATTTTAATAGTTTTTCAATTTCAAATTGAATTTCAATCTCAATTACAATTTTAATCTCAATTATTTTTCGATTATAATTTCAATTCTAATTTAAATTTTTTTTTTTTTTCAATTTCAAATTAATTTCAATTTCAAACTCAATTCCAGTTTTAATTTCGTTTATAATTTCAATTCTGCTTTTAATCTTTCTTTCAATTTCAATCTATATTCCAATCTCAATTATATTCCAATTTTGATTCTAATTTAAATTTTGATTTTAATCATTTTTTCAATTTAAAATTTAATTAAAATTTCAATCTCAATTCCAATTTCAATTTAAATTCAATTCCAATTTCAATTCCATTTCAATTTCGATTTAATTTCAATCCAATTCCAATTTAAATTCTGATTTTAATCTATTTTTCAATTTCCAATTTAATTTTAATTGCAATTCCAATTTCGATTATAATTTCAATTCTGATTTTAATTCCTTTTTCAATTTCAAATTTATTTTCAGTTTCAATCTCAATCTCAATTCCAATTCCGATTCTAATTTCTATTCTGTTTTTAATTCCATTTTCAATTTTTAATTTAATTACAATTTCAATTCCAATTCCAATTTCAATTCAATTCCAATTTCGATTATAATTTCAATTCTGATTTTAATCTTTTTTCAATTTCAAATTTAATTTGAATTTCAATCTAGATTCCAATTTCAATTCAATTAAAATTTCGATTCTAATTTCAATTCAATTTAAATTTCGATTCTAATTTCCATTCTCATCTTAATCTTTTTTTCAATTTGAAACTTAATTTCGATTTCAATTTGAATCTCAATTCCAATTTCACTTAAATTAGAATTTCGATTATAATTTCAATTCTGATTTTCATTTTTTTTTTCAATTTCAAACTTAATCTCAATTGTAATTTAAATCTCAATTCCAATTTCGATTCTATTCCAATTTAAATTCTGATTTTAATCTTTTTTCAATTCAATCTAAATTCCAATTTCGGTTTTAATTTAAATTCTGATTTTAATCTTTTTTCAATTCAATTCCAAATTTGATTTCAATTTCAATCTCAATTCCAATTTCGATTCTATTCCAATTTCGATTCTAATTTAAATTCTGATTTTAATATTTTTTAAATTTCAAATTTAATTTCAATTTCAATTCCAATTTCGATTCTAATTTCAATTCTGGTTTTAATCTTTTTTAATTTCTAATTTAATTTCAATTCCAATTTCGCTTCTAATTTCAATTCTGATTTAAATTTTTTTTTGTCAAATTAAAATTTAATTACATTTTCAATCTCAATTCCAATTTCCATTAAATTTCGATTCAATTTGAATTTCAATTCCAATTTCAATTCAATTTCAAATTCAATTCAATTAAAATTTCGATTATGATTTCAATTCTGATTTTAATCTTTTTTTTTCAAATTTAATGTTTATCAAATGCTTTTCTAAATAAAATTATTACTATTTCATCATTGTCTGCTACCAACCAGAGCAGCTATGCGATGGCGCTTGTTTGGTGTCTGCTTTATTTTAATTGTAATTTCATTATTTTTCAGCACACCAACTCTCATCCCACCATCTAACCAAAGCTGCAACTCGTAAATCTTACAATCAGCCGCCACCATTCACGCAAACCCAACACTGCACAAATACCTAAACTGCGCAAGCTGCTTATCTACATCACATCTATTTATATGCAAATACATTCATATACTCACTTGTTCGCGATAAAGCAGACATAGAATCTCTAAGCCATGCAAATGAAATTGATGCTCATCCGGCGATGACACAACAAACAACACCAAATCCATAAGACCCGACTGATGCAACGCCCAGATAACTTGGTCATGCAGACTGGCATCATTATCAGCACGACATTCTGCCTCCGGATTGGCGGGCACTTGAAGCACGTTTCGTATCAGCACAAGGACGCGTTCAATCGTCAAACTCTGCTCCTCGCTGCGTATAGCCCAATCCTGCCAAAGCAAAGAGGATTAATACATAAGTAATAAGAAAATAATGTAAGAAAAAAATAATGAACAACAAAACAAAAAGCAAGCAAGTGTAATAAAATGTGAAATAAAACAGAAATGTAAAATTAAAATTTAGCTCATGTAATAAAAATTTGTGTTTAGCATTTGTACAGAGGCTTTTCTGTGAAACCCCTTGCATTAAGCAGGACAGCTTTCTTACGCATTTTGCTATGAAATTGAAAAGGAAAAAAGGGAGTAAGTAAACCAAAGCATTTATGTATGAACGTATCTAAGTGCGTGTGGAACTGAATTTTATATAACCCAACAAACACAATCTCTGAAGTTCGAAACTTTGTGTAGTCTAATTGTGTAATTCTCTAACTTTTGTAGAAGAGAGCGAGAGTAGAAAACTATGCTAGAATCCGATTGGAAACCAATGCCAATGCACTGAGAAAAAAATATATGAAGGGGTCAAAGAAATTGCTTCGCTATATTGAACACTATTTTCTTTATTGTGAGTGACATTTTTCTAAAAAGTTTCAAAAGGATTATTGTTTACATGCGTTGCCATGGTTTCATATACTTGTTTTAAAGAAATTCAGACATCAAAATAAGGAAAATTTTCTTATAGCATTGACAGACGGCAGCGATAATCCGGAATATCTAGCTAATTCGGACTTAACTTGAGAATTAAGTGGAGGTAATCCGGAATATCTCTTGAGTTAGTCCTCAAAATTTTAGCGGGTTAGAGCATTTTGTAATGACATCCCTGGCGAAATTCTCTATTGTGAATGAAAGCGAAGAAAAAGAACCCAAGGCAGATCTAGAAAGGTAGGCGCATGAGTGAATTCAGAAATTTCGAGTGTTATTTGTTATTGTAATTGGTAGAGTGTAATGTCAAAACGATATTTCGCCTTGGTTGAAATCTGAATTCGTTTGGGACTCGTCCATTCCTATTGACCATAGTGTGATTTCGTTTTGATTTTGACATTACCCTACCTTTGGAAATAAAACAAGAAGTTTTTGAATTCGCCGCTGCGCCTACCTTCCTTTAGCTGTTTTGTTAATCCGCAATACTTTCCGTCTGTCAGGGTAAAATTTTAATCGAATTAAGTCTTGCGGTAATCGGGATTATCGCTGCCGTCTGTCAATGCTATTAAGCGCCATTCCATTGCCAACACATCCTTGTTTCGAGGATTTGATTTATTCAATTTTGATAATCGAATTCTCATACAAATCACCATGGCAACGAATTTGTTTCAATGTTTTTTCCAAATTTTTGAGAAAATTTACTTAAAACAAAGAAAATTTTGTATTGGAACGCGTGTTCAAAATAAGGAAAAATATGTCTTTGTCCGAGAGAAGTTTTTTGAGTGTGTCTACGAAAAGAATGCAAATTCTCATTAGAATCTCATTAGAGAATTACATTCTCGTTGGATTCGAGAATCACCTATTATTTTCTCGATGTGAGAACTATGCCCCATTTTGTTTCAGAACGCTATGATTCTCGAGTCGTCCTCTAACGATAGATATTTGAGAAAACATCGCTCCGGAAGAAGAAAGACACATGCCAGTAATTTGTCGACGAAAAAAGGCGCATTAAAAATATTTAGGGGAAGAAAGACGCTTTACAAAACATGTCGACGAAGATAGACGCATTAAAAAATATTTCGACGAACAGAGACGCATTATAAAATATATCGACGAAGAAAGACGCATTAGCATTATTAACTGCGAAGAAAGACGCATTAGCATTAATATTGACAAAGAAAAATAAAAAATCGAATACATCTTTCTTTCCTAAAAAATATTTAAATGCGTCTTTGTTTATAGTAAAAAAAAAAATAGAGCGCCTTTCTTCGTTATCAAAAAAAATAAAGCGCCTTTCTTTCGAAAAATATTTCTAATGCGTCTTTCTTTGAAACAAAAAAAGTTTGCGTCTTTCTTCCTCAACAAAACACTTTGCGTCTTTTTTCTTCTATAGCGACGAAAAGTTATAGTTCTGGAGTCATTCTCAAATCAATATCTTAACCTGAGTGTTTGTTGGGATAACGCAATTCAATCCTATTTCCTTTATACAATGTTTAGACATGCCAAACAATTGGGGAGCAAATTTAGCATTAAATTGAGTACCCGAATTTGTTGTCCACTCTTATGTTATGTTCAGACACAACCTTAATTGAACATTAAGAGCCTTCATTCAATTTTCAAGCCCAATGATTCTCAATTTACCATACAAAAATTGACCAAGTTAATGCTTCATTAGAAATTAATGAGTTGTTAATGAAGAACAATTCTGCATGCAACCCTGTTAAAAGGCTTGTTTCATAAGTAAAATGAAATGTCATGAAAAGAGAAATGTGATTAGCGTCAGTGTCCACTAAACAGGTTGGTTCGTCAGATCAGCTGCATTCTTGTTCTTCTTCATCACCTACCAAATTTGTTTTTATTTCTGCTTATTTTATACATGCATTCGTGTTTACGATTGGTAAAAATTGTGAGATGAATGTCAAATTATTTCGTCCTCCTTGCAATTTTGACATTTAGGTCACGAGAGTTTGATATTCAGCTCACGGCGTGTATGTGTGTATGTATCTTGAGCCGACCTGTTAAATGGGCCAAGTAAATTAAATATGTCTGAACACCAAATTTAAAGATGTTCAATCAACCCCAATTGACTTAATTAATTTTTATGTCTGAACATGATATTATTCAATTAAATTAATGCAAAATTAAATTTTATATACAAGCCAATCACTTTCGAAAAAGCTCCCCAAACAAGTGCTTGAGGATGCCAGCTTCTTGTACTCAATCCTAAAATAAATTTTTTCTGGAGTTCGTTTAAGCTTTCTACGTAATTAAGTATCCGGTAATTAATTTCGCAATATTCAGTTTAATCGGCGAAATTGTAAAAATTAAAAATATACCAAAATACGGACTTCTCTGTTTGGCTGAGATGTAGTAATTATTTTAATGTCATTTATGTTATCTTCCATTTCCCTTTCACGACATTTCGTTCTCTCACTGAACACACGCTATTATCCGAGTTACATTGTGAATCATACTGAATTTAGAGGTCAATTTATTCCTTATAGTAGGCGCATTTCTGTCGTACCCAAGCATGAAAAGAATACTCGCTTATTCATAAAATTACCTTCAAAGCAACAACACCAACTAAAAATAGTCGAGTTGGTGTTGTTGCTTTGAAGGTAATTTGATGAATAAGCGAGTATTCTTTTCATGCTTGGGTACGACAGAAATGCGCCTAGTATTTCTATCAAAAACCGCTAAAAGCAAAAGGAAGAGGTAAACCTCCACTAAATTGGGAAGATCAGGTGAGAACGGTTACGCGCCAATTATGAAGAGAAAAATAAGGAAATTGAGTTGTTATATGGTAAATAGAGCTCAATTAGGACGTTAAATGCTCTATTAAGCTCATGTGTGAACACAGCATAACCAACCGCCATTATCATGATACTGGTATACATAAGTAAACTCGTATTTTGTTCAATATCATGTTTTTTTTTTCTTTTCCAGAACCTCAAAAACAGCATTTTCGTAGGCAGTTTTTTCTGCTGACATTCTACGCCCTTTAAATGGTTGCCAAGCAGAACAAATGTCTTATCATTAGTTAGGCAATCGTTATAAATCTTAAGTTGAAATCAATTTACTTCCAACATAAGTACTAAGCACAAAAGCGTCTAAGAAGCTTAGTAAAATGACGTGGACGTAGACATGGACAGTGAAGAGTGGGGTTGGTGTGTAAAAGCAAAAGAAATTTGAATAAAGAAAAAGCACCGACTAAAACAATAACTTCAAAGAATGTAGCAAAACTCCAACCACGAAAACGCGCAACCCAAATGGCATTGCCTTATACGCTGTACGCGGTTACACATTTCTTACATTTTTTGGTTTGGTATTTGTTGCTCTTTAAAAAAAAATGTATTTTCCAGTGTGTGACTAAATAAAGCCACTTCAAGTTATGTGTTTTTCATTTACGAGGAATAAATAAAGTTGCACGAGTCAACTTGTTACAAATACGCAAATATTTGTTTTTCTTTTTTTTGTTGGATATGCATTATATGTATGTTCTTATATACATATGTATGTAAATTTAAGTAGCTTTAGCTCAAAAAAGGTCAATACCAATAAATTGGGAGGCCATGTGTACAAATGAAATTGGGGATTTGCAAAACATGTAAGCAATCGAAGAAATGACAAATTTGTATTACGGATTGCAAATAAAATAACGTTTAATAAGTTTGCCCGCTTTGCTTTTCAGAGCTTTGGTCTTTTGTTTTATTTGCACTATAGCATACAGCGGCTTATACGAGTACTTTCAGTGAATATACATATAGGGGATTCACAAAGTGTCATAAAGTCATATGTCATATTCACATATTGTACGGAAATAGTTATAAAAAATTTTCCGAAGCCCTGTGAAGAAGTAAACAAAAACAGCTGATCAAATACCACGACCCAAAGACATATCGTGCAGAGCTGTATTTATTTAGTACGCATACAGCCTAGAATGCAACAACAAAATATTATAACTTATGACGTAATATGAGAGGTTGTGAATCCCCTAAAGGTATTTGCACCTATAAGCCTGCAGCGATGAAAATAATCCTGATATAAGACCTCAAGATGATGGATAACTAAAGAAACTTGAGTCAGATAGTATTTGCCGCGTTTTGTGGAGGGTAAACTTATTTGTTTTTAGATGTTTCCTAGATAGTTAGAAGATTACTTGAGGCTTGTATTGCGACCATCAGGTCTATTGTACCCTCTCCTTGATCACATTATCTCATCTAATCCGAGCTCCTCCAGAAATCGAGGGATTGCCTGGCCAAGGCGTGCTCGTTCGTCATTATACTCAGCTGTACTAGTACACAGATTATCTTTATATATATTACGCTAAGCGATTTTTTGTAAGCACCATAACTTTTACACCGTTATACCGATTTTCGAAAATGTGGTGTCAGATGAAAGGGCTTGACCTGTAGATGTGCAGGAAGGTTTAATTTTTTTGAAAGGGGTTGCCAGATGTTTGAAAATTTAATTTCACTGTATAGTTTGTTTGATTTTAAAATTTTTGGTACCTTATGAAGGGGCTTGACCTGATATTGAGCAATTTAATAGAAATTTTTCAAAAAGGGTTGCCACCTGTTCAAAAATTCAGTTTTATGCTATAGTTTGTTTGATTTTTAAATTTGAGGTGTCATGCAAGGCTTAGCACTGAAGATGGGTAATAAAAGGAAAGGGAAGAGGAAAATGAAAGGGACGGATATGGCAAAGGACAGGAAGCGAAAGAGGAAATATGAAAAATAAAATGGATAAAGGGAAAATAAAGCGCAAATAAAGGGGAAAGGGGAAGAGAAAGAGAACTAGAAAGAAAAGGAGGAGCGCGCGAAATGGCCTTTTGTAGGTCGCTTTAAAGTTACCATAGTCTAGAAAAATATTCGGCACAAAACTTCACTATGGGGCTCCTTGGTCAAAATCTATGTATACAAAATCTAGGTTCACAGAAAATAAAAATAACCAGTAGCTATGAAGGTATATCAAAAAATTTTCAAATGTGGCAATGTGGTCTTCCACCCTCAAATTGTCGCACAGTGTAATTGAAAGCCACAGCATCGCGTGGCCGGGTTTACTAGTTATAATCTTGATTTCCTAACGGTGGATTGTAACAGAACGAAATAATCGAGACAGATATAGACTTATATATATCAAAATAATCAGGGTGAAAAGAGAAATCGATTGAGCCATGTCGTCCGTCTGTCCGTCTGTACGACCATGACCACGCCCACCTCCCCTATATAGTAAAAATAGGAAATTTGGTATCTCAGTCACTAATAGAGCTGGGATGACTAAATTTCACCCACGTGTTGAGCTCAGGCCCTTATGAAAAAATTTGGTGAAATTTTGAAAAATGGGCGGTGCCACCCCCTTATTATTAATGGCCAAACATTGAAAGTTGTATAAGCCATAACTCAGAAACCGTAGCAGATATATCGATGAAATTTGGTACGCGTGATTTACTTACTCAGGCAAATGTTTGGACGAAAAATTGTCGAAATCGGTTGACGACCACGCCCACTTTTATATATGGGAACTATAAAGGGGCCTAATAAAAACATTTTAAGCGACATCTCTGTCAAACATAAAGATAATTCATTGAAATTTTGTGGCATGGGTTCTACAATAGACCGGAAACAAAAAAATAGAAAAATTTTGGCAAATGGGTGTGGCACCGCCCCTTTTTAGACAAAGGAATCTACGAGATTTCGGAGCCCATAACTCGACAAATAATTTGGAAATTCTGACGAAATTTTGTGTATAAACGTTTATCACTTGTGGTAATACATGTTCAAAAATTTAGCGAAATCGGTTTATGACCACGCCTACTTTTTAACAAAGATATTTCTGGAACATCCTTTGGGAATTTGTAACGTGACGTCTTTGTATGCTTAGTTGGATGACTGATAAAAATGTTGAAAATGGGCGTGGCTACGCCTACTTTATGCAGCACTCGCTTTATATAAAATACACCGTGATTCTATCAGACTCAAATGAACAATGAAAGCATACAGCTGAGTATCTAGTGTTCGATTCCACTCGAACTTAGGCTTCCTTACTTGTTTTTATTGACACTGAAGTACAAATTTACATATAGCATATGAAAATAAACCGCTGTGGTGCAGTGGGTAGAGTGCTCGCCTGCTATGCCAGAGGTCTCGGGTTCAAACCACGGTCCGAGCAAAACACCAAAAAATTTTTCTAATTAGTAAAAATCCAATTATTGGATTTTTTAAGAGCAGCGGTCACCTCTCGGCAGTGGGCGGCATACCCTCCGAGAGTATTTCTGCCATGAAAAAGCTTCTCACAAAAAATGCATTCGCCGTTCGGAGCCGGCATAAAACTGTAGGTCCACCCAATTAGTAGGAAAAACAAAAAGGAGCACACCTCGAATTGGGAGAGAAGCTCGGCCATAAAACTCGTCAGAGTTATAATAGCGCCATTGTATTATATTATATTATATGAAAATAAATAACTTATGCAGGCTCCACTAAACAGGTCGGTTCTTCAGATCAGCTGACTTCTTGTTCTTCTTCGACAGCTATCCAATTTGTTTACTTTTGCATATTCTATACATGCATTTGTGTTTACAATTCGTGAAATTCTTCATTCTCTGAGTTTATCCATCATTCGCCGTTGAGCTGAATGTCAAATTATTTCGTCTTTCTTACAGTTTTGACATATCGGTCACGAGAGTTCGACATTAAGCTCACGGCGTGTATGTGTGTATGTATCTTGAACCGACCTGTCAAATTGACCTTGAATTTATGTGTGTTTTGAAAACACATTAGGCGAGTTCCCCTGGCTGCCATTCAGATCCGTATACAAATTTTGCATGCAAATGGAACAACAATTTTGTGATCCTGATGTTTGTCTGGATCCATTTTGGGTCCGTATAGATTGTAATAGATTTTTTTGATCCAGATAAACATCAGGTTAAAAAAATTATTGTTGCAGTTGCTTGCATAGTTTTAGTCCGGATCACTGCCACGGGAAGTCACCTATTAATAAAGCATTAAAATACGCAGTAGGACTTGGAATCATCGTTTTATTAATCCGGGAGTACTTGTCAATAGATACTCGTATTACTCCCTATACTTCGTGTATGAGCATACAATTTTGTATACTCGCTTTTAACATTGTATGTCCTAGGAAGGGAAGTAATAAACACAAACAAAATAAAACAAAACTGAAAAAATTTTGATATTGCTCGGAAAGGATATCAAATAGAGTACTCTTCTGCTATCGCTTGGGGAGATCTCGCTCCAAATTCTACTGGGTAATTTCGTAAATTTTTTAGCTTCTTTTTTTAGCTTTAAATTTTTTTTTTGATGTGTGAAACAATTTTTTTAGCTTTTTCTAGCTTTTTTTTTAGAATCTAGCTGGAACTCTGGAAAAGTTCTGGCAACACTGATACCTAGTTTAGGCACATGTTTTTTAAGCCTGCAATGTCCGAATTATTGTCAGTATTCTCAGTTTACTCTTAGATAGGTTCCGAAGCCCGTTGAATCGACTTATGGTATACCCTCTCATTAGTGCCTTTGCCTGTCGAATTCCAACGGTCTTGCGCCAGTACTGTTCCCTACGCTTTCAGTTGAGTACCCGCGCCGCATTAAAATGCCTGCGCACTAACTTATGGCATACACTTACGCCAGAAAAATTCTGGGATAACTCCCATAGGTAAGGAGACCTTTGACCTATGGCCAGATATTCCAGCCCATATACCCATATACCATATTAAATAATGGGATTATAAGTAGCTCTCAATATCTTTTGTAGCTCTAAAACATCTTATCGAAATTTGTAACCCTGTTTATATCATCTCTGAGAATTGAGAGATGCTTTATAAATGTAGACGATTCTCAGCTAAGAACTTTGTTGATCATTGAAAATACTAGGGAGTTCATTTGGAACTTTTAACTAGACGAAAGATCAATAGTACATTTTCTTGAACGTGGAAACACCGAACTAGGGCTGGGTCGTCTCGGCAAAAAGTCGATTTTAGACTTTCGACTCGACTTTTATCATTTCGACTATCGAAGTCGATTAGTCGGCTATGATAATCGATTTAAGTCCACTTTTCGACTTTTTTTCTTAAATTTTTCACATATGTACAAACACACGAACATGTGTATATATGTGTGCAGAACATCTATTTGCGTTGGAGGCCTTCGGCCGCGCTTTAACCTTTAACATACGACGTGGTGGTAATTTTTACACCGACTTACAGTTTCTTTAAATATCTCTTTTAACTTACCATCCAGCAAGTTTATTCTCTTAGTATCTTCCCATCTCGTTATAATTATTGACCCGTTTTGTTTTTATGAAGGAAGGTGTAACATTTGACGAGAAATGATGATGGTGGGGTAAAAATTATTATTAATTTAATAATAGTTGAAAGTGTTAAATTTAGGTGAAATTCCCACTAGTTTGTAAATTGAAGTGAAATTGGTTCATTATATCCAATCTGAGCGTCGGAACTTTAACGGCAATTATCTTCGGAACCATAGGCCTCCGGAGGGTACGGCTTTCAGTTTTATGATCCTCCCACCACCCTCTCCTACCCCTTAAATTCATTTTTTTCTAGGCCGGATATGATCTCCCAAAATGTCCCCTCTGCCCACTGAAAAGGATATTTGTATCGGTACGCGCTCGACCAATGGAAATCCGGCCCATATTGACTTACCTTTTTAGGCATCGAAGACGTACTATTATATTATAACGAAACATTTTTTTGCAAATACGAACGGCGAATGCATTTTTTGTGAGAAGCTTTTTCATGGCAGAAATACACTCGGAGGGTATGCCGCCCACTGCCGAGAAGAGACCGCTATTTCTACAAACGCAATAATTGAGTTTTAATTAATTAGAAATTTTTTTGGTGTTTGTAGGGATTGGGGTTAGAACCCCAGACCTGTGGTATAGCAGGCGAGCACTCTACCCACTGCACCATAGCGGTGACGTTAATAACACAGTCCAACAAATTTACAAAAATTTTACTCAAATTCCTTATTGAATTCTGTAGCAGAAGTCCGAGCTCAAAAACTTTATTTCAGGTAATTTTTTATAACATATTTTCGATAAAGTAATTGCAACTCCAGATAGAACCATAAAACTTTAACCCCCTTCTAAAATAAAACTCAGACCCTCTGGACTAGTACTCTGTTCGGCAAAGTTGGTCTGGGAGACGTCCTCTTTCATAATTAATAACGTTCCTACAAATTAAGTGGACTCACAGTGCCGGCTCCGAAGGGCGAATGCTTGTTTTTTTGGTTTGCTTGCTGGAATTTGTATGCTTTTTTGTGAGAAGCTTTTTTTTATATATTAGTTCTGACAAAATTATACCGCCAATATATATATGTAGTAAAAAAGTCGATTAGTAGAGCAAATTAGTCGATTTCCGACTGACTTTACCACACAACAATCGATTGTAGAAGTCGATTTTTTTAGCAAAAATTCGATAATCGATTAAAGTCGAAGTCGACTTACCCAGCCCTACACCGAACTCATTATGAGTTATAAAGACTGGATCAAATCTAATATCGTTTTAAAGAGACAAACTTTCAATTTCTTTCAAAAAAAAAAAAAACTTACATTACAAAATGAAAATAACTTCAAGCAAAGCAGAAAAGTAACTACTAACGAGTTAAAATGGTTACGTTTTCAAAAATACGAGCCAAATATATAAAATGTATATAGAGAAAAGATGTGCATGAAAAACAGAAAAAAATTTATTTAAAATAAAAAACCAAAGTATTGAAAAGCTACCGAAATCAGAGATAAACGTATGCAGATTGAAGCAAAACAAAATAAATAAATAAATGTAAGATCCCTTTGCATCGTGCCTTGTACGAGTATTGCTCCCTGGAGTGATATGACTGTCATGGCGCAATTGGCATTAAATGAATTTATAGATCGAAGGTCAGCGCATAAATTGGCAGCAGAGGTTAAACGGAAATAAATGTAAATTAAAAAAAAAAAAATAAGTTTTTATAGCGATGCTGTACAATAGAAGTTTTATAGATAAGATTTTTTATGAGTAAATTTAAAGAAGCGATTTAAAACAAGTAAGGAAGCCTAAGTTCGAGTGCAATCGAACATTAGATACTCAGCTGTATGCTTTCATTGTTTGTTTGCGTTTGTTCGATATAGGGTGTATTTTATATGAAACGAGTGCTGCATAAACAGGGCGCAGCCACGCCCATTTTCAAAATTTATATCAATCATCCAAATAAGCATACAAATATTATTGTTAGTGCAAAATTTCATCCCTCTATGACTTTTAGTTACAAAGACTTCACGTTACAAATTCCAAAAGGGTGTTCCAGAAATATCTTTGTTAAAAAGTAGGCGTGGTCATAAACCGATTTCAATACATTTTTGCGTGTCTATTAACACATGTTATAAAAGTGTATAAACCAAGTTTCGTCATAATATCTCAATTATTTGTCGAGTTAAAGGCTAAGAAATCTCATATATCCCTTTGTCTAAAAAGAGGCGGTGCCACGCCCATTTTCCAAACTTTTTTATTTTTTGTTTCCGGTCTATTGTAAAACTCATGTCACAAAATTTCAATGAATTATCTTTATATTTCACATAGATATCGCTTAAAATGGTTTTATTAGGTCACTTTATAATACACATATATAAAAGTGGGCGCGGTCGTCAACCGATTTTGGTAATTTTTCGTCCACACATTTGGCTAAGTAAATATATCACGCGTACCAGATTTCATCGATATATCTTTAACGGTTTCTGAGTTATGGCTTATTAAACTTTCAATATTCGCTCCTTAATAAGTGGGCGTGGCACCGCCCATTTTCCAAAATTTTTGTAGTTTTTGTTTTATGTCCATAGTTGGACTCCTGCCACAAAATCTCAGTGATTGATCTTTATATTTGACAGAGATATCGCTTAAAATGTTTTTATTAGGCCCCCTTATATTTCCTATATATAAAAGTGGGCGTGGCCGTCAACCGATTTTGATAATTTTTCGCCAAAACATTTGACTAAGTAATTATATTACGCGTACCGAATTTCATCGATATATCTTCAACGGTTTCTGAGTTATGACTCATAAAACTTTCAATGTCTGCCCCTTAATAAGTGGGCGTGGCACCGCCCATATTCCAAAATTTTTGTGTTTTTTGTTTTATGTCCATAGTTGGACTCATGCGACAAAATTTCAATGATAGATCTTTATATTTGACAGAGATATCGCTTAAAATGGTTTTATTAGGTCACTTTATAATACACATATATAAAAGTGGGCGTGGCCGTAAACCGATTTTGATAATTTTTCGTCAAAACATTTGTCTATGTAAGCAAATTACGCGTACCAAATTTCATCGATATATCTTCAACGGTTTCTGAGTTATGACATATAAAACTTTCAATGTTTGACCCTTAATAAGTGGGCGTGGCACCGCCCATTTTCCAAAACTTCATCAAATTTCTTCATAAGGGCCCGAGCTCAATACGTGGGTAAAATTTTAAAACTCTAGCTATATTAGTGGCTGAGATACCAAATTTCCGATTTTTTCTATATAGGAAAAGTGGGCGTGGTCATGGTCCGATTTCGCCCATTTTCAATACCAACCGTCCCAGTCTCGATACCAACTTGCGTTCCAAATTTCATCAAAATATCTCAATTTTTGCGCGAGTTAGAGTGTTTACAGACGGACGGACGGACGGACGGACGGACAGACGGACGGACGGACGGACGGACGGACGGACGGACGGACGGACGGACATGGCTCAATCGATTTCTCTTTTCACCCTGATCATTTTGATATATATAAGTCTATATCTATCTCGATTATTTCATTCTGTTACAATCCACCGTTATGTGATTAAAACTATAATACTCTGTGTACTAGTACAGCTGAGTATAAAAAGGAAAAGAAAGAAAGAAAGCAATGCAAACGGATTTAGTCAGCGCATAATGAAATATGCTGCAATAGCCCAAAAGCCTTACAGAGAGTTAATAACGCGCATAATAAATCTTAACCATTTCCAATTAAGTTTTGTTTAACGAAAATGAAAAACAATTTAGTAGTGCTTGCTCAGAACTTTTGCGCCATTTACATACATACATACACACATATTTGCAAGTATAATTTATAAATGGCCTTGCGTGTGCAAAAACGCGCCAAGGTCTTCTCTCAAATTTTCCGTAATTTGCGGTACTTTAGTCGTTTCGTTCTTGTCTTTCCTTTTTTTCTTTGTTAAAATTTTCTCATTTTCTAAAGCAAAAATTTATTTATTAGCATTTGTATGCTTCGCCTTAAGTTTGTATGTATTCTGAGTATTCGATATATTCAAAGCAAAGTAGCAAAAACGCTTACAAGAAGCAAATAAATAAACAGCCACTCAGCGGTAGGTAAGGGCGGCAGCAGATGGCTTTTGAAATGTAATGAATGAATGAATGAGCGGTTGCATAAATGCAGCAAGTGGTCGACCACAAAGGACGCACCCAAAAGCAGTACAGTACAAATTTGAATGTACATATGTATGTATTAGGGATTCCAATCCCGGGATCCCGCCCTTTTTGACTCCCCGGAAATCCCGGGATTGCTAGAATTTCATCCCGGGATTTTCGGGATAAAATAAAAAGAGAATATTGCCCTATTATAGCAAAGAAAAATTGTATTTTATATAATTTTTATTGGTCTCAGATAGCGTTTCCTATTCTGAACGTAAATGTTGCATTATTACATGGCAGCATTACTAACATGTGCCCTGTGCCCTATGAAAATGGTACATTTTTCATGTGATAAATGAAACAAAAATAATGCAACCCTTTTGTGCTAAGAACAGAAAATGTTGCCCCTTAGTCGGGCCAGTTTTTCATTTTGTCTATAGAACAAACAGCCCTACAAAAATGTGTGGAAGCTTTGTGGAAGAGAATAAAAAAACTTGGCAGTCCGAAGAAAATGCAGAATAAGTTTGACATTTTTGCCAGAATAAAAAAAGCAAAGTAAGGATTAATATTTTTGATTTAATAATACTGCAAATAATTTAAAAAAATACCAAGAATCTCAGGTTTGGGGGAGAATAGATATGGGCCTGCTGAGCTCAGAACTATTTTTTTTTTTAATTTTTTGTATGGTTAGTTTTTTTTGGTTATCACTTCATTGAAAAATTATTTTCGCGGGAGTCACAAATTATTATTATTATTATAATCACAAGCAGTACCTCGTTCGAAATACAATTAAAATTGTCGATGTACAACTTGTAGTAATTGGACATTACCTCGCTGAGTGACAGCTGGTAGAAATCAAGATTTTATTAATTACTTGCGATTTTTGAAAAAATTTTGATTTTAAAATTAAGCTTTTTGTAGGAAGTTGTAAAATTCAGGGAAGTTTTATTCTTTTAAAAATTAGCCTGCTTAATTGTGGTTATCGCATTTGTGATTTCCGAGAATAATTTTTGAGTGAAGTGATAACCAAAGAAACACCAAATTACCGTTATCTCAAAAATCTAACAAT
This sequence comes from Urophora cardui, assembly GCA_960531455.1. NCBI lineage: Eukaryota > Metazoa > Arthropoda > Insecta > Diptera > Tephritidae > Urophora > Urophora cardui. The sequence goes on along the minus strand of OY482672.1, from coordinate 64,264,202 downwards.
ACAAACCATTAAAAAAAAATAGTTCCCAGCTCAGCAGTCCCATACCTATCCTCCCCCATACCTGAATTTTTAGATATTTCTTGGCTGTAACCTAGTGCAATTAAATTTTTCTTTTTGTGAAGTACGCGTTGTAAGGAAACGTACGTTAAGTATTTTTAAAATCTTTAGAATTCTTGTGGTAAAATTCATTTGATAATTTCTATTTCCTGATTTTTGGCCATTTATTTCTCAAAGGTTTTCGCAATTTCCTCCCATGAAAAGTAAATAATGGAAGAAAATGCAAAAAAAATTCAAAAATAAAATTAGGAAAAACCAGGAAAAAGTTTAATTTTATTTTAGAATTTCACATTATGTAAATAAAATACGCAGTTGTATACTCGGAGTTCATCTCAAAATTTTTGCATCGGATTTTTAATTTTTTTCGAATGTTGCATTAATTTTCAGTATTTGTCGGCAAGCTTGGAAATATTCGCTTAAACGAAGTACGTCATTAAATTCTAAAAATTTTTATTGCAAATTATCAAATGATCACAAGCTTTATTATTAATATCCTAAAAGTACCAACTGTAAAGGCAAATGTTTTGTATGTAATTTTCTTTGTTGGTTGCGTTTTTTAAAGTAACTCTTATGAGTTTACGTTCCTATTTTATTTTGTTACTAATGAAATAATAAAAATGGTAATAAAAATCATTTTTTTATTTCCACTTTAAAGTTGTAGCGTTCCGCGAAATATATATTTACTTTTTTCAACCCCAAATGTGGGAAAATAATTAAAGTCCAAATCCCGGGACAAATCCCGGGATTCCGGGATTATAAAAAGAAATCTCGAAAATCCCGGGATCGCAAAAATCGGAAAAATTGGAATCCCTAGTATGTATACTTTGAACAGTACTGATGCAAAGTATTTGGTCATCTAGAGTGACCTTCGCCCTTTTGATGCTCAGAATTTAGGAATGCGACCGTTGAGACTATAGATATGAGTTTGAGCAGCACTTGTGGTCAATTCTTAGCAACTAAAGATAAAATATATTCCACGTAATTATAACTTGGATCCACATACCATGTTATACGAAATATTGCTGAACATAGGGGAGAAAGACGCCCTCTTTGCCACAGCAGAGGTAGAGAGAGGATTCCCTTAGAGTGGTGTACTGTCTCCCCTGCTGTGATGCTTGGTTATGGAATACCTTCTAACGGAAATGCAAGATTTCAATCACGTTCAGGCTTACGTGAGGCGTGAGGAGCATGTCTTATGGAGTTCTGTGTTTTGTTTACACGGAAGTGAAAACTGGAAGGTCTCAATCTCCCGATGATCAGAGCTGTAAACCTAGGTATTTCCGAAGACGCAAAATATCTAGGAGTAATTCTAGATAAGAAACTGACCTGGAAAGCTCATGTCGAGGTGAAGGTAAACAAGACACTCAAAGTTTTCGGACAGTGTAGGAAAGCCTTAAGCAAGACCTGGGGTTTGAAACCAGCAATGGTGATGTGGATTTACACAGCTTTGGTCGGAGCTGGATTATCACGTACTCCACTGTATTCTGGTGGCGTAGAACCACGTTTAATATGCTGAACAGGCGGCAGAGGAGTGTGTGTATCAGCATTACGGGTGCAATGAGTACAACATCAGGCGCTGAACTTAATGCTCTGTTGAAGCTGCTCCCTCTGGATTTGGTAATCCAAGAGGAGGCTATGAAAACGATATGATAATAGGGCCAAGTATAGCGGACACTGTAAAGCACACCAGGAACTCCATGAGGGAAACTCACTTGAGACGCCGGAACTCTGCAGATTTCTGTAAAATTACAAAGTGCTTTCGGAAAAAAGTTGTAGCAGGGCGGTAGCAAACATCCTCCTCATGCAGAAAAGGAAGGAGCGTGGGGCGCTTATGGGGTTGATTCCAGGACACAATCCATGGAAACAAAATATGGCCACCATAGGCATCATAGAGAGCTCATTATACATAATTATCCTGTCTGGAGGAGGACGACAATGACACAGATCATTTTCTCTGCACCTGTCCAGCTTGCTCTAGATTAAGATTGTGCATTTTCGGGTCAGATGTAGTGAGAATGGCGAATGCACATTCTTTACCACTCGACAAACTTCTCAGATTTGTTAAAGAATCTAAGAAGTTTGCAGAGGAATTCTTATTCCACTATCCCACCTTTTCCCCTACATAATGATCCTTACTAAAGACCTTAACTTACGCTTATGCTCTGAATTATATCGAATAAATCTGCTCATAAATTATTGCGAAGCAAATGCTATAAGCGGGGCTGGCGGTATTTTATTGATCGCCAGGAAAGCAAAGCTCAACTCAAAGAACTCAGCATTGTAGAGTTTAATTTAACGTTGGTTGATCTATCGAAATTCATCTGTCGATATCTTGCTCTCAAACGGCGCGATTGCAGCCACTTAAAGGCATCTTATTACTTCAGTGCAGCTGCCAGTGTTTCTATCGAAACCCGCTAAAGGCAGCAGAAAACGAAGATCTCGACGGCGTTGGGAAAATCAGATGAAGACTGGCTCGTTCTCCCTTGATAATTCCGATTGGCGCACGGCAGCACGAAACATAAACTACTGGCGTACCTTATTGGAATCGGCCAAAATCTAGACGGTTACGCGCCAATTAAGAAGGAGCTGCCAGTGACCAGTACCCAGATTCCAGAAATCTCTATCGCTCGATCGCTCCAACAAATGCGCTTAAAAGTATGTACTTCTTTATATCATCTCAAGCTACAGCATGCTGGAATCATTGTTCAGTCAGTTTTGTATGTCAAACATTTCACCAGATATTGCATATTTTTAGGCGCGTCTCATATAAATTTTAGCAATTTTTAGCGATCTCATTTAGCGATGACGATTTCTAGAATCCGGATACAGTACCCGGATACTAGAAGTCTCTATCGCGTCTGATGTAAATTTAGAGATTTTTGGCGATCTCTTTTAGCGATAGCGATTTCTAGAATCTGGGCGCAAGGCAACATATGTAAGGTTGGTTGCTATTCATGATCTTTTCATTGAATTACAACTAAACAGCGAACTTAATTTTAAAAATTAATGACCTCGAAATAAAAAAATGCAATAAAGCACAAATCACTTATGAAAAAAAGGGAAGGTCCGAGCGCAGGAAGCGGCGGATGGCATCAACGCAGCGAAAAAGGTGGGAATATTTGCAAAGAAAACGAAAACAGCGCCTTTTAGCTTTTTAAGCAAACAAAACACGCAGCAGAAATCTTGTAAATATCAACAAAAAAGTACTACAATACAAAGCAAAATAAAAACCAACAAAGGAACAGAGGAAACAAATAAGTTGAAAACGTAGCAACGCACAAAAGTGAGCTTATAGGCGCGTTAGCAGCTCGCATGCGCGACAGAGAGAAGGAGGCGAGTGCGTGTTTCTGTATTTTATGATGCATTTTTTTGGCCGTTTTCTTTGGCTGCTTGTTTATTTCAATGGGCATATTTTTGTTTTTTTGTTGGAAATCTAGGCGCCCAAGCCACAGTGTTGTGCCGCTCACGAAGAAGCACGCAGCTGAAATATGTAAACATACACGCAGAAATGCCTAAGCGACAAAGAAGAAGAAAAAAATAGCGATGCTCGAATTTTTATTTTATATTCACGTATTTTTTTTTTTTTCTTTTGTTGGAAACCACACTTGAAAACCATACATATGCGGCTGTAGATATGTATGTATGCGGCTGTAAGTGAGTAGGCGTGTGCTTGTGTTTTAAATTGGTCGAGCGCCTAAAAGTATACATTACAAAATTGAAAAGAAACTGTAGCGAGCGCGTGTAGGTGGTTTTCTCCAAGGTCGTCAAGTTGAATTTAGGCTTGTTATTTGGTTTTTGTTAGTAATTTTATTTCAAAATTTAAAAAGTAGGACATAGCTTTTGGGGAAGAATGAAGTAAGAAAATTCACAAAGAAAATTGGACGATAGGTTCTTGTATGTATGTACATTAGATGAGTTTTTTTTTTTTTGTGTAGGATTCTTTAAACCTTATCAGATCCTCCCTCCGGCACCGGAATATGAAAATAGGTTGTTTTAGAGTAAGTTTTTGGAAAAGTCAACTTTTTTCAGTTTACGTGCTCTAAAACACTCTATTTTCATATTCTGGTGCCGGAGGGAATATCTAAAAATAAAACGCATCTAATGTACATACATACATTAGGCCGTCTCGCCTTATATGGACCAAAAAAAGTTCACCATCCATATGATATATTTTTGAAAAATCTTTCCAGAAAAATTTTATATATTTTTTGACGCGGCTAGATGTCGCTAAAATGTATTTGTTTTCAAATCTTCGTTATTTATGATTCGATCCCTAATAGCATTGCCAGACAGCGATAATTCGGAATAGCTATAAAATTCGGAGTTAACTTGAGAATTAACGGGAGCTAATCCGGAATATTTCTTGTGTTACTCCCCAAAATTTTAGCGGATTAGGTAATTTTCTAATGACATCTCTGGCGAAAAATCTCTATTGTGAATGAAAGTGAAGAAAAAGAAGAATCCAAGGCAGATCTAGGCAGGTCAAGCGCCGTCAAAAATGATTAATCTTTTGCCAAAGAAGTATTTCGATGGCTTCAGTAGAACTGGAAATAAGCACACAATTAACATTCCGAGGAATATAAGGTTTTTGCTTTCTGCGGTCTCTTATGTTCATTTTACTTACTTTTACTGAGAAGACCGCTACTGAAATTTCATGCCGAATAATCTTCTACGGCATTTTAGCCATCTAGCACCCCTACAAAGGGGTTATTTTGACTCCTCGTTTAGATAGTCATGGAAAAAATAGTATTTTTAAGGTTGTTAGAGGGCTAAATTGTTCTAGAAAAGATTATTCGCCATAAAAATTCAGTAGGGATTTCCTCAGAAAAAATCTTTCTAAAATGAAACAAAAATCGCCGTTGGTGCTCGATTTCATTTACAAGTTCGTTTTTTGCTGAAATATGACATGGTAAAAGCTAAAGTGAAGGTACCTAAGCATTTAAGTTTTTTTAATTGCTTTATTTTTCTTTAGACATTTAATATAATTTTTTGATATATATAATAATATAATATAACGCCAACGAGTTTTAGGCCGAGTTTCTCCCCCAATTCGATGCGTGCTCCTTAAATTTTGTTTTTCCTATTAATTGGGTGGACCCACCTGTAGATGTAGCTTTATCTGCTGCTGGAGCATTTTAATTATTTGTGTCGGGACTATCGCCGGGACCGCCATAGTCTTTAAACGATAGAACACCCCTGTGATTGTCAACAGCGGAAGTATCAGCTACGGCTTTAATAGCTATGCCGAAAACCTGTTGTACCAACAACAACGAGGCCAAAATGGCAAATAAGAAAAATGCGATGATTTTCATTTTTAATTTTAAGTAAACTGAAGTGTCAACTGTTTGAGTTTAAGTGTAAAATTCACAAACGATCTAGTTGCTTTTATACTCGATGCGAAAGTGAAATCGAAATTCTTTTGATTGTGTTTTATACAAGCGTATGTAAAAAAAAACAAGTAAGGAAGCCTAAGTTCGAGTGGAATCGAACATTATATACTCAGCTGTATGCTTTCATTGTTTGTTTGCGTTTGATGGAGACACGGTTTATCTTATATAAAACGGGGTACGGCATAAATTGGGCGTATCCACTCCCATTTTAAAAATTTGTATCTATCATTAGACCAAGCGTATAAATATTCTCGTTAGTGCAAAATTTCATCCCTATACTTATGACTTTTAATTACAGAAATGTCACCTTACAAAATTTTGAAGGGCATTCTGGAAATATCTTTATTAAAAAGTAGGCGTGGTCATTCTCCGATTTCACTGAAATTCCCCACGTGTATTACCGCAAGTATTCAATGTACGTACATCAAGTTTCGTCGTAATATCTCAATTACACTGGATCACAAAATGAAATTTTTTGTCTGTACTTTGGACATGACTCTATAGCTGATTCCACATAAAACTTTTTCCGCTTTGCGTTACGCCGCTTTCTATGTCAAACAACGCAAAACTGAAAAACTATGCCACATTGAACGCTGCAACATCACTCAAAAAATATTTATTTTCTGAAAAATCTCTCATTCTCCGTTTTATTTACAAAAAAGTAAATAAGAAAATAAAAATCTATTAAATTATTTTTCAATTGTGTGAAATGTAAATATGTTTATTTACTTTTGAATTGAAGTGAAACTGAAAAAAAATTTCAACGCCCCAAAAGTTGAGAATTGGGCAACTTTGTGCTTTACGTAACTTCGGCGTTGCGTTACTTTTTGTTATGTGAGAAACCTCATATAGATACATGTATTTTAATCTCAGCTGTCACGCAGAAAGTGTCACGTAGCGCAACACAAAGCTCTATGTGGAATCAGCTTATCTATCTATCTATCTCTATCTATATATATAAGGATGAAAGTTTGTTTGTTTGTTTGTTTGTATGTTTGTTCCCTATGGACGCCGAAACTACCGGGCCGATCACATTCAAATTTTGACACAATGATCACCTGGTATTAGATTGAAATTATGACCACATTTAATTCTGGTATCTCAACCCCTTCCCGAGATATAGGCCAACATATGGACCCAGATTCCTCCGAAATATTTTTCTGCATTATTGGTATCAAATTAAAGGTATCAATCAGAGCTTCAATAGGGAGTTCATTCCATTCCAATTTTCCAGTCGGTTCTCTAGATAGAGACCAAAATGCGGACCCGGATGACCCCAAATATTGATATCAAATTAAAGGTGCTGATCAGGGTATCCATATATATTTTACACTATACGGATATCTCAATCGGTTCCCGGGATTGAGGCCGAAACATGGACCTAAATAGCCCCAGAAATATTTTTGACTATTATTGGTATCAAATTAAAGGATCAATCAGAGCTTCAATAGAGAGTTCATTCCATTCCAATTTTCCAGTCGGTTATCCAAAATATATTAGTAATCATGATGTACACCGACATGTGCACCGGATGGCCATGGAAAGTTGTTGATAAGGAACGTGAGACGGGGGGAGAGAGAGAGAGAGTAGTATAAGAGGAGGGAGAGATAGGGGGAACGGGAAATGCTGACTGGTGGGGAGACCGATAGGGAAGGGAGTGGCATAGTGTGATTTGTCGCAGCGAAGTGTGACGGGTATGTGCTAGTCCTATCTATATGTAAAATCGGTCGCTGATTCCGAAAATCGGGTTCATCGGGTATAGTAGCATTGCGAGACTTGGCTGTATTTACTTGATCGCCTATAACTTTTCCATTTTACCATGGATTTTCTTCGTTGATAGCTTATTTTTTTGCTAAGGGAATGGAGCTTCACGTAAAGGAGTAAAACCGAATTGAAAACTTTGGTTTTAAAGATATTGCCTGACAAAGTCAATTTTTTCTTGAAAAAATCGTAAAAAATCGAAAAAATTCAAATTGAATCGTCAATATTTGAGAAACTATAAGAGTTACAGTAAAATGTTATAGGAGGCATGAAAAGTAAATTAAATTTTCTTTCGTTTATTGTCACCCCAACGAAGATAGCTTACTGCGTTAAAGAGATATACAGGCTTAAGTGGAGCCATTGGCCAAATAACGGTAAATTGCCAATATCTCAAAAACCTTCCCATAAAATTAAAAATGAACCCGATTTTCGGAATCAGCGACCGATTTTACATATAGATAGGATTGTCGCGTTTAGAGTATTTTTTGGCTGTAGAGCAGTGTTATTTATCGAGTTATGGGCTCCGAAATCTCGTAGATTCTTTTGTCTCATTTTCCAAAATTTTAATGTTTTTTGTTTCACGTCTATTGTGCGACTCATACCACAATTCAATGAATTATTTTTAAATCTGACAAATATATCACTTAAAATGTTCATATTAGGCTTTTTTATAATACCCATATACATATAAATGCGGGCGTGGTCGTCAACCGATTTGTACAATTTTTGTTCCAGGCATTCGTCTTATCAAGTACATCGCGCGTAATAAATTTTATCGACTTATCTGCTACAATTTCTGAGATATGACTAATAAAAATTTGAAAATTTGTACTTTAATAAGCGAGCGTGGCGCCGCCAATTTTAAAAAATTTCAGCATTTTTTCTTTATACGTGCATAAAATTTTATCATTGGGGCTATTTTGATGACTGAGATATCACATTTTGGATATACATATGTATACAATACAGGGAAATTGGGAGTGTCCATAGCCCCATTTCGCCCATTTTCAATACCAACCGTCGCTGTGCCCATTAGAGTCTGTACACCAAGTTTCATCAAAATATTTAAATTTTTGCGCAGCTTAGAATGTTTACAGACAAACAGGCGGACGGACGGTCATACATACATACATACATAGTTAGCTCAATCGATTTATTTTTTCATACTAATCATAAAACTATTATACTCTGTGTACCCACTCTGAAAAAGATACCCGTAGTTAAACCAACAACTTTCGGCTGTTGAATCTCCGTCTTTGATTCAACAGCAAAAGTATTTGTTTTTACAGCAAAGTTTTTGATCCAACAATTTCTTCAAAAACGGGCGTTGTTGATTCAAAAACTTGCTTGCCTTTAAAAATTTTTTGTGAGAAAATATTTTTTTGTGAGAAAACCAACAAAAAAAATAATGATGGAGAGAAGATGAAGAGAAAAATCCAAAAAAAAGTTTATTTTTAGCAACAATTTTCTCCCCGTTGTTGATTTAAAGGCAAAAGTATTTGACCCAACAGTTTCCGTTGTAAACAAAACTAATGAGAACAAATTTTTTTAAATTTTGTTTTTACAATGATTCAAATTTCATTCATGGATTCCTTTTTAGGAAATGGAAGTTAAATAGGTTACTACAATTCAATATAATGTTGAATGTTCCACTATGTGATGATTGGATAGAATTTCAGGTTGATGTCATGATTCGAATCCGGAGGAGAATATAAAATAAAGAAGAAAATTGAGAATAAGAAATAAAGATAGCAACCAGTGAATGATAAGAAGGAGAGAAGAATAGGAGAACAAGCGGAGGCTACATATTTGCAGTTGGGACCCGGGCGGAGAGAAGATGAAGAGTAAAATGCAAACAAAAATTTATTTTTAGGTGAAAATTTTTCCCAACAATCTCCGTTATTGACTTAAATCAACAACGCTCGCACCTTTGAAACAGCAACGGAGCGTTGTTGGGCACATTTCAACTGCGGAAAGTAGTTGATTTAACAGCGAAAGTCTTTAGATTTACAACGTTTTTTTTCAGAGCACTACATAGAGCTGAGTATAAAAAACTGAGGAATGCTAAATAAGTGACGAAAAATCACGTTTATAGGTACCTGCATATATATGTACATATGTATGTACGTGCAGTTACATATACATAACTTAGAAGTTTAGTCAGTTCCCAGCTTATGCGCGTTTTAGTCAAACTTTAACGTCTACCAATATTTTTGAATCAGTCCAAAGGCAAACCCTTCAATATCCCGATACACTAAAAAATGGACTTATGCCACTTAAAAAAATAACGGAGCATGCATATGAAGATAGGCTCATAAAAGATCACAATACGATTGAAATAAGGCTCGAAACCCACTCACCAAGAAGTGTCGCGCACAGGGTACCATTTTCTACCGACAAAAGACTTTTATGAACAGAAAATGAGCGCATTTATGATTATTTGAAACATGCAGAGGAATCGAAAAAGATTGGAATGTGATCAATAACACTGGTCGACAAAATTTCAACAAATTTTTGTTACAGAAATAAAATTCTACTTTTCTAAAGGATTTCAGTGCGCTGAATCTGAATCTGAAGTCAGATTTTCTCTAATACGTACAGTTTTTAAGATATTCATGTCCAAAGAGGCGAAAAACGCGTAGCAGTAATTATATACAGTTTTTACATTAGAATTGTTGTTGTTTAAACGAAACTGATAGTTTTCGTCAGCCAAAAGTCGATTTTATTACTTTTCGTCGGCCACAAAAAATCGTATGCTAGTTTTCGTATGGTACGACGATATAGTGTATTATTAGGGAAAAGCACCGCAGGGAAAAATTTATTTCATGGCGTCACGTACTACCATTATGAAATCAATATTATAGGTAATACTCTGTATACTAAGTCGAGCTGAGTATGAAAAACTATGGAATGCTAAATAAGTGGCGAAAAATCACGTTTATAGGTACCTGCATATATATATTATGTATGGGCATTTACATATACATAAGTTAGAATTTTAGTCAGCTCTTAGCTTATGCGCGTGTTTTGTGTAAGCTAGTTGGAAAAATTAGATTCGTCTGGAATTAGGCATTATATAACCAGCTGTGAAAAAATTAACAAATTTCATCATCATTCCTTTTACTCTCTTTGCCTTGGCGAAGTAGTGATAGAGCGTTATGTTATGTTCAGACACAACCTTAATTGAACATTAAGAGCCTTCATTCAATTTTCAAGACTAATGATTCTCAATTTACCATACAAAAATTGACTGTGTTAATGCTTCATTAGAAATTAATGAGTTCTTAATGAAGAACAATTCTGCATGCAACCCTGTTAAAAAGCTTGTTTCATAAGCAAAATGAAATGTCATGATCAGAGAAATTTCATTAGCGTCAGGGTCCACTAAACAGGTTGGTTCGTCAGATCCAAAATTTTTTTATTTCTGCTTATTCTATACATGCATTCTTGTCTACGATTGGTAAAAGTTGTGAGCTGAATGTCAAATTATTTCGTCCTCCTTGCAGTTTTGACATTTAGTTCACGAGAGTTTGATATTCAGCTCACGGCGTGTATGTGTGTATGTATCTTGAGCCCACCTGTTAAATGGGCCAAGTAAATTAAATATGTCTGAACACCAAATCTAGAGATGTTCAATCAAGCCCAATTGACTAAATTAATTTTTATGTCTGAACATGATATTACGTTTGAGATAGAGTGCATAAGGGCGCTATTTGTTTGGCTCGTGTGGTCAATCAAACAAAAATTAAAATACATGGATTTTCTATAGTTTTTAAATTTTTTAATAAAAAAAAATCCTATATTTTAATAAATTAAAACCCAATTAACCTCATAAAAATGTAGGTGCATCCAATTAAGAGGAAGAAACAATTATTAGGAACACAATTTCAAACTACGCCAGTTGCACGTACATTGGAATAACTGCTAAGCTGGGTATACAAAATAACCAAATTTGTTTTAAGTCTGGTATCAAAGAATTCTAATTTCACTTCACATTTTCGCATCGAGTATAAAAGCGGCTAGAGCGTTTATGAATTTTACAGTTAAACTCAAACAGTTGACACTTCAGCTTACTTTAAATTTAAAATGAAAACTATCGCATTTCTCTTATTTGCCATTTTGGCCTCGTTGTTGTTGGTACAACAGGTTGTTGGCATAGCTAATAAAGCCGTAGCTGATACAGCCGGTTTCGACAATCTCGGTGGTGTTTTGCCCGACTATGATGGGCCCGCAGGAAGTCCCGGCCACAATGATTAAAATAATCCAGCGGCAGATAATGCTACATCTACAAGCAGGTCCACCCAATTCATAGGAAAAACTAAATTTAAGGAGCACGAATTGGGAGAGCAACTCGGCCTAAAACTCGTTGGCGTTATATTATATTATTATATATATTAAATTATGTATATTAAAAATAAAGCAATACAAAATACTTAAATGCTTAACTTCACTTTAGTTTTTACCATGTCAGATTTCAGCAAAAAAAAAAAACCATAAATAAAATCGAGCCCTGCAGTGATTTTAGAGTAACCAACCAAATTATCCATTTTAGGCTTTTTATGGAAATCGATAATTTATTATCACACGCATCAACTTCCAAAATTGCATAGCTGTCCCGTGGCGAAGTTAGAAACTAAATCTGTAATTAGTTATCCCGTAACGGTATCGTTATAGAAAACAACTGAACAACCAAGCTTATGGGAAACCATGTTTTTGATTAGTTATTTTTTAATAGTAACGATAATTCTAGCGCTGTCGATATCAAACAAATGAATTTTAATTTTTTATTTATTTTTGAAACTACACCATTTTCAGATGGATTTTAGAAAGCGTCAACTGGATTTTAGAAAGGGGCAATTGGATTTTAGAAAAGAGAAATTGGACTTTAGAAACAGTAAATTGGATTTTCGATAATTTACATATATAATTACGTATATGTACATTATAATTTCATACGCAATAAAGAATTTCTATTCGAAAAATTCTGTGTAAAATTAATTTTACTCGCACATTCTGAAATCCAATTCACGCTTTCGAAAATCCAATTTACGTTTTCTAAAATCCTTCTAACGCTTTCTAAAATCCAACTGACATTTCTAAAATCCAATTGACATTTCTAAAATTCAATTCTTTCTTTCTAAAATCCAATCGTCGTTTCTAAAATCCAGTTAACGCTTTCTAAAATCCATCTGGAAATGGTGTAGACAAAAAATTCTGAACATATTGAAGCGGTGGATGTAGCGACAGCTATTACATCTTAGATCCCTCCAAAACTCATCATGCTATTTTGTCAGCAGCAAGAATCGAACTTGCGCTCACGCAGTACAATGACGACAGCTTTAACCACTGAGCCGTTGTCTGCCTTTAAAAGTTGATAGAAATTTTGTCTAGTTTCTTTTCGATTATAATTCGCTTCAAACTTATGCACATACATACATATGTACATATCTATTATGATTAAACACTAGTAGCGAATAAAATGTAGAAGTTCAGAAGAACAAATTCTTATTAATATTTTGAAACTAAATGGCTAGCGTAGAACTAAACTGGTCTATCTAACAAAATACAAAAGTGGAGAAAACAGATGAAACGCGTTTTAGTGCGGTGTGCGATTGTTGATGTATGTTAAGTGAATATTGTAAATTATTATGTTAGCTTAATAGTTAACTTAACATTCTGCATTAAAAAAAATTATTATAGAAACGTTTTTTACATAATATTTGTTTGTAACAAGAAAACTTGTTACATAGACCACTTTAGAATTTTTAATTTTTAAGGAAGTTTGAACTACAAATTGGAAATTATATGAATAAAACAACAAAAACTATGTGAAAGGAAGTAGTTTAATTGCAAAAATAACAAACACATGTTCGTAAATGATCACCTCTGCATTAAAAGTAACAGTAACCTAGTTTTATCCACGGCGGGCTGGTAGAAAATCTTCTAGATTGTTTTCTGTTTCATCTCTGCGGCTTACATGTGGAGAGACAGGTAAAAGGGGTGATGAATCGGTGGTACAAATTTCAACATTTTTTTTATGTCCTGCATTTTTTTGAATTTCAAAACGCGTATGTCGCTGCCCTGATCTGGTGTAAAATTCTGCAAGAACTCTATGAAATCATGTAGGTTCACGCTAGATTTCTTTATATCGACGGATGTATATTGTTTCAGAATAATCATCATTAAACTTCATCACAGATTCACCCTTAACAAATTTTGCCTTTCGCATTTGGGAAACTTTTGCGCCGTCGTCTACTATACTCTGGTAGTCCCTGAACATTGGCCGTAGTTCGTCAAATGACATAAATTTCCCCACCAGATTATTAACATCAAAAAGAGCATGCTTTCTACAATTTTTAACCAATTCCATCCACTCATCTGGTGTAAGATCATACTGGTCTATGGTTTTCAAACAAAAAAAAATAAAGCCATAATCAAAAAATTTATTTATTTTCAGAAAAAAAAATTTCAATATTATTAAATTTATGACAATCATTTGACGTTAAAGGAGCCTTTTAATTTTATATGATTATGAAATCACTACCACTTTAAAGAACATTTAAATGGCTCTTTAACTAAAAGGCTCCTTTAACAAAAGGAGCTTTAAGAATTTCATAATGAAATTGGCCCTTAAACTTAAAATGTTTTTTCTTGATTTTACAATGAAAATTTTTACATCACTTTTAAATACGTTTTTTATATCACTATTAAATACGTTTTTGTCAATTTTAAGCACGTTTTCATATATTTTTATGTTTTTTCCCTGAGTGTATTGTTTTATTTTTCTTTAAACATTTCAATTTTAAGGCTTAAATTATCAGCTAAGATAATAATATATGTAATATAAGTCCAATGAATTTTAGGCCGTGTTTCTCTCCCAATTCGTGCTCTTTAAATATTGTTTTTCCTATGAATTGGGTGGACCAACATACTTGTTAGATGGAGCGTTATCTGCAGCTGGAGCATTTTAATTATGTTGGCCGGGATGTGTTTCGGGTCCATCATAGTCGGGTAAAACAACCGCGAGATTGTCGAAATCGGCCGTATCAGCTTCGGCTTTATTAGCTGTGCCGACAACCTGTTGTACCAACAAGAACGAGGCCAAAATGGCAAATAACAGAAATGTGAAGGTTTTCATTTTAAATTTAAAGTAAACTGAAATGTCAAATGTTTGAGTTTAACTGTAAAATTCACAAACGATCCAGCTGCTTTTATACTCGATGCGAAAGTGAGATTAAAATTCTTTTGATTGTGCGTTATAAAAGCGTAATTCGAAGAATTATTATTATTATTATGTATATTTATTATGTATACCCAGGTTAGCAGTTATTTCAATGCTTACATTGGTTCTATATACCAAAATTTCTATCGAGGCCACCAAGTATCCAGTAGGTACGTTGAACTGGCGTAGTTTGTGAATACTAAAAGTAATACATTGGCACGTATACAACTCTAGCGAGTTTTAGGCCGTGCTTCTCACACAATTCGAGTCGTGCTCCCTAATATTTGTTTCTTCCTCTTAATAGGGTTTTAATTTATTAAAATATAGGATTTTTTTTTTTAATAAAAATTTAAAAACTAGAAAATCCATTTATTTTAATTTTTGTTTGATTGACCAGACGAGCCAAACAAATAGCGCCCTTATGCACTCTATCTCAAACGCATCACTCTATCACTACTTCGCTAAGGCAAAGAGAGTAAAACAAATGATGATGAAAATTGCTAATTTTAACACAGCTGGTTATATAATGCCTAATTCCAGACGAATCTAATTATCCCAACTATCTTACACAAAATTTGCGAATAAGCATAGGAGCTGACTAAACTTCTGATTTATGTATGTAGGTATCTACTTAGTAAATGGGATTTTCGCCACTTATCAAACAATTTCCTTAGTGTTTTTTTTATACTGAGCTGCGCGTAGTACACAGAGTATTAGAGTTTTAAACATATAACGATGGATTGTAACACCATGAATAATCGAGATAGATATAGAATTACATACATATATATATAGATATATCAAAATTATAAAGGCGAAAAAAGAAAACGATTGAGCCATGTCCGCCCGTCCGTCTGTCCAGCTGTCTGTAAACACCATGCGCAAAAATTTAAATATTTTGATAAAATTTGGTACACAGGTTCCCATCTACACCATTTCGAGATGGATTTTAGAAAGAGAAAAATGGATTTTAGAAATGTCAGTTGGATTTTAGAAAGCGTTAAAAAGATTTTAGGAAACGTAAATTGGATTTTCGAAAACGTGAATTGGATTTCAGAATGTGTGTTTAAAATAAATTTTACACAGAATTTTTCGAATAGAAATTCTTTATTGCGTATAATGTACATATACGTAATTATATAAATTTTCAAAAATCCAATTTCCCTTTTCCAAAATCCAATTGACATTTCTAAGCTCCAATTTTCCCTTTCTAAAATCCAGTTGGCTATTCTAAAAACCAATTTCCCTTTTCCAAAATCCAATTGACATTTCTAAAATCCAATTTCCCCTTTCTAAAATCCAATTGACGCTTTCTAAAATCCATCTGGAAATGGTGTAGACAAGAACGGTTGGTATTGAAAATGGACGGAATCGGACCTTGACCACGTTCACTTTGCCTATATATATGTACTATATATATAAAAAAAATTATATCTCAGTTACTCATACAGTTGGAGTGATAAGATTTCGTCCACGTAATCTCTTTAGACAAAAGAATCTACGAGATTTCAGAGCCCATAACTTGACGAATAATTCGAATGTTATGATGAAACTTGCTTTACAGACTTTCAACCGTTTTACTAATACAGCTGCGAAATTTAAACAACATTCGTTTATAACCACGCCTACTTCTCAAAAAAATATTTCTATAACTCCCTTTGGAAATTTGTAACGTAACACAATTTGTAACTAAAAGTCATAAAGTGATGAAATTTTGCATTAATAAGAATATTTATACGCTTGATCTGATGATAGATACAAATTTTGAATATGGGCGCACAGCTGAGTATCTTATGTTAGATCCCAATGGAACTTAGGCTTCCTTACTTGTTTCTTTTTGTGTCTGCCTTTTATGACCTAATTAGTTAATTTGTGCATACTTATTTATTTTTTGATAACAAAATGTTTCTACAGTCTAAATACGTGGTATAACATAGTATTCACATATGTATGTACATATGTATGTATGTATTTATGTAACGGCAGAAAACATTCTCACACGTACAATTTTTGCAATCAAATATCTACTTGTAAACTAGTTAAAAGCTAGTATGCAACACAAACCAAACTAGTCCGCAATCTATGCCAAGTTTCAAGCAGAAAATATACTAATTGAGAAAAACAGCAATAAACTATTTTAATAATGCACTAAATACGCCTAGTTAAAACAAAAAAAAAATATAAGAAAAATACTAATAATTTTTTTTAATTCCCGTCTGAGATAAAAAGATGTTTAAAGAAGTACACGATTTGTTATTTATTATAATTAAGTTTTTTTTTTTCTGTGATTCTGATTTGGGTAAATTTAGTAACTAACTCACTTCAGTATTTCGAATAACGTTTGGAATAAAAATTGTCCAAATCAGTTGACTGCCATGCCCACTTTTATTTATATGAGAACTAATAAAAACATTTTATGCAATACCTTTGTCAAAACTAAAACAAATGCATTGTATATTGCTTCCGTTCCATTGTAGGCATAAGCCCAAACAAACATAAACCTTTGATATAGGGGTGAGTAATGACACGATTTTTTGGGAGTTGACACTAGGGATTCCAATTTTTCCGATTTTTACGATCCCGGGATTTTCGAGATTATATTTTATAATCCCGGGATCCCGGGATTTATCCCGGGATTTGGACTTTAATTACACAGGCCGAAAAAAATTCCAAAAAATTTTCTAACTCAAATAAAATTCTAGTTTTCTAAAGGATTTCAGTGCGCTGATTCTGAATCTGAAGTCGGATTTTCGGTAATATGTGTAGGTTTTGAGATATTCATGTCCAAAGAGGCGAAAAATGCGATTTTTTGCTATATTCACAGCTCAATCTGTTAAATTACTAACTTTCATTAAAAGATGATTGCAGCTATTGAAAGAAAGATCATTTCTCTTGAAAACAGCGCTTTGCTTTTTCGGGTATCTTATTCAAATATCTACGTTGTCTTCAAAAGAAATGATCGTGCTTCCAATAGATGTAATCAGTTTTTAATGAAAGTCAGTAATTTTAAAAATATTGAGGAGTGAATATGGCCACAAACTGCGTTTTTCGCCTCTTTGGACATGAATCTCTCAAAAACTACACCGAAATCCTTTTGAAACGTAGAATTTTATTTCTGTTACAAAAATTTTTCGACCAGTATTATTTTCCCACATTTGGGGTTGAAAAAAGTAAATACATTTTTAGAGAAACGGTACAACTTTAAAATGCAAAGAAAAAATAGATTTTTATTGCCATTTTTTTATTATTTCATTAGTAACAAAATAAAGTAGGAATGTAAAATCATTCGTATTATTTAATAATACCTAAGAGTTACTTTAAAAAGTACAACCAACAACGAAAATTACATACATTTGGTGAACAAAACGTTTGCCTTTGCAGTTGGTACTTTTAGGATATTAATAAAAAGGCTTGCAATCATTTAATAATTTCCACTAAAATATTTTTAGAATTTAACGACGCACTTAGTTTAAGCGAATATTTCCAAGCTTGCCGAAAAATTCAGAAAATTAATGCAACTTCTGATAAATATGAATTCCGAGTATGCAGCTGCGTATTTAATTTTAGTCACACATGGGCGTAGTTAACTAATCCGTGTCACCACTACGCCATTAACTACCACTACCGTCGCGATAGTGGGGCTTGAAAATTTTCCAAACAACTAACGTGAGTGGAAGTTGAAACTTTTTCCACTACCACTAAAAATATTAGTGGTAGTGGATAGGGCTTCAAATCCCAGCTTAGTGGGATTGGGGCTTGAAAAATTTCCACTAATTTTCAATTAGTGACTGAAAACTTGTTCCCACTAAATCACGAAATAGTGGAAAAATCATTGATTCCACTATATGTGTAGAATCACTAAGGTTGTATATCGAAATACATATACATACTTACATACATGTGAATAGTTCATTTTTGCTCTGAGAAGAAATATGTCTCATTTTGCTCGTATATCTATGCATGTACATATGTATGTATGTGGGCATTTCCTGGGCGGTGCGGACGTTACGTTCGCACGATTTTTTGAATTTTTGAGGCAGAAATAACGCGAAATATTGTATCGTTTTATTATAAAGGGAAATATTTAGGACACACCTGATGATAAAACAAGTAAAAGCGCGGCTGTCTTCGGCCGTACCGAAGACTTCATACCTTTCATGAGTGGGGAAATGTAAAGTTACCTATGTATGTACATAGCCGGATTAAGTTTAATTTATAATTTTAATTCTGTGGGTTATTTATGGAAAGATTTATTAGAAAAATTAGTGTCTTGGCTATTTAAATGGAGGAGTTATACACCAAAATGTCCATATCTGAACAATCGGTTGTAGGGGAGCTATAGGTTGTAGTGGTCCGATCTTAACAATTTTCGGTAATCCCGTTTGGGTCCATATGGGTACAAATACTTCAAAATTTCAGGCCGTTAGCTGTTAAAATGGAGGAGTTATACACCAAAATGTGTATATCTGAACAATCGGTTGTAGGGGAGCTATAGGTTATAGTGGTCCGATCTTAAGAATTTTCGGCAATCCCGTTTGGGTCCAAATACTTCAAAATTTCAGGCCGTTAGCTGTTAAAATGGAGGAGTTATACACCAAAATGTGTATATCTGAATAATCGGATGTTGTGGAACTATATGTTATAGTGATCCGATCTTGACAATTTTCGGTAAACTTGTTTGGGCCAAAATGGGCACGTCTACTTCAAAGTTTCATGTCCTTAGCTGTTTAAATGGGGAAGTTATGCACAAATTACATCCAAAAATTTCATGTATATCTGAATAATCGGTTGTTTTCTATATGTTATAGTGGTCCGATTCGGCCGGTTCCGACAAATGATCAGCTGCATATAACAAAATACCTGTATTCCGAATTTCATTCAGATATCTCAAAAACTGAGGGACTAGTTTGCGTTCATACAGACGGACGGACGGACAGACGGACCGACGGACAGACGGACATGGCTTAATCAACTCAGCTCGTGATTCTGATCATATCGGTATATATTTTGGTGGGTCCCCCACGCTTCCTTCTGGTACTTTCGACAAAAAATTTTTTGGCACTAAGTTATAATACCATTTCATTCTCATGAAAGGTATAAATATGTTGGCTATACAAATTTAGTTTAATACCTTTGTTTTAGCCACTTAAACTGCGTTGCGGACGTTACACAAATGGAAGTGGTTTTTAGATTATTAACTAAATCAGCGATTTTCTTCGAATTTCGAAGTATAACTGAAAAAACTTATTAGAGATAAATTGCAGAGAAAAGTCAATGGAACCGATTGCAAATACCATATATTTTTTGCAGGGGGAAAAATTTATGTACTTTGGGTTTTTCATTGCTGCTCTTGTATCGTTAAAAATAAAATTAACGAAATTTCAAGAGGGTTTTGAATTACGAGACTTGACATCAGTTTGCACCGAACTTATAACATGCCTACACAAAAGATTACAAATATTTTTTGAAGGTAGTATGATGTCGATTTAAAAGATAAAAAATAAATAGTAATTAATAAAATTATTTTAAGGAAATGAGGAAGCAAATTTGGCCATCATAGCGGCAATATCGTGCCCAGGTGTAAAGTTGCGTTTCTTGCAAGTTCTGCAGTGAACGGCACCGCACCTAACTACGGATTTCGCAAAAAAATTATTCATTGAATATGCTGCTCAGTTTTTTGTGAAAAGTGACAGCCAAAATTCAGATACAGAAAAATCCTCAGAACCAACTGATACATAAATTTTTGGAGTTCGACGATGCAAATAGTAAGACTATTTCCTTAAATTGAAATATAATTTAACCTTTTTTACAGTAGCAGCCCCTTAAATTATTGAACAGGATGAGGTCCGAAGGCAGCTTGATACGTATTTGCTTGATCCAAATAAGTCACTCAAGAGTCTAGAGAGCTATGGTATTGTGCGGAATTATACTATATACATTAGACTGGCCGCAGCATGTATGGATTTTTTTTTTTGTTGAAATTTGTATATTAACAGTTCTTAAAATATGAGGTTTAGGGTTAAAAAGACGGCCTTAATTTTTTGGCCCGATCCGTTGTTGTCTAGTTGACCCTCATTGAGCCCAATGTATGGAAAATTTTATTTTTTAACCTTGAACATGATTTTTTTTAATATGTCTGTTTTGAGAGATAAAAATTCTCTTGCTGAGCCCTTCTTGCGTTTTCTACACCTAAAACAAAGTATCAGTACCGTTGCTTTGAGTTGCTAAGTGAATATAACGGTACTTAACGAGCAAAAACAATCAAATTCCAAGACATTGCTGCTGTTTTTCACCCTGCTCTTAACGTGCTGATACAAATGTTGAAATGAGTCTAACTATTCCAGCAGGGAAGTAAATTTCCAAACAGCTGATCGTTTGACAGTTTTACCAGAAATAGTCAGCAGTAGTCAGTAGACTGTTGCATGAGTACATTCATATGTCCAAACGAGTTAAGGCCCTGTTATACTTGCATAGCATTGCAAAGCAGGGCAGCGCAAAACATATAGCGCATAGAGCTGATTATACTTCGCATAGACGTGCAACCATGGTTAATTAATAAAAGTTTTCGCATCCCGACATTCGTACATACATACATACACACTCCATGTAAATTGTTTGTGTATTCTGTGGTGCTTCTGTCAAAATCATAGTTCGCCTTTGTAGAAATCATATTGCACCATGCTCAAAATTGATCCCAGTTTGATATAAGCACCATTATTAAAGTAAAACAGTAGAAAAAAGTGAAAAATCAGCTGTTTAGTAAGTTAACCTGTATAAATTAGCCTTGCGTGCAACCCTTCGCACACTCAGCACACACACATTCGTGTTGCCAAATGTCAAATCGCATAGCACATAACACAGAAATCAAAATTCAACAGACTTCTATGCTGTGCCCTGTGCCGCTATGCGTTGAGTAATCGATTACACGGAAATCCAATTAAACAGATTTCGTATGTGACAGTTCTTATGTTGTGCGCTGCTGTGCTATGCAAGTATAACCGGACCTTACTCGTTTGGTTTTCTTGTAGTGAAGTACAACAACTCGCTTTATTATGAGAACTATGTTACTCGTACATGAACCACAATGAATAGTGTGCGTACACTATCCGATCGTCATGATGCCAGCCACACACCTTGCAATTTTTTATACAACATGAGCATGTTGCGCTGGAAATCGCAATGTTTTTGGGGCTGTTGTATGAAGTTGTGTATCGGTTGTACGAAAAATCAAAAAGTTCAAGGTCCGATTATTAGGAGCTTCTCCAACTGTCATTGCTTTTTATTGGAGAAAATGTTCCAAACTTTACTAAAGTACGCCAACCCGGAGCAACATCGCATGCTAGGTTCATGTCGAAATGCATATATTGCTATAAAATATTTTTGTTTCGCGATCAGTTCAAATTGACTTCATCGGAATTGAAAAACCTTCGCAGTATTTGTATCTTCTTGACAAACATTTACGTTCCATATTGGTTTACATGCATTAATGCAATAGATGCACCAGCACAAGATCTCAAATTAATAAAAGATGCCATTTTATATTTTGATAAAGAAGTTTCTAATGCCTTGTTGCATAAGATTAAAAACCATTTGTGGTACTTGAGTGAGGAAATTGTTGGGTTATCATTTTTCGATGAAAGCATTTCTTTGAATATTAATACATCATTTATAAATTCGGATCCTTCTACGTGGCAAACCAAAGATGATTATCGCAAAGCGAAATCGGCATGTCAAACTTTGGCAGTGGTGAACGATGCAGCCGAAAGGGCAGTTAAGTTGATAACAGACTTTAACCGTACCTTAACGTATGACGAAGAGGATAAACAATTCCTACTGCAAGTAGTTGAACATTATCGTAAGACATTTCCGTCTCACAAAAAGTCCATTTTATTGAATTGATATTGTTTTTATTATTCTTAATTTCTTGAAATTTCATAAAATAAAAAAATAAAAAATTAATTAAAGAAAAAATTTTTTAACCTTTTAAGCTTGATGAGGGTCAACAAAGCTTGGTGCGATCTGAATAAAAAAATAGGACGTTATTTCTTATACCATACCTCACCTTTTAGGCAGTGTTTATTAATAGAATTCGAGAAAAAAAAATTTGCGGCCAGTCTAATATACATATGTATATGTTTATGTATTTCGTGCACGATAAACACACATACATATGTATGTATATTTGCCCTGCAAAAATTCCGAGTACTCCATTCGCTAATCCATGGAGTGCTCGCTATGGACCAGCCGATTACTCCATAACTTGCCACATTTCATACAAAAAATATGGTCCATATAACATTGCATGTCATTGCAATGGAGTATATACTCCAGTCCCGCATAACAATCAAATTAATCCATGGAGTACCTACATTGGATTAATTGATGGAGTACCCAACAGTTAGCCGAACATAACAACAAAAACCAAATGTTTATGGCGACGGCGCCGAATGACGCGTGTTCGGCTAACTACGAGCCGATGCAGATACATGAATCGGTCGTTTGGGCTATGTTAATGATCACTTTGAAAGTACTCCAACCTACCACAAATGGAGCATATAATCCAATGATTTTTGCAAGGTAGGCGTCTATGAACGTATGACTAAATAAATGTGTACATATGTATGTAAAAATATTTACATTCCCGGAAAATATTTTATTGAAGATAACAGTTTTATTAGTGTTACTAACAGACATGCATATGTTAATATGGTTTAGTGGAAATAATTTACTCCCACTCAATTTGATTTCAACTACCACTCATTTCCAGAAGATTGAGTTAAAAAAATTTCCACTACCACGAAATCGCTTTTTTTTGAGTTGAAAAATTTTCCATTACCACTAAACGCTGTTAGTGGTAGTGGAAAAAAAATTAATCCCACTACACGTAGTGGTAGTTGAAAAATTTTAAAATCCACTAATGCCATATTAGTGGTACTTGACAGTTAGTTAACTACGCCCATGTATGATTTTAGTACAGTGTTGTAAGACTATCAAGTCTAATTAAAATTTTGTTTCCATTTTCTTCCATTATTTACTTTCCGTGTGGAAAAATTCCAAAAAACATTTGAGAAATAAATGACCAAAAATCAGGAAATAGAAATTATCAAATGAATTTTGCCACAAGCTAAAAGCTTTAAAAATACCTAACGTACGTTTCCTTACAACGCGTACTTCAACACAAAAAATTTAATTATTAAAAAAAATCAAAATTTTAATCCTTACTTTGACTAATGGACTTTTTTATTCTAGCAAAAATGTCGCACTTTCTTCCGGCTGTCACATTTTTTTGTTCTCTTCCACACAGACTCAACACTTTTTTAGGGATGTTTGTTCTATTGACAAAATATAAAACTGGCCCGACTACGGGCAACATTTTCTGTTCTTAGCACAAGTAAAAGGTTGCATTATTTTTGTTTCATTCATCACATGAAAAATGCAACACTTTAATAGGACACAGAATAGGAAATGCTGTTAGTAAACAGATCTGAGACCAATAAAAATTATATAAAATATAACTTTTCTTTGCTATAATAGCGGAATATTCTCTCTTTATCTTCTCCCGAAAATCCCGGGATAAAATTCTAGCTATCCCGGGATTTTCGGGTTGTCAGAAAGGGCGGGATCCCGGAATCCCGGGATCCCGGGATTGGAATCTCTAGTTGACACATAAGCACTGACTCACTAAAAAGGGTTGTCTCACTGAGTTAGCACGATTGTACTACAGCACATATTACTTTCGTGCTATGGTCAACCAAAAAGTGTTACTGTGTGCTATCAGAGTCTGTGTCAGTGAAGGAGTCGCTCTTATGATGAATTGATATTTATACGAGAATGGCTATGATGTGCATATAAATCAGTAATAGAATTGAAGTGATTTTAGTTCGATACCTAACCCGATTAAATGATATAGACCGATATATGGCCGGATGGCCATGGAAATTTGTTGATAAGGAACGGGAGAGAGAGAGAGAGAGAGATAGAGTAGTTTAGGGGAGGAAGAGTTAGAGGGAACAGTAGATGAAGAGTGGCAGGCAGACTGATAGGGAAGGGAGTGGCATATTGTGATTTGTCGCAGCGAAGTGGAACGGGTATTTGCTAGTGATTTATAAAATTCAAGTTTGATTAAACAATTGAAAAGTTCCTTTCTGCTTTACAAAGTTCTTATTCTAAAATAAAGACATTTCCGTGGGCGTTATTGCACTGCACCGTATTTTCCTGCTGTTAAGTGGTCTTATTTAATACTCATCAGAAGATTATTTATGACCACTTCAAAGTACATAATCTGTGGCAATGATAATGGTTTACACAAAAAGTAAAGCCAAGCCCCTCATTTGTGCATGTACTGACAGCGGAGCTGCGATTATTGCTAAAGCGACAAATTGGAATTCGGAGTTTTAGCTTTTTTCGTTTCCCTTTTTTTATTCCACTCTGAAAAAAAAAAACGATTTTACCACATAACCACGTAGGTAAAGTTTATAAGTAAAAAAAATTAAAAATTTATCTATCTACTTTACCCATTTATATGGCAAAATCTACAATTGCAGCCAAAATTAAACTGAAAACTTTTATTCTCTGAGCAAAAAGCTAAAACTCAGAAAATAACTTTTATTTTCTGATCGAAAAATAAAACTCAAAAAATAACTTTTATTTTCTGAGGGAAAAATAAAACTCAGAAAATAACTTTTATTTTCTGATCGATAAATAAAACTCAAAAAATAACTTTTATTTTCTGATCGCAAAATAAAACTCAAAGAATAACTTTTATTTTCTGATGGAAAAATAAAACTCAAGAAATAACTTTTATTTTCTGAGGGAAAAATAAAACTCAAGAAATAACTTTTATTTTCTGAGGGAAAAATAAAACTCAAAAATTAACTTTTATTTTCTGATCCAAAAATAAAACTCCAAAAATAACTTATTTTCTGATGGAAAAATAAAACTGAAGAAATAACTTTTATTTTATGATGGAAAAATAAAACTCAAGAAATAACTTTTATTTTCTGAGGGAAAAATAAAAATCAAGAAATAACTTTTATTTTGTGAGCAGAAAATAAAACTCAGCAAATAATGATTAAAATCAACTTTTTGGATATAACTCATAACCGTTACAGTCCCTGGGCAAAACTCGACATTTATTTTCATTTATTTTCAGATTATATTTTATATGCACATATCCACAAGGTGAAACAGGTACAATTGAATCAGTTCATTAAAATAGTTGTCCTTGTAGGCAATAATAACATACAATTACAACTTATAGTTAAATAGAAAATACCCGAAATTTAGACGAATTAAATCTAATACAATAAGCGCGTACTATATTGTTTGACATGCACAATGTAAATGGCTCGTTAGCGTAGCTGTAGCGCCTTTGATTCGTCTGTGGCTTGTATTTTTTTTTTTGTTTTTTTTTTATTTATTTAAAAATTAAAATAATATTTAAAAATGAATCAAAAAATATGTATTTTATTCATGCATACTGGGCACACCACATAACACGTGCATAAAATCAAATTTGTCAAATGCTATTCGCAAATTGCCAAATCGCAAATTTATTTTCTTTTCTTTCTTATCCCTATTTTTATCGGGATTGTACAGAATTAATTTGGTCAGAAATGTCTGAATCGTTGGAGAAATTGCCTTTTTCAGAGGCATTTCGCAATTCTTGTTTAAATTAACCTTTTAAAAATTTGAGTATATCAAAACAAGAACTTAAATAAAGTAAAAATTCTATTAAAAATATATATATAACCAAAAAGTACTACATACATATCGCTAGCTTAGAGTGCAAATTGTCTAAGTCCATTTTTCAAACTTTGTAGAAGAGACAAAAAACACAAAATAAAAAAATTTCAATATGAAAAAAAATTTTCTGTTCATAGAAAAATTTTGGACTTACCCAATTTTCTTCTCTTTTTGGACTTACACAATTTGCGTATCACTGAATAACAACGAGTAGAAATATGAAAAGTATCACAGACTTGTTTAGCGTGGTGCGTATTTAATTTTTCTAGCTTTCTACACTTAAAAACACTTTTTCATAAAAATGGACTTACACAGTTTGCACTCTAACCTAGCGATATATTCTTATTTATTTTGGCTTTAAATGCAAGGGTAAGTGAAATTGATGATCAATTTGCCACCAATACCATACGATACTCACTCGCACGTACCAATGCAAAAATATATATACATACATACGTTACATGTTATTTAGAACTTCAATTGAAATCTCCTGCATTTTATGTGATGACATACATATTGTTAATTTGGAGGGTTTTGAGTTTGGTGTTTTTAAGGTGCAGGAAATGGCGCAACTAGTATATAGAATAAAAATAGTAGGTGGTATTAGTCCATATTTTCACCAGCGTCTGCCCTTAAAAAACATCTTCCAAAAAAAGAAATGTTCAACCCCCCCCCCCCCCCTTGCCGAAATCCTGGATCCGCGCCTGACTACGGGTATTTTTTTCAGAGCACCTATTATTCTTATTGTGTGCCATAACTTTTGTAAAGCATAAATTCTTTAAAGCAAACACAACAACAAGTAGCTGTTACGATAATCATCTGTCGCTCTTTGAAGTGGCCAACAAAAAAGCCATTCGGCAGCACCACCACACCACCACCACCCATCGATTACTTATTCCTTCTGCTGTCACGCAGTGGGCTAACTCAGTTCTTTGTTGTGCTCTTTTCACTTGTTGCGGCGGACGAGATTGAAAAGAAAAAATAACCTTGCCTACATTGCTTAATTTAATCCGCACATTGAGAGAGTGCTGGGATTTTACGGCTGCGGTTTAAACAATCTTTTGTGTGCTCGATTTTATTAGAAACATACCAAGGAGCTTGTATACAGGGATTGCCCTCGCAGGATTTTTCATTGCTAGGTACGTGCGTATGAATTTAATTTTTACTTTTTAAATTATGTTAGCACAAAATTCTGCGCACAAAGCACGCACGTACATAAGTCATATCTCAGCAGCGAAAACATTTAATGCTTACACACTCTTTCTCATAAACGATTTAACATTCAAAGTGGCGAAAGTTTTAATTTTCAATGTGAAAAAGTTGGCAAATAATTGAGGCCACAAATGAAGTGATTTTACATTGTTAGTCGGTCTTAAGTGGCCACCAAAAAATCTACGCCTTATTTAACGGTTTTGCAGAAGATTTAAAGGCTTGCGAAATTATGCCTGAAAATTCCAAGTGACCAAAATTTGTATGAACAAAGGCTTATAATAATGCTGATTTTGCTGTGTTGATGTCATCGGGAGATGAGGAACACACTCTCGCAGAGAAAACCTTATTTCCACGGCTTATTCGCCATGGGAATAAGGCTTAGATAATTCCTGATAATAAGGCCTTCTGATGGTCCATAAAATTAAAACTCAACAAATCATTGCGAAACAAGGCTATTTTTATGATATTACTCCTAAGACCAGGGACAAAACGGTTATAAAAGTGAAGTGAAGTAATGGTCGTATTTAACTATTAACATTGATGAATTCAAATTTTGGTCCAGAATAACCATTATGGGACCAGACAATTTTTTCTATTATAATTTTTATATTTTTTTTTTTTTTGGTTGCGCATGACTAAGAATTCAAGGAATTTTAAGTGCGTTACAGATTGAGTTATGTATCTACTTATTTGAGCTTTCTTTGCCATGGGAAACAAAAAAACTGAATAATGGTTATTCTTAACCAAAAATAGATATACCTCAATATAAGAGTTAAAAAATTCCCAAAAAAAATTTTCGCGTATTTTCGCTGACCTTTTCTCCTACGTTAAAAAAATAACAGTAATTTTCCGTCCCTGCCTAAAACAGAATGTTCCCTTTTTTAATGATAAAGAATTTTATTTAGAGTTCGCGCCAAGCATTTTTATTTTCGCATTCGTAAGGTGGTCCAAAAAATTATAACCCAACAAATCATTGCGGAACAAGGCTATTTTTATTCTATTACTCCTAAAACAATATGTGTTCCCTTTTTTTAATGATAAAAACAAATTTCTTATACATTAAGGACTTTCCAAAAT
The DNA here is from genome assembly GCA_960531455.1 of Urophora cardui. NCBI lineage: Eukaryota > Metazoa > Arthropoda > Insecta > Diptera > Tephritidae > Urophora > Urophora cardui. The sequence goes on along the minus strand of OY482672.1, from coordinate 64,235,738 downwards.
AGTATGTATCATCACTGATGTAAAAGGAGAACAAAATTTGGAGGCATTTGCATAGGGTTGCCAGACGTACTGAGCTGATCAGTACAATACTGATTTTTCGTGCTCCGTACTGATGGTTTTAAAAACCTTAAGAAATACTGATTTTTTGCATTTTGTACTGATCTGTACTGATTTTTAGCAGACACTAAAAAAATTAATTTTTATCACCCTGCACTGTTTTTAATTTTCCAACTGTTTTCATTTGACGTTTGTAATGCCGTGGTTATGCTTACGACAATACTCGATGAGTAACGTGTAATTGTTGTTGTGCACTCCGACGAGTGGGATGAATTTTAGTGAAACACCATGAAACAATTAGGAAGGAGGAAGCAATGCGAACGTTAAATGTCATAGAAACATGATTGACCGTTAACAATACGGAAACAAAAACAAAATGCCAGTAATAAAGACGATTTTCTCCGCATATATTTTTTTTTTGGAAGGTAATGTACTTATGTTTTCTGGAAAGGTATCTGGCAACCCTACATTTGCACGACCTCTAAACTTTAATATAATACAGCAAAATTTTCGGTATAGATTTCTGTAGAATTTTATTCGGAGAACTTTAATTTCTTCTTACAATTTTGGATCACCCTAATGTATATGTATGTATGTATCGGAAGGAGATGAGCGGCGTACTTAACCAAGCACAAGCAGCATTGCCAGCGTATTCCATTTCTACAGCTTAGGCTTATGAATCTTTTTGCAGGGTAAGTACGTATGTATGTATGTGTGTAGGTACCCTGCAAAAAATGCGATTAATCCGGGACGTGTCCGGGATCAATCGCAAGGGAGCATGCGACTAATACAATTTTACATCCCTTTATATGGAGTGAATTGATCGCATTTGTTCGAGCATGTCCTATGAAGAGACTAATTGTTCAACTTGTATACCCGAACGGGTACCAGTGTAGATTAATCACTAACATACCGAACGGGTACAAATGTAGATCAATCGCTTTCATCCCGAATGGGTACAAATGTAGATCAATCGCTTTCATACCGAACGGGTACAAATGTAGATCAATCGCTTTCATCCCCAACGGGTACAAATGTAGATTTTTCCAAGTTGTTAGCCAAGGCAATTTTTAATAAAAATCTTTAAAAAATTGTAAATGTTCATGCATATTTAAATAAAGATTATATTTCAATAAAGAATATATAAATAAATTTAAAAAAATTGTAAGTTTTTAGTATGCATTATATGAGCGTAATGTAAAGGAGTTTTTCATAGGATATTGTAGACAACATTTTGTTAAAATTATTATTCATCATTGTTATTATAAGAAAGGGTGTTCAATTCGTTTTACCGATTGTTCTAAAATTTTTTTAAATACATTGCATATTTTTGTAAAATTTATACATTTGAGGAATCTAGATTTGAACCCGTTCGTTATGAAAGCGAGTAATCTACATTTATACCTGTTCCGGATGAAAGCGATTAATCTACATTTACACCCGTTCGGGATGAAAGCGATTAATCTACATTTATACCCGTTCGGGATGAAAGCGATTAATCTACATTTATACCCGTTAGGGAACAATTGGTCTACAATTAGTCTACATTTATACCCATTCGGGAACAATTGGTCTACAATTAGTCTACATTTATACCCGTACGGGAACAATTGGGGACTAATTGTGGACCGATTGTTCTCGAAAGAGATCAATCCGGGACAAATATCTTTCGGTATTAATCGCACATTTTTTTGCAGGGTATGTGGCTTTGCTATGAAATCTCATTTGTTATGCGTTTCAGTTATTTGAAATATAAATCCTGGTTTACGGATTATAAAACTGGGAATTTGACTTTCATCACTTTTAAGGTAAAATATATACATAAGTACATACATATGTACATAAACCAAATCACAGACTCACTTGTTGTCTAAGAATGCAACAAACACTAAATGTTAACACAATTTATTAATTGCCTTTTAAATGCACACGGTGAGCTTAAACAACTTATTATGAAAAGTCAAAGTAACCAAGATATTATTTCATGGTTGTATTCTTGGACATATTAGAAGATGTTCTGAGCCAAAATTGAAATCATTCATCGGACACATTTTGAGAAATTCCATGTTTTTTTTTAAAACGGTCAATTTTTTCTTTTCATGCGAGCCCCTGTTCTTTTTATGGCACCCACGGTAAAATGACTGTTCTGTTCTTCTAGTATATAAGTGTATAGTAAAATTCATTACAGTAAAAATACATTTTAAGACGTTTATTATTTATTATTTATAATATTTTAATATAAACATAAAAAGGTTGACAGTTTTTTTTAAATATGAAGAATATTATATTCACATACAGTTTTCTTCAAATTCTCCATATAATTTGGGTTATTTGGTCTAGTTCGATACTTATAATCCCATGTTTTTTTGAAATCATAATGCACAGCCTCCATGGCTTGCTCTGAATGATACCCTAATCCTATTCCCTGCCTTGAACAAAAATCTTCTATATGAAAAAAAAACTGTATGCACTTTTGGGGTTGTGGGTATAGAAAGATCGTTGTCACTCTTTCGGTAATTAGAAATACAGTTAATATAATTACTTTTCAAATCAATAGTGAAGCAAGATTCGACCATTGAATGAAAATCGTTAAAAGTTTTTAAGTATTTGAGGCGCTCTAAAGGACATAGACATCTTAATACATCGGTATTTTCCAATAATTTCTTCCAACTATTGCGTTAATGTGGGCTGAGAAGTTCTATGTCCAATAAAAGATTTTTCGTGGTTGCTCAGGTTTTGATGGGAATAGTTGTAAGAAATTATTGGAAAATACCGATGTATCAAGAAGTATATTTCCTTTAGAGCGCCTAAAATACGTAAAAGCTTTTAACGATTTTCATTCAGTGGCCGAATCTTGCTTCACTATTGATTTGAAAAGTAATTATATTAACTGTATTTCTAATTTCCGAAAGAGTGACAACGATCTTTCTATACCCACAACCCCAAAAGTGCATACAGTTTTTTTTTTTTTTTCATATAGAAGATTTTTGTTCAAGGCAGGGAATAGGATTAGGGTATCATTTAGAGCAAGCCATGGAGGCTGTACATTATGATTTCAAAAAAACATGGGATTATACTACGAACTAGACCAAATAACCCCAAATTGTATGGAGAATTTGAAGAAAACTGTACGTGAATATAATATTCTTCATATTTAAAAAAAACTGTCAACCTTTTTATGTTTATATTAAAATATTATAAATAATAAATAATAAACGTCTTAAAATGTATTTTTACTGTAATGAATTTTACTATACACTTATATACTAGAAGAACAGAACAGTCATTTTACCGTGGGTGCCATAAAAAGAACAGGGGCTCGGATGAAAAGAAAAAATTGACCGTTTTAAAAAAAAACATGGAATTTCTCAAAATGTGTCCGATGAATGATTTCAATTTTGGCTCAGAACATCTTATATCATATGTCCAAGAATACAACCATGAAATAATATCTTGGTTACTTTGACTTTTCATAATAAGTTGTTTAAGCTCACCGTGTGCAGTGTCTTTATTGCAATTCCTCCCCCTTTGGCTGGGTTTTTTTTTTCTATGATTACTATATTGGTGTCGCTACGATGTAGTGGGTACAGCAGGCCCGACGAGAGGGAGGCTGAGGGGGTCAATTACCCCGGGCCCGGGCTTTAGAGGGCCCGGGAATCTCAAAATGATATCCAAGCTTTTTGCTTACAGAAAATAAACAAACATCACCTTTAATCACCTTTCGTAGATAGCAATCATTTTAAATTTCAACAAATTTTATAAATCTCTTAACGTGTCTGCATCCCACTTAAGGAATTGTTGGTTTTTGGCGTTGGCTTTACAGCATAAATTTGAATTCTTTCAGACCTATGGTCCCATGGACAATATTACTCAAGATGACCCATGGATTCAGAAACTGGATGTGCCTTTTGAACAATACATTTGACCCACCCTAATATGTATATTTCTATGTAAACATATTTACTTGATCTGTATTAATGTATAGATAAATTAAAGTTCGTAACTATATATTCATTGAATTTTGATTTTGAGAATTTGTTTATTTAGTATGGGGGACCGTAGTTTTTTTGACCCCGGGCCAGGATTTTCTCTCGGCGGCCCTGGGGTAGAGTGCCTAATTAACCCCAATTATTGTGTTTTTTTTTTTTTTTTTTTTTTTTCAAAAATAGCAGTTAACTTTGGCAGTGGATGGCAAACCTTAAGAGCGTATTTCTGCCATGAAAAAGATTCTAAAGCTTCATTCGCCGTTCGTCATCACTAAACCTTTAAAAAAAATAACCGTTTAATAAATGTAACAACCTTTCTCACATAAAAGCGTGCTAATTTTAGAGGGCACACACTTGGCATTTGATTTTCGCGGAATAAGCCGATCTAAGTAGCATCACATCTAATCGCAACAGCTGCTCCGCACATTGCACTAAAATGCCATAACCGTTACACAGCATCTTTTACTGCTAATTACCACGCAATTAACTGAATTGCAGCTGCAAAAACTTTTCGAAATGCACAATTCGCCGCAATTCGCGAGCCGCGTTGCACTCAAAATGCTAAGAACTCACTTTTGTAACGTTTATCCTTTTCTGTCAATTGTCGCAAAAGTTTTAGTGCAAAAATTTTGATAGCATAAAAATTGCATTTCAAATTTTTTTTTTTTTTTGCACTTTGGCAAATTTAACTTTTTATCTTAAGCTCGTTATCGACTGATGTCGTTGGTCGTGATTTTTTTTTTAACGAGAAATGCAATTAAAATGTCAGGCTGGCTTGTAAAAATGGACAGAGGCGGAAGAAAGGGAAAAGCGTAGCGTCCATCATAAGCCTGCGTGCATGGTATAAAAAATATACTTATACCATGCCTGCGTGCTACACATGCTGCCTATTGTGGCATGGCGGGGGAAGGATCATAAAGACAACATTCAACTCAACGAGTTTTTAACATTTTATGCGATTCATGGAATTTTTCTAGCAAAAAGGTTAACATCCATTTATAATTTTTTTTTTTTCAGATACATATAAAAAAGTGAGCGCGTGCTAAGGTCACTCAATGGTGGTGCATCAGCAGGACCCAGCCTTCAGTCAGCAGTCAGTCGCCGAGACGCGCACTTCAGGAGACGTATTAAGGCTGACTGACAATTTTTAATTAATCCATTTAATGGCTTCAAATGACCAATTTTGCAAAGTTACAAAAAAAGGGAGAGAGAAAAGGCAAACGCTGACAGTGCATTTTTTTAAGTTGAGGAGAAAGAAAAATTAAAATAAAATAAAATAAAATAAAATAAAATAAAATAAAATAAAAATCAACAAAAATAAAATAAAATAAAATAAAAATCAACAAAAATAAAATAAAATAAAAATCAAAAATAAACAGCGCATAATAAAGATCATTAAAAACTTAAAACTTATTCATTACAGCCTTCCACTTTCATCTTCCTACTCCTTCATTTCGCTTTTGCTCATTATTTTGTTAATTTTTTCTTCTTCTTCTTCTTTGTTTTGCCTATTTAGCGCTTTACCATCGTTTACATTTGCTAATGCGCTAGTGTCGACTATAAAACTATTTTCGTAATCTTGACTTAATGTCTCCAGCGTCTGGCGTTGTTGTTGCCAACTGTATAGGCTCTGACTATAAGGCGAAGGGAGTTTAAGGTGGATAAACGGACTATTTGAGCTGCAAAGGTCCAGTTTCTATTTAGTACATAAATTAGCTTGCATTAAGCAGCAGATTAACTTTCGCAGCTGCAATTCAGTTGATGTTTTAGTTTTTAGCAGTTTTTTTTCATTTTTTTTTTTGTAGTTAATCAGTGGAATGTGCCTCCCTCCGAGTGTAGATCTAATTTAACAGAGATGCAGACTCAGTGGTTAGCTCATATTTCTTGAGCTTGTGGGTGAGTGCATTAATGCCAAGATTACGAAGTTTGTGTATAGACGAAGGTGGACTGATATACGCGAGTTACTTCAAACGGGATATGTATAGACTAAAAGACCCACATATAGCGCTTGGTTATGTCTCAAGACCAAGGGCAAAAAGGTAAGAACTCCCTAACTAGATTATAACTATTATTATATGTAAGTGACTTGATGAACGTAAGTGGGCAAAATAAATTATTTCCCCTGGGGAGCTCAAGAGTCTAAAAATATTTTAAAAATATTCAAAAATAGGCTTCACCAACGTTAGTGTCCCGTGGTCTTTTTGGTTCATTTTACGAAGATTTTTTTCTGAGAAGACCCCTTCCAAAATTGTATGGCGAATAATTTTCTAGAACATTTTGGCCCTCGAGCGACCTTAAACACACTATTTCCTGACCTTATTATATTTTCTGACTGTATAAAAAGAGGTCAAAATAACCCTTTCTTAGGGGCGCTAGATGGTTAACATGTTCTAGAAAATTTTCCGGCATAAAATTTCAATAGGAGACTCTTCAGAAAAAATCTTTGTAAAATCAACCTAAAAGACCACATGAATCGAAAAACTTATATTCCTCGGAATGTTAAATGCGTTTTATTTCCGATTTTACCGAAGCGATCGAAATACTTCTTTTGCAAAAGATTAATGTTTTTTGACGACGTTTAACATGCTGGCAAAAAAAAAGTTACACTAAGGTGGTATTAACTAACTACTGGGTGGAAGTGAATCCAATGGCGCACACAGGGTTAATACGATTATAAAGTAGAGCCCCTTCTCTCAAGCCAAAGAAATTGGTGTATCAAACTTAGCGACCGGACCATAAATACCGAAGATATGAAAACAATGAATTTTAGCGACATCTAGCGGCATCCAAAAAAAAATTAAAAATGTTCGACAAATCGTCGCTATAGAAGAAAAAAGACGCAAACTTTTTTCTTTCAAAGAAAGACGCATTAAAATATTTTTCGAAAGAAAGACTCTTTATTTTTTTTGATAACGAAGAAAGACGCTTTATTTTTTTACTATAAAGAAAGACGCATTTAAATATTTTTTAGGAAAGAAAGACGTATTCGATTTTTTATTTTTCTTTGTCAATATTAATGCTAATGCGTCTTTCTTGGTCGAAATATTTTATAATGCGTCTCTGTTCGTCGAAATTGTTTTTAATGCGTCTATCTTCGTCGACATGTTTTGTAAAGCGTCTTTCTTCCCCAACATATTTTTAATGCGCCTTTTTTCGTCGACAAATTACTGACATGCGTCTTTCTTCTTCCGGAGCGACGAAATGTTTTGGAAAAAGAAATCATATGTGGGGAGGGGGGAGGGGAGAGGCGTATGGCGAACTTTTTTCGTATTTAATAATAATAGTTCAACGCAACAACCATAGGTTATATTTCAGCGTTGATGTGTGAATATACAATTACATAATTCACTTAATTTAGTTTAATTACATATTAAATGACAGAAAGCTATATAACTTAAACTAATGGCGTTTTCTTTTCTGGAAATAATGTTGCCCTGTTTGATTTTCTTCGCCATTTCGTAAGTTTGTCTGGTCCTTTCACCAAATATTGACCTCTAACTAAGTAAGAGGGCACCTTTATCTACAAATTCAGCCATTTTATAGAAAGTCAGGATACGTAATTAGATAATTGGGATATAGGAGGGCAACATTTTTTCGTAGAAAAGAAAACGCCATAAGATAGTATGAAGTAGGAATGAAGAAGGGAAGGGTAGAAAAGTAAAGGATAGGTAAAAAGAGCTAGTTGTGTAGATATGTGTATACATATAGAAATATATATATATTTAGTTATACCAATATTAAATTATTCATAAAATCCATAAAGCTCGAATTTAAAACGCCTGGTGCTTACAATTAGCCGCAGAGTCAATGGGAGACTTTTTGTTTGCGACACGCTCTAATGTACATGCGTATCTACTGGACTTCTCACAACTTCTGGAGAATGTGTTTGCCTTTGCAACAACAAGGTGCGAAGAACTGTAGGCTCTATGTAGCGGGAACTTATGGAAGCAGTTACAACAACATCGCCTTATATATATGTACATATATAGCGATTTCAAAAATCCCAAAATGCAAACAAGCAATGAAACGGATGCTTCCTTAAAAAAGTTCTGCAGAGTGCAGCCGGAGTGACAGCCCTTGGTCGGATATAAACACGTATCGTTCCGGTACTTGGACCCGATTGCAGTGGAAGCTCCTGCGTTAAATCCTCTGAACTCATTTCGTTCTTTCGAGGGTACATACTTCCGTTTAGCCTGTGCCATTTACCGTTCCACCCTCGTAATTCCGTTTTTTTATAATTAATTTTTTTCTTTTCTTTCAGTTAAAAAAAATCAGCTTTATTACTTTATGTTCTCCTTTTTTTATTTTTAAAATTTGTACGCTTGCTTTAGCTCCCACCAAGGCGCTCCCACCAAACAGTTTGCATTTGTTTAATTTGTTTGGCAAAGTCTGTCGTTTTTTTTATTTATTTTTTCATCTTTTTTATTTAACGTTTTTCACTTTAACTGCGTTTTTTATAGTCCATTTATTTATTTTTTTTTTTTTTTGTTTTTATTTTTCAACCTTTTATAAATCCATTCATTTAAATGCGCTAGTATTTTTCTCAATTTTTTTATAATGCCCATGGATTTTTGGTCAGTTTTTACTTGGTTGGTTGGTTGGCTGGTTGGTCTGTTTGAAAAAAATAACCCACCAAATTTGCCTGCAATGAAAACTTTCATAAAGCCAGGTCTTCCAACAAAGCCTGAAAGCGAAATGCTGCTACGCTGCTACGCTGCTATGTTTATTATTATTCCAATTTCTTTTCTCTTCATTTCTAAAGCACCGACTTTGTTGGCTTTTCTGCTTTCTCTTTTCGCTTTTATTCTGCGCTTTTGTAATACGGCGCCATTCTTAATGTTCTTTATTTATGTACGGAATATTTATTTTTTAAATTTTCTTACACAATTTTATATGTTTGTTGGTGTTATTGTTGTTTGTTTGTTATTTTTGTGCTTTTAAGCAGCGGTGAGGTAAATGCTGCCTTGCTTGAGGCGTGGACGTAAATTGACGAAGTTTATCAACATAATTAATGACCATGTTTGGGAATATTTCAATATCTAAAGAGTTCGCGAAATCCTGAAGGGAGTAAGTTTATCAAATAAAAGTTTGAATTTTCTTATTAAGGAGTCATCAAGTCAACTTTGTACCTACTTAGGCTTAAGTATATTGCGATTTTTCTCTGATGTACGATACTTTGTCATTTTTAAGTTGTTGCCTGAAAAATCTACTGTCGGAACCCAAGTTACTAGAGTTGGGCTCTTTTTTCTATATTCTAGCCAAATTTCGAACCATTCTCTAATGCTTAGTTACCATTCCCACGGCAGTAGCATCTTTTAGCTGACCGACTGGAATGTTCACAATATTCCAATATTTGCCATCATTGGGAAAATAATATAAAGTGGGTATTAAAATTGGCACCTTTGGTCGGCATTAAGCACTCTTCGCTACTCTACTAGAACCTGAGCTGTTTATCATTTCACAGCATATGAAAAATTAGTAAAAAGCACAGTATATAATTAAGTACTTACAATTTCCAATCCCTTCTTCATAATTCCATAAAGAGGCACCCATGCATGATCTTGCGTAAAGGCGCTTTTATAGCCTTGCGATATTTCAATTAATTCCATAAACACTTTACGACTATGAAAATCTTTTGGTGGACCATCGCGATACAACAACAATGTTGGATTTGTTAGTATGACAAATAAACGCAACAGTGCATCCGCATATTCTGGCTCGTGCACATAATCATGCAACATATAAACCAAATCGGTTTGCAGCAGCTTGGCATGACCCAAATGTCGGCGATATTCATGATTTTCCAAATCGCGACGCAAAATCCATATTAAATGCTAAAAGAAAAGAGAAATTCCCATAATATATAAGCATTAATAGACTATTTAAAAATATATATTTAATTGAACTCACCCGCAAACCTTGCAGTGCGTCCGGCTCAGCTAAATAACGTCCATGGTCGTTGTAGCCAAGTGCCGCACAAGTGGCATCAATATCCGCGAGTAAAATCGACATCACGAGAATAGAAACGATAACCGAAAAATTATAAATTTACGCACGCGAAATTACACTTAAAAATAATACAAAAAGTAATAATACTTTTTACCGCACCGAACACGAATTTCACTGTTTATGGGAATTTCTTATTGCAATTTCGCGATGTAAACAAAAAATTAAATTTGCACGTGAAATGTCAGTTTTGCCGCGCGAACCAATTGAAGCAACAGCTGATCGTGCTACGGTGCCAACACTTGTTGATTTTGGTGGGTTTTTAGTAAACATGTAGAGGAATTTTGGTGAAATTATAGGTGTATTGTGCATAGTTCCCCACCCTGCAGAAAAATCAATAACTATAGCAGACATAGGCAGCCCATACCACAATTGTGGGAAGTCGATTCACACGTATTCTTACTCTCTTCATCAGTCGTTTGCCAACTGTCGAAGGATAAACATTGCTCCTGACTATGTCGCTTCGTGGTTGAACGCAAGCATTGACTTCCCAGCAGAATTTGACGTAAGGAGGTGCATATTCAGTAGAATATTCATTATGAAAAATACCCTGAAACTAAGTTCAAAATTCATTGCTGAAAAAATAACTGAAAACGCAGTGAAGACATCAGGTGTACTGAAATACTTGCTATGGAAGTTCTCCCTGCGTATTCAGGCGTTTTTTCCTACAGAAACTCTCCCTTCTCGTTCAGCAGTTTTTAGGTAGTTGATTTTCGACGCCACCTTTATATAAAAACGAAAGGGAAATTTCAGATTTTAGAACTACATCTCTACTGAATATTCAGTAGGAAATATGTGCTGTTTTCCAGCTGATAAATACTGCAGGGTTTATACAGGTGATGTATGTATGTATGTCCACAAATAAAATGCCCGGCGAGAAATTTTATATGGTGGAAATGTCTTCGGCGATATGCAATGCCTTTTTTGCTATAAAGTATTTAAAAATAATACAAATTATTATGCACTACAAAGGCATTGCGAAGTATTTCACAAAGAGTTTTTGTACTCTTATTTGGATGACTTTTGTCTTCCAAACACTCTGTTTTAGCCAACTACCCTTTAATTTTTTTCAGAAGAGCTAATTTTTTTTTATTAAAAACTTCTTTTCCTTTCTCGTCCCCATAATCCCTAAACTCTTCAACACTACAGCAACATCAACAAAAACAACGGCAAAAAAACAAAAAAAAAAACAAAAACCAACAAAAGCGAAAAAACAAACAATGGGCGATATTAATAAAATCCAAGCAAATGCTTTTACTCAAAATTTCAGAAATTTGACATTAATTTGTATGAACCAAATTTCAAAATTTGAGTAAAAGGTCTGAAATCTTAAACAAAAGCAAATGCTTGGCTTTTATTAATATGACCCAATACAAAAAAAACAATAACAATAAAAAAACAAACACAACAAAAAACGAAAAAAGGTTCTACATATACGTATGTATATTCCACTTGAAGCGGATCAATTTCCTACTGGGGTGCGCATGCTGAGAACTTCCCTGCAAAAAAGTGTGCGACGAGTCTCTAAAAAGATTTGTCCGGGAGCGCTCTCTTTCGGGTATAATTGGTCTACAATTGTTCCCCACTTGTACCCGAACGGGTACATATGTAGATTAATTGTGGACGAATTGTACCCGAAAGGGTATCATTTGTGAATAATTGTAGACAAATTGTACCTAAAATGGCACAAAGTCTTTGAAAACAAATTTTAAAGACATGTTTTTGGAAAAATATCATTATTTTATGAAATTAAAGCTTACAAACTGTAAACTGCATATTTATTAACCTAGTTCATATGTATGCATTCATATATGAAGCAAAAAGTGGCCAAACCTCAATTGAAAAGGAAATCTTTTATAAACAATTTAAAAAGGTTAAATTATTATTTTCACTTATGCTATGCAGGGTTATGGTTAATATCCACGATGTCTCTACACAGGCATAAAGAGTAAGAACAAGGTCATAACGATTATCAATACCTATATCAGAGATTCATTACAAATCTTAAAATGCACTATTGAACGAGCTGATTAAATCCTTAATCCATTCTCTATCCCTAAATCCACTCTCAATTAATGCAATTCAATGAAAAGAATGAATGTAGATCATGTAGATTATCAATCCTCATACTTCGTTTTTGATTTTATAATTTTCAAAATTTCATATTTGTACCAGATCGTGCTTATTGCTTTCAACTTTTCGGGGCTGGGGGCAGTTCAAAACGTCATCCTATCGCCATAAAATTTTGTAGGGTTCATTAACTCGTATAAATTTTAATTGCTAGTACGCTCAAAAAAAAAATCTCCATATGTTTTCACTCCACTTTAATATACATATATGTAAATTTGCTTAAAACTACAAAAAAAAACTAACCTTTATTTTCTCTCGAGCATCTTTTCAAAAAATATGGAGGAAGGAACAGCCCGAGCGCATCTTCATCGGGAATGCAGAAAGAAAATTTATTTATGCAACAGCGCGGAGAATTAAGATTATCGAGGGAATTCACTACAGGTAACTAATATAGAAGTTTTATGTAACAAGCATGTTGTCGACACTAACATGGGGACAGTGTGTTGTCACTTCTCGTACTATGGAATAATTTTATCACAGTAACATATTCCTTTCTGTTTTATAATTTCAGATTCACGTAGAATAAGTGTGTCATCTTCAGTGTTTGCAGAAAATACAGGTATATATTTTGAGAGATATAGATACAGTTGAAAACACCTTAATATTTTCACCAGGGTTGTTTACAGAAAGCAATATTTTTGATCTTTGATTTTATGACTAAATCTACGATCAACTTTGACTGTTATATATCAAACTCGTAATTAAAAATTTTGTTATAACATTTATAGTAAATAATAATACAAAAAATCTATATATATTTCTCATATAGTGCCCAATCGTGACATTTACGAGGTTGTATGTTGCGGTCATTGCGAAAGCACTGAGAAGGAGGTGAAGGCTATGAGGGCAGAGCTGGCTGAATTTAAACAGATAGTAAAATCCCAGAACGTCGCGATACTAAATGCAATATCTGGGCAAAAACTTGCTACTGAGCAGCTTGTCCGTCAGGAAAACACAAACGTGCCCATCATAAAGTATTTTCCGGTGCGGGACTTGTCAGAGTTAGGGCAGTTGAATGAAAAAATCACCTTATATAATAAGGATGGATATGTACGCAACTAATACATACTTATGTGCCAAAATTATTATTAATTATTACCAATTTTATTTTTTAAGGAATCTGCGATGTCATCGTTGTTATGCAATAACATAAAAAACATAACGAAACTCCTGTCCTATGAGCTCGTAAAGGAGATCAATGTGGATGGCTCTCATGGGAAGGTGGGACTAAAGTCATTCGTTAATGTTTACTCCACCTTGACAGGTACTAAAAAGTCTAATATATTTTGTATATTGAATAATCCATCTATTTTTAATTTATAGCTGCTATATCCAAATTGCCTTCGAAAGGGTTAACTCCGGAAGACTCCCTACGGAAAATATTACGGTTTGAAAAAGCTAAACATTTCAAAAAGCTTTACAGAATTAAAAAAACCGAACCAAAAAATTGATGGAGTACGAAAGTAACTCAACTTTTTAAATTGGATTTTTTTTATTTATGAAATTAAATTTTTTTTAACTTAACTTTTTTAATTGAAATAATTTTTTTCTTGATGTGTAAAACAAAAAAAAAAAAAAAATCAAAACAAAAAGAAAAAAAAACAAAAAAACAAAAAAAAAACCAAAAAAAAAATCAAAAACAAAAAACAAAAAAAAAAAAAAACAAAAAACAAACAAAAACAAAAAAAAAATACACCAAAAACATAGTTCGATTTCGGAACTGTTTACACATCAATATTCTTGAGTACTCTTTACTCATGCTTTTGGTTTTTTTTAATTTATGAAAGGAGTCTTTTTTTTAATATTGGAAAAGCATCTTAAAAGGCTTTATAGAATTAGGAAAACCCATACAAAAACCTGGTGGAATTTGACAGTTATAATAAATTAACCTTTTTTAATTTGAATTATTTTTTTTTTTATGAAAGGAAATATTTTTTAGATTTTATAAGTGGAAATGTTAAAAATTGGATTTTTTTAGTTAAATCACAATTTAAAATTTATGTAAATATGTATTCTTGATAACATGAAGTCTTATAATTTCACTTACAATCAAATGAAAAACGTTTGTTTTAAAAAATGTATGTGAAGACATTTTTTCTTTAATTCTATTCAAACTAAATAAAACAAAATAACTTCCTTACAAAAATTGTTGCAGTTTACGATAAAAATTCCAAAAAAAAATATTTAAAAATACTGAATACTATAAATAAGTTCGATTTCGGATTTATATTGAAAATCTTTCTTCTTAATTTTAGTTATACATGTATACATATATTTATCAAAAAAATGTAATCTATGCATGTTTGAAATACTAAAAACAAAAATGTACAAGAAAATAGTTCATGAAAAAGATTTTTTAAGCAAAATCACCAAATATATAATTTATGTTAACAATTTCGTTGTGATATGTTATAAATGATCGAGTCATTTAAAGAATATTTGTAACGGTCCATGCAATATCCAGAGGAAAGACTGAAAAATATTAAGTACAAAACAGATATGAAAAAAAATTACTGTGATCTGTAGAATAACGAGCAATAAAATATCAGCTTAACATTTATGTAATGTAAAAATATTTAAAAATCAATGACATTTATAAAAACTCAGTCTACATTGATTGCGATATAAGTCTATTAATATATAATGAAATGAAATTAAACTTAAATAATTTATATCGCCATTATATTATTTATCTAAAATTATATGATTTTTGCAATGGAAGAAATCTTAACGTAACAACGAGCAATATGTTAATTTGAAAGAATGAAATACATATCGTCGCTGCGCCAACAAATTCAGTTATATGTTTTTTTCGATTTTTTTTTTACATATTTATTTAGCGCTATCCGCCAGCCACATTTCTGCATTTCCCGTTTTCTGATATCCTTCTTTGGTTAGAAGTTAGCAAACACAGCTATATGCTCTCAGTAGTAGAAATGCTCTGTAAAATCAGTTATACATATATTTTCGTATAATTGTTTTTTGATTTCAGGTTATTTTTGTGTAAAAAAATTATTAAAAAAAAGCGTATGTGACCAATTTTCAAAATAGGAGGGGCACTGGTCAATTAAATAATGCATTTCCAAGCTATCGCTAATTGCATCGGACCCTAGCGAAGAATTGTATACACATCTTTCACGATTTCTTACCCCCACTAGCAAATTTAAACAATTTGTAAAAAGAGCTATGTGCTGTAAAACGGCGCAAATGCTTCATGCGAAGTGGTTGGTTAAAAAAAGTAAAAAAAAATTGCACAAGTCTATTACATATGTGTAGTATCATTAGTTAACAATTCAAACTAGAAAAAATATTCTCTAGGATCACCAGAAAACGGTTTTTTTGCTCTCCTGAAAAGTTGCTGAAAAACGTATAGCTCTTTTTGTTGGCGCAGCGACGATATGTTAAGTACAAAGCACAAGTAATTTAAAGATCGAATCATTTAAAGAATTTTTGTAACGGTCCATGCAATATCCAGATGAAAGACTGAAAAATATTAAGTACAAAACAGATATGTAATGGAAAAAAATTTACTGTGATCTGTAGAATAACGAGTAATAAAATATCAGCTTAAAATTTATGTAATATAAAAATATTTAAAAATCAATGAAATTTATAAAAACTCAGTTTAATGAAAACTTCCAATGATGTATTGTGGAACGATTTTCCGTCATCCCTTGTCAAGTTTGGTTTGGAGACAAACCGGTTTCGGCTAATATGCGCCATCTTCAGTGTCTTCTTTCGTTCTGAGTTATTTTCTGTAAGTTCGATAGCATTTATAGTAACTAACTTCCGTCGTTTTGTTCAGGTACTTCGTGTTCATGTGATGTGTTCGTGCATTCGTGCGTTCGGGTGACGTGTGTGTGTGTGTGTGAGTCTGTTTTGTGTGTTTAGGTATGCAAATCTATTTTTTTTTGTCATATTTTCATTATTGTACCCTCATTAACCAAGTAGGTAAAAGTCCGTTATTGTCCGTTTGTGTGTTGTTTTGTTTATGTCGGTTTTAGGTCTTTTGTCCTCTTTCGGGTATATTAGCTTAAGCGGTTCAAATAATGTATCCGATGCGGTGTTTATTTGTTCATTTATTATTTTACATACGAATGTTTTTTGTTTGTATATCTCCATATTTTCTAATATGTTAAGTCGTCTTCCTTTATGCTGTATGTGGAGAATTTTAGCTGTTTTTCCTATTTTCATGGGTGTACACTTGTTTTCTGCCATGTGGTTGGCGAAATTTGATTCCACTGTCGTTGATGATTTTCTTATTTTCTTATTGTAATCCCTTATGTGTTCTCGATATCTCGTCTTGATTTGGCGCCCTGTTTGTCCTATATAACTGTTTTGGCATTCGCAAGTCAATTTGTATACGCCTTGTTTGTCAAAGAGGTCTTCCTTGTTAATGTTGTTTCGTAGAAGTTTTCCCATATTGTTCGTCGTTTTAAATGCTGCATTAATGTTATATTTTTGGAAAACTTTAGCCAACTTGTAAGATGTTGCTCCGGTATATGATAGGACTGCCCATTTCTTCTCTTCTTTTTCTTTGGTTTCTGACTTTCTAGAATTTATGTTTTTTTGTATTTTCTTCACTAAACTTTTTTGATATCCGTTGTTCTCTGCGATTGTGTATATTGTGCTCAGTTCCTTGTTGTAAGCTTCTTTTTCTAACGGGGTTCGTTCAAGTCGTGTTAATAAATGTCTGAAAGCGGCGTTCTTGTGCTGTTGAGGATGGTTAGATTTATTGTGTATTATTGTATCTGTTGCTGTGGGTTTTCTGTATATTTCGTAAGTAAATTTGTTAGTCTCTTTGTTTATTTTAATTGTTAGGTCCAGGTAGTTGATTTTTCCATTTTTCTCTGTATCCATAGTGAATTTTATATTTTTGTGTTGGCTGTTGAGGTGCTCCAAAATTTGTTCTTCTTTATTTCCCGATATTAGGCAGATGATGTCATCTACATACCTGGCATAAAAATTGACACCCAAATTTGCCGTCAGTTCTTCCATATAAATTTCCTCCAAATGTTGCATAAATACTTCCATAAGGATAGCTGATGTGGGGCTACCCATGCCTAGTCCGTGAGTTTGTCTGTATATTTTATTGTCCAATTTAAAATAATTCTGGTCCAGGGTTATTCTCAGCGTATTTACTATCTCTGTAGCAATGTCTTTGTTCGTTTTCTCTGTCAGTATTTTAGTTAAAGTTTTTAGTGTTTCTGTCGTTGGTATCGAAGGGTATAGATCCTTCACGTCAAATGATACCAGTTTTGAGTCCTTGGGTACGTTCAGGTTGTTCAGTTTGTTGACTAGTTCCGTCGTATTTTTGATTGTGTATTTGTTGGATAGGTCTAGTTTCTCGGTTAGTAGCTTGTTTAGGTGATAGTCTATATCCTGGTGCCGACTTATGGTTTACTATTGGTCGCATAGGTGTTCCTGCTTTGTGGATTTTAGGTAGTGCGATCAGTGACGGGGCCGATGGATTCATTGGATACATTATTTGAACCGCTTAAGCTAATATACCCGAAAGAGGACAAAAGACCTAAAACCGACATAAACAAAACAACACACAAACGGACAATAACGGACTTTTACCTACTTGGTTAATGAGGGTACAATAATGAAAATATGACAAAAAAAATAGATTTGCATACCTAAACACACAAAACAGACTCACACACACACACACACGTCACCCGAACGCACGAATGCACGAACACATCACATGAACACGAAGTACCTGAACAAAACGACGGAAGTTAGTTACTATAAATGCTATCGAACTTACAGAAAATAACTCAGAACGAAAGAAGACACTGAAGATGGCGCATATTAGCCGAAACCGGTTTGTCTCCAAACCAAACTTGACAAGGGATGACGGAAAATCGTTCCACAATACATCATATTCCTACCCTGTCGGAAAAACAAGCAACCAAAAAGTTATTAAAAACTTCCAATCTTAATTGATTGAGATATAAGTCCATTAATATATAATGAAATGAAATTAAACTTAAATAATTTATATCGCCATTATATTATTTATCTAAAATTATATGATTTTTGCAATGGAATAAATCTTAACGTAACAACCAGCAATATGTTAATTTGAAAGACTGAAATACATATGTTAAGTACAAAGCACAAGTAATTTAAAGAAGGATACAAATAATCCTATCAACTATTAACATGGTTGCTTAAGTTAGTTTTCTAAGAAACCAAAAATGTATATTGAAATAAATACGTATTTACTTATATAAAAAATTAAAGAACCTGCTTTTGTTTTATTGAATGTTTTTCTTCTGGGAACTTTAAAAAGAACCTATTTTTGGTAGTATATACATCTAACCCCATTTTGATTCCATTTTTACTACTCCATTCGGGACTAAAAGGGAATGTGTCGCATTTGCTACCATTTCGGGTACAAAGCGGGTATAATTAGTCGCAAAAAGGGATGTGTCGCATTTGCTACCCGTTTAGGTACAAAACGGCTACAATTGTTCGCTTTTGCTACCCTTTCGGGTACAAAATGGGTACAATTAGTCTCTTCATAGGACATGCTCAAACAAAAGAGAACACTTCAACCCATATAAAGAGATACAAATGGGTAGTAATCGCATGCTCCCTTGCGAGTTGTCCCGGATGTATCCCGGAGTGATCGCATTTTTTACAGGGTTGTTTTGTTCTCACCAACACAACCTCATTTCAGATTTCGCCGACCACTGAACTATAGTGAAACCAAATTTTTGATTCAGAACTAGCGAAAGAGTGTCAAAGAGGCACTAGTTAAATTGCAATTTGAAGCAAAATTCAATTTTCAAGCAGCACAAGTCTACGGTTTGGGGTATACCTCTTTAATTTTTACAGCTAAAATTCTCAAATTTTGGAATTGGGGCATTTATTGTACGAAAATTGAAAATCATCGATATCGGATGACTATAGATGAATTCCCGTGGCAGTGATCTAGATCCGGATAAAAATTTTGTATGCGAATGCAAAAACAATTTGGTGATCTTGATATTTATCTGGATCCATTTTTTGATCCGTATAGATTGTAATAGTACATTCAGATTGACTTCATTTAACGTGATAAATGAACAAACCTTGTTCGTTAAACGAGACCGTTCAGACTGCAGTTCTGTGTTTACTTTTGACAGCTGGTTGTTTTCATTTCAAAACCGTAAACAAACTTTAGAAATGGTTCGGCACGGAAACTTTTTCGTAATTTTTAAAATACTAATTTTCTTAGCAGACCTTTTTAAAATATTGGTGGAGATATACTCAAATGCTATAATTAAGCGCCTGCGAGAGTGTCGAAGAGTGGTAGAAAATGCTTTTGGCCAATTAAAAGCAAGATTTCGAAATGTAATCGCCCCATACCTGTATTATAGCACTCTCGAATGAGGTGGACCACTTAAATTTTTTTCTTTTCACGTTTTCCATTTTTAAATTATTTGCGAACAACGGCGTTTGTTTCTACACTTGGTTTTTTTTTGACCCTTGACAATTTTCGACCTGTTCGTTTAAAAACTTGGGTATGTTCCCTGTAAGTAACGACATTTTTGCTAATGCAACACTGCGCGAAACTGGGTTTTGAACGTGTTAAATTATTTACCTAGTTTCAATTCCAACAACAATTTCCGTGCAATTTATCACGTTCAAGAACTGGCCCACTTTGCCCATTTATCAGGTTGTAGGCCATTTAACACGTTAAATGAAGTCAATCTGAACATAATATAATAGATATTTTTGATCCAGATAAATATCAGAATCACAAAATTGTTGTTGCATTTGCTCGCAAAATTCGTATCCGGATCTGGATCACTGTTACGGGAACTCAGCTTATAACATAGCGATCCCATACCGCGATTTTCGGCTAAAGAAAATAGACTGCATTCTAGCTCTCCTATATAATAATAATAACCCACGCCCTCCAATCCCGCCCTACCGCACGAGAGGCGCATCCGCATAACGTACGGATAATTTTTTTTTTTTTTTTTTGCCGAGTCGTGTTGAAAGGCAGGAGTTTATTAAGCGTCGAGTTCTAAAACTTCTCAGCTACAGAAATATGTATATCACCAGCTGAATAAAAAAATAAAAGAAAGTAGTAAGAAAAGTAAAGAAGTGCAACAGTATTCTAGTAATCAATTACATGTTAAGTGAAGATAAAATATTATTTCGAATTTGGCAAAGGGAATCGGAAGAATCAAATAGGTTGTAGTGAGAGTTGTAATTGAGACATAAGTATCGTAAAGGATCATACAACTCAACATTTGTTTTACACTTTTTCAATAAGAGAGGTGTATAATGTCTTGATATACGAGAGGGAACGTTAATTTTTATTTCGGATAGAAGAAACGGGCTGAATATGAGTCCTCTAAGTAGCTTAGACATAAATACTACACCCAACATTTCCCTACGGCTAGATAGCGTTGGAAGGTTTATAAGTTTTAAACGACAGGAATAAGAGGGAAGATTATAACGAGAGTCCCAGTTGAAGTTTCTCAGAGCAAAAAGCAAAAACTGCTTTTGAACAGATTCTATCCTATCAGAATGCACTTGATAATGAGGATTCCAAACTATAGAAGCGTATTCCAGAATAGGCCTTACCAACGTTGTGAATAATGACTTAGTAATATAAGGATCTTTAAATTCCTTCGCCCAACGTTTAATAAAAGCTAAAACACCTTTCGCCTTATTGATAGTAGCATTAATATGAATTTGAAAATTCAACTTGCCATCCACAGTAACACCCAAATCAACAAATTCATATACTTGCTCAAGACTTGAGTCATTAATTTTGAAAAAAGCTGGTTGTATAGTTTTCCGTGATAAACACATGAATTTACATTTCTGAAGGTTTAGTGGCATTAAGTTTACATTGCACCACGTTATTAAGGAGTCCAAATCTTCTTGCAAAAGAAATCTTTCCTCAGTTAAGGAAGAAGACTTAAAAAGTTTTAAATCATCAGCATACATCAAGATTTTTGAGTGCTTTATTACTGAAGTAACGTCATTTATGAAAAGCAAAAACAGAATCGGACCAAGGTGACTGCCTTGTGGAACTCCAGAAGAAACATCTATAACATCGGAATAAGTTTCTTTAAAAACAACCCTTTGCGTTCTCATAAATAAATACGAAGATATCCATTGGAGTAGGCCAGGTGAGAAACCAAGAAGATCAAGTTTATGGATAAGCAAAGAGTGAGAAACTTTATCGAAGGCTTTGCTGAAGTCGGTATATATTACATCAGTATATGAATTTTGCCTAAAACCGTTAGATACGTGTGTTGTAAATTCAAGAAGATTCGTTACCGTAGATTTCCCTTTACAGAAACCGTGCTGAGAACTTGAAATCAATGAGGATATGGAGTGTGTTATTTGGTTGCAAACAACTGCTTCAAATAATTTAGGAATTGCTGAAAGCTTAGCTATACCGCGATAATTTTCAATAGAAGATCTAATCCCCTTCTTATGGAGAGGGATAATGAAGGATTCCTTCCAAGTTGTTGGAAAAGTGCCGGATTTTAAAGACAGGTTGAATAAGTTTGTTAAAGGGAGATAAATATATTCAGCACATTTTTTTAAGAAACATGTTGGAATCGAATCTGGGCCAGGTTTAAAAGATATTTTTAGAGATTGAAGATGCATTAAAACATCTTCCGGAGTAATTCTTGGAGTATTGATTAGGTTATAGTTGGGAAGTATATACGGATATTTTTGTAAGGAGGTATTGATTTTGGCGTAATTGGATTTAAAAAACTGTGAAAAAAAATTCGCAATGACTTGGTTATCACTGGAGACGTTATCTCGAAAACGCAAAGCTGATGGAAATCCATCTACTTTACGTTTAGAGTTAACGAATTTATAAAATGACTTAGGATCCGAAATTAAGTTCTTCTTTATTTTCGTAATGTAAGAATTGTAGCACTTTTTATTCAAAACAAAAAATTGTTGACGAAGGGCAGAGTATCGCAGATAATCTGCTTGCAAACCAGTATCTGAAGATAAATTATAATTTTAAAATATTATTCCTATATCGCATTGACTTATCTTTAAGAAATTTGCAAAAAAAAAATTTAAGATATATTGTATACAGCAAGAGATAATCGCGAAAATGTGCTATTTTGGGTATTCAGCCTCCAAAACCGGAAATCAGGCTATATCTCGAAAACAACGACTCATCCGATTTCATTTCTGGATTCAGCATAAAGTTCTGATTCAACTTTATATGCATGTTGCCCTGATTATTCTTTTGACGATTTCGATGACGCGATATCGATTAATTTCCCTCCATACAAATCGCCCCACCCTAATGTAGGTATGTATGCGTGTTTATACAATTTTATTTTTATTTTTTTGTGATTAAGCTCCTATATCCAAGAAACTATATTACTGTGAATAAGTCAACTGAGTGTCATTCATTCTCATGAGCTTATTTCAGTCAATGGCTCTTAAACACTTTATGATATACTACATGTAGATAAATATGTACGTATTTTCCATAAATTCTACTTTGTGAACCAAATTTATATAAATTACGATATTTATTCTTAGCTAGGGCAACAGAAAATATGCCCTAAAAAGTTCATTTTTAGCGCTAAAAATATGTCCTTAAAAATATAGTTTAAGCGCTAAAAATATGCTCTTAAAACTTGGTTTAAGCACTGAAAATATGCCCTTAAAAATTTTTTTATATACTTAATAAAAAGATACGGCATGATAGGTTGTGTGCTCCCCTTTCATGCAAGAGGTTCCAGATTCAAACCCTGGCCCGGACAAATATCAAAAATTAGTTTTAAATAAAATTAGAACACTTTTTGTAATAAAAAATATTTTTATTAAAGGTACATATTTGTTTTTATAGTTACAAAAGCGAAATAAAAAATTCTCATTTTACTAAATTATAATACTTTTTGTAACAAAAAAATATTTTTATTAAAGGTACATTTTATAGGTACAAAAGACGAAATAAAAAAATTCACATTTGCGAAACACATCTTCGTTACCAAAAGAAAACAAGTATTTTTACATACGAAAATGCATATATATAGTACTCCTATATTCGTAATACCTACGAGTTCCATCAGCCAACATTACAGTACAGACATATAAAAAAAGAAAGAGAAAACCGAGCAATCAAATTTGAAAAATGACATATGAATTCAAAATAAACCGCATTGACGGCACATAAAAAGAAATTATAGGGAATTTACATATTTATTATTTGATTCTCGTATTAAAAAATTAAAAAATGTCGAAGTAGCACCGCTTTGTGATAATAAAAGTGAGAAAAAATAAAATAATATTTCGTTTTGAGTGCATTATTGGTTATATAAATATATATATACATATGTGAATAGATTTCCAAAAGCCGAAAGCATTTGCAAACAATGGATGCATGCGTGCGGTCTGATGCCTGACGACGTTGTTAAAAACATTCGAATCTGCAGCAACCATTTCCAAAAAAGCGATTACACTGGGAATCGCCTGTACGTATCAATGCAGATACTGCAGTAGTCCGGGACTAAAAAGGATTTTTTAATCCCAAGCTCCGGACAAAACACTGCAACTCCCACCCGTCCACCTTTTATCCGCCTGTAAATATGTGGAACATATAGCGATTGGTTCGTAGTCCTTTCTTCCATCCGTCTTGTTATATTATTACCTGTGGTCCCCTGTTGAGGTCGGTTTGGAGAGTAACGTAGTCTGAACTTTGGTCCTCATATGTTGCTGTGTCCAAAAGTTCGTTGTCTAAATTGTCCTGTTATTCAGTTTAGAAATTCGCAGTACTCACCGTGTTGGTAGGGATGGCAAAAAAATTTAATAATCGATTAACCGTTTTTTAGGTTAATCGAAAGGGTTCGATTATTAATCGCGAATAATCGTAGGGAACTAACCGATTATAACCGTTTTTCGATTACAATTATTGATAAATTAATACGTAGTACCCCAAGAGGACAAACAAGCTAATTTTTTATACATACTATGTATGTGTGTTCGTTTTTATTATAATAATAAAAAATCGTCATTTCACCGAAAAAATCGTCAATATTTTGTTGTTATCTCATCTTTACTAAAAACACGTTATAAACAAAAGAAGTGTCGGCTTTCCATTAAGAAAGCGCACCACGAAAAAAAATTACTTTTTCAGGGGCTCTCAGATATCTCAAAACTGAAATCAAAACTTGCAGGAAGTTTACAGTTTACGAGATAATTACCCCAGAAAGAGAATTACGTCGGCTGAGGATTATTTTTTTAAAGCGCGGCTGAAGGCGGCCACCGCAAAATGTTGTTCTACACACATACATATATGCATTTGCTTGTTTTAATACTTGCTTTTATCTCAGCAATAGATCGCAGTTTTCGTGTTTTATTTGGTAAATTTTAAAATTTTAACAACAAATATCTTGTAAAATACAAGCCTCCGAAAATTTTTGATTTCAGTTCCAAGTCCTGTGAGAGCCCCTCTACCCCCCCCCCCCCCCCTGAAATAGTCATTTATTGCGGGGTATTGTTCCTTAATGGAAAATTTTCCCAAAAACAATTTTAAAGAGGTGCGAATTCATACAAATTCGTATATAAATGAAATCATATTTAAAAAAGCTGTGCACATTTATCTACACAATGCGCTTACTTATATAATAAAATAAATAAATAACATCATCAATCATTCATTAATATTAATTCATAACATTTTGCCTTGAAAAATAATTTACAAAATTTAAGGATTTATTTCATGAAGATAACCATTTAATTATTGTACTGAGATGGTTTAAATTTTTAATAATGCACTTTCCTTAAAAAAAAAAAATAATAATAAACGAAAAAATCGTCATTTATTGGGAAAAATCATCAAATCATTGCTTAGAAAAATCGTCAAAAGGACGCTAAAATCGTCAATTCGGCAACGCTGGCTGGAGGGAACGTTTATTGCGAATGAAAAGGCGGTAACTGTGTAACCTAATACAAACGCACGCCGTCAATTTACAGTCAAAAATTTCTCATGCCCATACAACTTGTATGGGAGTAACCGAAATTGAACGGCGTGCGTAAAAACTCGACGCCCAATTTTTGTTTTGCCTGACAGTTGAGATTAAGCATTGTGGGTGATTGTTTGCAAAAAAATTGACACTTGCTTTTGATATCGCGTGTGTTAGATACATATTCCACAAAATAAGATTTTCTATATTTTTCTATTTCTTTATCTGTACACGCACGCAAGTCAATTTCGGTTCAACGCATATGAAAAATTTGCGTGCGTGCGTTAATTGACGACTTGCGTTTGTATTAGGTTACACAGTAATTCTCAACTTCGATTATTTCCTTTCGATTATTTTCGACTTGAGAGGAAAAAGGTTAATCGAAAAAATAATCAAAAGGAAAAAACCGATACATTTTAACCGTTAACCGAAAGAAATTAACCGATTATAATCGTTTTTCCTAATAACTTTTTGGTTGCTTGTTTTTCCGACAGGGTAGGAATATGATGTATTGTGGAACGATTTTCCGTCATCCCTTGTCAAGTTTGGTTTGGAGACAAACCGGTTTCGGCTAATATGCGCCATCTTCAGTGTCTTCTTTCGTTCTGAGTTATTTTCTGTAAGTTCGATAGCATTTATAGTAACTAACTTCCGTCGTTTTGTTCAGGTACTTCGTGTTCATGTGATGTGTTCGTGCATTCGTGCGTTCGGGTGACGTGTGTGTGTGTGTGTGTGAGTCTGTGTTGTGTGTTTAGGTATGCAAATCTATTTTTTTTGTCATATTTTCATTATTGTACCCTCATTAACCAAGTAGGTAAAAGTCCGTTATTGTCCGTTTGTGTGTTGTTTTGTTTATGTCGGTTTTAGGTCTTTTGTCCTCTTTCGGGTATATTAGCTTAAGCGGTTCAAATAATGTATCCAATGAATCCATCGGCCCCGTCACTGATCGCACTACCTAAAATCCACAAAGCAGGAACACCTATGCGACCAATAGTAAACCATAAGTCGGCACCAGGATATAGACTATCACCTAAACAAGCTACTAACCGAGAAACTAGACCTATCCAACAAATACACAATCAAAAATACGACGGAACTAGTCAACAAACTGAACAACCTGAACGTACCCAAGGACTCAAAACTGGTATCATTTGACGTGAAGGATCTATACCCTTCGATACCAACGACAGAAACACTAAAAACTTTAACTAAAATACTGACAGAGAAAACGAACAAAGACATTGCTACAGAGATAGTAAATACGCTGAGAATAACCCTGGACCAGAATTATTTTAAATTGGACAATAAAATATACAGACAAACTCACGGACTAGGCATGGGTAGCCCCACATCAGCTATCCTTATGGAAGTATTTATGCAACATTTGGAGGAAATTTATATGGAAGAACTGACGGCAAATTTGGGTGTCAATTTTTATGCCAGGTATGTAGATGACATCATCTGCCTAATATCGGGAAATAAAGAAGAACAAATTTTGGAGCACCTCAACAGCCAACACAAAAATATAAAATTCACTATGGATACAGAGAAAAATGGAAAAATCAACTACCTGGACCTAACAATTAAAATAAACAAAGAGACTAACAAATTTACTTACGAAATATACAGAAAACCCACAGCAACAGATACAATAATACACAATAAATCTAACCATCCTCAACAGCACAAGAACGCCGCTTTCAGACATTTATTAACACGACTTGAACGAACCCCGTTAGAAAAAGAAGCTTACAACAAGGAACTGAGCACAATATACACAATCGCAGAGAACAACGGATATCAAAAAAGTTTAGTGAAGAAAATACAAAAAAACATAAATTCTAGAAAGTCAGAAACCAAAGAAAAAGAAGAGAAGAAATGGGCAGTCCTATCATATACCGGAGCAACATCTTACAAGTTGGCTAAAGTTTTCCAAAAATATAACATTAATGCAGCATTTAAAACGACGAACAATATGGGAAAACTTCTACGAAACAACATTAACAAGGAAGACCTCTTTGACAAACAAGGCGTATACAAATTGACTTGCGAATGCCAAAACAGTTATATAGGACAAACAGGGCGCCAAATCAAGACGAGATATCGAGAACACATAAGGGATTACAATAAGAAAATAAGAAAATCATCAACGACAGTGGAATCAAATTTCGCCAACCACATGGCAGAAAACAAGTGTACACCCATGAAAATAGGAAAAACAGCTAAAATTCTCCACATACAGCATAAAGGAAGACGACTTAACATATTAGAAAATATGGAGATATACAAACAAAAAACATTCGTATGTAAAATAATAAATGAACAAATAAACACCGCATCGGATACATTATTTGAACCGCTTAAGCTAATATACCCGAAAGAGGACAAAAGACCTAAAACCGACATAAACAAAACAACACACAAACGGACAATAACGGACTTTTACCTACTTGGTTAATGAGGGTACAATAATGAAAATATGACAAAAAAAAATAGATTTGCATACCTAAACACACAAAACAGACTCACACACACACACACACGTCACCCGAACGCACGAATGCACGAACACATCACATGAACACGAAGTACCTGAACAAAACGACGGAAGTTAGTTACTATAAATGCTATCGAACTTACAGAAAATAACTCAGAACGAAAGAAGACACTGAAGATGGCGCATATTAGCCGAAACCGGTTTGTCTCCAAACCAAACTTGACAAGGGATGACGGAAAATCGTTCCACAATAAATCGTTTTTCCGGTTATAGTTGCCATCTCTACGTGTTGGCGGAATTTGAACGTATGTACATACTTTACAAACATAACCCTCAAACGGCAGAATTCGACTTTTTGATATAATGCCCATGGATCGCACCACAGGATTTTAACATGAAACGCTTTCCGCCCCGATTCATAAAAATATGAGTGCATAGAAAATAGATTTTTCTAGAACATTTCCACTAATTTTCATAACCAAATTCACAAAAGTTTGCATCTTAAAATAAATGTGGCAAATTTCTTATATTAATTATAAACAAATTCAAAAACTAAAATCAAAGGGGTATAAGTCCCCTAGAACACAATGATGCCTTTCAATTTTTTTTTTCAAACGCCTCTGAACTCAATTGAATGTATTTGTCACACATATTCCCAGATGACATTAAATGTAATTGAGGCGCATGCGCAGAACTGCCAGTTGCACAAAATTTTTGGATGAATTCATACACATTGCACAGATAGAATACTATCAATATAGAAGTACTATATATATGCGAAAATGTATATATATTAGGGCGGGTCAATTTGTACTGACGGAAAAAAAACCTACTTTGTTTCGGCCACAGCTGCATTTTCTGGTCAATTCTGAACAAAGAAGTCCAAAGGAGCCTAGTTCTAAAATGAAGTTTGACCCTCCGCAATTTTGATTTTAGATAGTCATCCCTAAAATTTTTTTTTACATTTGTTAAAAAACTGTAGTTGAAGATCCTCAAATTAAATTTTGAGATTTATTTGAGTTGAACCCATTCGTCGGCCGACACATTATCACAAAACTTAATCAATTTGGGTAAAGTTTACAAACGACGAAGAATTCACTATCAGAGATCTTAAACATCTTTTGTAAATATCTCGAAATCAAAATTTATTACGGATATTCTGAATACGTCATTGTATTCTACAGGCAAAAATTAAGTTTACATGTTTCGGCGTTTCACTTAGATTTTTCAAACTTTGAAGATATACCTGTTGTAACATAAAATAATTGGGAGAAATTCTTAAGAAGGGTTTTGGAAAATTAATGTGTTTTACTAAAAAATAATCAAATTGCATACTTATTTATTCAAATTGCTATTGCTGTAAACTACAAAATTTTGCGATAAATTTTCAAATAGAAAAATAGAAAAGATCTTTCCACGTCAACTGAAGGTATCGGGGCGTATTTAAAAGCAAGAATTTCAGTCACTGTGTAGCGTATAGTGCTACACGTTCAATATGAATATTGCGATATTTTTCTCGCTCTGAGGTTCAAGATATTTTACTTCCGTCCTTTTCGCACTTTCACTTTTAATTCGTTTATTGCCACTATTGCGATCCGGATCGCGTATTTCAAAATTTCTAAACATTTTGCGATCTAGAATCGCGAGCCATCAATACTCGATGCTACACTATCAATATGAATCGCGATCCACGGATTTCATCAACATATTGTTACGTATTTGTCGATAGCTCGATTATTTCTATAGGGTTCGTATCGCTGAATTGTTAAATAAAAGTCTTTATTTACTTCTTAATTCACACTGCTTTATTTCACGACTAAAAAGTCTACACTTGTTTTACTTCACTTGATGTTAACACTTCTACGGTTAAATTACGACTGACTCTGGAGCGCCTGCTCGCCGCCTTATATAGTCTGTCAAACGCAATCTGGAAAATTCTGGCAACACTGGAAATTATCTGGTATCTTCTTCTAGTTCTGGCACTTTCCCTAGAGATGTGTTCAATCATTTTAGTTATGTAAGTGGAGAACCGATTATATTCGCCACACTGCCCTCCACCTAAGTCTGATCGTCCCGATCTGACACATTACTTGTCCCAAATGCTGCTAGCCTTTCCAGATGAACCACTTTCATTTTATTCCTTGGTCTTCCAATCGTTTGTATGCGATACACAACATCGTTGAGCCGTTTAATCACTTTGTAGGGCCCTTCCCAAGTACACTGCAATTTCGGGGACAAACCTTTCTTTCGCTGCGGGTTGTATAGCAAAACTAGATCTCCCTCAACAAAACCTTCTGAGTTCATTGCCTTGTCGTATCTGGCCTTCATCTTGTCACTCATGATCTTTGTTCGCTGTCTTACAAGTTCATGTATTTCTCTCATTTCCTCTTCCAGAACGTTGTTAGATTGTCTGGCATTTATTCCCGCATCAGCACTTATCCCAAATTTCAAGTCAGCTGGCAGTCGAAGATCACTACCAAAGATTACTTTTGCAGGAGTCTGACCTGTTGTATCGTGTACGGCCGATCGATATGCCATCAGGAACAGAGGAATATGAGTGTCCCAATCTCTCTGGAACTTGTCCACCACTTTTCGTAAATGTTCCTCTAATGTTCTGTTAAATCTTTCTACCATGCCGTCTGATTGTGGATGCAACGCAGTTGTTCGGGTTTTCCTAATACCCAGTGTTTTGCACAGCTCCTGAAACACAAATGATTCGAAGTTCCTTCCTTGGTCAGAATGTAGCTCTATAGGTGCACCATATCTCGCCACCCAATTGTTGGTGAATACTTCGGCTATAGTTTCTGCTTCTTGATTTGGAATCGGGTACACCTCCGGCCATTTGCTGAAGTAATCCATGACTACCAGTACATATTCGTTTCCAAGTTTGCTAGTAGGAAATGGCCCAGCTACATCCATGGCAATTCTCTCAAATGGTGCTCCTGAGTTGTATTGTTTCATCAGCCCATGACTCCTGGATTTGGGACCCTTAGCCTTTATGCACACGTCGCAGTTCGCAATCCACTCAACAACTGTCTGACGGCAGCCGACCCAATAAAACCTCTTCTTGATTTTCTCTACCGTCTTTGTTACTCCAAGATGACCTCCACTTGGACCATTGTGTAGTTCATTTAACACATCCGGTATTCTTTTCCTTGGAACAACTATCAATGTTTTAGAACTTTGACCATCTTCACTCTCCCAAACACGATGTAGGCAACCATTTACCAATTGCAAACTATTCCACTGTGCCCAATATGATTTGGCAACAGGACTTTCTGCTGACATCTCTTCTTTTGATGGTCGTTCGTTTTGCTCCAAACCAATCATTACAAGTGCCAGATCTGGATCTTCTATCTGACACTTCCTTAATTGTTCCGCATTCCATTCGTCTGTAGATGTTATTGTCATTAGCCGAACATCTATGATGTCTTCCTTCTCCTCAGCTTTAGAGCAATGCTTGCATTCAAGATTACATGGTCGCCGCGACATTGCATCAGCATTTCCATGGGTACTGCCTTTGCGATGGTCTATAGAAAAGTCATAATTTTGTAGTCGCTCAATCCACCTTGCTAACTGACCCTCCGGATTTCGGAATTTCAAAAGCCATTTTAACGCTGCATGATCAGTCCTGACGTGGAATCGTTGACCATAGAGGTACTTATGGAAGTGTTTGATGCATTCTACCAATGCCAATAGTTCTCTTCGTGTTACACAGTAATTTCTTTCCGGTTTCCCAATTGATCGGCTGTAGTATGCGATAACCTTCTCCTGTCCGTCGATTTCCTGTGACAAAACACCTCCTATAGCATAACCACTCGCATCAGTATCCAAAATAAACCTCGCTCCTGGAACCGGGTATGCTAGCATTGGAGCAGTACAAAGCCGATCTTTTAACGTTTGGAAAGCCATTTCTTGTTCCTTCCTCCACTCAAAAGTCTTATTTTTCCTCATAAGCTCCGTGAGACTATTTGCTACGCTGGCAAAATTTGGTACAAATCGGCGATAGTATGTGCACAGCCCAAGAAAGCTTCGCAATTCATGTAGATTCCGAGGTCTTGGCCAATCTTTTACTGCTTCTATTTTTTCGTTATCAGTGCAGATGCCCTTTGTAGTCACTTTATGTCCCAAGTATTTTACTTCTTTCTTGAATAATGCACATTTCTTAGGACTTAACTTGAGACCAGCGCTAGCTATTCTTCGGAAAACTTCCTCCAAATTTTTGAGATGTTCATCAAAGCCTTTTCCCAATACAATGATATCGTCCAGGTACACAAGACATGTTTTCCAGTGCAATCCTTTCAGTACCTGATCCATAAGTCTCTCAAAGGTAGCTGGAGCATTACATAATCCAAATGGCATCACCGTAAATTGCCAAAGACCATCGCCAACACTGAAGGCTGTTTTCTCCTTGTCTTCCTCTTTTACTTCGACTTGCCAATAGCCGCTTTTCAAGTCCAGTGTTGAAAACCATTCCGTTCCAGATAGCGAGTCCAGAGTGTCGTCAATTCTTGGCAATGGGTAACTATCCTTTTTCGTTACATCATTCAGTTTCCGGTAGTCAACGCAGAATCTCATCTTGCCATCTTTCTTTTTAACAAGTACTACCGGAGAACTCCATGGACTGACTGATGGTTCAACTACCCCACTGTCGCTCATTTCTTGTATAATCTGGCTCACCATTTGACGTTTCGCTAATGGAACGCTGCGAGGAGCCTGACGGATTGGCCTTGCATCACCGGTGTCAATGTGATGCTTCACAATATTTGTCCTGCCTGGTTTTGTACCATCCTTATCAAATATGCTAGAATACTTGGCAAGTAATTCTTTCGCCTTTCTTTTGTGATTCTCCTGCAGTTCTTCTGTCCAAGCATTTATTTCATCTGAAAGATCTGTATTGCTAGTAGAAACTTCTCCTTGGGATTGTTCGCAATTCATGATGATGTCAACCTCTTCGCATTTTCCCAATATAGCACCTTTGGAGAGTTTGATTGGTGACTTGAACTCATTAAGTACTCTTACTGGTAGTCGTCCATCTTCTTTTGTCATAGCCAGGGTTTTTCCAACAAGTACATCGGATTTAGTTTCTGTTTCTGCTTCGACAACCCACAATTTGTTTGTCCCACAATCTCCATCAATCTTTGCCCAAATAATTGCCTCGGACTTTGGCGGTATCTGCTGATTCTCTTCCACGAGCACTTTCTTACTGCTGCATCTCTTATCGTAGCCAAAATTTAGCGGCACCTCCAAGTTTTTGTAACTCATAACCTTGTTTTTCATGTCAATCTTAATGCCTTGGTCGATTAGGAAGTCCACACCAATTATGACTTCATCAACAATTTCCGCCACTATGAAGGTGTGTAGTACGACAACATTTCCAATTACAACTTCGCATGTAACTTCCCCTAGGACTTGGGTATCCTCGCCTGTTGCCGTACGCAATTTTGCTCCATACAATGGCCTTATTTCCTTCTTTACCAAGTCAGATCGAATGATGGAATGAGATGCTCCCGTATCCACAGTCAACATTCGCTCCATTCCGTCCACCAAACCACCAATAGTAACATTACTCGTGCTTCTTCCCAACTGAGAGACAGAGATTATGGGGCATTCCATTGTGGGGACCAGCCCACGCCCCTTTTGGCTGGCCCGCTTTAGTTTAACGACTCAGTTGATTTGGGCGCTTGTTCATACCCATCAATATTCCGCTTGCGCCCATCGGCAGTGCTGAACTTACTGGAACTATTGCTGCAGTGGCGTGCTATATGTCCTATTTTTCCGCATCTGAAGCATTTCACAGCATTACTTTTCTTTTTCTGCATTTCATTCAACGCCTCCCATATTTTGCTTAGTAAGTCTGGCGTTTCCACTTCCACACGATGAGCCTTGTAAGTGGGCTTGCTTAATAGAGATGCCGTTTCCTGTGTCAAAGCATATGAGACCGTTTCAGCGAAAGTTCCATTTGGGTTTGCATAGGTAGCCCGCTTCGTTTCAATATCTCGTATTCCATTGATGAAGCTTTGAATTTTCATTCTTTCGATGAATTCTTGAGGTGCTCCTGCGTTTGCCAAATGAGCTAGCCTCTCAATCTCAGAAGAAAATTCTTGTAACGTCTCATTTGGTTTCTGGAAGCGATTCTGCAACTCCATTTGATATATCTGCTTCCTGTGCTCGCTACCATAACGTCTTTCAATGGCACCCATAATTGCGTCATAGCTGTTCCTTTCGCCCTCGCTAACAGTCTGTAATATTTCTGCTGCAGGTCCTTTCAATGCTACGAACAGGGCAGCGACTTTGTCCTCCGCACTCCAATTATTTACAACTGCCGTTTTCTCAAATTGTAGCTTGAATACTTGAAATGGACCACTTCCATCAAACGACGGAGGTTTTATCTTCTGTGTAGCAGTTGAAGCGTCTGGACGACTTAGTTGAATATCCTGAAGACGGGCTTTCAATGCTTTTACATCGTCCTCTAATTTTTCTTGTCTTTCTTCGAGGACCTCCTTAACTTGTATAATTTTTGCATCCTGTGCCTTGAATTGTAAGGACATGCGTTCTTCTTGTGCCTCCAACTGAGCCGCAATGCCGGACACCTGTGATGAAAGTACTGACTGTTGCAATTCCATTTTTGACGTTATCTGTGCCTGTTGTTCTTCGATTTTTGTCGACATCTGTGCCTGTCGATCTTCCATTTTTGCCGATATCTGTGCCTGTTGTTCTTCGATTTTTGTCGACATCTGTGCCTGTTGATCTTCCATTTTTGCCGATATCTGTGTCAGTACAGCCAATATCGAGTTCACGTCTACGTTTGCTACTGACTGTGAAGCCTCTTCCTTCTGAGTTTCTTCTTTGTGGACCTCTTCCACATCATCGTTGAAATCAAACTCATCTACATTAATGTTATATGCTTCCATAGCTACTCTTAACCTTGCCTGTAGTTCAATTTCATTGCCGCTTGTACTCAGGTTTCTTTTTTCTAACTCCTTTTTAAGCTCTTGGATTTTCAGTTCGTTTAACTTTGCCATTATCCTTATTTCGTTATCCTTGTCTCGTTATCCTTGTTTCCTTATCCTTGATTCGTTATCCTTGATTCGTTATCCTTGCTTCGTTATCCTTGGTCCTGGAATTTATTTAACAATTCCAATTCTGACACCAATTGTTACGTATTTGTCGATAGCTCGATTATTTCTATAGGGTTCGTATCGCTGAATTGTTAAATAAAAGTCTTTATTTACTTCTTAATTCACACTGCTTTATTTCACGACTAAAAAGTCTACACTTGTTTTACTTCACTTGATGTTAACACTTCTACGGTTAAATTACGACTGACTCTGGAGCGCCTGCTCGCCGCCTTATATAGTCTGTCAAACGCAATCTGGAAAATTCTGGCAACACTGGAAATTATCTGGTATCTTCTTCTAGTTCTGGCACTTTCCCTAGAGATGTGTTCAATCATTTTAGTTATGTAAGTGGAGAACCGATTATATTCGCCACAATATATTGACCGTCTGACGTATACCTATGTATGTAGATACACAGCAAGACCAATCTATACAGGTCCTCTTATGTGAAGCAAAATAGGTGATTACAGTTAGATGGCATCTTTCAAGAATGTCAAAAGCAGAGAAAACGCGAGCGAACACACAACCGAACACACAAACGCACAACCGAACACACAAGCTATTTCCACGAAAAACACGTGCAAGAATGCAAAATCAAAACAAAAGACTACAGTTTGACATAAGCTACAAACTCGCGTAAGAAGAGCTACTCTCCCTTGCATGGACCTTCTATAGTTAGGTTATGATACACAGCTGATTCGCAAGACCAATCTATTTACAGGTCTTATACGTCTTATGTGAAGGAGAATAGGTGATTACAGTTAGACGGCGGTTTTCAAAATGTCAGAAGCAGAGAAAACGCCAGCGAACACACAACCGAACATACAAACACACAAGCTATTTCCACGAAAAACACGTGCAAGAATGCAAAATCAAAACAAAAGACGATAGTTTGACAAAAGCTATAAACTCGCTTAAGAAGAGCTACTCTCCCTTGCATTGACCTGTATATAGATTGGTCTTGCTGATTCGTGTAGCACATTTGCAAGGCAAATTCATTCAAATGGTAATGGTACGTGAACAGCTGACTTCTTCTTCTTCTCCTTTTTAGTTCACCGTGTATAGAAGAATACAGGAGAATGTCAAAGAAAAATTTTACTTTGAGTTTGACAGTCTGCTGGACGAAAATTTAAAGCGAATCGAGGCGAATATTACCGAATTCGCCGTGCCATTACCATAATGAATTTGCCTTGCACATTTGAATGAAGCATTGCGAAAATTATTAAATTCGCCTTGAACTTGTCAGACAAAGAGGAATGGCAAATAGTATGCGCATATACAAAACAAAGTTGCCAGAGTATAAAATTTAAATATAAACAATTTTACAAGCGAGATGGAAAAATACGACGAAATACTATGCTAAAATATGGATTTATAGCAAAATATGCCAAAAATATGCAAATAAGTCAAGATATGCAAAAATAAGCCTTTTGACCTAAATATTCGAAAATATGCCCTAACAAGTTAGGCTTATTCCCTTCGTCTTGAGCTAAAACGCCGATATATATTTATCATATGTAAATAGGACTGGAACAGAAAAATATGCATTTGCATATCTTCTGTTGCCCTATTCTTAGCAAATGGAATTTCGTAAATAAAAGTAAATGTGCATATTCATGTAAATTCATACTATGTATGTATGTTTTCTCGCATTTTTCTTCTATTTAAGTTAAACACTAATTCTCTGCTATTCGCAAAAATTCACTTAAGTAATCGCATAAGCGCGTTCCCAATTCGTAAGCTTAATCAGAATGAAATTGCAGTATGTGCATATCTACAGATATGTATGTATGTATGTATGTACGTACATTGGTACGTGTGTCTACATTCTTATCTCATTGATAGATTTTCAATCCTTGTATTTTCATTGAAAATACTAATGAAATTGTAGAGGATTAGTAGAAAGTGAATTACATATGAGAACAGTGTCATATGCACATATGTACATACATATGTACCCTGCAGCGAAAGTCGAAACTAGTCAGCCAACCTACCAGTTAACTGACTAGATAAATTATGGAAGTTGCCCAACTAGATTCATAGGGGATTAATTTGGTATTAGTTATGAAACAAGAAGTTTTGCAAAAAAAAAGGGTTTTAAATTAAAAACGAATGTATCCGGGGTTTCTGGAGGTTGCAATGAACACGTATGCAGTAAAAGTAAAGCAACTTCTTTATTGTTGTTTTAGTATTCGAACCCTGCGTAGTAGGCCCCTTGTAGATTTAGTTGGTTGCAAATCAGGTGAATGCCACAAATATAACATAGTTTGAGATGTTAATATAGCCCTGTATATTAGATACTACTTCAGCCATAGAAAAAAGTACATGATATCGTCGGTCTCCTGCCAGAAACACGAATGTGAAATTTTTTTCAAGTGCGATGGGTGCTCTTTATCGGGCATATATTGATGTAATAACAATTAATATCTGTTTAAATGCTTGTGTATACATACATACATAATATGCACGCGTATGTACATAAGCATATATACTAATATTAATTGTTATTATATCAATATATGCCCGATAAAGAGCAAACATCGCACTTGAAAAAAATTTCACATTCGTGTTTCTGGCAGCAGGCCGACGATATGTTTGTATAAAGTCAGAAAATCATCTATATAAATGTCAAGCTTAGAATGGTCAACGTGTTACTTATTCACAATGTTAATGTTAATTTACCTAAATATTTAATATGCAAGATACCAATCTAATGTGCCTGAATTCATTAATTTAAATATCGTATTCTAATAACTAAATAAATGTATTAGAAACTTTATTTTGCAAATTTTTATTTTCACTGGAGTAGCATGTAAAACTACTCTGAAAAAAATACCCGTAGTTAAACCAACAACTTTCCGCTGTTGAATCTCCGTCTTTGATTCAACAACAAAAGTATTTGTTTTTACAGCAAAGTTTTTGATCCAACAATTGATTCAAAGACGGGCGCTCTTGTTTCAAAAACTTGCTTGCTTTTAAAAATTTTTTGTGAGAAAACATTTTTTGTGAGAAAACCAACAAAAAAAAAAAAATAATGATGAAGAGAAGATGAAGAGAAAAATCCAAACAAAAGTTTATTTTTAGCAACAATTTTCTCCCCGTTGTTGATTTAAAGGCAAAAGTATTTGACCCAACAGTTTCCGTTGTAAACAAAACTAATGAGAACA
The DNA here is from genome assembly GCA_960531455.1 of Urophora cardui. NCBI lineage: Eukaryota > Metazoa > Arthropoda > Insecta > Diptera > Tephritidae > Urophora > Urophora cardui. The sequence goes on along the minus strand of OY482672.1, from coordinate 64,197,806 downwards.
AATTTTTTTAAATATTGTTTTTACAATGATTCAAATAATTCATGGATTCCTTTTTAGGAAATGGAAGTATAAATAGGTTACTACAATTCAATATAATGTTGAATATTCTACTATGTGATGATTGGATAGAATTTCAGGTTGCTGTCATGGTTCGAATCCTGAGGAGAATATAAAATCAAGAAGAAAAAGCAGAATAAGAAATAAAGATAGCAACCAGTGAATGATAAGAAGGAGAACAAGCGGAGGCTACATATTTGCAGTTGGGACCCGGGTGGAGAGAAGATGAAGAGTATAATGCAAACAAAAATTTATTTTTAGGTGAAAATTTTTTCCGACAATGTCCATTATTGACTTAAATCAACAACGCTCGCACCTTTGAAACAACAACGGAGCGTTGTTGGGCACATTTCAACTGCGGAAAGTAGTTGATTTAACAGCGAAAGTCTTTAGATTTACAACGTTTTTTTTTCAGAGTAGTCAGTCAACTGGTATAGTTCTGATATCTACACTGACTAGTCAGCAAATTGGTATGATGCTGGTGTGTATACTGACTAGTCAGTCAAGTGGTATGACTCTGGTGTGGATACTGACAATTACCATTTCCTAGGTCATCACCGTGTTAAAAATACCAGTTGCTAATATGGAAAAAAGATAGATGGCTGACTAGTTGAGCTGTATGGCCAACTAGTTGTCAATTAGTTTACAACTAGTTGATTTCGCTGCAGGGTATGTATGCTTGTACGTATGTATGTATGTAGATTGAAGAAGAGCGAGCGATAAAAATACTTGTGCATTCATGCTGAAGCTATCCCCAAAATATGCACATTCAGATTCACCAATGCTTGAGCCAGTAGTAAATTTATTTAGTTCCATACATATGTATATGTAGTTAGAAAACTACTAGTACTAATGCTGGTGTCCGATCTATTTCACGCTGTCAAATTGATAAAGTAATGTACTCTTTATAATGTCCAAATGTTGAAGAACAGATTAAAGAGCATATTGACAAAAATCTTGGTTTAAATCTCGATTAAACTACAAACATTCGCAACTTTTCAAGCTGGTAAGCAATACTTCCTTTTGGAGTATTTTGGAGTTCCTTCAAGTGGGTTATATGGAAAGAACGTGCACATTTCAACAAGTTCAGAGTGAGGCACAAAAATATTATTAGGGCCTTTTCACATTACTCGGTACGACATCGGATCGACATTTTTTGCTCGGTATTTTCAGTTTACCGAAACGATTCCGCGTTGCTGTGTTTTTCACACTTGTGGGAATACTTTCGGTGCGTAATCGGCAGAAAATAGGAAAACAAACATCGAAATTTGCAAAACAAAATTTTTAACTTCAACAAATCACTCAATAATAACAATAATATCTTCTAGCGAAGACGAAGACATTATAACTTGCTACATTTATAGCCGAAACGAGTTTTTTACTGACTTTGTTCTGCTCCTTTTAATACGCCGCAAAAATGTCTGCAGTAATTCCTCAAATTTTACTGACCGGTCTTACCGCGTTGCGGTATACCGAAATTAATCCGATCCGATTTCATGTATGCAACACTAATGTGAAAGTGCCAATTGAAATACATGTGGTCGGTAAGGTTTCGGTATACTTTCGGTAAAAACCAAAAATTTCGATCCGATACCGCGCCGAGTAATGTGAAAGCGCTCTTAGATATACAATTTGTATATAAAAATCCAAATACGTACGTATCTTCATATTTGTATATGAACACGTATACACATATGTATGTATATATACCCACTAGGCCCATAGGTAAGGTGATGCGAGTTTTATTCATGCCAGAATACTTCCTTTAGTTAGATATACCGCAGGTACTCGTACTCCTAAAGTATGTTGAACGGTACGTACCAAATTGGGAACAGATCATTTTTTCAGTAGGGTTAAAAAGAGTAAACCGAAAGAGAAAAATGTATACGAATGAAGTAGATAGCAAAGTTAGGTGGTAGACAGCTGTATATTCAGCACTACAATACTGCTACCAATCATTCTGAATACCTAACAAGATTATAATAACGACCATATGAAAAAAACATGCGGTTTGGAATGAAAGCTCGACGCTTTCACTTCATTGCTTTTTTTACTATACAAAGTCATTCATGCAAAGGCGGCCATCGCCGTGCATAGTCATGGAAGTTGTTATCTTCCCTAAAGGAAATGTAATGGGGAAAATATTGATGATTGTAGTAACTTTGGGCCTACTGGGTATATGCAAAACTTATATTGTTGTAAATGTTATTTGCTTTTCTCTAACTAGTGTAATAAATAGAATTAGAGTTGAATAAACTGAATAATAAAGGGCATACCTATACTTTTGTGTGTACATATGTATGACTATTTGAATAAATACATACAAATATATGTATGTACAATGTACATATATAAATATGTACTGTGCATGTGCATTCGGACAAACATTTGTAATCCTGAATCACAGTAGAGGGATATATTTTGCGCGATGCGTTTGGGACAAGTGCAAGCAATCAAGACTTAACTTGCAATACAAGCTTTTGCTGGATGCATATGAATAGATATGCTCATAATGAAATCACTTTATAGCTGGGTGAAAATATATGAAATTAAAAAGTGTAAAATCATCATCATATTGCCATTGAATATTAGAAGAATAAGAGCCCAATAAATCAAAAGGCTTGAGAATAATATTATAACAAGCTTACAAATATAAGCGTTAAGCTTGAGGAATGCTTGTGTAAAGTATTGAGAAAGACTTAAGAACAATTGTAGAAAAATCAAAACGGCACCCTTTTTATAAGCTTACAAATGTAATTGTAGAAAAATATTACTTGTGAAAGCTTGTTGTAAGCTTATAAATATAATTGTATGTATAAATAGTAGAAAAAATAAAAAAATATATTTTTATTTGCATATTTATTTTCATTTTATTTCCTTCTTCAACTTTACTGCAATGTTCTTTATTTTATATTCTACTTCTGTTTCGAACCATAACATCAACATGAAATTCAATCCAACGGTATCGTATAGTGGGACATTCAACATTATATTGAATTTTATTGAGGCTTTTATACTTCCCTTTTCGAAAAAGGAATCAATGAATTGTATGACTCATTGTAAAACCAAAATTTAAAAAAATTTTACAGCAAGCTTAAAACAATGTTATTATTAATAGTTTTTTAAGCTTTCATTGCAAGTGTAAAGTAAGCTTAATTTAATACTGTTTTCAAGCTTTTTAAGTAAGTGTTCCTCAATTATTACAATCATGCTTGTGAATAAGCTTACAATTAAGCTTATAAAAATTGTATTGCAATAAGCTTACAATGGACAATTGTTATAAGCTTGTTCTCAAGTCCTATTACATTTCGCTTACATCCTGGTCTGTTGGGAGAAATCTATTTACGTAAGTGTTGATTGCTTTGTAAAAAGGCTTGCCTTTGTGTTTTTGTAATAAATGTTAACACTGCTTATACGTAATTAGAAATGCATATCTTTTGTTATCTCAATGAAGATCAATTTGATGAACAGACCTAATGCATAAGCAGCCAAAAGTATGCTTCAAAAAAAAATTGTTTGACAACTTTTTCTACATTTCACATTTAAAGTCCGTCTCCACATAACTTGATTCGCCAGCGAGTTGGCGGCAAGTTCGAGAAAATCAATTTTCGCGATATCACTTTTTCTATTTTTTTTTAATTGTTTTGCACTAAAAAATCATTATAGTTCTGAAATTTTACATGTATACCTGAACTCACATATCACAGTACCGCAGATGTTATCGTGGCGAATTCTAGGCGAAAGTAGATTAAATCATTTTATAATCAAATAGATACGAGTATGTAGAAAAACCAACTCAAAATTGTTTAAATAAGGGGACTTTATTTACTGCTTAAATTTATTTGAAAATCTTTTGGTATTTAATGAAAGCTAAACTTTCTTTATAAAGATATTTTAAATGCTTTGTATTATTTTATACGGACTTAACCCAATGCCAGTAAACCAAACTCTGAACTTTTAATTTTTCGAAACGTCATTTATAAAAAAATCTCGAATCGCTAATGAACAAATTTTCGAATCGCCAACGATCAGAGAAATTAAAAGTTCTCGAATCGCTAGTGATAGGTGACATGCCTACGAATTAGGATTCGCCGATCTATCGCCGCGAACTATTGCCGCGATAATATAATCAGAGAAAGCGAATCCGACGCGAATTCGAGGCGAATCCGTTGTGTTTATTGGGTTCATGTATAATTTGTATTTCCTGTGGCTATCGTAAATGGCACGTGTTTATCGTAATTTGATGTGTACCAGCATAAGTAGCCAACAATTTATGTCTCACATTCGTACACGAGCGCACAATTTAACACACGCACCCATATAAACACACTCATATACACGCTATACGTGACTAAAGATTGAACTTTTTGACAAAATTCGATGACCGTTCATTAGCGCAAGCATTAATTTTGGCCTTATAGGTACAGCAACGGCAATAACAGTAACCAAATATTTACTTTAACTTAAAACAGAGTTGTTTATTTGGGGAAAAAGAAATAAGGACTCTCCTAGATATCTTCGCCCATAAGAAATATAAGGATATAAAAAAAACCGCATTATAACGGATTTTTGCAAAGATTTCACATATGTTGCTAGTTTTTAGACAGTAATTTTTGACATAGCTAGTTTTGAAGCGGGTTTTTATAGTTTTGAAATTGAAACGCAAAATAATTGCTAGAATGTGTGCCTAGGCGTATGAGTAACTTCTTTCACTAACATCATTTTATGTACCTACTCAACTTTATTGGTTTAATCATACATAGGTACTTGTATACTTAATTGAAATTGCATGCAATATAACCTAAATGAAACAAATTTATTGACTGCTTCATATTAATGAAAGGTATACGTACATACATATGAACATACTTAAATACTGTGTGTGGAATTAAAAACCAGTCAACCTCCGACAGACCGCCCAATGCCTGGTCACTCGTTTTAATTAACTAAATGTAGCCAATAGATGTACTTAAAGAGCAAATAATGAATTTGTTAAGATGAAACTTTGTCACCAACAAGACCAAAAACAACTATAACGCGAAAGAGAAAAGAGCAAAAGCAAAAAAATCGACGCCCAAATGTATGCAACATACATACATGAGCAAGTTAACGACAACGTTATAATAAGGAATAAGGAATCTTCACAGTAGTGCTAATGGATTCAAAGTAAAGGGCTCGTTAACGGCAGTGTGGTGGCTAAAACATTCATTCATGCGTGTGTCTGTATGTAGGTGTACCATGAACTGACATGGCGTCCCTTTAGGCGCGCGTGCTGCGCAAGCAAAAGTCCTCTGACTGGGAAATGTGTTGGCCTTGTGCTGTGCGTCCTTGGCAAAGCCGCGCTTCTGAAATTTTCTTTATTTGTGGTTTTTGCTTTTATCATTTTCTTTACATACGCAGCAAAGTTTTTTGTTGTGTTCCTAAGTTTGTTTAGCTCTTCTAACCGAGAGATTTGAAGCAACATATTTCAGTGTCTCTTTGCTTGTTATCCTCTAAGTGGGATTTTGAAAAATATGTATGTATGTAAGTACATAATATGTAATATATCCATATGTGTACGAGTACTCGTGGCGTGCATCTTTCTTTTTTTCTTATTTCTGACAAAATAGCAAACAAAACTTTCAATGTTTTTGATGTTGATTGCAGTTATGATGTCGAGCCTCTTCCTTTTTAAACGGTTTTATTTAGCTCACCCCGTTTGTTTTATTATTTATTATTATTTATTCTTGGGTCAAATTTAGTAATTCAAATTTCACCCTCTTCCTGTCAACCGATTAATCTGAATCGCTATATTTACAAAAATCGCATTTATGGTCCGATTTGGCTGAAATTCGGAACATGTATTACTACCTTGAAAAAAATATTTTCTTTAAAAAAAAATTCCGCTAGGTGGCGCGTGGGTCGCTATATTTACAAAAATCGCATTTATGGTCCGATTTGGCTGAAATTCGGAACATGTATTACTACCTTGAAAGGAAATATTTTCCCAAAAAAAACATCCGATAGGTGGCGCGTTTACAAAAATCGCATTTATGGTCCGATTCGGAACATGTATTACTACCTTGAAAATAAATATTTTCTTAAAAAATAAAAACTAAAAACTAGAAAATAAAAATAGGTAAAAAAACTTTTTAAGTTAAACGGTTTTATGTTATACATACATTGCAATGTTTAAGATAAATGTACTAAAAACCAAAAAATAATAAAATAGATACAGTCGTGGGAATTATAAACATTTGCATAGACTAGACTAAAATAAAACCGGGGGGCACGTCAATTGTCTACAAATTATCGACTTAATGTGCGATGTGCGAGAAGAATCGTTTAATTCGTCGTTAGGCAGTTGGCCCGCAGACGGTGAGGAAATTACTTACTATTTTCTTGCTCATGGAAATTCCAATAGTTATACACTCCATGTTAATAAAAGAGATGTTTCAACTAGTTTATCGTTGGACATTCACACGAGGAATCGTTTCACTGCTCGTAGTTTGTCTTTAATCGACAAAACATATGATAAAAGTACTACTCGCTCACCACTATGAAACCCTAAAACTCGCTTATAATCGAGCTTGCTCGCTTTTTTCCACATTCTAGCCCTCCTTATCACACGTCCATCGTTGTCGGTTGAACAACTGCCTAATTATAGTGTAACATTACAAAACAAACATTTTAATCAACGATTGTAGACAATTGACGTGCCCCACGGTTTTATTTTAGTCTAGTCTATGCAAATGTTTATAATTCCCACGACTGTATCTATTTTATTATTTTTTGGTTTTTAGTACATTTATCTTAAACATTGCAATGTATGTATAACATAAAACCGTTTAACTTAAAAAGTTTTTTTACCTATTTTTATTTCCTATTCTTCTTATAAAATAAGTAAGAGCGCGACTGTCTTCGACCATACCCTAAAAGTCTATAGGGTTTGTTTAAAATTCAAATTAACGATATTTTGTGTTTGTCCAGCAGCACGTCTTTTCTGGAAATAATGTTTCCAGGTTTCTTTTTCTTAAGTTTGTGTGGTTGTTTCACCAAATATTAGCCTCTAACATTAGATACTTAGTTGTAGACTTTAATTGCAAAACTCTACAAACTTTAAAATAAAAAATAATAGTTTAAAACATATTTATAAAAAAAACATGCTCTTTAATGATAAAAATCGAACTATTTATCACTGTTTAGTTCAAATTTTATCATTAAAGTTTATTTTTTTTTGTATTCTTATTTTTTTTTTAAGTTTGGAGAGTTTTGTAATAAAACCTACAGCTGAGTATCTAACGTTCAGTTCCGCTGAAACTTAGGGCCTTTACCTGTTTTATTTGTTTCCTGTGTTTTTTTTGTTTTTGTAATCCCATACGCTTATATTTTTGTAATTTTTATGATGAATGTTGCGTAAGTTGAATGAATGTTTTATGTGCGACTTTTCACTTTTCTTGTCATTTTTTATTTTTCCGCTAGGTGTCCCATATTTGCTGACTTCTTATCACATGTACTACTGTGTTCATATGTATGTATGTATATATGTACGTTAATTTCGTTTTTTGCAAGACTATCTTGCATTTCCTAGCACACTTCTTCACCTACCACTTCACTTCACTTTTCACTTTTATGTGTCTTTTCCCTGTAGGCGGAGGTGGTCTTCATTAAATTTCGTGTCTTTGTTGGCGTTGGTTCTCTTTGCGCTAGCGCTGCGAGTGTTTATCATCACACCTTCCAACTTTGATGTTTTTGCTTTGTGTATTTTCATTTATTGTTGAATGATTTCCTTTTTCCTTTTGTACGTCGAGCGGTGTGAGGGCATCTCCTTATCTATTTAACGTTGCCCACATAAAACGCACTATTCATGTATTCATTTAAGTATGTATGTATATCTATTGGAGTGCACAATATGTTCACAATAGTATAATGTGTCAAATACATTATTGTTTGTCATACTTATGGCATAAATAAATTAGCCTTAAAACATTAACGTATTGCATGTAGTCGACAACTTAATTATACTTGTCGTGCCTATCTACATGAAAACAGTCATTTTGAGTTGAAGGATGTTTCAATGGCAAGTCCTCAACCCAGATTTCAGTCATCAGAATTGAGGCTAACTTTGTTTACAAAAAGAACTCATTTGCATACATTTGATGCTCGATCTTTCTACAGTTTTATTACTATCAAAAATTATCACAAGTGAGGAAATATTGCAGCATACCCTGTCTCATATACGACAATATATAAAGCACCTCGCATATACTTATGGGGAAACCTGTCTCATAAGTTTGTCACAGTTGACGCATTTCCTCAGCTCACCATGTAAAAAAAAATCTGAAATTCAGAAGTCAACTTTATACTCGTGCCAATTTGAATTTATTCTCCCCCTCCCATTACATATATCCAAATTAAAGAACGCACTGTTTTCCTATGAATCCTAGCATTTAAAAAAATATGTAAATAAATAATTGAATGCTCTTACTCAAACACCCTTTTGCCTCTATTAGGTAACTTATCCTAATTTAAACGCCATCTATCAACAAATTCAAATTCACCACTGGCCATTCTGTAGTAGATAAGTTGTTGCGGTGTGTGCTTTTGTTTCAATTCTAATTTATTTGCCAACTTGTTGGCCATTGCGTTCAAATCTGTACACCCAGAAAAAAAAGTGTGAAATCAACCAAAAATCAAAAAATTTTGTGGTTAATTTTTTTCAACACGATGCTTAATGTATGCCATCATGTAATCGTGTAAATTTAACACTACTGTCAAGTGTTAGTTTAACAGGATGACAACTGTAGAATTAACACTAAAAAGTATTGAGTCTTCCTGTTGATTTTACAATTTTAACTAGTTAATGTTACAATAAAAGCTGGTTAAATTAAAACGAAATGGTCCTGTTGAATTAACAATAACATCTTTTTGATTTTACATTAAATTTATTGTTAAATTAACTAGAAAGTCTTGTTGATTGTACAATTTATTTTTTTAAATAAAAAAACATATAAAACATAAAATATATAATCATCACTTCAATTAAGCACATTCGTACATCACCCGCACAACTGACCAAATTGAAGGCGTCCTTCTCATACGAACACAAATGTACCGGCGATAGTTTATACATGGGCGATAGTACTATCACTTGCACCGAGTAATGTTTGGCCGCTAATGCAACAACCGCATGCTGCACGCAAACCCCCATTCGCTAAAAAACCTCCTCGTGATATTGCAACCTTTGAAGAGGAAAAATAAAATATTGAACATTAAATACTTTTAGAAACAAAAATGTAATCCTCTTTTAACTCACCTGCAAACTGAAAATATAAATCGAAAACCCACTATCGCGAACTGACAATGATGCTAAACTCGCATCACTGCCACGGCACAAAATTTTCCTTTTTTTTTAAATTATAATTTGCGTTTTGCACGAAAATCAGACTTCAAATGATCAAAAAAATTATGTATGTTTCAAAATAGTTTTGACGTTCTTTTTTAACACTTTTTTTAGATTACATTGACACTATGATCGTGTTGAATAAACCAAAATTACAAATGACGTTTATGTTTGAACATTGTTTCGTGTTATATCAACCAAATTTTACTTTTAATTGTGGGTCTTGTTGTTTTCACATTTGTTTTCATGTTGTATTAACACTAAAATTGGGACGTCATTTTTCTAAAATTTTTTTTAGTTTATATTGACACTGTCATCATGTTAAATAAACCAAATTACAAATGACATTTAGGAATAAAATTTTATATTTGAATCATCTTGTATATTTTAAAATTTCTTCATGTTGTATCAACAATAAAATTTGGTTGAATTTACCAAATTTTCAGATGACAGTTACAAAGCCAAAATCATGTTTCAAACATCGTGTAATTTGAAAAAATTGTTGCTGTTCTATGTGCAAAGATCGATCGTGTTAATTTTACATGAATCGTGTTGATGATTTTTTTTCTGAGTGTAAGGTCCAAATGTGCCTTCTGTGCTTTCAAGTTCACTGTGCCAGTTAGCAACAGGCTTTAATTGATGACTAGAAATACATACGCGCATACATACATACATACTATGTACATTAATATTTATGTATTTATGTACAGCCAAACAAGAAAAAAAATTTATGTACGATGAATAATTCATATGTTAATTACATGATAATTTAATTGCGCTCAATGTCAGAACCATCAAAGGCATCGCAAAAAAAGCAATTCACAACTCTGTAAATGGAAAACGGAAGAAGTGGAGGAAAAGGAACCGGTGGTTGATTGTGTAATTTGATATTTGCCAAATGAGTTGTCAACGGTAGGAGGTGGGGCAGATTATGCTTAAATACATGCATATGTATAATGTCACTCGTAATTATGTATATACACATACATATGTATAGGCATATCGTTATGCAAATAGATATGTATGTAAATATTTGTTTCTTCTTAATATTCATGCCTCATGTGTTTTATGTGGCATGCCGTTAAGGACAGGCAATGTTGGTAATTATGTATGTAGTAAGTAGAGAAATCAAAGTTGATTTTAATATTGTCTTTTATATGCCGCATGCAGTTGTGTTAGTGTACCTCACTATGTAAATTCAGCAGTTTCGATTTAATTCAGATAATCCTTTGAATTAATGACATGTTGATGCATACTTAGTTGACTTCTATGAAACCAGCAACACTGTTTGAGTGTGAGTAGTAGTTCATGGTGAACGAATATGCTGGTCAACGAAAATTGTCGGTTTCAGCGAACTGATGAGCGCATCTCCAATTTTATTTTCAATTAATTAGCAAATTTTATTACAGCACTGTTGTTAAGCCTGTTAAGGAATATGCAGAATATGATTTCATTTTTATTTATTTAAATCTGTGATTATTGTAAAATCAAAAACTCAACAGCTTCAAACTGTACACCGAGAGAAAAGATACTGGTAGATCAACGGGATTACAGGTTAAAACAACAGATTCCACAGTCAAATCACATCCAAAGGATATACATATCTGTTAAATTGACAGACGTTATTTTGTTTTAACAGTTTTATTGTTGAACTACTCTGAAAACAAAAAATCGCTGTCAATCCAAACACTTTTGCTGTTAAATCAACAACTTTCCGCAGTTGAAATTTAGTCAATTAAAAATAAATCCCTTTGTGTTTTTATATGACGATTTATTTCTAACAATTACTTTATAATGTGTATTTTTAGAGCTATTGGCAAGTTTTTTAAATCTTTTGTTTGCATTTTTCTCTTCATCCTCCCTCCATTCGGTTTCCAAGTACAAATACATATGTAGCTTTATCTCCGCTTGTTTTCCATTGTGGCACCTTCTTCGCCTTCGCTGCTTGCTATATTGTGTTCTCTATTTTATATTCTCCCCCGATTCCATCAATCTGAAATTCAATCCAACGGCATCATACATATAGCGCGAAATTCAACATTCAACTTTATATTGAATATTGAACTTTAGTGGCTTTTATAATTACCTTTGTTCGAAAAAGCATCCGTGAATTAAAACTCACTCACGTAAGCAAAGCAACAAGTAACAACGGAGAAAGCTGGCAAAATTAATATTTTTCCTTTTGATAGTCAACAGTAATGATTTGTTGAATCAACAAATAAATAAGTATAAAGGTTACAGCAACATATATTTGGGCTAAGTTAACAGTAACTCAGTTATATCAACGAAAATTTCTGTTAATAATTGACGATCAGTCCTGTTGAACTAACAAATATGTTTTAATAAATATATTTGTTAAAGTAAAAGATGTTTTCGTTTATATAACTCTAAATGTATCTACTTAAACATACATATTTCTGTTAATTTAACGAATTTTGGTATTAACAGAAGAAAATTGTTGATACTACTGTGATTATTTTTCTGAGTGTACTGCGCGTTTTCTATAGACGATCATTTGTACCTATTCTAGTATGCAACTTTGCTAATCTTTGCTAAAGAAAAACTCAAAAGAAGCATCAGTACAACAACTCTATTGTGCAAATTGCACGAAAATACAGCCTCAGCTCTCCCTCCCCGTCTCTCATTGATCTCTCTGTACCAAACCCTCAAACCCAAATTTTCTTTTTTATTCCTGCGGGTTACAAAAGCTCTTTGATGTCTTTTTACAAATGTGATGGGGAAGCAATTAAGCTAGTTTCAAAGGCTCATTGACGTCTTTCTACAATTGTGCAATTAACAATTATTAATTTTCAAACACCCCCCTCCCCCGCTTCAGTGTTATCTTTCATATTGCATTTCCTATCACAAACGATCAACATTATTCTCTACATAAATATGCAATCTCTTTTCCAATTAATTGATTTGGCGCATTTAACACCCGCATTTTCAATCGTCATGCAAAATCTGCATTTACTAAATTGTTAGCCATAAAACAAGTGCCAACTGATATTCCAAGCAAATAGTACCGAGTACCGAGAGAAAGCTGAATTTTGTTCACTTATGCCCGGAACACAATTGCGACGGGTCAACGATTAACGGGCGACGGTCACCCGCTGTCAAAATTAAAACACACAGAAATGTATGTTGTTGCGCAGAATTGTGGCGACAACGGAAATTCCGCCGTCGTTAAATTTTCCGGCGGTAAAAGAATTAGATCCATTTTTAATTTTTCCGCCGGTGAAAGAATTAGATCCATTTTTAATTTTTCCGCCGGTGAGATGATCAGAGTTGATTTTTAGTTGTCAAAGCTGGATCCATATAATTCATGGTCATACCACATCAAAACATGCTTCCTCTTCTTGGTCGACTGTTGGTATGGTTGTTGTACCTTTTGACACAAGAGTGCACACGTTTGACATTAATCCATTTACGACTACCATTATATAGTGGATCCTGTATCAAATCAGTTTCCGCCACAATTGTGTGTGCCCGAACGGATTTTCCGACGGAAGATATTTGATGGTCACTACCCGTTGGCCCGTTTTTCGTTGACCCGTCGCAATTGTGTTCCGGGCATTAAAGACCTTACTTCTTAAATGTGTCAAATTCGAATTGAATATTTGGAGTAACAGTCCCTAGTTAGAAGTAAGTTTATATCCACCCGATTGCCGGCGAACAGTTCAACGAAAATAGCCTTTTATTTACTCTGCTGATGCCACAAGCAACAAGAAGAATGTTCAGGCACATTAAGCAGGTTGAAAGGAGTAAAGTCACCGTCAGTAGCGGAATCTCGCCAAAGTCAAAGATTTCTACAGTTTCCGGGTAATTTTAGTACACAATATATCGCACGGTTCGTATTTATAGCCAAATGCAGCAATAAAATCTATCACCACCCAACCTTTACCACCACCCAACCTTTACGGTATTAAAATAAATCCTGCGCAACTTCTATTCAAATTCACTTGCAAAGCAATCGATGTTCAGATGAAAGCAGCATCCATTGTTTTGCAGTGAAGCATTTCAGTAACAAATGTGTGTCAACTCCTAATCATCGTACCGACACACCCCAATCCGACCCATACTCAATCCGACCCAAACTCAATCCACTCCAATCCAACCCAACTCCATTCAACTTGGCTCACTACTAGTGATGAGCGATATATCGCAAACGGTGATTTTTTCACTGTGAATAAAAAATCGCAAATCGCAATTGCGAGCACTTTTTCAAAATAGCAGTTCACTACTTATTGGGAACTGCTATCGATGTACCAAGTAAGCAGTTCACCTATGTGAATCGCAATCGCAAAAGCATTATAAATTTCTTTTTGTTTATACTTTTGAGCAGACCACATACGTATATAGAAATATAAAAAAAAAAATAATTATTGAATTTACAATTTAGCTTTGAAAAATGTTTACAAACAGCGAAATTACTGCGGAATACGTTGTTATTGCTATCATTTTGTTAACATAAAATGAAGACAGGTTATATCGCTCAGAAAACGCAAAATTAATCTCTACCGGTAACTGATGATTTTATAGCAGTCTATGCAATCGCAATAGCAGTTTAAAATCGCAGTGATTTAAAAATAGCAATCACCGAAATCACAGATATCGAAAAATCGCAGTTTCTCTCATCTCTACTCACTACTAAAATCAGTAAAAGCTCCATTGCCGAATAGTCCTTGCTGCATCCTCACACACATTCTTAGAGCTGGTCGTACAATAAATCGTTGGCTTTCGGGTTTGGGGTTTGAGTTGGTGCGAAAGGGCGCATCATTGTTTTGACTGCAACCAAAGCGAATCGACGAATGTTGACGCTTATCGCGCGGTCTCGCCCCCACCACACGCTTGAGCGATTGGGCAAAGGAATTTTCGAGTGAGTGTATGTATGCAGCATACCTGGGTAATACTGAGTAGTAATTGGACTATTACGTACTTAAATACTTTATATTTTGATCTTGAAGTAATGAGTCCGTACTAAGTACTTTCAGAATATTCAAGTACTAGTACAAGTACAAGTACAAAGAATTGAAGTTTTTTCAAGTACTTGAAAAGAATTGAAAAATCGATTCAAGTACATTTTTCAATTCTTTTCAAGTACATTGAATTGTTTTCAATTGCTTTGAAGTATTTGCTAAAACTTCAATTCTTTTTCAATTCCTTGTACTTGTACTTGTACTAGTACTTGAAAATTTGGGAATGCAAGTACCAGTACTAGTACAATTCTTTTAAAATGTACTTGTCACAAGTCGTACTGGTACTTGATATTACCCAGGTCTGGTATGCAGCACTTGTATACGATTGGCCTTTGGCAAACCCAAAAATGACAGTGCAAAGTCTGATTACTGCTCATCTCATCCTCGTCTGTACGCTAAATTGGAGTGTGTTACTGCAGGAGCTCATATGTATGTAAATCTGACTGCTTGAAGTGCTTGTTTTTGGTAGTGGCAGTTTGGGAGCGGTTTCAGAATTTGGTGCGGGTACTTTTGATTTTGTATTTGGAGATTGGATAGTTTTTGAATTTCTTCGATTAGCGGTTAACCGGTTTAATTTTAACCAGGGACCGTAATCATTATGAGTTTTATAATAAAATCGCCATTTAATCATTATATGTTGAGTTTTTTTATATTTCATCAAAAATAATAATTATTTTTTGAGTTTTATTTTTTTGATCAGAAATAACACTTATTCCTTGAACGATATTTAATCCTTAAGAAATAATCATTATTTTTTGAGTTTTATTTTTTTGATCTGAAATAAAACTTATTCCTTGAGTGATATATTTATCGCTCAGAAATAATCATTTTTGTGTGAGTTTTATTTTTTTCGATCAAAAATATCACTCATTCACGAAGTTATATCGATGGGAATTTTTTAGTAATTATGTTCCAGAGCACTTTAGAGACGATTTGAGTTTTTTCGACCTAAGCAAAAAAATAAAACTCAAAGAATAATGATTATTTCTGAGCGATAAATATATCACTCAATGAATAAGTATTATCTTCGATCATAAAAATAAAACTCAAAAAATTATGATTATTTCTGAGCGATAAATATATCACTCAAGGAATAAGTTTTATTTTTGATCAAAAAAATAAAACACAAAAAATAATCATTATTTTTGATTTTTATGGATATCGCTTAAAATTTTTCGAGCACAGTGGATTCGGATAGTGCTCTTTCGGACATGAACACACACAAACTCCATACTCTTCTACGATGTTTGCAATTATTTGTTTTTTTCACTGAAAATATAACGAATAATGATTATTATGGGTCCCTGATTTTAACAATTTTTCGAAAACAACGCTTAAAATTAGTTTTGTTTACAGAACATATAGCATGGCTGCCATAGCTAATTTCTGTTAAGAGTCAACTGAGCATGAAACTGGAATTAGGCCCATACAAAAACCGGTTAAGTATGCTCATAACTAGTCAACTCCAAGCCCATCAAATTGCGTTGCCTCCAGTCATTTTTGCTGCTGCTTTTCCATTTGATGCATCAATATGTAGAATTGCGTATCACGTTGATGAGGGTGCATTGTTCCTTTTCGCGAACAAATGAAAATTTACTTCCGCTCTAGCAAATTGGCTTCAAATGGCACCGATAACACAAAGCGAAGTATGCTTCCTTTGTTTATAAGGTGTATTTAGATGGAAGTGGTAAAGAAACCAAACTTCCCACTCCTAATTTCTTTTTCAATATTTTGCTTTAAACCTTTACCCAGCTTAACTACTCGCAGTGCGCAGTTTTGTGGGGTAGGTAAAATGCATACTTTGTTTTTAAGTAAATACATAAATATTTGCGATATTAGTTAAGACCACCCTTGCTAGGCACTCCATTCACTGCTTCCAACCAACTAATCTTGACCTTCATTGACTCATCTCTCCCCTAACAATTGTGCGACATAAACCATCTTTTGAGCTGCCTGATAGCTGCACCATCAACTGAATAGGCTGGCAAAAGTAGAATGACTGTATATTTGTATAAGCATTCTGCTGCTTAATAATCCCCCATCCCAAACAAATGTTAACATCCACACATTAACCACAACCTAAGGCGATTGCAAAGTAAATGTTGTGTGCGTAAGACCACCACAGCATTTGCATTTGGTTCGGTTGAGTTGCATCTCCCTACGGCAAACCTGCGGCGGCCTTTTATTCATTCGTTCAAATAATTCACTCAACCAACCAACCAAACGGCAACATCTCCCGCATCGTTCATTCAATTTTCATTTGAATTTCATTTGATGTGCCACTACTTTAGGTAGTCGGTTCGGTTTGGTTGGTCTTTGGTTCGTCTGTTTGTTATGGCATTGAATCCAAATCAGGCGTATGACTGTCCGATTACGCGAGTGTTCAATGATGCATGTTTAGATTTTTTTCCAAAGCATTTCAAGTTTCCTCCATCTCTTTCGCAGCGGCGCCTTTGAATTTTGAACAATTCAAGGATTAGACACTGTACTGGAATTGCGAAGTGCCTTTTAGAAAAAAAGGTCTTGAACAACAAATTTTTGTTTGTATTACAAGATGTAGCGAAAGGTGTGGATTTTATATGCGCCGAGAGACAAGCCCCAAACGTGTGAAAGTTTTCTATGTCCAAATCCGCAAGGCTACTGCAGCTTGGGTCAGCGCAGGGGAGTGAATTATAAAAATTCAGAGTAGGCGATTTTAATTTGTGAATTGCATACTGTAGATGGAGATGGGGTGTACCTATAAAAGATAAATGCTTCAAAAATTTTCTTGTGCAAACTCAGCTGTGTTTTGAAACATGACCTCTATGGGATCACAATTATACAAATTCAAATTGGAACTAGTATTGTAAACTTTCGGTGTCGTGTAAGATTGTTAGTTTTAAAAAGGGAAGCTCCAGTCAAAAGGGAAATGATCACATGTGTAAAGTATTGTTTTCGATCTGCCTACTTCGGTTGGTTCGCCAGATACTTATTCCGCTATTCATGTATGACAGTTAATACCTTCTTCTGAAAATGCTTAAAAGAAAAAAGGAAGAAAAAATAAACCGTAATCGCAATGACCGGCACAACACTTGACCAGTGATGCCAAGTGTAGGGAAAAGAGGCTACATGTAGGGAAATTCGACCTCAAATTTGCAGTGTAGGGAAAAAGGGACAGATTTTCAAAAATAAGCTAAATGTAGGGAATTTTTGAATTCAGAAATTTTCGTTTTCTTTGCACAGAATTAATTTTTTTATATGTATAGGTACTTTATTCGGTCTATGATAACAATATCTTACAGACTAGAAATGTACAAGAAAATTACTAACTAAATAAGTTTGAATTCCGTAGTAGGGATAAAATGAAGTAATCTTATCGGCAAATTGGGATCTCGGCATTGCAAAGTCAAGATCTAATTTTTTGTAAATATTATTGATTTCACTGACTGCCCTGGTAATGGGGGCGAGATAATGGTAATTGGATTTAACTGCTGTAAGATGAAAAGGGTAGTGGGAACGTAGGACACGATTTGGAACATTGAAGCTTAGTTGCTGAAGCAGGCTCACGCAATCAATTAATCCATTAACAATGCCAAAAATGAACATTATCGAATGAATTGTGCGCCGACTGGAGAGAGATTTTAAGTTTATGAGCAAACACCGAGCATTATACGATGGATAGGGGTCGACGAAATGAAGGGGCTAGAGAGCAAAGCGCGTAAAACCTAAAATTTTTTAATAAGTAACTACAAATAACATGCTTCTGCATGTTTGAGTACAATATTTCAAAATTGTACTTTGTTCTGATCTGGCAATATATTCTTCGACCTGCTTACAGGACCTCGGAGCAAAGGCTTCTCTTTTCGTTAGTTTCGCTCCTGCTCCGCTCCCAAATTTTTTTCTTTAGTTCTGGATCCGATCTTAGCACCAAATTTCGCTTCCATCTTTTGTTGTGGTGGGATGGTGCCCATCCCTGCTTTACCAAGACCTAGTGTTCTTACCTGTTTAATACATAGTTATCCCACATGCCCTTACACCAGTTTTCAGTACCCTACTAAAAATATTTCCAAAGATATTCGCTGTCAAAGTTTCAGTTTGTATGGGAGGTGCCCATTCCTGCTTTACCAAGACCTAGTGCTTTTACCCGTTTAATACTTATTTATCTCACATGCCCCCACACCAATTTTCAATACCCTACTGCAAATATTTCAAGAAATATTCGCTGTGTATGGGAGGTGCCCATCCCTGCCTTTTAATCAGATTAAAAATATGCCTATTGTAATTAATAATAATATAATATAATACAATGGCGCTATTATAACTCTGACGAGTTTTATGGCCGAGCTTCTCTCCCAATTCGAGGTGTGCTCCTTTTTATTTTTCCTACTAATTGGGTGGACCTACAGTTTTATGCCGGCTCCGAACGGCGAATGCATTTTTTGTGAGAAGCTTTTCAAGAAATACTCTCGGAGGGTATGCCGCCCACTGCCAAGAGGTGACCGCTGCTCTATTGTAATTACCGGGTCAAAATACCTATGTGTGCAAAGTTTCGTGAGGATCCGTTCAGCGGTTTTCTCGCCAATTGAGTTTAAACACAATTTCCATTTCACATTTATAAGGTACAGAAAATACGGCGTAGGGAAATTTGTAGGGAAAAATTTTGTTAGCGTAGGGAAAAGTAGGGAATTTTTTGGCATGGCGAGGGGTTTTGGGTCCAAGAATATTGGCATCACTGCACTTGACAAGTACTTAATTTCGAAAGTGTGACGTACCTTTAACTCTCCGGCTGTTTATTCCCAGTTGGAAAAGGTAATATACATATATGGTCATATATAAATGGATATAAAGGCCATAGGATCTATACATTCCAGAATGCATCATTTTTTCATTGTGATGTCCTAGGAAAGTCATGCATCCACTTTTTCCTGCCAACATAAGGCAAAAAGGAATGTTTGGGTGAGAGTCGCTCTTGCCGTGATCTCAGTGTCGGTTTATTTTCTCACTTATACGTCCGTTTGTTCGAAATAGACTCTGTGAATTGTTGTCGTCATTGTAAAAAGCAAAACTAAAGAAAACCTGATTCTCCTAATTGTTTTTTTATTTTGCTAGATTCAATGTTATAGCTGAGTGCCGATAACTTACCTCTTTGCTTACCTTGGGTTGCATTCTAGAGTGTATCCGATTTCCTATAACTTGGAAGGTATAGCTGAGAGCCGATAACTGACCTCCTCGCTTACCTTGGGTTGCATTCTAGAGTGTATCCGATTTCCTATAAGTTGGCAGTCACACAACATAGAGTTTAGATGAAATCATAGTTTCTTTTGGAATACATACTATAATGCAAATTTTTCGTACATCTTTTCATGCGTCCGCAAGGTCATGCATGACCACTTTTCCAACTGGGTTTTTTTATCTGCACATACACATGCCTTATTACATACCTATATGGGGCTTTGGATGGTGTCGAAAAAACTGGCAAGATAATAATAAAATATTTAATAATGCCTATATGACACTGCATTTTTTTCTTGGTTTTTTTGGTTTGGAAAACCCACCGAAAGTCAAAATACAAAAACAATTCTTCTGTAGGTTGAAAAGAGACAAATACTCCCTCAAAAACAATTTGATTGACATTAAACTTCAAACTAAATGAAAATAATAGCTCTGTTCAATAACAAAAAATTGTTACGAGTTTTTTCTAAAATGTGTTATTTTTGTATGGAGAACTGTCATTGTTTATGAAAAATTCGTAACAATTTTTCGTTATTGAACAGAGCTAATATTTATTTCAAAAATTAAGTTTTTCAGAAATTTTAATTCAAATTACTGAAATAAAAAAGTTATGAAACTCAAAGGGCAGGATAGCTGTGTATTCCATGCTATAAAAGGAAGCCAGTACGCAATATAATTTTTCTTCCGGACTTCTTCTTTACCCTTACGCCCATAGCAGAAGCTTACAAGAGGCAAATTTAAAATTTGTATTTCCATATATTTTTTATTTTAAATATAATTTATTTTCTAGTTGTCAAATTGAAACAATTGTTAGAAAAAATAACCGAATGCCAAAAAACCTACCGAAACACAAGTTGGCTCGTTGGTTTTTAATCGCCTAGATGGTATTTTGTTTGGTTTTTTTCAATATAGCTTGCTCGCTTGCACCAACGCAAAACTGTATTTGACCATCTCCTTCACACAAAAAACCTGGTAGAATACCAGAAAAAATATGTAGTGTCATATGGGCTTAACAAAAAATCGTGTGAATAAAAAAACCCTAGTGCAAATTGAATTTGTCCTTTGCATTCATCGTACTTAAATTTTGCGCCTCCTCATTTTCGCCACTTTCCTTTACGGCACAGCACGACACGGCGCGGCACACTTCATTTTATTATCGCACTTCGCATTTCACACAATACTGAGCAGATTGGATTTATTTCATTACACATTTCGCTTTTTCCCTTCCTTAACGCCGTTAATCTGACATTGAAGACAATTGGAAGAACGAACGTTGGGGATATTTGTTGCCATTGCGGCTGCCCCCTTAAGCGCGAGTTTTTGTTTGTATGTAGGTTATTCGCTTCCATATAGTAATCCCATTTATCGTACTTTCAAAAAAAGAAATATTTACTCATTTAATCTAACACAACTGTTCAGTTTGTAATTCGATCTGAGGTCGTCATTACACATACAAATTTACGTAATACTCGTTATGTGTGCAGGTGCACGACAACAGAAGGGAGGTCTTTGTCCCTGCAAGAAATGTGCTGGTCATTTGATCGGTCATATGACCGGCAGGCATGACCAAAAGTTTTGGGATATTTCCTATCACATTCATAAGGTCATCGGGAGCTTCTATGACCGTTTCATTCATCACGTTCCCGTATGTGTATTTTCAAATTCCATTCTATCCCTATCTATCTCATTGGTTTAGCACTTGGCTAGAAACACATACGAGTGCAAATGTGTTGGTAATATCGAAAAGTCTTTGAAAACACCTTTCGTGGCTTTCAACCGAAAACTTGATTTTTGTCCGTGTAAAATCTGTTAAAAGAAAGTACTTCGACGACGAGTTTTCGTTGAAAACTACTTAAAACTCAAACTCATTCCCATCAGTATCTGCGCTAATTTATTCGATAATAGTGGAATACATATTTTGTTATCCCTAAATTATTACTACTTAACCCTTTAACTGGCAATGAGTCAGTAATGTCACATGCCCTGAAATTGACTATAAATTATTGTTCTTGATCAACTATTTTGCTGTTTTTTGCGTGCGTACACTTTTGTACGCTGTATTCCTATAAATTTGTCCATTGTGCACCGCCAACTTCCCCTCGCAATTACGCAATGAGTCTTACGTAGTATGCTTCCGGTAATGTTTCTACCGAGATTAACTTGTCGTTTGCGATTTCTCTTTGATTTGTCGTCTCACATATATTTATTTAATACATACATTTGTATATGTATACTTACATGTCATATAAAGCATTTTGTCACATCAACTATAACGCGTTTTCATCCCCTAATGGCAAAACCAACGACGCGTTGAAATTGACAGTTCACTTCCGCGCCAATTGAATGTCGAGTCCAGCGAAAAAAAAATAAATCGCTAGCTTAGAGTGCAAACTGTGTAAGTCCATTTTTATGAAAAAGTGTTTTTAAGTGTAGAAAGCTAGAAAAATCAAATACGCACCACGCTAAACAAGTCTGTGATACTTGGCATATTTCTACTCGTTGTTATTCAGTGATACGCAAATTGTGTAAGTCCAAAAAGCGAAGAAAATTGTGTAAGTCCAAAATATTGACATGAACAGAAAATTTTTTTTCATTTTGAAATTTTTTTATTTTTTGTTTTTTGTCTCTCCTACAAAGTTTGAAAAAAAGGACTTACACAATTTGCACTCTAAGCTAGCGAAATGCTGCACTAATTTTCCAAATGCTGGCTGAGGAAACTGTTTTATACCTACACACTATTGCGTAGATAACATAGTTTGTTCGCCAAAAAGTATGCTACGTTTCATCACAAATGTCCACAAACTTATAACTATAACTTATTTATGGACTCAAATACAACAAACCTGCCATCTGTTTGCCTAATTTTAACACAAAACTAATTCAAATCTTCATTTGAATGTTGTGTTTTAGGAAGCGCATTAAAACCAAACATACACACACATACATGCAGATGCGCATACATGCACACTTAAATGAGCGTGGTTTGCATATGTCAGTGGTTAGAGAATTAATTTGTCCGAAATTCATTTCCTACTCCCACACCAGCATACATATGCCCATCTGGTTTATTTTATTTGTTTTTTTTTTTTGTTTTAATCGATTTTCCAATTTCTCGATTCGGTTTTGGGTCGCTTTTTGTGTCTGCTGCCCATTCAGCCGTGCTGTGTAATCAGCCGGTTTACATGCAGTTGGCCATAAGAAAACAAAAAGGTGAAATTGAGAAAATAATAAAACGCACAAGATTGAAACAAAATAACTTAATAAATAAACAAGAGCAAGTAAACTTTTTTCTTGGACATACATATGTACATGTTTTTGCTTTAGTTCTACGTGTTTAATGTTTGTGTGCCCATCTTCGGTGTTAGCAGCTACAGGTGTGACTGAGCATCTACTTTGGAATAAAGATTTTGTTACTTTTTTAGCTTTTCTGCTTTAAGGCAACTTTGAGTTGTGAGTGTTTTTTATAAAAAATAATACCTAATTATTTTTTATTTTTTAGAAACTAGAAAAAAACTTTTTAAGCATGGATGTAACTACAGCTGTTTCACCTTAGATCCCTCTAAGACTCATCAGGTTACTTTTGCTTCTGCCAAGACTCGAACTTGCGCACCTTGCAGTACAATAACTACAGTTCTAACCGCTGAGCTATTGCCTGCCTTCGACATCTGATAGAAAATTTGTTGCTAGTTTCTTTCCTACTATAATTCGTTTCTAACTTATGCACATACATATGTACATATTTACATATTATTGTATGATTAAACATAAGTAGCGAATAAAGTTCATTTGAATATCCCTACACTTTATTCGCTACTTATGTTTAATCATACAATAATATGTAAATATGTACATATGTATGTGCATAAGTTAGAAACGAATTATAGTAGGAAAGAAACTAGCAACAAATTTTCTATCAGATGTCGAAGGCAGGCAATAGCTCAGCGGTTAGAACTGTAGTTATTGTACTGCAAGGTGCGCAAGTTCGAGTCTTGGCAGAAGCAAAAGTAACCTGATGAGTCTTAGAGGGATCTAAGGTGAAACAGCTGTAGTTACATCCATGCTTAAAAAGTTTTTTTCTAGTTTCTAAAAAATAAAAAATAAAATATAACCTGGGCCTGTGCTCGTTAAATTAAATAAATACCTAATTATATTTTTATATTTCCACTAAGGAAAATACCGAGCTTTGTTACTTTGTTGTTAGTTGAATATGGAGGCCCATGGAGATACCACGAGAAGACAGATTACTCCTCCTTTTTGAACCACTTTGAAAGTCTAATGAAGTTCACCAGGCCCCTTACATATGTCGACGTCCACGACCTTAAACAGGCTATCCAAGAAAGCAGCCCCAAGCAAGCGCCGTCTGACGCCATTAAGAGCCGGACAGTGGCAAATGAGGTGTTCGATCGTCTCCTCTTCCTCAGCCTCCTTGCAGCTTCTGCGGCTAGGTGCACCTAGCCTCTCTGCATGTTTCACAATGAGGCAGTGTCATGTGAGTACGCCCTCCAGGTTAGAGATTTCTTCTCCACTTAGGGAACATATTTGACAAGATCGCTTATGATCCCATTTTGGCCAGGATTACCTTGATGTTTGACATACTGGATTCTTTTTCCATCTATCGTCTGCTAATTTATTCATGTGCTGTTAAAGCGACTTTGCTTCCCTTGGTATTTCCAATTGCGACAGGCGTCACGAAACAGAAGTAAATGGCGCGGTTTATTGCACTCGGTAAAAATCGTCTGGACGGTTACGCACCTATTAGGAAGAAGAGAAATAGTATAATAATTGTTCAAAACAAAGAATCGTCAGTGGGTTAAAACGCTTAAAATTTACTCTTATAGTATAGACAGAGACCAACCAAAGAACGTAAATTATATAAGAAGGGAATGTTCGTTATTTTGGACGAGTTCGATAAAATCGGCTCTGAAATTTCAATCCAGTATGCGCGAGTTGCCTCACACTATTTTTCGCGTCCCGAATTCACTTGACTTTTTTATTTTGGTTTTTCGACGCGAATAAGTAATAAGAACGAATAAGAATAGAAAATAGAAATCTCTGACTTATGCATGCATACATTTGGCATACATATGTACATATGTATGTATGGACATGCAAATATGTGTACATATGTACATATCGAGCCGTATGCGCCGGAAAGATGTAAAGGCCATGATTTCCGATTTTCACTTTTTTGTAGAAATGGCTTACTTGTCATCACCCACACCTTCTCCAGAAATTTTATGTCTGAAAAATGTACCGTTATGAAAAGCAATTTTGATGTAAGTACATAAGTTCAGTTTGTTTACTTTTTTTGTGAGTACGAAGTGGCTTTTACATCTTTTTTGATTTTCAAATTATTGAAGACTAGTGACAAATAAACAAATTTAACGGGGTTTTGTTGGAATTTAACCAAGAGTTTTATCACTTTGAAGACTTCTACTTTGTATTTTATTACATATCGATGACCAATATGGTTTTCTTGAGCGGCATATTGCACTTTATTGCTCCATAATTTTGGAACAAAGTTCTAACGATTTCACGATAGTTAGGGTCCCTTTTGTTACTGCTTAGAGCAGTTTTAAACAAACTGGTTGTGTATTTCTAAAATTTCTCCAAAATTAATTTCTTGAATCTCGATAATTTCCCTCCAAACGTAGATGCTGAAAGTGATGAACATGGCGAGAGATCTCATCAGAACTTAATAGTTTTTGAAAGGCGATATCAAGGATATTGGAACAAGGATATGATGGGAGACAAATCCAGAAAATTACAAAAGAATAGCCAAAAGTATGTACTTACATCCCTCATTATTTATCCTCTCCTTAAAATCGCGAAATCCATTAATTTTTTTATTCAATTAATTCTTTATCCTATTGATCACTGTTTTGAGAGACAATGTGCACTTCAAAACTCATAATAAATGGAAAGAAATAATGTTAAATGTTACTCCTTAATAAAGTTTTATAAAGAAACGGAAAATGCTAGGTTAAGATATAATATAATATAATACAATGGCGCTATTATAACTCTGACGAGTTTTATGGCCGAGCTTCTCTCCCAATTCGAGGTGTGGTCCTTTTTGTGTTTCCTACTAATTGGCTGGACCTACAGTTTTATGCTGGCTCCGAACGGCGAATGCATTTTTTGTGAGAAGCTTTTTCATGGCAGAAATACACTCGGAGGGTATGCCGCCCACTGCCGAGAGGTGACCGCTGCTCTTAAAAAACCTAATAATTGGATTTTTACTAATTAGAAAAATTTTTTAGTGTTTGCTCGGACTGGGGTTTGAACCCGAGACCTCTGGCATAGCAGGCGAGCACTATACCCACTGCACCATAGCGGCCACAGGCTAGGTTAAGAACTCTCAATAAAAATAGGTAAATATAAATACTGATACATCCCATTATTGCAAAATTAGTCTCAAAATGTTCACATTTAAATTCTTTATGGAATAGATAGGCGTCGGATCTGAAATTCCTTATACAAACTTAGATTTTTTCATTCTTTTAGCCATTGTAACCAAACTACTTTACCAATTTTTAAGTGCAAAGGCAAAAAATTTTTGTTGGGATTCTCTTTACCAGTTCTTATTAGATGCCAAATCGCTACGGTGGCTAATACAATTTTTTATGCACTTATGTATGTCATGCAATGTCTTGTATATACGGTTTTTTCTACATTTTTACCGATATCTCAGAAACAGAGTCTGCCACAAAAAAAATTGATATGCTATTCGGGATCAGCGTTAAATTTCGTTTTAGAAAAGTATAGCTTTATATTTTTGGTGGTTAAAGTTGATTAAAAATTGTCGAAAAGCAAAAAAAAAAGAAATCGAAATAAAGAAATGAAAGTAAAAAAAAATTTAAAAAACCTTCTCCTGAACATTTTTGAACTTGGCCTTTACATCTTTCCGGCGCATACGGCTCGATATATACGTATGCAAAATTAATTCGGCGCTTCTCTTTATTTTTGATGTGCGCCTGGTGCATCAAAATTATGAATCAAGGTTTGTTTGGGAATTCTTCCCTCAAACACACGCCTTCCCTACCTTTTCGTCATCTAGATTCTAGAACTTCAAATAAGTTTCAAGTTTCACCTCCATAAAATATGCGATTAATCCCGAAAGGGCCTGTCCCGGTATAAATGTAGGCAAATTTTTTCAAAAGTAAAACTTATTACATTATATTATATTATATTATATTATATAATATTATATTATATTATATTATATTATATTATATTATATTATATTATATTATATTATATTATATTATATTATATTATATTATATTATATTATATTATATTATATTATATTATATTATATTATATTATATTATATTATATTATATTATATTATATTATATTATATTATATTATATTATATTATATTATATTATATTATATTATATTATATTATATTATATTATATTATATTATATTATATTATATTATATTATATTATATTATATTATATTATATTATGTATAATATTATATTATTTAAAACTTATTTTATAATCTTTATTTAAATCTTCATGACTGATTTATAAAAATATTTGGAGAAAATACTTAATTTTAATTTAAAAGATTTCACTACAAGATGGAAACGAATCGAATAAACTTTGTTCTAATATAAATATACATATAACAATTAACCATTTTTAGAAATTTTCATAACAAAAAATAGCCTTATAGCTTTGAATGAAGGAGATTAAACTACATTTGCAACCTTCGGGATGTAAGCGATTGATACCGAACACGTCCCGAATTAATCGCATTTCTTTCATACAAAATGTTAAATTCGAGTCTTTTTCAGGATGATAAGTAGATTCTATGGTGTCCGAAGAGCTTTGTTGTCAGATTTCTGACCGAGGGGAGGTTTACGGCATTCGTTTATGAATGAACGTGGTTTTTTACAACTTTATTCATGAATTAATTATAATAATAAATAAATAAATAAATAAAACTCTGTTGCAACATTTCTTCTTTCCATCATAAAATTCGACAATTTTAATATTTGCCATCGAAAATATTTTGAAAGAAAGAATTTTTGATTTCATACGGATCCATCCACACAGGCTAAGAAAATACGAATTATTCCCGTCCAACTATTAGGCAAACAGGAATTAGTAGCAAGCAGCAGCTACCATGTCATGTCTTTGCCAGTTGGATATAGAAACTTACGTACATGCATACATAAATAATCATAGGCATAACTGGTTTGCCAAAGAAGTAAGATCGTCATCATTAGAACCAAAAATGCAAAGCATTTACGAATATACCCAACAGCGAAAATGTAGATTATAGAATAGATGATGTTTGCATATATGTACAGTTTGTCAATTAATTCTTTGCAAAATGAAAACAGTTCAGAAATTTGTTTTCATACTGGTATTTGGTCAACTAAGCTTAACTTTTTAATTTTTTTTAAATGCTAATATTAAGCTAAATATGTTTACAACATTTAGGACCAAAAAGATCCAAAACTTAAGGCATAGAAAGAACAGAAAAAACAAAAGTTCCAAAAATTATAAAAAACATTTTGTCAATTAATTCTTTGCAATTTTTTCATATGTGACAGAAACTGAAAAAAAGCAGACCGGATCGTTGAAATTTTGGTGTGACGGCCACTAGCCTCAACCACACATTGTAGACGAAGGGTTATGGAATAAATCAAGTCCTTCAGCCCATAAATTTAGCGTATTTTATGCCATTCTTCCTGAATGGCGTTAATTACAGCATTTTTCGCTAGTAGACCTTGGTTTTCTACCCCGTTATTTCAAGAAAGGCCAAAATTTTTTGATTGGGTTTAAGCTAGGACTTTGGGCAGGTGCATTCATTGCTTTGGTGCAATTATGCAGTACCCAAGTCCTGCACAGCAACGATTTGTTTTTAGGATCGTTGTTCGGGTACAACTTTTACTTGAATTTATTGGCGCTTTTTGGTTAAAAAATGCAATTTTGCATTGCGATTCTCGACTACTCGTGTCAAGCCAAAACTCCTTCGTCATCAGGTCATCAAAAACCGGAGTCCGCCTTCGCCCTTTTTAGAATAACGAACTCGACATTATTGCAGACAATTTTCGAAACATCAGATTTTGTCTAATATTCTTCTGTAGCAGAGCTGTGTTGGTCGTTCTCGAATTTTTTCTGTGTCCATCGCGATGCATCGTGCGTATTTTTGTTTCATCCCGAAAAAGAACATCAATTTTTTTGCACAGCCCTGCTTCAGAAGAATATTTGACCAGATGTGATGTTTCGAAAATTGTCTGCAATAATGTCGAGTTCGTTATTCTAAAAAGGGTGAAGGCGGACTGCGGATTTTTAATTACCTGATGACGAAGGAGTTTTAGCTTGACACGAGTAGTCGAGAAGCGCAATGCAAAATTGCACTTTTTAACCAAAAAGCGCCAATAAATTCAAGTAAAAGTTGTACCCGAACAACGATCCTAAAAACAAATCGTTGCTGGGCAGGACTTGGGTACTGCATAATTGCACCAAAGCAATGGATGCACCTGCCCAAAGTCCTAGCTTAAACCCAATCAAAAAATTTTGGCCTTTCTTGAAATAACGGGGCAGAAACCCAAGGTCTACTAGCGAAAAATGCTGTAATTAATGCCATTCAAGTAAAAGTTGTACCCGAACAACGATCCTAAAAACAAATCGTTGCTGGGCAGGACTTGGGTACTGCATAATTGCACCAAAGCAATGGATGCACCTGCCCAAAGTCCTAGCTTAAACCCAATCAAAAAATTTTGGCCTTTCTTGAAATAACGGGGCAGAAACCCAAGGTCTACTAGCGAAAAATGCTGTAATTAATGCCATTCAGGAAGAATGGCATAAAATACGCTAAATTTATGGGCTGTAGGACTTGATTTATTCCATAACCCTTCGTCTACAATGTGTGGTTGAGGCTAGTGGCCGTCACACCAAAATTTCAACGATCCTGTCTGCTTTTTTTCAGTTTCTGTCACATATGAAAAAATTGCAAAGAATTAATTGACAAAATGTTTTTTATAATTTTTTGAACTTTTGTTTTTTCTGTTCTTTCTATGCTTTAAGTTTTGGATCTTTTTGGTCCTAAAGGTTGTAAACATATTTAACTTAATATTAGCATTTAAAAAAAATTAAAAAGTTAAGCTTAGTTGACCAAATACCAGTATGAAAACAAATTTCTGAACTGTTTTCATTTTGCAAAGAATTAATTGACAAACTGTATGTACATATACAAACCTCACAAACAAAACCAAACTCAAAAAATAACAAAATTAATATTTTTGAACTCTATACACTTCTTTATGCACATTGTAAATCAGTTTGCATTGTGTACAAATTGTGGTATTGGTCGTTCAAACGGTGTAATGTGTTAGGCATCTTGGCATTGGGTATATGTCACTAGAACAGAACAGCGAAGAAGCAGATATGTGTGGTGATACAAACATGTTATTTGTCAACATCGCGAAAAAAAAAACCGCGGACACCAACACAATTAAAATTGTCTGTATACATATGTGGCCTACGTAAGATTGTGTGCGTAGCTCTATCCCTGCAAAAATTCCGAGTACTCCAATCGCTAACCCATGGAGTGCTCGCTATGGACCAACCGATTACTCCATAACTTGCCACATTTCATACAAAAAATATGGTCCATTTAACATTGCATGTCATTGCAGTGGAGTATATACTCCAGTCCCGCATAACAATAAAATTAATCCATGGAGTACCTACATTGGAGTAATTGATGGAGTACCTAACAGTTAGCCGAACATAACAACAAAAACAAATGTTTATCGCGACGACGACGAATGACGTGTATACATTCAAACATGTAGAATTTAGTTATGTACATATGTATACACATATCGTCGTCGTCGCCATAAACATTTGGTTTTTGTTATGTTCGGCTAACTACGAACCGATGCAGCATGAATCGGTCGTTTGGGATATGTTGGTGAACACTTTGAAAGTACTCCAACCTACCACAAATGGAGCATATAATCCAATGATTTTTGCAGGGATCGCATTTTCTTCTTTGTGCAGCCAGAATGCCCTGTGCGCATAATCAGCATTTGGAAAGACAAAATAAAAATGGAAACCATAATTATTTGATATATTTCGAAATTTAAACACCATAAATTCTGATTTCGATAACATCCATTGTTAGAATGTTCAAAAAATGTATATGATCAATAAATTTGCATATTGTCATAAACAATATATGTATAACAACACGTAATGTATAGAGATAAACATGTTATTATTAATTATATATATATTGTAGAACCACTTAGAACATATATTTAGTTATTATTTAAATAATACTTAATATAAATAATAAGCTAAATATTTTGATTTTGAACATATGTTATGACTCTTCAAATTTCGCATTGGGTAGGAAAGCAAATGACAAAGACAAAATTGAAACAAAAATGGCGTTAACTTTATTTCGCCACGAAATTACGGATGAAAGAATCAAAACAGAAATTCAACCTGGATTGAAATTTCAGCCAATTTCGTAATTTACTCGCTACATTTTTCGTGAGCGGATTCTCCCTTCTTATATAATTTACGTTCTTTGGTTTAAACCTCAATTCCGTGGGGATAATGATGCCTAAAGCGCTAACTGTGTAACCTAAATCAAACGCACGCCGTCAATTTACTGTCAAAAATTTCTCATGCCCATACAACTTGTATGGGAGTAACCGAAATTGAACGGCGTGCGTAAAAAGCAAATTCGACGCCCAATTTTTGTTTTGCGTGACAGTTGAAATTAAGCATTGTGGGTGATTGTTTGCAAAAAAATTGACACTTGCTTTTGATATCGTGTCTGTAAGGTACATATTCCACAAAATAACAAGATTTTCTCTGATTTTCAGTATTTTTCTATTTCTTTATCTGAACACGCACGCAAGTCAATTTCGGTTCAACGCATATGAAAAATTTGCGTGCGTGCGTTAAATTGACGACTTGCGTTTGATTTAGGTTACACAGTAATACGGCATTCATGCCACGCGAAATCTCACTCACGATTTTTATGCGTGCGTGTGTGTGCATGATTGCTCAATATATTCCCAGCAAAAAATCATTGGATGTATGGTCCATTTGTGGTTGGTTGGAGTACTTACAAAGTGAGCATTAACATGTCTATCGCAATGACGAAGAAGTGCATGTACATATGTATACATTTATACATTTATTATCAGAATTACTTACATTGAAACGCAACACAACGTGTTGGTGAATGCATGGATTACTCTGGTGTAATGCAGAAATCGTAGTATGTGATCCGTGCCTAGGACATCGCCATGTTAAATGGGCCATTATTTTTATACCTTTCATGAGAATGAAATGGTATTATAACTTAGTGCCAAAAATTTTTTGTCGAAAGTACCAGAAGGAAGCGTGGGGGACCCACCAAAATATATACCGATATGGTCAGAATCACGAGCTGAGTCGATTAAGCCATGTCCGTCTGTCCGTCTGTCCGTCCGTCCGTCTGTGTGAACGCAAACTAGTCCCTCAGTTTTTGAGATATCTGAATGAAATTCGGAATACAGGTATGTTGTTATATGCAGCTGATCATTTGTCGGAACCGGCCGAATCGGACCACTATAACATATAGAAAACAACCGATTATTCAGATATACATGAAATTTTTGGATGTAATTTGTGCATAACTTCCCCAGCTAAGGGCATGAAACTTTGAAGTAGACGTGCCCATTTTGGCCCAAACAAGGTTACCGAAAATTGTCAAGATCGGACCACTATAACATATAGTTCCACAACATCCGATTATTCAGATATACACATTTTGGTGTATAACTCCTCCATTTTAACAGTTAACGGCCTGAAATTTTGAAGTATTTGTACCCATATGGGCCCAAACGGGATTACAGAAAATTGTTAAAATCGGACCACTATAACATATAGCTCCCCTAAAACGGATTGTTCAGATATGCACATTTTGGCGTGAAATTTTGAAGTATTTGTACCCATATGGGCCCAAACGGGATTACCGAAAATTGTCAAGATCGGACCACTATAACATATAGCTCCCATACAACCGATTGTTCAGATATGCACATTTTGGTGTATAACTCCTCCATTATAACAGCTAACGGCGTGAAATTTTGAAGTATTTGTACCCATATGCACTCAGAGAAAAAGCAATCTAAATTTCAGTATAGCGGGCTTGAATCAAGCCGAAAACGTTATGAAAGTCTGTTAAGCTCGAAAATGCTAAAATCAAGAATATATTCTTATTTTTAGGATGATATTTTTTGAGAATAACAAGCTTTTATAAACTTATTTTGAGCATTGCACATGATTGATTTGAGAATGTAAAGTCTTGTTTAAAGAATGTTCAACTTTGTTTTAAGAATATTTATTCTTGATTTTCCACTTTTTCGAAATTCAAAATTCGAAATAATTTAACCCACCTCACGAAAGAAAAAAAATAAAAATGGTTATTTCAATGAATTGTATTTTATTTTGTTTTATTTTATTTTTATATACATATGTATATAATATACAATTCATTTTTTACATATGTACTCTGAAAAAAAAAACGTTGTAAATACAAAGACTTTTGCCGTTAAATGAACAACTTTCCGCAGTTGAAATGTGCCCAACAACGCTCCGTTGTTGTTTCAAAGATGTGAGCGTTTTTGATTTAAATACTTTTCGTATTTAAGTTAACAACGGAAACTGTTGAATGAAATACTTTTACATTTAAGTTAACAGTTTTTACTTTTGAATTAACAGCAAAAATTTTTAGTCCAAAAGCCAGCACTGTTGATTCAAATACTGTTCGTATTTAAGCTAACAACTTTTGCTTTTGAATTAACCGCAAAAGTTTTTGGTCCAAAAACGGGCACCATTAAAGCAAATACTTACGCATTTAAGTTAACCTCAAAAAAATTGTAAACAATAGTATTTTTTTTTTAATATAATAGATATTATTTTATTTAGTATTTTTTATATAATATATGTTTACATAGTAATATTAATACTAAGGCCCGGTTTCACCAAACAAACTTTTTCCATTCAGTTATGGTCATTTGATGCATCATTTGAACAACACGATGTGTGGAAAGAGACACGGCCACAAAGGTTTGCATCATATTTTCACACCGCCAATATAAAGATTATGGAGACTTGTAGGAAGTAGTGGCACAAATATCCATCAATCCTGCACCTCAAATGATATATCAAATGACTATCACTGTCTGTAGGGCTTTTTACACACACAAAAACATAAACACAACTGATTTTATTTTATTATTTCATAACACATTCTTTATATTAACTTAAATTGTTTTCCGACCGCCAGATTTGTAGGTTTCTGCGCAATCATCGCCGATAAGTTTTACCTCGATTGCTCGCTAGGAAAGTGGGATAATCAAACATATTTAATCTGAAAATACAAAATATATGTATGTATTTATTTTAAAACGTACAAATGTACATATAATATTAATATATTATAATAATATATAAATATTATTATTGTGACTTACCTTTATTTGTAATTATATATTGCATATACATATTTATATGTACATATGTATATATTTTTCCCGAAAATTTAAGTTTGAACAAAATTTTTTCTATTTTTTATTTACTTCAAAATTTTTCAACAGCAAGGGAGTTTTTGAATCAAAAACGCCCGTCTTTGAATTAACTATGGAAAGTTGTTGAATCAAAAACTTTGCCGTTAAAACAAATACTTTTGCTGTTGAATCAAAGACGGAGGATCAACAGCGGAAAGTTGTTGATTTAACTACGGGTATTTTTTTCAGAGTACATATACTTTACATATATATATATTCCGCATACTTCGTATATTATAAAATTAGAAATATGTACATATTTATGCAAAACAGGTCTTAAGATAATATTATAATTGATGCCCAATGCGCATGACACGTAGGCCTGTGTGAAATCGGATCCAAATAAATGCCTGTTCCATCCCAATGAAAACCATAATGGAATGAGCAATTTTTGTTTGCGTTCCTTCTTGATGGAAAGTGGCCAACAATAGCTCCATGCCCGATAGTTCTTATGCCGATTGTGAACCCTAAGGGATTTCAGAAGATGGTAATAATGGCAACAGGCGCAGTAATAAAAGATAGATAAACCATTGATACATACTTCCAAGATTTCATTGTCTGGTACACGATTCAAGCTGCCATGACCATTGCAGTCATGCACACAAAAGTTCACGCCGCAAAACTGCAAATCCTCTTACGAGATGATAGCGTTGGAGTCCCCGCCACTGCCATGAGCGCCACTTCAAAGCAGTGTAAATTGAGTTTTTTATTTTCATTTCGTACATTTTATTTTCCATCTCGTACATTGTATGTACATACATAAATTTTTCTTTTTTTTTTTTGTTAAAAAAATTTTTCGTTTGAACAAAAAACTCAACGACTATTGAAAATTATGTACATATGTATCTTTTCAGAGAACACTTGACGCTAGTATTCTTAAATTAAGAATTTCATTCTTAAATCAAGAATGTTATTCTTAAAAAAGATTTTTATCTTGCTTCAAGAATGCAATTCCAGTTTCAAGATTGGAGAAACTTAAATTTTATATATTTTTCCTTAATTTCAGTAGTTCTTAAAACAAGTACGACATAGCTTGATTTTAGCCCGCAACTTTTCTCTGAGTGTGGGCCCAAACGGGATTACCGAAAATTGTCAAGATCGGACGACTATAACATATAGCTCCCCTACAACCGATTGTTCAGATATGAACATTTTGGTGTATAACTCCTCCATTGTAACAGCTAACGGCGTGAAATTTTGAAGTATTTGTACCCATATGGGCCCAAACGGGATTACCGAAAATTGTCAAGATCGGACCACTATAACATATAGCTCCCATACAACCGATTGTTCAGATATGGACATTTTGGTGTACAGCTCCTCTATTTTAACAGCTAACGGTGTGAAATTTAGAAGTATTTGTACCCATATGGGCCCAAACGGGATTACCGAAAATTGTCAAGATCGGACCACTATAACATATAGCTCCCATACAACCGATTGTTCAGATATGGACATTTTGGTGTGTAGCTCCTCCATTTAAATAGCCAAGACACCATTTTTTCTAATAAATCTTTCCATAAATAACCCACAGAATTAAAATTATAAATTAAACTTAATCAGGCTATGTACATACATAGGTAACTTTTCATTTCCCCACTCATGAAAGGTATGAAGTCTTCGGTACGGCCGAAGACAGCCGCGCTTTTACTTGTTTTGTATGAAATGTGGTAAAATCTGGAGTACTCAAATGATCCACAGCTCTATGCAGCGCTATGCCCACGTGCGTGGGTACTCAGATACTAATTGTAGACGAATTGTACCCGAAAGGGTATCAAAGAGTACAATTAGTCGCAAAAATGGATGTGTCGCTTTTGCTACTCGTTCGGGTACAAAATGGGTACAATTAGTATCTTCATAGGACATGCTCAAACAAAAGAGAACACTTCAACCCATATAAAGAGATACAAATGGGTAGTAATCGCATGCTCCCTCGCGAGTTGTCCCGGATGTATCACAGAGTGATCGCATTTTTTGCAGGGATATTAAATGCTTACATATTTATGGTATTTACTTTTGCATTTTATGTGTTTGTGTTTGTGTTTGTGCACGCCGGAAACACTTTGGCTCTGAACAACCGCATATTGTTCCCACTTGCACCCGCCCACGCACACAAACACAAAACGCACTCATTTCTGCCTTACAACGCGTCGCACAGTGGTTCAGCCGCGGAAAAAATTCATTTTTTTCAATACCTAATTTTCAGATTCTAATGATGTAGTCTTATAAAAATATGTTCAAATATGAACAATGCATGACTAGTTTGCAAAAAGTTGATTTCTTTTTACAAAATAATGGTATCAGAAGTCAGAAAAATTTTATTCAAAAAAACTGCTTGAAATTTTTGCTAAGTTTAGTTATAAATTTTCCTTATAACTTATATCTCTATTGTCCCTGTTGTGAGTTTAAACGAAAATATAGCACTTCCTTGAATAATTAAAGAAAAAATCAGTGCAATCGGCCAAATATTAAAAAAAATATAGGCCAGCAAAAATGGTACTTCAAAAATGCTACCTTTTCTAACTTCGATGGACAAAAAGTTTGTGTGCTACAGCGTGCTACACTCGCTAACTGTAATAAAATGAAAGTTTGGAATGTCTTCTATCGATTTCTGTTAAAAATTTTTTCCCATATTTTCCCCAATCGATGTAAACTTGATTTAAATGTCGAAAGTCCCATCAAATTTTGATAAAATTGACATATGTAGCATGCTTTTAGGCTCATGCGTATATATTAATGTTTACATCTTATGTGACATATTTTGTTTACGAATATGAAGGCACAGAGAGGATTAGATAAAAATGCAGATTGGTAAATTATACACCTAATTTGTTAGAATCACTGGTAATGCAAACAAAAATAACGATAAACACATTCGTCATAACGCTACGGTTTGCAAACAACAATAGCAACAAACACATTTGTTTAAACATTTTACCAGCTTATTTTAAGGTATTAGATGAAAAAAATGTTATCCCGACGAAATTGTAGTAACAGAAACATATGCTGCTGTTCATTTGCAAAGTTTACTTGATCACACAACAAGAAGAATTATTGATACTTTCTCAGCAGAAAAGTTGAACTCCTTATCATGTTCTGAGTTAACCCTTACTAGTAAATAGGGGTTATGATTTCTAGGCTTATGTTTTCTAGGAAAAGTGATAGAATTTCTACCAATACAGATGTTGTTAATCGATTACTGGCAAGTTCTGATCATTATATAAAGTCCATAAGACGACAACCCAACAAAAAGTGTGTGGAATTGGATCGTGTTGTCAAGGATATGCTAAATCATTAAACATTTTTCTTATATTTGTTTTTTTTCTTTCCATATATACATACATAGTTATATTTTCGATTATAGGTATTATAAATATAATCATTAAGTACATAAAATTTTTACAAGGGCTCTTTTCAGTTACTGAAAACGTATATCTTCATTTGTTTTTGAATAAAAGGTATAGGAAAAGTGGGCGTGGTTGTTTGCCAATCACGCCTATATTTGGTATTGTCGATATCTTTCATGACAGTAACTTATGCGCCAAGTTTCGTGAAGATATCTTAATTTTTTGAGCTGAAATTAAAATTTTTCTTTAAAAATTTTTATTATAGGTCCAAGGGAGATACCCCTAGGGAGTGGCCGATTTCAAAAAAATTTTGGTGCTGTCAATGCCTTTAATGAGGGTAACTCATGTACCAAGTTTCGTGACGATATCTTAATTTTTTTTTAGCTGAAACTAAAATTTGTATTTAAATCATTTTTTATAGGTCCAAGGGAGGTACCCCTAGGGGTTTACCGATTTCAACCATTTTTTGAAAATTTCTTAATTAGCTCACATATAACCTCTGTGCAAAATTTCAATGGCCTAGGACCACTCCTTCTATTTTTTTCCGCAAAATGTATGGAGCCGAACCACTGTGCGTCGTACGAATTAATGCTCGAGGGAGTTCTTGCATATCATCGTTGGCGCTCGCCTTCACAATCAAACAAATAATAGGTATGACGAGCTTCAATCGTAGATATTTATTTATTTCCCAGAGTTGCCATTTAAAAAAAATAGCTTGAAATCCACACTTTGAAATAATTTGTGATTTTCCACAAGCCACCATAGGCTTATCCAAAAATAAAGAAGCTTTGGCACATCCTCGAAAATTAAGAATTAGAATTACATATTCTCCTTGTATCGCCGGCTGAGTGGAAGATTCAATTTAAAATTTTTTTTTCAAAAACATCTCACTTCAAAATTGGTTTCAAAAGAAGCCCAAATTGGAATGGCGTTTTAAGAAATTTTTTCTGTAATGGAGCTTTTGCGAAAGGAATATTGAAATAGGCCATAATTGAAGCATGTACTGTTTATGATAGTACGAGCTACGGCACAACAAATACATATATGCCCTCATCTGTTATTTATCAATGGACAGTGGTAACTGACTGATCATATGCATGTTAACACATCGCGCATGGGTTGCCTAGCTAAAAGGCGTACGAAATATATTAGTGGTCTTCATATAAAGTGACAAAGTAATAAATTGTTAAAATTTATCAGTTTATCCGCATTTTTACATGAACGCACCTTGGTAAATAATTGTTTAAACTCTTGTCAGCTGTCAATGTCAACTTGATTAATAAATAAAAAACCCAATAAAATAAACAAAAAAATGCTTATAACCTTTTTGTAGAAATTATTTTAATAATTCGTGCTAAAATACCGAAAGAAAGCACAATTTCTTCTTTTGAATTGAAAAAGTAAAACTGAAAATGTGTCAGACTTGAATTTTACTAAAATTTATAAATTTACGCAACAAAATCGTTCGGTAAAGTGATAAAATTTGCTTAAATATATTTTCATACAAATTTTGACAGATAATTTATCACAATTATTATTTTATCACTTTACCCCATTTACCAGCAGTTTATCACTTTAGATGAATACCCTTATTAAATATTTAAAACAAAAATTAAAATTTTCAGAAATTTTGATGTGTTCTTTGTACAAATATTTTGTCTGAGGAGACGGCTAGTGAAATTTTATGGCGAATAATTTTTTAGAACATTTTAACCCTCTTTTGACCTTCAAAACACTATTTTTTCGTAATATCTTAAACGACTCCACGGCCTCTTTGCCCTAATAACTCAAAATGTCTTCTAGTAGGAGGCATAAGTACTCTTCGCGAAAAAATTGCGAAAAATATGAGTAAATATAAATTAAAAACAAAAAGCGCGGCAGCACTTGTCAACTTGAAATGCGCTGCGAGCAATTGACGTCGACGCCGACGCCAACGTCAACGACAACAACAATGGCGATGAAAACATTTGGGACTTGACGTTGCCGCTATTTCCGGCAATTCATGATTGTGTTGGTTATGATGGCAGCTGTCATAAAAATAATCACATATGTACATATGTATTTATGCATGTATGTATGTACCACATGTATGTACATTGAAAAATGATTTTTGGATATGTCAGCGAAATC
Source organism: Urophora cardui (assembly GCA_960531455.1). NCBI lineage: Eukaryota > Metazoa > Arthropoda > Insecta > Diptera > Tephritidae > Urophora > Urophora cardui. Next base: position 64,158,091 of record OY482672.1, on the reverse strand, counting down.
TGCTTTTGAGTACCAGTAGTCAACTCACTTACGACTCAACACACCAACACTTTCTCCCTTCGGCCCTGCCCCCTTTTTTATAACCGTTAATTTAAAACAGCTTTCGCACAGCGAAAGCTATAAAAATCACTTAACGAACGAATGTATAACTAGGATACGGTAAGAACGTAAGTTGGTGCGCTTGGAACGTGGCTGATTGTGAATGAATATCTATGTATGTACTTATGTGTTCTAAAAATGTATATGTCCTTGCGATTCAAGCAAATTCTTTTTGATTAAATATTATTTGGAGCTTACTGAGTTATTTCTTCTACTGCAATTTTTTTTTATTTTTATCGCATTTGTGTATGATGCCTTCTATCTGTCACACTTCCAATCATCCTTATAAGGATAGTAACGTGCATGTGTATGTATGTATGTATGTTCGTTTTTATCCTCCAAGTATCCGCGTCTGGGCACAATTTGATAAAAATTAAGCACGCGAATCATTTATGTTAGAATTAGAACGTGGAAATATGCTTCGGGTGCTTAGGTAGAGGGGAAATAAATGTGGATTGATTGAGAGTGACAACAATGATGCGTGAAAAATTTCCGCGGCTTTTCATTCTTATTGACATTTTTGAAAACACTCTGTATTTAAAAAAAAAAACACATTTGTGGAGACGAGAATTCCGATGTTTGAACGTCAAAAGCAATTACCTGAGACGTAACATTCGAAAGGGGTGTCAAAATTATCAGTAAATTCTATGAGGCAATTTTTTGAATATGTTTCCTGATTTATCATTATGATTCAATCAGTGGGGCGCCGTTGTAGATGAATTCGCTCCAAAAGTTTACTAAAAACTGAATTTTAATATTATCAAAGTGTACAAACTCTGAGAATAATAAAAAAACACTCTACAAGCATGCAACACTTATTTACTTTTAACTTCCCATACAATTTTAAGAACATTCTTCATAAATTTTCGACAATATAAACGCCATAGAAATTTTAAATTCCTTAGCAAAACAAGTAATAGTGAATGGGTAATTCTCGCAATTTTATGTCTCAAATTATTTGCATAAATTTTGCGCTTATCCTGCAAATACAGCACGCCACGTAGAACATATACATACACACAAACACTGGTGTAAATACCCTGCAAAAATGCGATTAATCCGGGACGTGTCCGGGATCAATCGCAAGGGAGCATGCGACTAATACAATTTTACATCCCTTTATATGGAGTGAATTGATCGCATTTGTTCGAGCATGTCCTATGGAGAGACTAATTGTTCAATTTGTATACCCGAACGGGTACCAATGTAGATTAATCACTAACATACCGAACGGGTACAAATGTAGATCAATCGCTTTCATCCCCAACGGGTACAAATGTAGATCAATCGCTTCCAGCACGAACGGGTACAAATGTAGATTTTTCCAAGTTGTTCGCCAAGACAATTTTTAATAACAATCTTTAAAAAATTGTAAATTTTCATGCATATATAAATAAAGATTATATAATGTTTTACTTTTGAAAAAACTCTTAATAAATAAATAAAAAAAATTGTAAGTTTTGAGTATGCATTATATGAGCGTAATGTAAAGGATTTTTTCATAGGATATTTTAGGCAACATTTTGTTAAAATTATTATTCATCATTGTTATTAAAAGAAAGGGTGTTCAATTCGTTTTACCGGTTGTTCTACAATTTTTTAAATACATTGCATATTTGTGTAAAATTTCTACATTTAAGGAATCTAGATTTGTACCCGTTCGGAATGAAAGCGATTAATGTACATTTATATCCGTTCGGGATGAAAGCGATTAATCTACATGTATACCCGTTAGGGAACAATTGGCCAACAATGAGTCTACATTTATACCCGTACGGTAACAATCGGGGACTAATTGTGGACCGATTGTTCTCGAAAGAGATCAATCCGGGACAAATATCTTTCGGTATTAATCGCACATTTTTTTGCAGGGTAACTACATACAAATTGTATCAAGTCAAGCATATCAAATATCAAACATGAAATCGTCTATTACGAAGGATGATAAAAATGTATTTATGGTATATTTTGATTATAATAAATACCCGCTCCCTTAAAACAAAGTACAAGCATACATATGTATGTACATACATGTATATAAACGCACTTACCAAATCTCATTTATCAAACTTTTAAAATAGCTTAAAAGTAAATTGCTTGAAGTTTTAGATTTTTTGTAGATATATTTTTTGATCTTTGAAAATATTGCAAATCATTTTTGTGCATGTAAGTAACTGGAAAATAATTTGATTAAATTGAGCGCATAGAGAAAATGTGATAATAAAATAAAATAGAGTGGAGTTATAGCGGTTTAAAATTTTAAATTGAAATCTCCAAAAAAAATGCGCTGAGAAAAAAAGAGTGAGTTCTATAATTTTGTTCATTATTATGCAGGCGCTTTTTCGCGCGCTTTTACTGAAGCTTTCCGAAAAGCTAGGAACTTGAAAACATATAACACAGTGTAACAAAATAAAAAAAAAAATTTAAAGTACTTTTTTCGAGGTTGACATATGTTATAGGCCTTACCAAGCATACGAATATTGCATACTTAGAATTTCCAATATATCCCCAAAATCTGGAGATAGGGGCCAAAAACCCTCTTTTAATAGGTTAAATCATATATTGTACCACACTTTTTCTCCGTTTATCCCAGCAATATGATTTTGATTTCGTTTAAAGTATGACATTTCGCCGCTTTTAACGGCATACGAACTGTTAATTTATCTTAAATGCCAGAGAAACTATAAAAAATATATCACAAATTCAATTTTTTGGTCAATTGTTTCATTTTTAATCACGGATTTCTCGATGAATTTGTTAACCAGTGTACATGTAAAACCATCTTAAAGCAATCCACTGTTAATTATATTTTCAACGTCATACACATTTTGCATATTAGCGTAGGCATTCCTAGGATATTCTACTTTAATCAATTTCTATCATGAAATTTTCCATACTAAAATTGTTAAATTTGTACTTACCCGGGTTGAGGTAGAAAACAAATTTAGCAATTTTAGTATGAAAATTTTCATTATAATTTTTATATATGTACCTGACTAGATCCACAACTTGAGTTATGTCTCGCCAAAAGTACTTTTTCACTGTCACACAGTGTAATTAATTTAAGGAAGAAAAGCGAGCAGTCAAAACACCTTCTGTGCAAGTGCACTGCATAGTCTAAAGTCAGCGATTGTATTTTTTCTCATTTAAGCTGAATTGATTGCATTTGAATCGGTTTCGGCTATGCGGTCCATTTGACTTTCATTCTAAGTGCTGAACTACAATGCACGGAACTATAGGATTTTTTGTTCGAAAAAGGTGCATCAATTTTGTTGTTGTCCACAATCGTACGCATGTGTATATATGTATGTATACTTATATATGGACTAGAGGTGCAGATAACAGGATGCGAGTTTTGGGTAAGGTCAGAAATAATAGCAAATTTTCGCGAAAACCCCCATACTGATTTTTGCTATATAATAGTGTACTCAGATAAAAAGATTGAGAATCGAGTTCTAAATTTACAGAGAAGGAATAAGCTTAAAAAAGTTTGCAGCTCTTCAAACCCCAAATGGAAATGGTTTTGTTACAAAACCCTCTCGAGAAATATATAACCTCATTTGTAAAATAGATAAACAGATGAAGGCATAGTAGTACACGAAGTTCGAAATTATTTACATATGCAGATATGTATGTACATATGTTTAATATCTGTGCGATCTTTGGCTGGTTTTACATATGTACGTATATTGTGACAATGAACCAAATGAGAGCAATAAAATCGTATGCAAACACCAACATCAAAACCATCCACAATGCCAAAGACTACATAGTCGAAGCTGGCAGCATTAGGAGTTGCCCGTTGGCTGAACGTAAAGTACTACATTTGCTTTGCCTAATGACCGCACAAATGCAGTGGTAACCTAACAACAATAACAACTATGTATATACTTGCAAAAACAACAAGTAGCTCCAGCATCAGTATTTGAACAATGGAAATGCTAAAATTTCCAAACAAAAAAAGAAAAAAAATTGCAACAACAGTTACAACAAAAACAACAGCAATACCAACAACAACATTACACAATTACAAAAAACAATTGTTTGTAGTGAGTTGCAACAATTGCCGAACGTTTGGCAGCATATTGTTGCAGCTGGCTTTTAATGTACGCTTGAGCAAATTGAATGGAAAGTTATAGCGTTTTCGATTCTGAACAAAAATGGTGCATTATTACAAGGCAACATTATCAACATGCGCCCTCTGCCCTAAGAAAATGTTGCACTTTTCATGTGATGTATGAAACAAAAATAATGCAACCCCTTGTTCACATTAAGGGCAGAAAATGCTGCCCTGTGGTCGGGGAGAGTGCGACATTTTTTTCAATAGAACAATCCACCCTGAAAAAATGTGTGGAATCTATGTGGAATAGAACAAAAAAATTTGACAGCCCGTTAAAAGTGCAGAATAAGTGCGACATTTTGGCCAGAATCGAAAACGCCATTAGTGTACATACATATGTGTGTATGCAACAACAACAGCAAAATAACATGCGTAATGTATACGTAATGCTACGTAGCTACGTAAGTAAATATATACATTGAGCTTGGAAATGTGGCTATCGAGTTTGCCATCTACCTTGTCAGGCTTTGCTATAAAACACTAAAAGTATTCTTCGCATTCCTAGCTTTGCATCAAACTGATCTTTGGAATATACATACATATGTATGGCTTTGAGTTTGTCATTTTTTTATTAATTTTAATTATGCTGTTTATCAAGATAAGCCGTATTAGTGAGCCCTGATTGTAACATTGCTTTATGCCTATATGACACTACATTTTTTTCTTGGTTTTTTCGGTTTGGAAAACCCACCGAAAGTCAAAATACAAAAACAATTCTTCTGTAGGTTGAAAAGAGACAAATACTCCCTCAAAAACAATTTGATTGACATTAAACTTCAAACCAAATGAAAATAATATTTATTTCAAAAATTAATTTTTTCAGAAATTTTAATTTAAATTACTGAAATAAAAATGTTATGAAACTCAAAGGGCAGGATAGCTGTGTATTCCATGCTATAAAGGGAAGCCAGTACGCAATATAGTTTTTCTTACGGACTTCTTCTTTCCCCTTACGGCCATAGCAGAAGCTTACAAGAGGCAAATTTAAAATTTGTATTTCCATATATTTTTTATTTTAAATATAATTTATTTTCTAGTTGTCAAATTGAAACAATTGTCAGAAAAAATTATCGAATGCCAAAAAACCTACCGAAATACAAGCTGGCTCGTTGGTTTTTAATCGCCTAGATGGTATTTTGTTTGGTTTTTTTCAATATAGCTTGCTCGCTTGCACCAACGCAAAACTATATTTGACCATCTCCTTCACACAAAAAACCTGGTAGAATACCAGAAAAAAAATGTAGTGTCATATGGGCTTTAGCAAGCATAACTTAGGAGTTATTGATATGCACATACATATGTACATATTTATGTGCTTACGTCAAAAACTTTTAATCTAAAAATTATAAATCTCTGGTATCTACTAGTGTATATACATTATATGTATACATTAGACTGGCTAGTCCCCATATGAAATAAAAAAGTTGTAAAAGCGCGTCCGTTTTTTGAATAAAAATAATTTCATCAGGCATTTGATAGCTTTTCTCAATGCACACTTTACGCTTTTTTGGATTTTTCTGCATGATAACGCAACTAACTAAAAATGGGTTTCTAGCTGTGTGATATAAATTGATTTTTTTTCCGATTGTCTCAAAATAGCCAGTTGAGAGTCAACTACTTTTAGCAATTGCTTTTTTTCTTCCTGCAGGGATGTTACGTATACGCACTAGTGTACCTGTATGAATATGTGCATTAGACCGTATCACAAAAAAAGTTCGCCGTAACTTTTATATCTTACTTTCTTAAAAAATTAAGCATATACAACTTTCTATTTGTTTCAAGAAAAATATTTTATTCTTATTTTCATGACGACTATACATACATAAATGAGATATATATTTTTTTTTTTGGTTTTGGCAATGAAAAACAGTTGAAATATTTTTTTTATTATTGATGATACCAAAATTTAGCAAATTAATTTTTCTCTTTTTATAAAGGTGTTGTTCTTGTTGTTTTTGTTGAAGCAGTTACTACGTTTATGCGGCAGAATTCGTGAACTCTTAATTTCATGAATTCGAAAATGATCCCGTTTATGCAGCATTTATGAACCTTTTTAAAAAGTGGCAACGTTCTAACGACATCAGCTGTCAAGGCAGATTTGCCAGGTAGACTCGGTGGCGAATTCAGCAACTACTTTTTTTATATGCATAACCTAACTATAGAAGGTCCATGCAAGGGAGAGTAGCTCTTCTTACGCGAGTTTGTAGCTTATGTCAAACTATTGTCTTTTGTTTTGATTTTGCATTCTTGCACGTGTTTTTCGTGGAAATAGCTTGTGTGTTCGGTTGTGCGTTTGTGTGTTCGGTTGTGTGTTCGCTCGCGTTTTCTCTGCTTTTGACATTCTTGAAAGACGCCATCTAACTGTAATCACCTATTTTGCTTCACATAAGAGGACCTGTATAGATTGGTCTTGTTTATATGCAAAGTTAAGTGTAATGTCAAAATCTAAGCGAATTCACATCATGGCCAATGGCAATGCGCGAGTCACAAGCGAATTCAGAATTTAACCACGGCGAAATATAATTTTGACATTACACTACCAATTACAATAACAAAATACATTGGACATTTCTGAATTCGCCAACGAGCCTGCCTGCTAAATCTGCCTTGACTGAATGAACAGCTGTTGGTTTGGCGTTGCCGGACTTGTACTTCATAATTTCATGAAATGATGGCGAAATTCATGGATAACTTTCGTGAACAATTAAATTCATGAAAATTCGTTTATGCAGCGAAAATTCATGAAATTATTTCATGAATTTGTCAACGTATGAACGTGGTAATAGATATATGTATTTTAACCCAGCAGTCAGGCAGAAAGTGTCACGTAGCGCAACACGAAAATCTATGTGGCATCAGCTTTACTGTTTAGGTTGTGATAAAATGTGGAACAAATAAATGAAAAAAAAATACAAATGTCAGAGAGTATTAATTGAAAGCGAATCAACTGATTTCATTAGGCACTTTCACATTAGTGTTGCATATATGAAATCGGAGCGGATTAATTTCGGTATACCGCAAAGCGGTAAGACCGGTCAGTAAATTTTTGCGGCGTAATAAAAGAATAAGAAGAAAGTCAGAGAAAATCTCATTTCGGCAATAAATTATGCAAGCTATAATGCCTCCGTCTGCGCTAGAACACATTATTATTATTGAGTGATTTGTTGAATTTTATAATCTTATATTTTTAATTTCGATATTTGTTTTCCAATTTTCTGCCGATTACGCACCGAAAGTATTCCACAAGTGTGAAAAACACTGCAACGCGGACTCGTTTTGGTAAGATGAAAATACCGAGAAAAGAAGTCGATCCGAAGTCGTAGCGAGCAATGTGAAAAGGCCCTAAGTGCTATAACCCTGTAAAACAGAATGATGTAAACTCCAACACATTCACAGCAAACACTAAGGGCCGGTTTCACCATCCCCGGTTAAGCACTTAACCAGAGATTTTTGCCCGGTTAAGCAATTTATTTGACAGCTCGCCATACGATTTACGTCAGACTAACCAGCGATTAAATTAACCGGAGGTGGTGAAACCGGCCCTAACACATATAGCAGTGATAGTCATTTGATACACCATTTGGAGAACACGATTGATGGAAAGAGACACGGACATAAATGTTTTCACCACATTTTTCACACCGTCCATACAAAAATTATGGAAACTTGTAGGCAGTGTGTGACAGAAATTTCCATCAAACGTGCGCCTCAAATGATATATCAAATGAAGTATTCTGTCGTAGGACATTAAACACACCAAATAAAATACAATCAAAACCGATCTGGCATCCCTACTTTGCCTGACTGTCTTCTGTCACTACTTTAGTGAACACACTCAACGGTTGTCATTCATTCCTCTTTTTGACATTTGGTAATTTTGACTTTTCGGCATTTTGCAAAAAAAAAAGAGGCAAAAAAAAAAAAAAAAAAAAAATTAGAAAAGGTTAAAGAAGATCAAAAAAAGAAGTACTTTATATTTTTATACTGCTTAAATATCGTAAAGCGTGATTTAAAAATAAAAAATATCTTCACAGTGAGGACGCTTGGCGTTCTAAACGAAAATAGCAAGAGCGTAATAGGTCAAGTTCAAAGGGCAAAATAAGCATCCTCAGGCCTTTGCGGAATTTTGCATGCCCCCGTGTGAAAGTGGAAGTGGAAGAGCAAGTGACCCTGAGTGCGAGTGCGGACGTACGAATTATTATACGAGCAGTGTGCAGTGAGTGCGTACCGCCGTGCTAAAGCGAAAAGATTGAAGATTATTAAGAAGACAAGGTCGCATCGCTCCGCTCTTAAGTGCTGCACATACATACGATCACACAATAATAAGCAGAGCTGCGCTAGTTATCAATTTATATCATTCTATTTTATTAACACCTGCGGAGAAAACAACAACAAAAACCACTCGAAATGGTAAGTTAAATCTGCGGTAATGACGCTGATACAAAACGTGGTAAGTGGTACCTACTGAATTGTAGTGTGGACAGCTATTTGCGTATGGAATTACCGCGGTCGCTGTGTGTGAAAATCCAACAATAGTTCTGACTCAAAATCCACCGCTGTTGCCAGTAAATGCGGCTTACCTTCACATAAGCGGCGACGTCGGCGCTAGCGTTACTGCTAACGCTGATTCTATGATATGACTAAAAGTTATACGTTCAAAAACGAATGAACTTTGACCATTTTTAATCTCTGTTCTAGCATAGTATATACATATAAACTTTTTAATAATGATCTCTTGGCTTATTGTTGTTTTGCTGTTTTATTAACAGGATGTGTTTCTTATGATACGAAGGCATAAAACTACAATTTTTACTGATGCCAAGGAAAATACAACTGTTGCTGAATTGAAGCGAATGATTGAAGGTAAATATTGAAATTGATGGGTTGTTAATTTCAAAGCTATAAAGGCGGATTCATCGTTCGAGTTCAGAACTTTTTTGCCATGTGTTTGTTGTTGTATTTTCGGAGTGTGAGAGGAATTCCGAAAAGTTCTGAACTATTTTTATTAGTTAACTCAAATTCAACTTTAGTTCAGAACTCGAACGATGAATCCACCTTAACACATATTCATATGTACACTAATATATGTATATCTATTATAGGCATACTAAAAGTTCGCCCACATGATCAACGATTATACAATCAGGATAATGAGTTAATGGAAGACGATAATACGTTGCAGGATTATGGCATTCATATGTCAACTGCAAAAGCGCAAGCTCCGGCACAGTTAGGCTTAGCATTAAGGTAATATTATTATATGTGGAAACATAAATACATAAACACACGTGGATATACGTATACAAGCACTTGATGTTTACGTCGTCCAGATCAGTATTATTCTTATTTACGAACCATTCAAATGTTAGCTGTGTTGTAGTAATTTTAAGTATGAAATACTTCCCCAAAACCACTGAACAGTGCAGTCAGTAAAGCAATTCTTACTCGGGCATAAACAAAGATCACCCTCATAAGTTAAGCCACTGATTTCGGATCTTTTTGCTACGTAGATCCGGCAATGGGTGAAACAACCGCCGTTATATCTGTTGATATCTGATGGCCACCATGCCAAAATTGGCAAACACGTTTGACTCACGTTCAATTTTCTATCCCAATACAAATAAAATTGTTTATAGAGTGCGGTTTCAGTTCAGTTTTCTAACTCGACCTTCTTATCACTAAATAAACATTCAATAGCATGTGTAAATTAGATGTGTAGTGCATGCATTACTCCGTGACTGTTCATTTATATACATATGTATAATAGATTTATTAAAAATAATGTTGAACTTCCATAAACGTATGTGATATATGTATATGTACATATGAGTAGTTCACTTTCAAAAGTCGCTATATGAATTTTTCACATTAGGTCACAAATTAAATAAAAAGAAAACAAATCACTAGCTTAGAGTGCAAACTGTGTAAGTCCATTTTTATGAAAAAGTGTTTTTAAGTGTAGAAAGCTAGAAAAATCAAATACGCACCACGCTAAACAAGTCTGTGATACTTGAAATATTTCTACTCGTTGTTATTCAGTGATACGCAAATTGCGTAAGTCCAAAAAGCGAAGAAAAAAAATTTTTATATGAACAGAAAATTTTTTTTCATTTTGAAATTTTTTTATTTTTTGTTTTTTTGTCTCTCCTACAAAGTTTGAAAAAAGGACTTACACAATTTGCACTCTAAGCTAGCGAAATAGAGAATTTTAAAAGTGTGAAAATGTGAAAGAGTATTCATATTCCATGATATTTTTTTTTTTCGAGAATAAGGAATAAGGATTTTACAATAAATTCTTAATGGATATTATACACCTTGAAATACTGGTACACAATAGACCTCTGCACAATACCATTTGCCTCTTCTATATTTACGAATACTCTATGCATTGTACAATTAGTCACAGCACAATTTCAATGCAGATACGAATATAACCCATACTTTTCATTTGGAATACAAATACTATTTCTATTTGCTCTGTTGGAGCGATTAGTGTACACTATTCGCCACGATAGAATAGAACTTAATAATAACCATGTTATGAAGTATTCGCAAAACCTTGTTGCTTCTTTGGTTTGTTTGTTTATTTAATGTGCATATGGCATTAAGGTGGACCAAAAAATAAAAGCCCAACAAACATATGTTCCATTTTTTAATGATAAGAAATGTTTTTCTTGTTCATTAAGGACTTTGAAAAAAATTATGTATCGTCACTGATATAAAAGGAGAAAGAAATTTGGAGGCATTTGCACGACCTCTAAATTTTAATATATTAAGGAAAAATTTTAGGTATAGATTTCCGTATTATATTCGCATGAAAATCGGGTTGTTCCGCGAATTTCGGGAGAACTTTATTTCCTTCATAAAACCACCTTAATATGCCAAATAAGTTTCCTAACTAATGCCGAAAAAATCAAAAGAATCGAAGTATTGGTTACCGAGTTATTTTAAAATATATAGAACAGTTGGACATTTTAGACATATGGTTTCTTGGGCAAAAAAGCTTGAAATTACCCAAATTTTTATAATTGCGATGTGTCCATTAATTTTTTTTTGCCCCTACCAATCGACCCGCCCTAGTGTGTATGCATATCGTCGTACCATACGAAAACTAACATATGTATTTAAAATTTCTGGCGAAAGCTATCAATAAAAAAATTCTGTACGAAAAGTAGAACATTTGAGTTTTGGCCGACGAAAAGTAATAAAATCGAGTTTTGGCTGACGAAAAGTAATAAAATCGACTTTTGGCTGACGAAAAATATCAGTAATTATATACTGTTTTTACATTAAAATTGTTGTTGTTTAAATGAAATTGACAGTTTTCGTCAGCCAAAAGTGGATTTTATTACTTTTCGTCAGCCAAAACTCGATTTTATTACTTTTCGTCGGCCAAAACTTGAACTTTTTACTTTTCGTCAGCCACAAAAAATCTGATGTTAGTTTTCGTATGGTCCCTGCAGTAAAAATCCGCAATGAATCCTTAATGAATCACTGATAAAATTCACCTATGACGAGGAGGCATCAGTGAATACTTTCATATAAAGACTGATGAATTTTTCATATAAATGGTTTGCTTTCCTCAGAAAAAAAAACGAAAACAAATAAAAATATCCTGAGTTATGACGATAGTGATGAATATTCAACAAAGAATCATCACTGATCCTTCAGCAGTGAAACAAATTTACTGCAGGGGTACGACGATATGCACATACACACACACTAGCAGCGTAATTTTGCCCCTGTAGGGAAAATCTCTAGTTCCGAACTAGGTCGCCTCTAGTGCATTTTTCGCCACTACTAGTGCGAGCTAAATCTCTTTTGCATGTTATCAACTGGCGAATTTAACACGGCGATGTCCTAGGCGGTGTCAATTGTCACTCTCTGCACTACATTTTCGATAGTTCCGAACTAGCTACAATACCTACAAATTCTACAGTTTTACATATTCCAATCTGAGGGGCGCGGATTCGAATCCTGTCGGTGTCAAGGTGGATCATAATTTTTTTTAAATATTTTTTTAACTAATATTTTTTTTATTTTTTTATTTAATAAAAATTTACACTATTTATAAAGTAATAAAATAAAAAAAAAAATTAAAAATAAGCCTGAGGGATCGGAAAAGCATAATTAGGGGAACATTTCATTTCATACAAGATGCAAATAGAAAACTCTTTATATAAAATGCTTCACTAAACATCTGAGAATTGCAAAAATATACAAAGCCGACGGCAATTGAACGAACGAAAAATTTTCATAGAATTTTTGTCACTTCGATTGCATACAAATCAAAGTGTGTCTTATAATGGTCACTGAATTCACTCCTTCTGAACTGGTGAGGGTCTAACTACAATTGATCTAGTTCCCTTTTGACACCTTTTCGCTAGTTCGGAACTGGAAATTTTGCTCACTAGTTATTGAGTTCCCTGCAGGGGCTGAACACAACGTCTGGATGTGTGTTCATGAAAATATGTACATACATATATTTCGATTATATTCGAAGTATTCGCAAGTAGTGTACACTATTTGCAGAACCTTTCTAAGGTCATGTAATTGTCGCAACGAATAAGTAATTGTATTGGTTCTGTTTATGGTTGTGCTCTACTTGCGTTTATTCTAAAATGACAGAAACAAGTAGGTACTGTAATTGGACGGCCGCGAATATTTTGTTGGCCGTATCGAATCCATTCGTGCAGCCTTCTAGTACACAATCCATCAAAAACTCAATATCCAAAATATTTCGCATAGCCAATTTTAAAAGTGGACTACTCATGTATATAAGTAAATTTACATATATGTATGTATATGATAAGAATTGTTTGATGCTGCGAAATATTCGAATGCATTGTCATAACATATACATACATATATGTATGTAAATATGTGTGTGCATATATATATATATATGTATATATACACATTTGTTCATTTATATTTTTTGGAAATCATCTTACTCATGCCCACACGTCATGTATTTGGCTCGTGCTAAAAAAAAATTAGAATCGAATTTTTTCAGTGATCGCCCATAATGATAATGATAATTTTTACACCTTTTTTTTTTAATGGTAATCAAACAGCAAAGAGTTCACATATATTCAAATTTGGTTTGCTTATTTTTTTACAGAGATGAACATGGCGATTTTGAACCGTTAGAAATTACACCTTACTCATCACCACCAGATCTACCTGAAGTTATGAAAAATCAAGAGGCAGCTAATGGCCAGGAGCAAGTTGCATAAGGTATATTCAGGAAAATTAATAGCGAAATAAATGTACTACATAGTAACAAGAAAAATAGCAAGATGAAGAAATAGTAAGGATGAAATAAAACAGTCCAAAATGCTTCATACTGAAACAAAGAAAACAAACGCTAGTACGCAGGCAATGATTAATTGAAAAGTACATTTACTATTATAATAATTATTATTATTGAAACTGTCAACTTCTATCCAATGCTAAAGCTAATGCTTTCTTTAAAAATATGTAGAAGAAGAAAACCAATATTTTGTTAAATGCTTAATTTTATGCAAAGTGAAAATTAACGCAAATGGAAATACTTTATAGAAAACTTTATTTGTTTGTTTGCTTCGGATTTTGAAATCAAATTAAGTTCAAATTAAATGAATTTAAAATTTCATACTACAAGATTACCATTAATGTACAGGCCAGGTGCCAGAAGCTTTGATTTAAAGAAAATAATATTTAAATATTGACTTATTTATAATTTTATTTCTTTCTTTTTATTTGTTTCGCATTATTTTTATTTTATTTCTTTCTTTTTATTTGTTTCACATTATTTTTATTTTCTTTCTTTTTTTATTTGTTTCACATTATTTTTATTTTCATTAATTTTTGTTTGAAACAGAGCGAAAAACAAGCTTATAAAAATTTCGTATTGCCAGTTTTAGACACAACAAACGAAATAAAGCGTAAAAAAAGTTATAAAAGCAGCTCGCGAAAAAACACACACAATTTATGAGCAATTTGAACATAAAAGTTTGTACAAACCACAGGTGACCCATTCGATATCGACTTTAGAACCACACACACACACATACACAAATAATGTAACACTTTTTTGTATTTATTTTTCTTTTGTTTATTGTTCAATAATTTATTCAATGCTTGAAACTTAAAATAAAACCTTTATTTAAACAAAAAAAAAATCCATTATTAAAAAAAAACTATTAGAAAGCCTTATAAAAATCTCGACGATATATAATATTTAAATAGAAAAAAGAAATTGCATAATAAAATGCAACTAACGAAAAGCATGAAAGAGACGAAATATGAAGCGATAAAAAAAAACGAAGCAAAAAACTTGGAAGAGCAGATAAAACCCTTTATGATTATTATCACTATATAATTCGGTTAATTTTATTAATTGATTAACATAATTGTAATAATAAGAATTAATTATTAAAAAAAAAGAAAAACGTAATATCAAATACAAACTCTGTTGATGTTCGAGCTTTCTAACAAACGTTGCAAAACAGAAAGGCTAACGAGAGATTTAGGGAATGCTGCTGGTATGATAGTGTTTAATTTGATAAGGTTCCGGTTCGTAGCATCAATTGCGTGTGAATGGAACATGTAGCAAGTCGCGACTGTACTAGCGACTTTATACATTATGTAATTACTGCAAATTGTATTCTACATTTACTTATAACAAAAAGTTTTAAAACTAGTGCAAGCCTTTCCAAAACCAAGGTTGTCAGCACTCTCGCCTTTAATCCGAGCCATCACTATTACTGCCGCCATCGACCGCATTTGACGCTCGATCCGCCGCCTCGACAAAAGCAGCATTTGCCGATTGCTGTAATTCCAAATTTTCTAAATATTCCTGTAATCGATCCTGAAAGAAATTTACATAGGTTTGTTTCTGTTGTGCTGTCGCTGGGAAATAATGTCGGCCGGCATGTTCCAATATTTCGGCATTTTTAAAGCATGCTAGTAAATCTTGACTCATCTCTTTCGGTATGATATCATCGTTGAGGCCATAAATGTGTAATGTGGGTATGGTTATGGATTCTTCGTAAGCGCTTTTATGCACCAAACTGCCAGAAACGAAGCCGGAGGAGAGTATAGCGAAATCGGGACGAATCGATGTTACTGAAAAATTAAAGATAAAATATTCTTAAATTACACTTGGATGAGATACCTAAATGTGAACAGAAAGTTAACATAAAATCAATTTTCTATAGTGCCCCATTGTTGGAGGGCACTCCAAGCCGTTAATACAATACTCACACTTTTTCTTAGCTAAACCACATATAACGCCAACAAAGCAAGCTCCTTGCGAGAAACCCAACAAGCCTTGAAAAGGCCCTTGCGTTTTCCATGCATCTTCTACCAAACGCAAACTTTCTTGAAAACCAAATGCCGGTCCACCTTTGTTGGTGCCTTTGAAGGTGCCATCATCCTTATTTGCCCACCAGCTTCGTTGCTCCGGTATAGCTTCGCCACCGGGCTCTAACGGTGCTGCTTGATGTGGTGCTGAGAGAAATACAAATTCTGCATATTTACCAACAAATTTCCGAAATGAGCCCAGTTTGTTACGCAGCGCGTCGCCATTTTGACGATGGCCATGAAGGCACAGTATCCGTAACTTGTCTTTGATTTCCAACTGCGGTTGTTGTTGCTTATTTTCATTTTTGTTGTTGGTTGAGCTTCCGGCAGGTTCCGAAGACGTAGAGCTACTCGATGCAGCAGCTGCGGTAGTGCTATTTGTCATATTGAATCGATTTTTTACTCGAATTAAAGTCAAGCGCAAAATCTTGGAAAAGGCACCACAAAGAAATTCCCCTCTTTTGAAATGCTTTGGTCGGTTCAAGCCGGTTTATATCAGCTGTTTACTGACTTTTTTGTTTACATATGTAACTGTCAAACCATGATTGACGTATAAAGGGTACGTCGTTTGAATGCCCGTATTTTCCTTCTGTTGATAAAAGTAAAAAATTCGTAACCGTAGGAACAATTTCCATACACGTCACTTCCTTTTATCCCCTATTATTGAACATATGCGAATATTCTTGCGTTTTTTCTGTTTGTTTACACTCTACTAGGCCCCGCTAAAGGTTTATCTAAATTTAATATTATTTAGATAATTCTTGGCCCCGCTCTCACAAATCTGTTACCAATTATTTGAGCTAGAGGTCCAGCACCGCGAAAGAGGTTTACACAGCCCAAAACAAAAACCCAAAAATAAGCAAACATACAAACATTTAAGAAGAACAAGAAAGATAAATGTTAAACAGAATAACGATCAGCCACGTGGAGATGGGTTATTTAGCGAGATGTTTCTGCGAATTAAAAGCCCGTCTCCACATAACTTGATTCGCCAGAGAAACATGTAGCAAAACATCTCGCTCAATAACCCGTCTCCACGTGATTCAGTTGGACATTTCTCTTTCTTGTTCTTCTTAAATGTTTGTATGTTTGCTTATTTTTGCGTCTTTGTTTTGGTCTGTGTGAGATTTCGATAGATTTTCGATACAAAATTAGAGAAGACATCGATATCATCGAGGTTGGCAAGATGATTCAGAATGAAACAGTGTTTCAATCTTCATTCGCTCTAAGAAATTTTGTATGGAAATTGGCGAATTTCGGCACTGGTTTCCGCGTCCAAACAAGACTGAGAGAGAAAATGCAGAAAAACAGCGAAACACGTTATGAGGAGACATGGTATTAGCTTCTTGCTCTTAGCTCTGGTTCGCTCCGAGGCCCTGATTGTAATTACACTGCTGTATGTTCAATGAGAATTGAATAGCACCGTTTCTATACCACCTAAATAGTCTTATTTAGTATTAATTATCAATAATGTTTAGATTTCATAGCAATTTTGTGTTTCTCTAATTTCTCTGAAGCAAAAGAGAACGAACTGCGCGGTAAGGAATGCCTATCGTAAGAGGCGACTAAAATCCACTGGCCTAGATGGTTGATAATGGCCAAAAGAATCGTTCGCACGACAGTCGGACTAGTGTCAGAAGGGACAAGTACCAGAGCGTACCGGATATATCCGGCAAAGGACTGTTACTTCCCCTACACTCCCCAAAACCATCGGGAAGTGTCTTGGTGGCTACAACAACAACAACTGTGAGAAAATTCAGAGCGCGAAGATATCAGTTCCCCTAGCTTATTTTCCTAATTTTTACTAGAGAAATTTCTACAAGCAAATTTTACTTCCGAGAAGAAAAATGTAAAAGCAAATACGTTTAAATTTAAAAAACATATACGGTTAGTTATTTCTATTTAAAAAATGTGAAAATGGAGGCAGTAAAGAAATTTATGCCAACACATGGAGAACCTGGAAAGTGTGCTAAATTTGTGTAACCGTGAGCGTTGTCGTTTTGGTTACTTTTTACCAAAATTCGTTAAAATTTTTTCGTTTGGTTACATGGTTACTTTCTTTGGTTACATTCAAGGTCCATGTATTCAGTACACCATGGTTACACAAAATATTTAGGAATATGCTTTTAATTATTCCAAACTATAAAATATTTGTTGTCAACATTGTTTTGTTGTTTTTTTTTAACAAATTCCAAATAATTTATTGTTGGGGGTAAATGGAGAAGAATTCAACCACTATTTCCAGCTGTTTCACGAAAATGAATAAGGCAAAAGTGGGAAAAACTCAACAGCTTTCACAGAGTCTCACTGGTCGAGCGTGTAAAAGCGTTCGAAGATTGCGGCTGAGGCTGGAATCTATCACGGGTTCGATCCCCGTGAGGAGTATCCACTTCCCAAAAGGGTGCTAATGATAGAAAATGGTTTTTCGTGAAATAGCTATACTCAGCCTTCGCTGGAAATAGTTGTTGAAATTTTACCATTTACCCCCAACAATAAAACGTTAAATAAAATAATTTTGGTGCTAAGCACTAAAAAGCTTTCAAGTCCAAATAATTTATTAGAAATAAATTTATTCTGGCGAATTTTCGTCGAGCGATTTTCGTCACCTTTCTGGTTCCGTTCATACTCACATCCGGCCGTGTTTTGAAATGTGGATAGAGTTGGTTCTATTTAAAGCTTACAGATGTAAAACAAGTGATATATTTTAGTTTTTGTTAACGGTATATTTTGTTTTGCTGTGAAATAAATAGCTCCAACGTTAACGGAGCAAATGCCTACATTACCCATTAAACAATATAAAAGAAATTATCAAACGTTTGAGAAAATATTGTTTCTAAAGTTGAGAACCAGCATATATATCATTTGAAAATAAATAATTTTCAACTGTTCATCAACCATTGTTTATCAATTTTAGATTAACTTACAACACATTTGAAAAAAAAACTTATTTCGTATTTTGTACTATTTCACGAATTTCAACATGTCAAGGTTTGAAGGAACGAAAAAATTTTGTGTGTTTGCAAATTTCAGTCAGCGTTCGTTGTTCTACTCAAGCAGTCCCTTAACGGTTGAAATGATGATGATTGAAAATGATTGTGTGTAATAATGATTCTGTATTTCTTACTCTTATTTCATTTGTTTGTGGCTTTTTGTGAAGTTACACAAAATTTAATAAAAACATATGTAGTTGGTTGCCGATATGTGTGTATGTACATATATTAAAAAAGATATTAATATACTCATGTAATTGTACAAAAGGCTCCGGCGAAATTCACCCGCACGGGTAAATGAAAAACATCACATAAGCGTACAAATATGTAATACATATTTACATACATCTATTTATTCCATTCCATTTCTGCGCTCACATCACAAACTCTCACTCTAACTATCCCTCATTTTTTTTTGCACTCTAGAGTACATATATGTAATACATACATACATCTATTGATTGCATTCCATTTCGTACCACCTTTGAAATGGGTTTGAGAAAATGGAATTTATCAAATTGAGTATCAGCCCAAAATCCCATACTAAAAATGAGCCTTTTTGTTTGAGAACGCTATCAGGCGAAATTTGAGGTGCATTTGATAACAAACGTTTGATATTTGACAATAGGGTTACTTCTTAAATGAACCTCAAATTGAAAATGAAGAAAAATGTTTATTGGGTATTAATTTATTTTGGTTACTTATTTTTTGGATTCGTTACTTTTATTTTGCATATTGGTAAATTTAAAATTTTTTTTAGTGGCAATGCTGATAACCGTAGATTTTGTCTAATATCTCTCACTGAGAGCAAATCTCATTTTACTCTTACAAATTAAATTTTAAGAGACTTGTACAAAATGCTAGATAATTTTTGCAACAAAACTAGAGAAACAATGCTAAAATGTACATGTTGTCTCGACAAAACCTATCTGCGTGTAATACTGGGTTATAGCGAATTGTCAACGCCGAAACGTATGTTCAGTGTGGTGTCAAAATTTGCAAAGTAAAATTTGATTTTGATAAATTTGGAATTTTATCGTGTAAAAGGTAATTGTTCTTCAAAACAATGTTTAGTACATTAATTTTTCTACTCTTCATATTTACATGCATTTCAATAAAATCCATACATACACTGCATATGCGTTGGAACTCGTCCCTTTCATCGCTCATCTGTTTGCACGAATTGTCATTTGATTGCGCCTTTCCTTATGTAAAAATAGTGCGCTTTATTTGATTATACGTAAATTTGGCGTCATAGAGGATAACCGCGTGCAGCTTTTCTAATTGCAATTATTGAAGTTGACGATATTAGCCGCATAATTACACTTTAATAGCCCACCATTGGATCTAACACGAGAACAATAACGGCAATCACAAATATAAAAGATGCTGTTAACAGCCCCGCTACTTTCGAAGTCCTCATTCTTCGGTTCGTTGGTTAACAAATGCAGGCAAGTGATAAAATCAAAACAACAGCCAAAAGCTTCCAATAAAATAGTAATCGAACCGAATGACAGACAAACGAACAGCAAAACTACCAATACAAATAACAATAACAACATTGTTAAGAATGATTTAAAATCAACACATTTTACAAACATTGCCACTGCGTCCATCTCCTCATCTCCATCATCCTCTATCGACAGGCCAACGATTGCAACTGCAGCAGACAGTTTCAATGGTAGCAACATCACCGCCGCCATCACAAGAGCTGCTTCTTCGACAACCATATCACGGACTCTCCAAGAGCAGCTCGGCCTGCCGCCACGTCCTAAAAAACCACTCACTCCATATTTTCGCTTCTTACGTGAAGAACGCCCAAAGCTACTAGCCGAAAATCCTAAATTCAAAACAACTGATGTGATACGTGTATTATCGAAGCGTTGGGGTACAACAGATCCGGTTGTGAAGAAACGCCTGCAAGACGAGTACAAGCGCGAGCAGCAGGAATATGTGGAGGTGCGTGCCAAATATGAAGCGGAAATTACTGATGAGCAACGAGAGGAGTTGAAACAGCTGAAACAGGATATTGTTGATGCGAAGGAACGGCGAATGATGAGAAAACGGGTGAAAGAGTTGGGACGTCCGAAGAAACCAGCATCGGCCTTTCTGCGTTTCCTCGTAGAGGAGCGGGCAAATAATCCACAAACGGCCAAGCAAACATACCGTGAATGGCACAAAAAGTTAACGGAGAAATGGGCGAAACTTTCTGACAAGGAGAAAGAGATTTTTGTAGCGGATGCGCGTCGCGAAATGGATGCTTACAAGTGAGTTTATTTTAATTTCTCTAACTTTTTCTTTATAAACAAATACCTTACACGTTGCGAAGAAGATTGAGTTGAATCACTAAAGCATCTAAAGGTTTATATGTATACTAACAAATACCCGTTGCTTCGCAATGAGGAATAATAGTTAACCAAAGTCAGGTCAAGTCAAGTCAACTCAAATCAAGTCAAATCAAGTCAAGTCAAGTTAACCCAAGTCTATTCAAGTTAATTTAAGTCAAGTCAAGTCAATTCAAGTCAAGCCAAGCCTAGTCAAGTCAATTCAAGTCAAGCCAAGCCTAGTCAAGTCAAGTCAAGTCAAATCAAGTCAAGTCAAATCAAGTCAAGTCAAACCAAGTCAAGCCAAGTTAATTTAAGTTAAGTTAAGTTATTCCGGGCTATCTGGTTCCACTTGATGACTTTTTCTAGCCATCACTACAGCTCTATATTGAAGCCGTTCCCAACACTTTTCATTTGATACCAATATCGCTCAAAAACATCCGGGTCCGCATTTTGACCCATATCTGGGGACCCGGTCTAGGAATCATTATGAATAGAACTCCATGTAAAAGCCTTGTTCAAAACCTTTCATTTCATACCAATATTGCTCCGAAACATTCCGGGGTCACATTTTGACCCATATTTGGAAACCCGGCCCAGGCATCACAAATAACACAATTCTACGTCGAAGTCCTCATCAAGACCTTTCATTTGGTACCAATATCGCTCAGAAATATTCGAGGGTCATCCGGTCCACCTGTTGACACTTATCTGGAGACCCGGCCTAGGCATCACTATTCAAATAGCTCTATATTGAAGTCCAGATCAAGATCTTTCATTCGATACCAATATCGTTCAGATACATCCCGACGTCATCCAGATCCACCTTTTGACCCATATCAGGAGATCCGCCATGGAAATCAATGAAAATATGTCTGTGTTAAAGCCCTGCTCAATACATTTAATTTCATACCAATATCGTTCAAACCCATTCCGGAGTCATCTGGGTCCACATTCTTACCCAGACTGGGGAGGATGTTTAGGCATCACAATGAAAATAAACAGGGGTTTGCAAATAATCGTTATTTTTTAAATTTTGACTAAAAAATCATACTGAAGGAGAAATGCTAAACGCAAAAGAGGTACACAGATGTAATCACCGTAACGCAGACTACCTCTAGGTGCATTAACTTTTATTTTTTCGATTTTTATAAAAAAAATTGATTTTTAATCATTATTTTCTGAGTTTTATTTTCTGCTCAGAAAATAAAAGTTATTTCTTGAGTTTTATTTTTCCCTCAGAAAATAAAAGTTATATTTTGAGTTTTATTTTTCGATCAGAAAATAAGTTATTTTTTGAGTTTTATTTTTCCCTCAGAAAATAAAAGTTATTTTTTGAGTTTTATTTTTCCATCAGAAAATAAAAGTTATTTCTTAAGTTTTATTTCTCGATTAGAAAATAAAAGTTATTTTCTGAGTTTAATTTTTCCATCAGAAAATAAAAGTTGTTTTTTGAGTTTAATTTTTCGATCAGAAAATAAAAGTAATTTTTTGAGTTTTATCTTTTTGCTCAGAGAATAAAAGTTTCTTCAGTTTAATTTTAGCTGCAGCTGTCGATTTTGCCACATTAACACGTAGGTAAAGTTTATAAATAAAAAAAAATTAAAAATTTATTTATCTACTTTACCTGTTCATATGGCAAAATCTGCAATTGCAGCCAAAATTAAACTGAAAAACTTTTATTCTCTGAGCAAAAAAATAAAACTCAGAAAATAACTTTTATTTTCTGTTCGAAAAATAAAACTCAAAAAATAACTTTTATTTTCTGAGGGAAAACTAAAACTCAAGAAATAACTTATTTTCTGATCGCAAAATAAAACTAAAAAAATAACTTTTATTTTCCGATCGAAAAATAAAACTCAAGAAATAACTTTTATTTTCTGAGGGAAAGATAAAACTCAAGAAATAACTTTTATTTTCTGATCGAAAAATATAACTCAAAAAATAACTTTTATTTTCTGATGGAAAAATAAAACTCAAGAAATAACTTTTATTTTCTGATGGAAAAATAAAACTCAAGAAATAACTTTTATTTTCTGAGCAGAAAATAAAACTCAGAAAATAATGATTAAAAATCAACTTTTTGCATATAACTCATAACCGTTACAGTCCCTGAAAATAACTCTATGTTGAAGTCCTGCTCAACACCTGTCATTTGATACCAATATCGCACGTGTAGGTGCAGGCGTTCTTGAGTTATATCAAGTATGCATGTGTAAACAGGTTTTTGATTGCCACCGAGACAAACAACAAACCGTGCAAAAACAAACATATGAGTCGCCTACGCTGCGCTGCCTGGCACGACTGCGACGCCTCCACTGAACACGGCAAATGACCAAACGAATCTGTCTATGCTTGCGCTTTTTTGAGTTTTTCGAAATTTAAAACCGGGAAAAAGGTATTAAAGTCTTAGAAATGCGCAAAAAAAGTACATGGTTGTCGAGAATTTACCATTTGTGACATTTTAAAAAAAGAATTATTAAAATCGGTCCAGTACTTTTTAAGTTATCGCGTTACATACATTTTCCATACAATCAATTTTATATAATTAGTATAGATTAGTATAGAAGTGTATAAAAAAAACACCTCTTTGAAATCACTATAAAATTGAAAATACTTCTCTATTCATTTATTATCATTTAGAAAAGAGATCCAGCTATGGGAAGAAAAAATGGTACGCCTGGGGAATATCGATGTAGTACGTCACGTTACTTTAATTGATCCGCCAGAACCCAAGCCAAGAGTCAATAAACCAGTTGCCTAGTTCATAAATTAAGCTACAAATTTGCACCTATAAAACGAATACGTTTAATTATTGTTACTTCATTAAGCGTATTTTAATTTCATCTTGCATATACATGTTTTGTTTAAATTTGTTAGTGCTATGAAAATGACAAAAATGCGGTAAGTTTGTTTCATGCAGACCGTTAACTTCCTATATAAATAGAGTATAAAACTGAAAATTAAAATAAAATACATATGTACGCGAATATGTTATATACATACATACATGTGGACATTTAAGGTTTATTCATTTTGTACTTACATGCATATATCTGGAACAAATAAAATATAAACCTTTAGCTATGTACATACGTATGTATAAGTACATACATATTTATAAATGCTATTTTTTTTTTATTAATACACGACTCGAAGATGTTAGACTTTTGTATGAAAAGGAGGTTTAAAGCGGTATTATAGGAAAGTAAGTGTTAAGTCACAAAAAAAAAAACGCTACAAATCGAAAATCAACCTCCCGAAAAGCAAACTGAGAATTTTTATCGGAATTCTCACAGGTCCCTGCAGGCTCATTTAAAAAAACTTTGAAAATTAAAGTTTCATTACTGCGCCCTTTCGCAATAAATCGATTTATATGACATAACCTCACACTTTATTAAATATGCATTAGGGTATAATTTTTCTATTTGAGTATATCTGTGGCCACAAGGCATAATCGCCTAAGTTGTAAAATATGATTTCGAGATAAATTGCTATTTGTATTCGAATGCGTTTTTTTTTTTTCAAAAATTATAAAATTCGATTAAAAACTATGAATGCAAAATCGATGAGCCATTCACAATGTTACGATTAAAGTGCAAATAAAACAAAACGTTATGGAGAAATTTCACTAAGTACATATATACATACATACATTTTGGCTGTTATAGCAAGTTTAATATATGTATCTCTATTGTGAGTTAAGTCAAAATGTTTTTATTAATATCTTTTGATTGAAATAAGTTATAGGTATGGGGGTTTTACAGAAATATACACCCCTATTGCGAGTGTCGACTGTGATAGATAATCGACTGTTGATCGATCCCGGAGAATTATATTTACATGCTCTTTGGTCGATCAATTATCGATTATCTATCACAATCGACACTCGCAATACGGGTGATAGAGTTTTTAATGTATAATAACTCAATTTTGTCTTAAGTCGACTTAAGCGGTTATGGCTTGTGACCACAGATATAAGGATATGAAACTTTGCAGTCATTATTCCCATTTACAAATGAACAACCTCGGTGAAAATCATTGAAATTGGATTATTAAATATAGCTGCTATACATGCCGATGGCTCAGATATTTACGCATTGGGGTACATCTTTTCTATTCGAACAGATAAGCATATGAAACTTCATAGTTTTCATACAAATCAATAACATTTTTTTTTAATTAAACGTACGTACGAATTTACCTCCAAAATGGTCATTATTTACCCCACTGTACATTGGTCGGAGTGCGCAACTCAATTTCACTTTTATCCCAGTACATTTATGCTTAGAAGGCAAATTAAAACACATTCACACTGATTTTTTAATATATGTATAATATTTTCTTTATTCATTTCTCTTATCAAGCGACTTTTTTCATTTATTACGTTTTTTTTTGTTTTCTAGATTAAGATTTCAACTACCCTTTTGCCAATTTTCACCTGAATGCATTACATACGTACATATGTATGTACATCATATCGCACCCTAAATCAAAAAGTGGCACAAATCAAAATTCAAAAATTTTCAGGAGAGCCAAAAAACTTTTTTTCATTACAAGCAATCGTATGACACAAGGACAGGCATAATCGTTATTTTTCGGTCGAAAGAGACAGTTATTCAAGTTTTTTTTTTTGGCAATCGCTAGAGATATGTTCCGTATGAAAAAAACTCGATTTCGAAAAATTTTGAGTTGTGCCACTTTTTGATTTAGGGTGCGATATATGATATTATGTACTTTCTTTGTTCGAATTTTTCTTATTTTTAGTTTTTTTTTACTACAACCTTAACAGGTTCCCTGTCCAATGAATCATATATGATTCACGCCAGCGATTTTGTACCGTGTCTGATACGTCCATGTATCATATATGAGCAAACTTGGATATGTTTTTTATGATTGAAATAATTTAAACGTGGTGAGCTATTTCGGTAATTTTATGGGATATGGTTGGATATACCTTATAGACTATAAAATTGAAAAGAAGGCTGGTGATTTTCAAATATTTACCTAAATATTCGCTAATGAAATTGAGCAATAAAAAGTAAAAATCAGCTTTTTTTTTCAAATTAGAACGACTTTATTGTCGTATTTTTTAATTACTCTCATTGAAACAGTTTTGACAATAGGCTTTATTACATTTCTTGCATTCCATATCCACTAAAAACAAAAAAAAAATTGCTCCTATATGATGCACGAACGTACAAGAGCAAATTTTTTGCGAGTGCGTTTCGTGAATCATATATGATACATGATTCATGGACACACAGCATGAAAATTCGCTCGAGTACGTTCGTGAATCATATATGAGCAAATTTTTTTTTGGTTTTTTTTGATTATTTTTTCTTCTAATAACCTCTAAATGCTTATATCTACAACTTTTGTTCTAACGTAATAGAGGATCTTGCAAAAAATGATTGGACGTGGAGCGCTCCGGCTACACTTTTGTATGGGGACAGGGAACCTGTTAAATAGACAATAATGAATGATTAAAAGAAGCATTCACGTTGTATGCAGGTTATATGGATTTGCTAACAGACTGACCTCCATGGAAAAATATACGTATATTTTTTTAGACTTTGGAATAAGCTGAAAAATCCAATTAGCTCATACAGCGATGGTAGATGTGATAGCTATTTCGAAGAAAAACCACTTTCTTCATCATCAGACATCTTCTCGGGAGCACACCAGGCTTTGAACCTACGCTCCAACCATCAGTAGTCGAATATTAGCGAAACGCTAAGCACTGCGGCTACCGATGGTCCTGCTGAGCTGTTGGATTTTTCCGCTTATTCCAAAGTATAAAAATTAAAATTAAAAATTATAATTTCGTGCTAGACACTAACATACCTAATAACATATATTTTTTGTCAATAAAGCGTCAATTAACAAGAAAGGCTTAAATATTAAAAGTATATTTCTTTAAATACATATATCTATACATAGTGCAAGTGTCTATATGTATATGTATATAATTTAAAATTTTATATGTACATTTACCTACATGCGATTATGGTGGGTGTATTTACAGACTAATCCTTTTTTATCCGTTATATTTTTAGCGATTTTATGGATATTATTAAAAGTAACAACTTAAAACTATTTTTATATATTTACACATGTATCTACATACTAGCAAATAGCCGTCCCGCTTCGCAGTAACGAAAAATAGTTTAATGTCATAATACTAGTTTTCCCTCTAACACTCTCTATATATAATACTAGCTGACCCGACAGACCATGTTATGCCTAAAAGTTATTCCTATAAAGCCTTAGAGCCCATCCTTATGACTGCGAAGGATAAAAAAAAGGATTCGCCACGACAAACCTACCCCCCTATCCCGATCTTTAGCTATACCTCTTTTTCTATCTCTCTATATCTATATCTGTCTCTATATCTATCTTTGTCCCTATTCTATCTCTATCCATACATCTATCTCTTTCTTTATCCCTACCCCTTTCTATATCTATCCCTGTCTCTATCTCCATCTCTTTCTCTACCTGTATTTCTATCTCTATCTCTAACTCTATCTATATCCCCAACCATACATCTATCTCTACCTCTTTCTCTATATCTCTATCTCTATCCTTATCCTTATTCCTATTCCTATACTTATCCCTATCCCTATGCCTATCCCCATCACTATCGCTATCCCTCCAATTTTTTTATTTGTATGAGAGGTGGCACGCCCCCCTTTCCAATTGCTCCAATTTTTACTCCAAAGTATGGTACTGATATTGTTTATGTCCCTACCAATTTCCAGGGTCCAACCAAGAACACTTCCAGAGATATTGACTATAAAAATTTGGGGTACATATATGGGAGGTGCCACGGCCCTTTTTCTAATAACGCTGATCTCTATTTGTGAGCTTGGCATCACGTTAGTATATCTTCCCAAGTTCTACGCCTTACAAAGGATATTTCCAGAAATATACAGTATGAATCGTTTTGTTTGTATGGGAGGTGCGACACCCTTTTAAACTTTTTTGAAATTTGTTTCCAATAGAACCTTATCTAGACCAAACCTGTTAAATAATGATTATTAATCGTAATGATTACCGGCTTGATTGATTATTTTTTCAACTGTCCATTTAATGATTGATTACCCATTGTTTTAAAATTTTAATGATTATTTTGCAATTACCATTAAAAAAAATCAAAAAAAATCATAAAAAATCAAAAAAAAAAGAAAAATAATCATAAAAAATCAAAAATAATCAAAAATAATCAAAAAAAATTATTTTGATTGTTTTTGATTATTTTTGATTATTTATGATTTTTTTTGATTTTTTATGATTTTTTTTTGATTTTTTTTGATTTTTTTTAATTTTTATCAATATGGTTTAAAGAAATATGCACATTTGTACGTATGCAGGTATGTATATAGCCTTTTAAGGCAGACTCCCGACGGTAGCTTGATGGTAGTACCGGGGGGTTCGCTACGATGAGCGTAGGTGGTGTAGTGCGGTTAAAGTCCCACACTAACAGGATAAAGGCTCTATATGCTTCCTCCTCGTATATTTGTGCAGAGAGGCATACACATTTATACAAATCTTACATGCTTGGAATTATTGTTAATTTGTCATTGACCGTACATGGTACGATGCACGTTTATATCTAATTATTTATCTTTATGAAAAATTGTTTAAAGTGGCCAAATCAAACATTTTAGTGTAACATTCGCTGTTGTACTAACTCATAAATTGGGCTTTAATACAGAATTTCTCGTAGTTAGGTATACAATGAAAAGCAACTAATATTGCGCTGTCTTCGACTGTATCGAGACTTTATGACATTCATGAATGAGGAAAAGAAGCGATACATAGTCTCATTTTCATTAATTTATACAGTGAATTATGTGTGTTATTTATGGAGAGGTTATAGTCCAAAATGTCTATATCTGAACAATCCGTTGTATGGGACCTATATGTTATAGTGGTCCAATTTCTCTTAAGAAGTCACCCAAGTACCAAATTTCAAGTAGATATCTAAAAAAAATGAGGGATTAGTTTGCGTTTATACAAACGACTCAGCTCATGATCCTCATCATAGCGGTTATATTTTGGTGGATCTGTCATGCCTCCTTCTGCATTTTCCGTGAGTTTGTCTGTATATTTTATTGCCAAATTTGAAATAATTCTGGTCCAGGGTTATTTTCAGCGTATTTACGATCTCTGTTGCAATGTCTTTGTTCGTTTTCTCTGTCAGTATTTTAGTTAGAGCTTTTAGTATTTCTGTCTTTGGTATCGAGGGGTATAGATCCTTCACGTAAAGTGATACCTGTTTTGAGTCCTTGGGTACGTTCAGAATTCTTAGTTTGTTGACTAGTTCCGATGTGTTTTTGATTGCTAGTAGCATATTTAGATGTTTTGAAAGTCTATATCCTGGTGCCGATTTAAGGTGTTCCTGTTTTGTGGATTTTAGGTAGTGAGATCAGTGATGGGGCAGATGGATTCATTGCTGTGAGAGTGTAGGCTACTTTGCTGTCTCTTATATTTTTCGCTTGTTTTATTGCACGCTTTATTGCCATTTGGTATTCTTCCGTTGGGTCTTTTCTCATCACTCCGCAGCCCATTTCTTTGATTAGTTGACCTGTTTTTGCGGTGTATTCCTCTTCCTCCATTAGCACAGTTGTATTTCCTTTGTCTGTTTCACACTTCATCAATTTTTTCAAAAAAGGAAAAATTCTTAATTTCATATAAGTTGTATTTATTGTTCATCATACGCCATATTGATTATTTTTGATTTTTTATGATTATTTTTGATTTTTTTTGATTTTTTTTTGATTTTTTTTTAATGGTAATCATTAAAATTACTTTTTTTCAGCAAAAGAATTAAAATAATGATTACCAATTAAAAAACAAAACAATTTAATTGATTACTAATCCTAATCGGAATTTAACAGGTCTGCTCTAGACAATACTAAACACAACAAAAAAAGAATTATCGAAATCGTTCCATCCGTTCAGGCGTGATGCGATGACCAAGCAAATAGCGATTAATTTTTATATATATAGATATAGATTTCTAGCCTTTTAACTTTATTTAAAGAGACTTGCGAGCGACATATTTACAATATATACGAACAAACTTTTATTTACACATAACATTAGGATGTTACTAATTTCTTTTTCTTTTAGAGTTTTTGCTTCGTGTGAGTTTGAAAAGTTTTCAAATTGCAGAATAGCAAGGTTTAAATTTATCAGCTGGTGTTGTTTGAAATCAAAGTTTTTCTTCTTAAACATTTTTGCGACCAAAATATTAATACTTCTACACACATTATACTTTTCCACATTTGTAGCTTTGTTGAGATAGATAAATGTAAATAGGAAAGTATGTAGTTCCGGATGCTGCAACTACATACATATCGTCGCTCCGGAAGAAGAAAGATGCATGCCAGTAATTTGTCGACGAAAAAATGCGCATTAAAAATATGTCGGGGAAGAAAGACGCTTTGCAAAACATGTCGACGAAGATAGACGCATTAAAAAATATTTCGACGAACAGAGACGCATTATAAAATATTTCGACGAAGAAAGACGCATTAGCATTATTAACTGCGAAGAAAGACGCATTAGCATTAATATTGACAAAGAAAAAACAAAAATCGAATACGTCTTTCCTAAAAAAAATATTTGAATGCGTCTTTCTTTATAGTAAAAAAAAAATAAAGCGTCTTTCTTCGTTATCAAAAAAAAAATAGTCTTTCTTTCGAAAAATATTTTTAATGCGTCTTTCTTTGAAATAAAAAAATTTTGCGTCTTTCTTCCTCAACAAAACACTTTGCGTCTTTTTTATTCTACAGCGACGATATATTGTATTGAATTAATTGATTAGGGTTACCATGCACAATTATTAATAGAAAGAAAATCTTTTTGTTTTCTGTGCAAGAATATTGAGAAATTCAATTTTTGTTTCTCCTTTCGTGATAAAAATTCGTTTCCCTTTTGTGCTAAGCGAATAAAAAACAAAATGCAAAAACTCAGTGGTGGTGTAAAAAATAAAACCAAAATAGTTTTTTTTTGTTTATAAATACGTATACATATTTATTTAAATTTTTGTTTACTGTTTTTTTTTATTAATTTGTTTAACTATTTACTTATATATTAATTTACAAAATTAAGTTTTATGCATACATATGTATATCAATTAAAAATATATATGTATTTAACGCTAAAACATGATGGAAATGCAAATAAAACATTAAACAATTTTTTTTTTTTTCAATTATTTAATTCATGAAAATCATAAAAGAAAACATAAAATGAAAATGCTTACCAAAGTGTTAACGATATATAATTGTTTTCAACTTTTACATGTGTAGATAAGTAAGTTTTAGCTGTGGTTTTTAAAGCATTACTTAATTTTTTATTTCTTGTTTTTGTTTTTTCAACAAAATTTTATTGTTTCCTAAGCATTCTGCCCGTTCTATAAAAAAAAAATACATAAACTGAAAGTAACTATTAATGATTTTTGTTTTTCAGCAGAGCATTAAGCGTTAAAAGATTTTTTTTTTTAATTTACAAGTGAAAAAATTGTTTAACGTAGTTATATAAATATGTACATATGTTTGCGTGTGTATACTCAGGATATGTTGGTTTTAGTGTTGAAATTTTAGTATTACTTTTTTTAATTTTTTTTAAATTATTTTTTTTTAATTATTTTTTTTTTAATTTTTTTTACAATTTGCATTAAAATTTAATAACATTTTTTTTTAATTTATTTTCATTAGGGAGGTAGGCTGTTACTCCTATTGGTTACAGTTGAAAAAACAAAAAATATATATTTTGAGCGGGAGGGGAGTGACTTGAAACATATTTCTTAATTCGTTGCAACTGAAATACTAAAAATAGTGAGAAAATAAAAAAATATTTTAAACCCAAAAACCATATACATATATATGTACCTACGTACAATATGTATATAAACAAAAGTTTTGCTCATCGCATGAGCGCAAGCACAATGCCACCTTCGAAAATTAAGGCGAACAAAGCGCACTAATAGTAATAAAACATTTAATCAATCTATATTTTTTTTTTGTTTGTTTAATAATATGTAAGTTTCAAAGTAATTAAATTAAAATTACTACTTAAAGTAATTTAACTTTTATAAAAGCATACATGTATGTTTGTATGTATGTATATTAAAAGTATATATTACAAGCAAAAAGAAAAAGGCATTTGCATACATATTTATTTATGTGCATATACACATAATGCAAACTAGTTAATAAAAAACTCTATATGTATGTATATACTATACATGATTAGTTAAGTTTAAAGTTTAAATTTTATCACAAGTTTTATTTTTGTTTTTTTTTGTTTGTTAATTTTTGTTTTTTTTTTTTGTTTGTTAATTTTTGTTTTTATAATTTCATGCTGCTATTTGTAACTGCATAAAAAAAAAAAAATAAACCACAACTTTAGTTTTTGCAGCCAGAATTCATAACTCTAATTTTATTATAAAAACAAAATCAGATTTTTAGCTTTTTTTATAAATACGCTTTTTTGTCTTAGTTTTTCTGTTTCGTTTTTGTTTTTTTTTTGTTGTTTAATTCATTTTTTTAATTAGTACATTTATTTACTTAATATACGTATGTATGTATATAGTTTACATGCTTAACATAATTTGTGCTCTGTTTTTTCTTTCAACAACATAAAATTCAAAATGTTATATACATAATTCTGGTTTTACTTTATTTTTTTGTTTGGTTTACATGAGTGTTAGAGTGTGTATTTTGTTGTTTTTTTTACATGCAGTGTTGCTGTTTTTGTAATGCGTTTTACATCTTGTTAATGAACAACTATTTTTGGTTAGAAAAAAGAAAACTTTTAGATAGTTTTATAAATACATAAATACAAGCACACATACATAAGTATACATACATATGTGTATATCGAGCCATAACCGCAAAAAAAGTGTAAACAGTGTAAAGTTATCGATTTTCGCTTTTTTATGGAAATCAATAACTTATTATCAGCTGTGACATGTGCCGTTTCGAAGTTAGCGACTGAATAAAATTCAAGGCTACATACAAACTGTATGCAAAGAAAATTAAAAAAAAATCCTCTTGTGAAATTTAATTTTTATTGAATACACTTTTATGGCGGTTAGGACTCGATATAATTCACCGACACCTTGATGAACTTTGTTTTATGTAATTTTTGCTATCGCGCCATACATAATTAGTATGTACGTATGTATGAATGCAAATATGTACATATATGTAAATAAAAGCATATTTTTATTTAAAAAAAAAAGTGCAGTTATATGAGCAGCTTTGAAAAAATGCTTAGAATGAGGTCAACAGCCGATCTATTTGTGGCAGCATGTGTCGCCTATTCATAAAATCTGACGGATTTATAGATTTTTTTTAAATTTACGGATAATTTGAAAAATTTATATTTTCGAAAAAATATTCGAAAGCAAGAAAAGAATAATCCACCACGGATTCAGTTGACGCAGTCTAATTACCACAACGACTCGGATTTATATACATACATACATCCGAGCAAATGCTGCCTTTGCCATTACAACAGCAACTACAACAACACAGTTCTTGACCCTCATATAGGGCCAGAATCGATCCTGAAATACCTAATACATGTCCGGCATGTGGAGAGACGCCGCATGACACACAGCATCTCTTCTCATGTCCACTCAAACCTACTCACCTAACACCCCTGTCCCTATGGACTAGCCCAAAAAAGGCTGCCTCATTTCTGGGCCTCCCGTTAAGTGAGCCTGACGACGATCTATGAAGCTATTGTGACGGCTAAGCAGGGCTTAGTACTGCTATAACAACAACAACACAGTTCTTGGAATATATGAAAACATGTTTAAAAGTAGCGATCTTCTCTTTTCCCGTTATTCAAATTAATAAAAATATAAATTGGTTGCAATTGTTGTTGTTGCAGGTGTCATAGTGGCAGCAGTTATTTCATGCAACCATTCTACGTCCAAGAATTCTGACGGCTGTTGCTGTTGTTGTTTTGCTGCAATATAATAATCATAACAATATGAGCATTGACATTGTTGTTGTTGTTGTTGCTGCTGCAAAGGTATTTCCGCTGCTGTTGCTATTGTTGTTGTTGTTGTGGTTGTTGGCGTCAAGTGTTGAAGATAGAATTCCGACTCAGCGACACCATCTAAATTTGATGGCTCATGTTGCTGTAAGTTAGGAAATTGTTGTTGTTGTTGCTCTTGCCGCTGCTGTTTTGTTTGCTGTTGCTGTTGCTGATAGTGTTGATAGCGATAATGACGCGCATGTTGATACTGCTGATCGTGTTGATGATAAAGTTGTTGTGCCTGTTTTTGTTTTTGTTGTTGTTGTTGTTTTTGTGATTTACGCTGTTTCTGTTTTTGCTGCTGCAATTTAAACCAACTTTCATAATGCTGCAACAACAATTTTCAATCCTTTTGTTGTGTTCGTTGATGATGCGTATGCGGATGCGGATGCGTATGCGGATGCGGATGCGTTGCGTGTTGTTGTTGTTGTTGCTGTTGCCGCTGTTGTTGTTGTGTGTACTGCTGCTGCTGCTGCTGTGCATGATGTTGATGATGATGATGCAACGATTGTACTTGTTGTTGTTGTTGTAAATGCGTCGCGCCACCCATCAGTGAGTGGTGTTGGTGTTGTTGCTGTTGTTGTTGTTGCTGAGGTGGCAAGCCGCCATTGTGGCTTGTTAGATGTGTAGCACCGCCGCTGCTTCTGCTTCCATTGTTGCTGCTTGTGGTGCTCGCGCTACTGCCGCTGCTGCTGCTGCTATTGCTGACATTGCCACCGCAATTTGCGGCATCCGATTTTCGTAGCAAATAAATGGATCCATCCGCGGCTTGCTGCAACGTGTACTCGGTCGTCGAACATGGATTACCATCGGCATCGCGCAAATACTGCAAGATGAGGAAGAGAAAATTGATATTAATTCTAGTTATATTACTTGTAGAAATAAATTGCTCTGCAATTGAGATTTATGTCGCGAATTGAGGTTATGTTGAATTAATAGATTCGACTAAACAATCAAATAAACTTTATTTAATAAAGGTATTTGAATGTCTCCCTTTGGAGCATGGTTTAGGAAGTGACTCATGTTATCATTTTACATAAAATAACTTGAAGAATATTAAGTGGATTCGCTAGCTAGATGGCACGACAGAATGAATTAGCTGAATTTCATAATATAGCCTTTTGTGAATGCAGTCGAAAAATGTTTAGAGTATCAGAATTCGTAATACGAAAAATCCTTATATGAGAGTAGAGGATAACAATATTACTATGTAGATGAAAAGAAGAAGAAGAATAGATTCCTTGGACTTGCAACTAATACTTATACATACATACATACATATTAAGGTGGAGTGAAATTTTTTTTTTTGGAAATTCAATTTGTTCCAAAGCCAGAACGGAACCTTTCTAGCCCAGTAATAAGCCTGTAAAATTTTATTGACCTACTCGCATGTTTTGAACTCCCACCAGCCCCACAAAGTTGAAGGCAATAAGCATGATCTGGTACAAATATGAAATTTTAAAAATTATAAAATCAAAAAACGAAGTATGAGGATTGATTAAGATGGATAAGCTGAGTATTAAAGTGAATTTTTTTTTTTTTTTTTTGGAAACAACAACAACAAAAGTTATTAAAGTTTATATTGTGCATTTTTAAATTGTAATTACTTAAAAACTACTGAACCGATTTCGAATATTATATATTATGTGGGTTCCATAACACCCCCTGCGGGCGTCAACATCCCTTTTACCCCCCTTACTTTTCATATATAAAGTGTATATCAAATTAAAGGGAATCAAAATACCTATCGAATAGTATAAAAGTATTCGAAATCGGTTCAGTACTTTTTAAGTAATTACAATTTAAAAAATGCATAATATAAACTTTGAGCTTTAATAACTTTTGTTGTTGTTTCCAAAAAAAAAAAAAAAAATCACTTTAATATGTACTCAGCTTAGCGATCTTTATCAATCCTCATACTTCGTTTTTATACTCAGCTGTACTAGTACACAGAGTATTATAGTTTTACTCACATAACGGTGGATTGTAACAGAATGAAATAATCGAGATAGATATAGACTTATATATAACAAAATGATCAGGGTGAAAAGAGAAATCGATTGAGCCATGTCCGTCCGTCCGTCTGTCCGTCTGTAAACACTCTAACTCGCTCAAAAATTGAGATATTTTGATGAAATTTTAAATGCAAGTTGGTATCGACACTGGGACGGTTGGTATTGAAAATGGGCGAAATCGGACCATGACCACGCCCACTTTTCCTATATAGAAAAAATCAGAAATTTGGTATCTCAGTCACTAATAAAGCTAGAGTGATGAAATTTTACCCACGTGTTGAGCTCAGGCCCCTAAGAAGAAATTTGATGAAATTTTGGAAAATGGGCGGTGCCACGCCCACTTATTAAGGGTCAAACATTGAAAGTTTTGTATGTCATAACTCAGAAACCGTTGAAGATATATCGCTTGATTTGCTTACTAAGGGCAAACGTTTGGAAGGAAAATTGTTAAAATTTTGGAAAATGGGCGTGGCACCGCCTATTTTTAGAAGCAGGAATATACGAGATTTCTGAGCCCATAACTCGACAAATAAGTGATTTATAATAACGAAACTTGGTGTGTACACTTTTATTACTTGTGGTGATACATGTTGAAAATTTTAGCGAGATCGGTTGACAACCACGCCCACTTTTATATATGGATATTATAAAGTGGCCTATTATTAACATTTTAAACGATATCTTTGTCAAACATAAAGATTATTCATTGAAATAATAATTCACACAAATAATTGAGATATTATGACGAAACTTGGTTTATACACTTTTATAACTTGTGTTAATAGACACGCAAAAAATTATTGAATTCGGCTTATGACCACGCCTACTTTTTAATAAAGATAGTTCTGGAACACCCTTTGGAAATTTGTAACGTGACATCTTTGTAACTAGAAGTCATAAAGGAATGAAATTTTGCACAAAGAATAATATTCATATGCTTAGTTGGATGGCTGATAAAAATTTTGAAAATGGGCGTGGCTACGCCCACTTTATCTAGCACTCCCTCTATATAAAATACACCGTGTTTCCATCAAACGCAAACAAACTATGAAAGCATACAGCTGAGTAATGTTCGATTCCAATCGAACTTAGGCTTCCTTACTTGTTTAATTTTATAGTTTTCAAAATTTCATATTTGTACCAGATCGTGCTTATTGCCTTCAACTTTGCGGGGCTGGGGGCAGTTCAAAACGTCATCCTATCGCCATAAAATTTTGTGGGGTTCATTAACTCGTATAAAGGCAACTTTTCATTGCTGGTACGTTCAAAAAAAGAACAACAAAAATCTCCATATGATTTCACTCCACCTTAATACATATACACTCGAAAAAAAGGTTTCTCATATTAAAGAGAAATGGCATTGGGTACGTTCAGAAGGCGCAACCGTGGCGCAACAGTTGCTCAACTGTTGTGTTTTATCTTCTGAACGCAACGTTGAGTATTTCTGATCAACACAACATGTTGTGATTTTGGAGACTTTTTTCCATCATAAATTTTTTACGCTCACTTTAGACAACATGTTGAGCTTGCGATTTTGACATATGTACAAAAATATAAATAGTGTTTATGAATTTTGGAATGTAATAAAAATGTTTAAAAGCCGCGAAATTATTGGCAATTACGTTGGGGATAATTAAAATAATAATTTGTTTATTTAATGGATCAGCTCGTTCAGAAGGCGCAAATTGTATCACTTTCCGATTATTGATATCTACACAACAGTTGTGCTCAACCGTTGCGCCTTCTGAACGTACCCATTGATTTAGCTCCAAAGACATTTGGCATTGATTTGATGTATAATTTTCTTTAAAACAAGGAACAAAAGCAAAAAAAGAGAAAGATTTAATCACTACTGGCCTTATACTCACTTGAAAGATGTGCCTGTGCAACGCTGCAAATTTATTGGAGATGCGCTTCCGTTCCACTGCCAAACTATCACGCTCCGAAAATAGTTGTTCCTTGCGACGGCGCACCTCCTTCACCTCATCCTCCAGCGAAAGAATTTGATCCAGTTTACGTTTGCGACAATTTTGTGCGGCCACCTTGTTTTTACCACGCCGACGTATGTCACGTATCAGGGACAATTGATTTTCGGTTAAATCATATTTGGATAGACGTTCATTGAATTCATCCATAGGCAAATTGATGATATCACTAACTGCCATAGGAATATTCATAGCGCGTGCCCGCTTCTCGTCACGTGTCAAATGTTCATCCTCCATTTCATGCATGGACTTGGACGATTTGGATGACTTGGACGACGATATGGATAGCTTCTTATCGCGCATTTGTGGACGCGGCAAAGAGCCCATGCTGCCCTCTCCCAGGGTGTATGTGTGATTGTGTTGAACCACTTCGTGTGGAGTGCGCGGCGGCCTTTGGGCGAAATCCAAGCTGTAGCGGCCGCCAATAGCTCCGGGACCATATTTCAATTCGTATGCTTGCTGCTCTTTGGCGCTTAGCGCTGGCAACATTGAGCCGTCGGCGCCTAGTGGCGCACCCGGCATGCCTTGCTGTAGTAGGCCCGGTGCTGTCGGATATGGTTCGTACTCATATTTAATGGCCGTTG
The DNA here is from genome assembly GCA_960531455.1 of Urophora cardui. Lineage (NCBI taxonomy): Eukaryota > Metazoa > Arthropoda > Insecta > Diptera > Tephritidae > Urophora > Urophora cardui. The sequence goes on along the minus strand of OY482672.1, from coordinate 64,119,560 downwards.
CTGGACCAGCATTTAAGTGTGTATTGGCGCTGGCGGGTGGCACCACGCCTGGAATGCCAATATGATTTCCATCTCCACCACCAGCGCGACTGCTCTCACCAGCAGCGGTGACTGTACCGCCACCACCACCACCAACACCCGCAGCAGTAGCCAAACTGGGCTGTTCGTTTAGGTAACGTTTGCCGAACATTTGATGCTTCTTTTGGGCGACGGGCGGTTGACGGCTGCCATCATTTAAACGATTGTTACCGGTATTATTGTTGTAACTGTAATCATAGGGCCCACCACCACCACCACCACCACCATATTTGCCTTGATGATAATCTTGCGCTGAATCGCTACCCTCACCCCATTCGCCGTCCGATAGCGATGGCACCCGCTCCGAGCCCATCGAACTGACTGCACTGTCACTGGAGGCGTCTAGACGATCCCCGCCAGTGCCTGTACCGGCGGCATTTGTGCCTAAAAGTTCCGTTGCCATGCTGCCGCTGCCAACGCCGACACCGCCCCCGTTGAGTGTGTTATTTGCAACACCAGAGCCGCCGCTCATTCCAAGTCCACTCGTTGTGGATCCACTGGCAGTGCCGCCAGACGTGCTGGCATGCCCGTTTGTGAGTCCACCGCCGCCAAGTACGGATGAATTGTTACTGGTGCTGTTGTTTACATCGACCATGCGACAAAAGGCTGAAAGGAAGCCAGAGGAAAAAGTTGAATGAAAATTGGATTTAAAGATGTTTAAAAAGAAAAACACATTAAATACAAGTAATGATTGAAGAGTTACTGGGAGATCGATTTGTAAAACTCGCGTTGGCCAACTAATAAGAATTCGGTCTGGAAACTCAAACAATAAATAAACTCAATTCAATAAGGAGTAGAGGCGAAGAAGATTAGGACTGTAGTCAACCTCATTGTTTGTAAAATCAACTGAATTTTAATTCATATGGGTATTTCCATGGTGACGAACGTGACATTCGTACGGATTCAACGTGAAGCAAAGTATCGATTAATATATATTTTAATTTTTTCAATGTGGCCTTTGAATAACTCTTTACAAGCATTATGTTTAGTGAAAATGTTGGATCTACAGCGAAAAAGGTATCAAAAATATATGGAAACCAACACAGGTTGGTAATATGACGTAAAATGCAAGTCATTATCAGCTGCGCCTATAAAAAGGCGTGCACCAAAAAACTGAATACGCCATTTGCTTTAGCGGTTAACTCTACGTATAGGTAATTATCAATTTTTTGTTCTTGTGCAAAATCATAACATTTTTCATACATAAATGTAAACTTGCCTTGAAATTCTTCAAAATCGCGCGGTTTTTGTAGTAACCCCACTCAGTTTTTGCAAAAGTGAATTTTTTTTTTTTTTTCAATTTACTTACAATTCTCATATTCCGGATTATTATATCCTGTAGTCTTTTGCGTTATTTGTACAAAGATTTTGTATGAGGGGACCCCTAGTGAAATTTTATGCCGAATAATTTTCTTGAACACTTTAAGCCTCTATCTGCATTTTTTAATTGATATTCTCTCTATATGTTTCCAAAAAGGGTTAAAAACAGCCATTTTCGTGGGAGTTAAAGGGTTAACGGCTTCCGCAAAAAAATTGCTCATTAAGTTCTGTAGAAGAAGTCCGAGCTCAAAAACTCCATTTGAGGTCATCTTTTATAAGATATTTTCAATAAAGTAATTGCACCTCCAGCTAAAACCATAAAACTTTAACCCAAAAAAAAAAAAAAACTCAGACCCTCTGGATTAGTACTCTATTCGGGAAAGTTGGTCTGGGAGACATCCTCTTTCATAATTACTAACGTTTGTTCGTGTTGAGAAATCACTGTTAGCCAGTGTAATTAGAGATGGCCGATCCTGTCATTTTTGAGAAACGGAGTGATTCGTGACTGTGGCTTTTTAGTAACTGTGATTTTTTTTCAGTGACAGTAACAGGGTTCCTGATGTGTTTTATCGAATTATATTTTTCAAGTCCAGTAATAATAGCTAAGCTTTCCCAGATGCTTTTCTAGTGTGAAATAAAAGTTTTTCCAAATAAAACAAAACAAAAATTGATAAATTGGAAAATAACTGCATTTTACTTAGTTCCTTTAACAAAATCAATTGAAGTCAATTTAAAACATTATTTAAAAATAAAAAAGAAACTAAAAAATTTTGTAAACTGAAATTTTCATGCTTCGTATCGAGTTGGAGATGGACTCGAGAAAAATCAATTATCACGATAAGATTTATAATTTTTTTTCAGTCTTTACACGAATAAATTCTCTGTTGGGCTTTAATTTGCCATTTAAAACTCTACTTAAGAAACTCAAAAGCACAGATGATATCGTGGCGAATTCGAGGCGGATTCGCAGAAGAACATTTTTTTAGAATGAACCTAAATCTCGAATCGCCAACGAACCTAGAATATAAAAATGCTCAAATCGCTAATGAGAGCAGACTGGCCTGGAATTCAGATTTGTCGATCTATCGTCGCGAAGTATCGCCGCGATAATATAACCAAAGAGGCGAACTCGTCTCGAATTCAAGGCGAATCCGTTGTGTTTATTGGTTATGTAAATTTCTATATGCGTTTTTTATTTGTTCTCAAAAACTTGATTATAAAACAGGCTGAAATCGGTATATCTATATATTAATACGCTAACATGAATTTTGTCCGCGACCTTTTCGGGATTATACTGAACCGATTTTAAAAGTTAGACCATCATTAGAAAGGGAATTCCCGAGAATAGGTCCATTTTGATTTCCATTAAAATCGGTTGGAAAATACGTGCACAATCGCCGTTGGAAAATTTTTCTGTAATTGTTGTTGTTGTTGAAAATTACTATGTTATTGTTATTGTTATTGCAAAACACAATTACTGTCATAATTTTTATAACATTTTTTGTTGCCTGATTTTAGGCGTAATAAATGGGCTCTGTCCAAACTAAAACAAAAAAAAAAACCAGTGCCATCCAAAAAAATAATTTTGTATGAAAAATTTTAATAAATTAAAAATGGAAAAGGGTTGTGCTTGAACTACAAATGGGGTTTGAATCAGAGATCAGCATGCGATACATTTTTTGTGATTTAGAGTATACTCATAAAAAATGCAGTGGGAATATGACCGCAACCGCAAAATATGCGATCATAATAAACACCGCACGGCATTTTCTTGATCAATTCCGGTATGTGGTAGTATGGATATCACAACACCGCAAACACCGCATATCGCAAACACCGCATTTCCCAAATAGAGATATTTACAATGTTGCCAGTGCGATTTTTTGTTTGTAATTTTTACCGTCTTATGGATTTCTGATGAAAAATACTACTGATTACAAATTGATTTTAACCAAAGAATATCAATACAGGAAAACTCTCAGGATTGGTTTTTTTTTTTTTTTAATTTTTTCATTGAAAGGGCCACTTAAAATTTAGAGTTTGTTTACATTCAAAATAATTTTGACTAATGAATTTCAAGATAAAAATATGTCCTATTTACATGAAATAGAGTTTTTTCCTAAAATCCTTGAATCACATTTATGGCTTCTTAGTAATACACATAAGTTTTGTTTACACATTTTTGTTTGTCTGTGACATAATTCTTTATTTTCCAACGAGGCATTCATTCAATTTGTACAGTCGACAAAATTGGCTACGATATAATATAATATAATACAATGGCGCTATTATAACTCTGACGAGTTTTATGGCCGAGCTTCTCTCCCAATTCGAGGTGTGCTCCTTTTTGTTTTTCCTACTAATTGGGTGGACCTACAGTTTTATGCCGGCTCCGAACGGCGAATGCATTTTTTGTGAGAAGCTTTTTCATGGCAGAAATACTCTCGGAGGGTATGCCGCCCACTGCCGAGAGGTGACCGCTGCTCTTAAAAAAACCCAATAATTGGATTTTTACTAATTAGAATAATTTGTTTGGCTCGGACCGTGGTTTTAACCCGAGACCTCTGGCATAGTAGGCGAGCACTCTACCCACTGCACCACAGCGGCCACGATACATTGATTGAAACCGAAGTTTTTGTCATTTTATTGGAGCAATAAAAATACACATGTTTATTTTTATACATTTTATTATGCGCCCGTCGGAATGAATACTTCTCTGCCAATCTAGCAATTCGTTTAACTGACAAACATAGTTGAATTAGATGTCTTTTTACGGCAAAGCTTAAGTACTGAATGTGTCGATCGTCATTTAAATACATTTAATTCAACTATGTTGTCAATTAAACGGATTGCTAGTTTGACGGAAAAGTATTCATTCTGATGGCCCTATTAGTCGTATTGGATTTCAAAAATGAATTTTTGTTTATTTCATTATTGAAAAATATTTTATTATTCAAAAAACTGCCAGAAAAACAAAGCACACAAAAATAAAAAAAATACTTGAGAATAAATTTGCTATATATCTTATAATCAGTAACACATATCTATGTATTTATGTACAAATGAATTTTCAATTGCCTATACCTTTGCAGTGTGTGAAAAATTTCCGGCAACACTGAATAGTATACAAATAAACAAATGCGGTGATTGCGGTGTTTGCGTTATGCGGTGTTTGCGGTGTGCGGTGTAAACAACACTAAATACCTCAATATCATTTAGGTTTTCAATCAATGCGGTAGCGGTGAATTTTTTTTCTGGGTACTTATTTTTTGAGCCACTCAAAACATAAGTATTTTTGCGGTGCTTTAGAAAATGCGGTGCACCGCTGCTGATCTCTGGTTCGTATCAAATAAAGATAAATTTTAATAAAAAATATCATAAAGTTAAAAATATTTTTGCATTCTGGATTAGCCAAACTACTAGAAAACTGTCGATTTTTGACAGTAGCGGGAACTTCTAGTAATAATAATAATACTAATACAATGGCGCAAATACAACTCTAACAACTTTTAAGCCGAGCTTCCGCCTAATTAATTATTTTTATTTTATTTTTTTTTTTTTTTCAATTTAGGAAATCTACAATGTTATTTTCAAAATTTGAGTAAAAGGTCTGAAATTTTAAGCAAAAGCAAATGCTTGGCCTTTATTAATATGGCCCATTATCTATATATGAATAGGCTAACATTTTTCCCATACAAACAATTGCCAGGCTGTTTAGCACATTTAACATACCCAATAAACACAGACGCGAGGATGATATCGCGGCGAATTCGAGGCGAGTTCGCGAAAGCAGATTTTCGCGAATGTAATTTCTCGGACTAGCCTCGAGTTCGCGGCAAGTTCGAGAAAATCAATTTTCGCGATATAATTTTTTTCTATTTTTTTTTAAGTTGTTTTGCACTAAAAAATCATTATAGTTCTGAAATTTTACATTTATACCTGAACTCGAATATCACAATTCCGCAGATGCTATCGTGGCGAGTTAGCGAAAGTAGATCAAATCGGTTTATAATAAAATAGATACGAGTATGTAGAAAACCCAATTCAAAATTGTTTAAATAAGGGGACTTTATTGCTTAAATTTATTTGAAAAGCCTTTGTTATTTCATGAAAGTTAAAGTTTCTTTATAAAAATATTTTAAGTGCTTTGTATTATTTTATACGAATTTAACCCATTGCAAGTAAACTAAACTCTGAACTTTTAATTTTTCGAAACGCCTTTTATAAAAAAATCTCGAATCGCTAATGAAAAAATTTTCGAATCGCCAACGATCAGAGAAATTAAAAATTCTCGAATCGCTAATGATAAAAAATTCGAATCGCCAGCAATCCGAGAATGAACAAATTCTCGAATCGCTAGTGATATGTGACATGCCTACGAATTCGGATTCGCCGATCTATCGCCGCGAACTATTGCCGCGATAATATAATCAGTGAAAGCGAATCCGACGCGAATTCGAGGCGAATCCGTTGTGTTTATTGGGATACTCATATCCACATAAAATTGATATGGATGTGTTCGTATGAGTGAGGAGCAGTGCATAGGCATATAATTTTTTCTATAAATTATTTAATTTCTTTATAATTAATAAATAAAGTTTTTAGTTAAGAGAAATAGATATCGTAAATATGTTTACAAATATCGTAAACACAGTTGAAGAGTTGCTTTAATTTCAAAGCGTTCTCTCTATTTTATATGCATTGGCCCAGTTTACGCTCAGATCAAAATCAACGCGGCCAAATATCTCCTATTGCTTTTCCATTAAAGCGAAAAATGAGAGAGAGGGCGGGAGAGTACACTGAGTAATTTTAATTTTGACCAAGGCATATCTAACAGGTATGCTCGGCGGCGAATTGAAAAACTTCTTTTTTTTTTATTTACAAAGGTAGAGTGTAATGTCAAAATCAAAACGAATTTCACATCGTGGCCAATAGGAATGGACGAGCCCCAAGCGAATTCAGATTTTAACCACGGGGAAATATCATTTTGACATTACACTCTACCAATTACAATAACAAAATACATGGAAATTTCTGAATTCGCCACCGGGCCTACCTTCCTATATCTGCCTTGAATTTGACCATGATTTCGCGTCGGACCGTGATCAAAAGGGCAAATCAGTGTTGCGGTACAACTGGAATTTGGAAAGTGTTGCTTATCTCCGCGAAAAGGAATAATTTTTGTACCAATACAAAGTTGAAAAAATAAATTGCATGGTCGAATTTCGAGCACCGGCGTTACTAGTGTTGTATTAATTGTCGAAGCTACACTAAGAACCTAAGATGTTACCAAGTCAGAAATAATGAATTTGCAGTTGTTTAAAACAAAAAAAGAATCCTTTTGTTAAAAGCAGAAAGAAAACGAAAGGTTCTAAATACTGCAAATAGCTCAAAAAAGTAAACATTAAAAAGGAAAAATTTATCTCTCTATAAGCATAAGGGTGTTTCATTTTTAGATGATATAACTGCGAATTTGATTTATTATAGAAAATAAAAAAAATTATAGTGTTTGAAATAAAATTTTAAGTGCTTCCGCGCTCTGCTGATTCATTACTAAGAGAAATATGGGCAGTATAGATTGTGACTCAAAATCCAGGAAATCATGATTGAAATTTGGAACTCTATTAAAAAGGACAGCAGGATAAGTTGGGCGTAGAGGGGAAACAATAAATATTCCTATATCTCACTACCGACACCCGTTAACCGTCGTCGATCGGGACGAAATAATATCCTTGAGTTAAGGACTATCGATTTCAGGTATTAGATATAAAAAAATTAATTTAATTTTTTGAATCTCCATATAGTTTTTTGTCCTTTGACCCCTTACCCATATCCGATCGCGACCAACATTTATATGTGGTATCTTTGACTGTGCTTTTACCGATCTAGGGGGTGAAACTGAAGAAAATCGCAAATTTGGGTTTAAGGACCACCCAAATGTACATACATACATATGTAAATTAAAAATTTTTGTTGTCGCGATTTTTTATTTCGCCTTTTGCTTTTGCGTTTATGGTAATCATTATACATATTCCCATGGCTGCGCTTACTTTTGTGTCGTCGTCGTTCGGCCTGTGCCAGTAAACCAAATGACTAAGCGATTTATAAATAGTAAACAGCACAAAACAAAGAGTAACAAAAATGTAAATAATATTTACTAAATATATATGTATGTACAGGGCCGATCTTAAGAAATCCACTGCCTCGGGTGAATCATAAATAATATTAATGTAAATTCATATTAATTTAATTTAATTTGAAAAATTTTACGTTTACATAGGAAGACATTTAAAACTGCATTTTCCTTGCATATTTGTCGATAAACTCTTGATAGATAAGAATGCGAAAAATCTAGACTTTGCAACTAGACTTCCGAAATTATGGCATGAAAGTTATGCTTTTGATAATACCTTTACAGAGGCGCTCACAGATTAGGTAAATATTTTCATAGAATTGTCATGAAAGATTTAGCTTTTAGTTCTAAGAAAATGTTCTTAAATATCTCCGGCTACGACTCGGCCTGGACGGCGTTAAAACTGGCCCCGCATATACATACATACATATATTTAAGTACTAATATGCAAATACAAATGTTCTTAAATGCATATAAAACTGACCAAATGATAAATTGAAAATTTAATAGGTACTTATACATAATTAATATATATATGAGTATGATCAGCTATACATATCAATTAACATACTAAATATGTATGTATGTATGCATACAAAAATAGAAATAAAAGAATATGTACACTCATCTCAAGCGCGGTCAAACAGTCTCGCTTAGCTGGCATTTATGTAGATATGTAAATGAATATAATTGTAATTCGAATGATGATGACGTCAACATTGCTTTTACACGCCTAAATAAAAGATTTTTGCCGACATTGCCTTATATGAGTACTGCATACATATGTACATATGTATTCATATTATATAATAATGACATATATAATATAGGTACATATATATTATATATAAATACATAAGTAGAACACGAAGCTGATAATGGCAGATTGGACTGATAAAGATAGGATTTTTTTTATTGCACAGACGAATTTTGTTGATTTGCCAGCGTTTATCAAAATATTAACTGAGGAGAAATTAAGAAATTTTGCTTCACAGAAAAAAAAAATACTTGCGATAAAATAAATACAGATGTATAATACGGTGTAGTGGGTAGTGCGTTCAACCTGCCATGCCAGAGGTTCGGAATTTGAAAAAAAAAAATAATAATAATAAGTAAATGAAAAAATATATATAAACATTTAACAAATAAATAAATAAAAACACTCAAACAAAATTAATTCAGCTTGCTTAATTTTTTCTTATTCATTGTCTTTTTTATACAAAAAACTAGAGGTTACCCGCGGGTTTAACACCACGTGCTTTTAAAAATATTAGCATATTGAGTTAGTCCAAAAAAGTTACATAGAAAAATATCATTCTTGACGTCAAAGATAGTTTTCTTATTTTTTTTTGTCCGTTGAGTACGTAATTATCTCATATGCCCAACACCAATTTTCAGTACCCTACTATAAATATTTCAAGAGATTTTCGCTGTAAAAATTTCAGTCTGTATGGGAGGTGCCTATCCCAGCTTTACCAAGACCTAGCGTTTTTACCCGTTTAATACATAGTTATCTCACATGCCCTCACACCAGCTTTCAGTACCCTACTACAAACATTTCCAGAGATATTCGCTGTGAAAATTTCAGTTTGTATGCGAGGTGCCCATCCCTGCTTTACCAAGACCTAGTGTTTTTCCCGTTTAATATATAGTTATCTCACATGCCCTCACACCATTTTTCAGTACCCTACTACAAATATTTCCAGAGATATTTGCTGTGAAAGTTTCAGTTTGTATGGGAGGTGCCCATCCCTGCTTTACCAAGACCTAGCGTTTTTACCCGTTTAATACATAGTTATCTCACATGCCCTCACACCAGTTTTCAGAACCCTACTACAAATATTTCCAGAGATATTCGCTGTGAAAGTTTCAGTTTGTATGGGAGGTGCCCATCCCTGCTTTACCAAGACCAAGCGTTTTTACCCGTTTAATACATAGTTATCTCACATGCCCTCACACCAGTTTTCAGAACCCTACTACAAATATTTCCAGAGATATTCGCTGTGAAAATTTCAGTTTGTATGCGAGGTGCCCATCCCTGCTTTATCAAGACCTAGTGTTTTTCCCGTTTAATATATAGTTCTCTCACATGCCCTCACACCATTTTTCAGTACCCTACTACAAATATTTCCAGAGATATTCGATGTGAAAATTTCAGTTTGTATGGGAGGTGCCCATCCCTGCTTTACCAAGACCTAGCGTTTTTACCCGTTTAATACATAGTTATCTCACATGCCCTCACACCAATTTTCAGTACCCTACTACAAATATTTCCAGAGATATTCGATGTGAAAATTTCAGTTTGTATGGGAGGTGCCCATCCCTGCTTTACCAAGACCTAGCATTTTTACCCGTTTAATACATAGTTATCTCACATGCCTTCACACCAGTTTTCAGTACCCTACTACAAATATTTCCAGAGATATTCGCTGTGAAAGTTTCAGTTTGTATGGGAGGTGCCCATCCCTGCTTTACCAAGACCTAGCGTTTTTATCCGTTTAATACATAGTTATCTCACATGCCCTCACACCAATTTTCAGTACCCTACTACAAATATTTCCAGAGATATTCGATGTGAAAATTTCAGTTTGTATGGGAGGTGCCCATCCCTGCTTTACCAAGACCTAGCGTTTTTACCCGTTTAATACATAGTTGTCTCACATGCCCTCACACCAGTTTTCAGAACCCTACTACAAATATTTCCAGAGATATTCGCTGTGAAAGTTTCAGTTTGTATGGGAGGTGCCCATCCCTGCTTTACCAAGACCTAGCGTTTTTACCCGTTTAATACATAGTTATCTCACATGCCCTCACACCAGTTTTCAGTACCCTACTACAAATATTTCCTTCACAAAAATTTTCATTATTCTAGTACAAATATTTCAAGAGATATTACGAAAAAAAGGAACATTTTGTATGGGAGGTGCCCATCCCTGACTTTTAATCAGATTAAAAATATGCCTATAGCAATTACCGGGTGAAAATACCTAGGTGTGCAAAGTTTCGTGAGGATACGTTCAGCGGTTTTCTCGCCAATTGAGTTTAAACACAATTTCCATTTCACATTTATAATATAAGATAAAACTGATTCCATTAAAATTAAATGAAAGGTATGTACATATTACGAAAAGAATAAGAAAAACAATAAAAAACATACATACATATGTACATAAGTACGTACCCAATAAACACAACGGATTCGCCTCGAATTCGAGACGAATTCGCTTCTCTGATTATATTATCGCGGCGATAGTTCGCGACGATAGATCGGCGAATCCGAATTCCCAGGCGAGTCACCCCTCATTAGCGATTCGCGCATTTTTATATTCTCGGATCGTTGGCGATTCGAGATTTATGCCCATTGGCGAATACATTCTAGAAAATCTTCTTCTGCGAATCCACCTCGAATTCGCCACGATATCATCTGAGCTTTTCAATCTCTTGAGTAGAGTTTTAAATGGTAAATTAAAGCCCAACAGGGAATTTCTTCGTGTAAAGCAAGATTTAATAAAATTAATAAATGCTATTGCGATAATTGATTTTTCTCGAGTCCATCTCGAACTCGATACGAGTCCGAAAAATTACATTCACCTTAGCGAATTCTTCTCGAATTCGCCACGATATCATCCTCGCTTTTGTGTTTATTGGGTACATATGTACATATGTATGTATTGTATGAACACAAGTATTGTATATGTATGTTCACAAATAACAGCGTATACTGTAAATGAAATATGTAGAATTTAATAGTAGCCTATTTCTGCGTTATTATATTGCAATATATACATATATGTATGTACGTATTTGATTATTCTCAAAGCTGCAAACAGCAGAAAAATCATCACCACCTTGCACTTGATGCTGGCGATTGCCGCGCTTTGTTGTAAAATCACCCACTATACTACAACCACTTGGTAACGAATAAGTAAAAAACAAAGTAAAAAAAATTTTTTAAAAAAGCTTTTATTTAATATTAATATAACAATTTACTAAAAAGGAAAAAAATAATTTTTTTATATTTTTGAACAAGATTTATATTAGTCCTTAGTTCATTTGGATTTCAATCTAAACATACATTTAACGTATTTCTTCAAAGCATTTCTATATATATGTATCAACATAAATAAAAGCGCGGGTGCTCTTTACGTAATGCATATCTTACGTAATTGGAATTTAAAGTTTTTATCGCTTCCTTCCATTTCACCAATACGGTTTTATAACATGAATATGTAATGAGTACCCGCGCTTTTATTTATGTTGATACATATACAGAAATGCTTTGAAGAAATACGTTAAATGTATGTTTAGATTGAAATTAAGATCCAAATGAACTAAGGACTAATATAAATCTTGTTCAAAAATATAAAAAAATTATTTTTTTCCTTTTTAGTAAATTGTTATATTAATATTAAATAAAAGCTTTTTTAAAAAATTTTTTTTACTTTGTTTTATTTTTGCCTTTTTAGTTTTACAATGCATATTACATCTAATATCTGGTTTTACTATACTCTTTTGTGAATAGATTACTTCGTAATACGTGTTCAAAATAGGAACAAATCTGGTTCATAAATACTAATTTTCTAAATATCTTGACACTAGCGCCACCTAGCGGCGATTTATTTCCACGGATATATTTACTTTCTCAAAGGCAATATATATACCGAATATGAACAAATTCGGTCGGTAAATACGAATTTTACAAATATCTTGACACCAGCGCCACCTAGCGGCGATTTTTTTCCTCGGATGTATTTACTTTCTCATAGGCAATATATATACCGAATATGAACAAATTCGGTCGGTAAATACGAATTTTACAAATATCTTGACACCAGCGCCACCTAGCGGCGATTTTTTCCACAGATGTATTTACTTTCTCATAGGCAATATATATACCGAATATGAACAAATTCGGTCGGTAAATACGAATTTTACAAATATCTCGACACCAGCGCCATCTATCGGATTTTTTTTTATTTCACATTGCATTGTCTTCGGGTCCTGAACTATGTTCCAAATTTCAAGTACCTAGCTCAACTAGAAGTATCTTAAATGTTCGTTGCAAAATTCCACGACATACACCCATACAAAAAGTGAAGTTAAATAAAAGCTTGTAAAAAGGAAAATTTAGTCGGCACAGTGATGTCTCATTTTGCTCAACATTATTTTATTAAAAAGATCATGAAGCTACATGCTCTTGGAAAACACTATTTACGCATATGCCTTGCCTATTGGAATTTAAGGCACGGGTACTATTAGTAATTGGTGCACAAAGGTAGTAAGTTTATTGACAAAATCAATATCAATTAGGTTTCTACAAACCAACGAATCCTAATAGCAGTGAATGACTAATTGGTTCTCAGGTATTACATATGTATGTACATACATATGTGCACCGCTATACTCATTGAGTTCGACATTAAGCTCTGGACTTTGTTTACTACTTACTTAAGTAGTTCAAATCCACGAGGCAACACTGTGTCATCAAACGTTTACAATTCTTATCTCGATTATCGTTTACTCAGCAACTATAAGACACATGCAGATACATACTACCCTGCAAAAAATGCGATTAATCCGGGACGTGTCCGGGATCTATCGCAAGGGAGCATGCGACTAATAGAATTTTACATCCCTTTATATGGGGCGAATTGATCGTACTTGTTCGAGCATGTCCTATGAGACTAATTGTTCAATTTGTATACCCGTACGGGTACAAATGTAGATTAATCGCGTTCATCCAAAGTTGTAAGCCAGGGCTAATTTTTATGAAAATGTCTAAAAATTATAAATTGTTATATATATTAGAAGAAAGTTTATTCGATTAGCTTTCCCTTGTTAGGCAAGGCTATTTTTTATAACAATCTTTAAAAATTATTAATGTTTATGCCTATTTAAATAAAGATTATAAAAAGTTTCACTTTTGTAAAAAAAATCTATTCAATAAATTAAAATTTTTTTAAATATTCAGTATTGAGTTTATAATTGTAATTGATTTTTCAATGGATATTTTTGATAACATTTTATTAAAATTATTATTCATCATTATTAGGGCAACAGAAGATATGCAAATGCATATTTTTCTGTTGCAGTCCTATTTACATATGATAAATATATATCGGCGTTTTAGCTCAAGACGAAGAGAATAAGCCTAACTTGTTAGGGCATATTTTCGCATATTTAGGTCAAAAGGCTTATTTTTGCATATCTTGACTTATTTGCATATTTTTGGCATATTTGGCTATAAATTCATATTTTAGCATAGTATTTCGTCGTATTTTTCCATTTCGCTCGTAAAATTGTTTTTATTTAAATTTTGTACTCTGGCAACTTTGTTTTGTATATGCGCATACTATTTGCCAGTCCCCTTTGTCTGACAAGTTCAAGGCGAATTTAATAATTTTCGCAATGCTTCATTCAAATGTGCTACACGAATCAGCTGTGTATCTACATACATAGGCATACGTCAGACGGTCAATATTGATAAAATCCGTGGATCGCGATTCATATTGATAGTGTAGCATCGAGTATTGATGGCTCGCGATTCTGGATCGCAAAATGTTTAGAAATTTTTAAATCCGCGAGCCGGATCGCAATATTGACAATAAACGAATTGGAAATGAAAGTGCCGAAAGGACGGAAGTAAAATATCTTGAACCTCAGAGCGATATTTTGCAATATTCATATTGAAAGTGTAGCACTACACGCTACACAATCTCTGAAATTCTTGCTTTTAAATACGCCCCGATGGAAAGATATTTTTCTACAATTAAAAAATTACCGCGACAATCGACATAGTTTTCTATTTGAAAATTTATCGCAAAATTTCGTCGTTTGTAAATTTTACCCAAATTGATTAAATTTTGTGATAATGTGTCGGCCGACGGATGGGTTCAACTCAAATAAATCTCAAAATTTTATTTGAGTATCTTCAACTACATTTTTTTTAACAAATGTAAAAAAAAATTTTAGGGATGACTATCTAAAATCAAAATTGCGGAGGGTCAAACTTTATTTTAGAACTATGCTCCTTTGGACTTTTTTGTTCAGAATTGACCAGAGAATGCAGCTGTGGCCGAAACAAGTAGGTTTTTTTCCGTCAGTACAAATTGACCCGCTCTAATATATATAGATTTTCGTATGTAAAAATACTTGTTTTCTTTTGGCAACGAAGATGTGTTTCGCAAATGTGAATTTTTTTATTTCGCCTTTTGTACCTATAAAATGCACCTTTAATAAAAATAATTTTTTGTTACAAAAAGTATTATAATTTAATAAAATGTGAATTTTTTATTTCGCTTTTGTACCTATAAAAACAAATATGTACCTTTAATAAAAATATTTTCTATTACAAAAAGTGTTCTAAATTTAAAACTAATTTTTGATATTTTTCCGGGCCAGGGTTTGAACCTGGAACCTCTTGCATGAAAGGGGAGCACACAACCTACCATGCCGTATATATTTTTATTAAGTATATAAAAAAAATTTTAAGGGCATATTTTCAGTGCTTAAACCAAGTTTTAAGAGCATATTTTTAGCGCTTAAACCATATTTTTAAGGACATATTTTTAGCGCTAAAAACGAATTTTTTAGGGCATATTTTCTGTTGCCCTAATCATTATTATTTAAAGAAAGGGTATTCAGTTTTATCTATTATTATACTTTTTTTTAATACACACATACATTGAATATTTTTGTAAAATTTTTACCATTAATCAATCTAGATTTGTACACATTCGAGATAAAAGCGATTAATCTGCATTTATACCCGTACGGGAATAATCAGGGACTAATTGTGAACCGAATGTTCCAGAAAAAGATCCATCCGGGATAAATCTCTATCGGGATTCATCGCACATTTTTTTGGAAGGGTACATACAAGCATATCTACTACATAGTATATTTCATACATACATAAGTATTAATATTCTCTCCCGCTAAAGCTCTATATAAAAATAAATGAACACGAGAAAAGAGATTCATCAGCAGAATACGAGAATATAACACATGAACAATATTTAAAAAACGATAATAAAATGTTTAAATTTCTGGCAAAAAGCCATATATGTAGTACATATTTATATGCCTGCTATATATGTATGTATGTATGTAAATACATATCTGATTCAACAAGTCATATCTATGTATATATGTACATATCGTCAATGTCTTCGCAAAACCGCCTATCGAACACTTTCAAAACAGTCTATTTTACTTTTATAGTAAACATGAGATTTGGAAACCCTGAGCTCCAGGCATCGATGACAACACATACAAATCGTAATACATACAAGTTTTTAAAATAACGTTTGATGAAATACCACATAGTGGATTCTATGGCAAGGCAATCAACATTAATTATTGAGAAGATCATTAAGCTGATGCTCTTGGAAAACTCATTTTCCCTCACCTGTAAAATTTGTGTTTTGCAATTTTTCGATGGGCGGTTTTGAAAAGACATCGCCGATAGGTATGATTTTATTGCATACCGCGATGGCAAAGAAGTAGACCTCGAACTACACAAAATTTTGTAATTACTTATTGGGTCATATTAATAAAAGCCAAGCATTTGCTTTTGCTTAAGATTTCAACCCTTTTACTCAAATTTTGAAATTTGGTTCATACAAATTAATGTCAAATTTCCGAAATCTTGAGTAAAAGCATTTGCTTGGTTTTTATTAATACGGCCCATTGAATGGATTTTTAGAAAATAAGTAAATCTTCAATATCTTCCGGTCTGTTCCGCTATTTTACGTCAAATTTTCAAAATCTGAATATACTAATAATGCTCCTTTATCTAGAGCTCAATTAGAATTAAACAAGTTGCCTGACCTAGATGTTTCGTTTGCAGTAGGAAATTGTCTGCTCACTGTCTTTATAATTTCTTTAAGAAATTAGTTTTTAAGTAATTTTGTTATAGTTAGTAAGATTTTTTTTATTTGCCTGCATTATATTTAGTAAAGAAACAAATACTTCATACAAATTTTAATTTTTACGTTTTTCGCCAAAAGTGACAAAATGCTTTTGTACATATATTTGTGTCCATTATTTTGCCACCAGTGTATATATTTAGATATATGAAGTAGGTATTTGTGTTGGATTTTCAGCTCTCTTGCACTCACCTGTTGAATTGAGGATGATTTTGCACGAAAACAAAGAAAAAATTCGAAAATTGAAACTAAATTTGATAAATATTTGGAGCAACGCACAATGAGGATTTTTTTTTTATTTACTTCAAGTAGTAACTAATGTACGAGTATGTACACAAGTGTGTAGATAAGCTATGCGTAAGGTTATATTTTAGTTTTGGCTGCAATTGTGGACGAGGCACGCGGCGCGACGTTGGCCGGCATCGAGCGATGAGGTAAGAGAAGGTGCGACTTTGTAGGTAAAGTAAGATCTCAGATACATATGTATGTATGTTTATTTATTCACATGTAGGGCCCCCATACGATATAACGTTACTGCGTGCTTCGTGACAATATTTGTGAATTTCTAAATACATTTCTCACTTTCTTTTCTTTCATTTATGTATGTACATATGTATGTATGTATGTATCTTTTGAATGATACATTAAAATGATATACATTCATATGCGTATTACTATGTAGGTATCTAAGTATGTATATATTGAACATTATCATTTATTCACTAAAATACTTTATTTAAGTTTGTCAAATAATCACTTTCCATTTCGTTTGATTGATTTATTCTTTTTTGCAATTTTTTCTTGCACTTTCTCATTGTAATAGATATTTTTTTATTTTTTGAATTCTTAGTTATTCTTAAAGAAGTGAAAAATCTAATTTAAAATTTGAAATTTTCTTATAAATTATTCACAAGCACAGCCAAATGCACATTGTCTGTATTTGCATGAAAATTTAATGTGTCAGCGATAATGATGATGATTTCAGTGCGAAAAACGCGCGCGGCGTTAACGAGCCGAGTGAGAAAAAAAAAGCAAAAAAGCTTTTGTGCGCTCCACTAGACAGTAAATACTACTGAAAAAATTCAATTCTACATTGAATTGAATATGCGAAGAAAAGCAAGAACAAATTAAACAAAAACTTTGCATAGATATGTTCATACATATATTCATTAACTACAGTAGACTCGCGATATACAAACTCTGCTGAGAGCATACTCATGTTAACATTGAAAGCTGTTTTCTCAAATTAAAATTTGAATTGTTTATGCAGAAAGCAATAACAAAAAAATTAAGCTTTATGTTATTTAAATTAATTTATAAATAATATCGTAATATACCGATATATTTTACAAAAAAAAACCAAAAAAAAACAATGGTACGTATCGTCGTACCATACGAAAACTAGCATATTTAAAATTTCTGGCGAAAGCTAGCAATAAAAAAATTCTGTACGAAAATTAACAAGTTCGAATTTTGGCTGACGAAAAGTATAAGTAATTCTATACTGTTTTTACATTAAAATTGTTGTTGTTTAAACGAAATTGATAGTTTTCGCCAGCCAAAAGTCGAAATTGTTACTTTTCGTCAGCCACAAAAAAACGTATACTAGTTTTCGTATGGTACGACGATATGTACCTACTTGGCTTTATATTTAACAAGAAGTTTTTTCGTGTTTTTCTTAGCGCGGCTTGACTGTACCTACATGAAAAAATTGTCATCGGAAACGTGAGTAATTTAAATTTACTTTGCTCATTTACGTTGAGTTTCATGATTGTAAACGTCAGCAGACCGACAAATATCTATACATACATACATATGTATATTAGGGTGCGTTTAATTTGTATGAAACATTTAAAAGTTCATAAAAAGACTGTATCGCCCCCTCAATCTGTAGTAACATGGTCAAAGATATCACGCATACATTTTGGTACCGATTGGTGGCGATTAAGGCATGGCTCATTGAGGTCAAAGTTCAGAAAACTCTATGAAGGGTCAAAAAATCAAAATATTTTTTTTAATTATCTAATACCCAAAATTAATACTTCTATACCCAATGATAACAAGTATAAATTTTGGTCCCGATTGATGACGGTTTAGTGGTGTTGCAAGGGGGCCAAAGTTCAGATTACCATATACGACACTAAAAATGAAGTCTTCTATGGCAATTGGAACATTGACCCCCTTAAAACACCAAAACACCAAAATTTATATTTGTTATCCTTGGGTATAGAAGTATTAATTTTGGGTATAATAATAATAATATAATAATAATACAATGGCGCTATTATAACTCTGACGAGTTTTATGGCCGAGCTTCTCTCCCAATTCGAGGTGTGCTCCTTTTTGTTTTTCCTACTAATTGGGTGGACCTACAGTTTTATGCCGGCTCCGAACGGCGAATGCATTTTTTGTGAGAAGCTTTTTCATGGCAGAAATACTCTCGGAGGGTATAGCGCCCACTGCCGAGAGGTGACCGCTGCTCTTAAAAAACCCAATAATTAGAGTTTTACTAATTAGAAAAATTGTTTTGGTGTTTGGCTCGGACCGTGGTTTGAACCCGAGACCTCTGGCATAGCAGGCGAGCACTCTACCCACTGCACCACAGCGGCCACATTTGGGTATAATATAATTAAAAAAAATATTTTGATTTTTTCACCCTTCATAGAGTTTTCTGAATTTTGAGCTCAATGCGCCACGCCGTAATCGCCACCAAAATTTATGTGTGATATCTTTGACCATGCTACTACATATTGAGGGGGCAATAAAGTAAAATATCGTTAATTTGAATTTTAAACGCACTCTAATGTACATACTTCATTAAATATTTCTATGTATATTCTCAACACAACAGTCGATGATCAGCAAAAGCTCGCGATAAAGCATACGAGTATCGCCACAGTTAGCACTCTCGCGACTTGTTTTGATGATAAAGCAAAAGCTTGGCGAAAAAGTACTACGCGATATAGGGTGTTACAATAAAGCAGATTCCGGCTTTTGGACTCATGTGAGTAGGTAAATGACATTTGAACCAATGTAGCGCAAATTACTCTGCGCTCTTCGCCACGATCTCTCCATGTTTGTCGGGGTCTGTAATAAAGTGACTTCGTGGCAGAAAGTACTACATACCGTTTATTCTAAACACTTCTGTTTAAGCCTAAAAAAAAAATCGGGGATAACTATTATTAAATAAATAATAGCTTAAAAAACTAAAAAACACGCTTTAATCTTAAAAATCGTACTAAAAATTGAGAAATAATTTAATTAGAAACAAAATGATGAACGAAAATATAAGTATTTAAGGAAAAGCGTGGGGTGCTCAGTATGTCAAAAAATATTTAAAATCCGTGTTTTTTTTACTAATAATTTTATTTTGACTTTTTTGAGATTTCATATATCGTACTCTTTAATTTCGCAACTAGGTATATTTTTGTACTAGTTGTACGAATCGAATATTTTCATGTTCAAATATTATTGAGCAGACCCACGCTTTTCCTTAAATACTTATATTTTCGTTCATCATTTTGTTTCTAATTAAATTATTTCTCAATTTTTAGTACGATTTTTAAGATTAAAGCGTGTTTTTTAGTTTTTTAAGCTATTATTTATTTTTAACTTTTTAGTGAAATTTTTCATTAAAGGACGTTTTATGCGGACGCAAGAATAAAAGTAAAAAGAAGTCTGATGGGATGTGGTGTTCTCCGAAATAGATCTACATACATATGTATTTATAACTTCTACCAAAAATCCCAATATGCAGTGAAGTAAACTAGCTTATTATGCAATATTTTCCAAACCCTTTTATTCAAGGTTTTCCAAACTAGTTTGGAAATACAAAATTTCCCAAACGTTTTGTTATATTTTTTTTTTTTTATTTTATTTTTAGAGAAATTTTTTTCACCTCACGTTTACAAAACATTGTATAAAAATTGCTTTCCAAACGTGAAATGCAATTATAGAATTAGGGTTCCTTTTCGTTGATTCAGCACTTACTATTAAATGAATTACAAACAAAACCAGTTCTTGCTTTGCATGTATGTATGTACATGCGGCTGATTTCATTGCAAATACAACAAACCCAAAACAGAAAGCTTCAAGCTTTATTTTTGAGTGAATTTATGCATTGAGTTTATCGCCATCGCTATGAGCGATCGCTGGCTGTTGTGCGTTAGTTCGCTCGCTATTTGAGTGGTTATACGTTTTTCTTTGAACATTTGTTTGTGATTTGAGAATGTATTTTTGAGCGTTCGTGAGTGAGTTTTTCCGTACCCTGAAAGCTTGTTACTTATTGGCTTATATACGGGAGTGAATTGAAATTCATAGAGGCTATTTTGAAGAAAGGTAACATAAAAGCCGCAATGAAGCATAAAGTATGAATTGAGTTGAATGTCCTACTATATGATGCCGTTGGGCTGTTGATGTCATGTTTCGAATCCGGAGGAGAATACATAGAAATAATAGAGAGAACACAAAAAAGTGAATGTTTGAAAGATATAATTATTTAGTTAAATGTTACAACTTTTAGGATGGGATGAAGTTACATACATACATACATACATACATACATACAGGTGAAGCTAATAAAAGCGTGTTAATAAAGTAGCTACCGTTGACTGGAATATCTATTAAGAATGTATGTATTTTACAACTCATGCTGTTAGAAAAACTACTCACATTTTGTGCTTTACTGTACAGAATCGCAGGCACTGATGCTATTACTATGAAAGGTATTTGGTTACACTAATGTAGATTGAGCGTTTCTAACATCGAAACTGCCCTATCAAAAAGCCTTATACTTAGCATCGCAATTCAATCTAATATTTCTCGAGCACGATAACGCTCAGAGCAAAGTGCGTAAAATGCAAAAGTGCTTATGATTCACAAAAGGGAGTGCCCAATAATGCACATTAGCGCTTCTGTTCACCTTACTGCATGCATTTCTCACGGACTTGAACTGATAAGAAATAGACTAAACAATATTCAATTGGAAAATTTTTGTGAATCAACCAAACAAACGACTGTTTTAGAAGAAATTGATTAAAAAAAATTCGCATACATATGTATGTATGTACATACGTACATTAGGATGGTCCTAAAAATCAATATAACACTTCTTGCAGTCTCACGCTCTAAACCGGTTAAAGTGCGGTCGAAGATACCACATATAAATTTTGATGCCGATCGGAGATTGGGTTCATAGTTCAGATTACCATATGAAGACTCAAAAAAATATTTAAATTTTTTTAATCTAATATCCAAAATCGATACTGCTGTAATCAAAGACTATATTAGCATCGACCTAGAGGGTGAGTTTGATAAAATATGCTATACAATTTGTCTCCATACGTTAAGGGAACCACTCTAATGCACATACATACAGCCTATCGTTTTTCCGTTTTTTTATTCCTTACAAAAAAATAGGATTTTTCAATGCTCTCAAAATAGTTGTTTCTTGTTTTGACCCGAATCTCTTACCATCCAAGCATTTCTTCAGGTTTGGAAACAGGAAATAAACGGAGAGGTCTAAATCTGGAGAATATGGTGGGTGAGGTAGCAATTCCTAACCAAATTTATGAACTTTTGCCATGGTGACTACACACGTGTGCGGTCGTGCATTGTAATGATGAGACAGAATTTTTCTTCTTGCCAAATGTGGTCGTTTTTGCTTCAAATCAATCTGTCCAAAAGCATTAGTAATATTCGTCGGTAATTGTTTTACCCTTTTCAAGATATTCCATGTGATGAATGACACCTCGTGCATCTCAAAAAAAAAAAAAAAAACAACAAAAACTGCGGCCATAACCTTATTGGCCGACAGACCCACTTTGGCCTTCTTCGGTGTACGTTCATGCGGAGAAACCCACTGTTTTGATTGTTCCTTGGTTTCTGGTGTGGTGTGATAGATCCAAGTTTCATCCGCGTTAGCAAAACGGAACAAGAATTCGTTCAGATTGCGGCTGAACATCGTCGAACACTCCTTTGAAGTTGTCACACGATTACGCTTATTAACGTGTGTAAGCAATCACGGCGCCCATCGCACGGATAGCTAAATGCCTCAATATTCATGTAAGATGTGATGTAGTCGCCGAGTTAAGATGCCTTTGGTCTCAGCTATTTCACTCACATTCACTCTCCGATCGTCCAATATCATTCCATGGATTTTATCAACGACTTCGCACATGACTACTTCTTTTTGTCGAACTGAACGTTCGGCATCACCTGTGCTAGTACGACCACAACAGAATTCAGTAAACCACTTTCCAACCATTGAAAATGATGGAGCAGAGTCCTCATAGTACGAGTGTTTATCAAGCCTTTCCGTGGTTTCCTTTAAGTTTTTACGAAAAAATAATGCTCAATCAGCACACGAAATTCACTTTTTTCCCATTTTTGTTAAAACAAACTAGGTTTTCGGTTTCAAATAGCTGTCAAACACAAACTAAATTGTGCAGGTGGCCTAAACTTTTACAGTGGTATTTTAAGAGATGGTAGTTGACGTGGACATTGTTGAATTCAAAATTACTGGTCGCCAAGTTCAAAATCTTACGAACTTATCAAGCAACCCTCGTATATATT
The DNA here is from genome assembly GCA_960531455.1 of Urophora cardui. Lineage (NCBI taxonomy): Eukaryota > Metazoa > Arthropoda > Insecta > Diptera > Tephritidae > Urophora > Urophora cardui. Next base: position 64,096,526 of record OY482672.1, on the reverse strand, counting down.
TTATAAGGAAATGTCAGGGCCAATTGGATTGATTACTGACGATCTCCCATTATCAAATACAAAATACCCACATCTAAAACCTTATTCGTATTTTAAAGAAAAGGACATATCGTCGCTATAGAAGAAAAAAGACGCAAACTGTTTTGTTGAGAAAGAAAGACGCAAACTTTTTTCTTTCAAAGAAAGACACATTAAAAATATTTTTCGAAAGAAAGACTCTTTATTTTTTTTTTGATAACGAAGAAAGACGCTTTATTTTTTTTTTATAAAGAAAGACGCATTTAAATATTTTTTAGGAAAGAAAGACGTATTCGATTTTTTATTTTTCTTTGTCAATATTAATGATAATGCGTCCTTCTTCGCAGTTAATAATGCTAATGCGTCTTTCTTCGTCGAAATATTTTTTAATGCGTCTATCTTCGTCGACATGTTTTGTAAAGCGTCTTTCTTCCCCGACATATTTTTAATGCGCCTTTTTTCGTCGACAAATTACTGACATGCGTCTTTCTTCTTCCGGAGCGACCATATGCATATAATTTAATGTACTCACTGTCATTCATGTCCATTAAATGCAAATCTTCATCATTCAAAATTGAATTTATAAATCCTTCTGTAGTGTGATTCATATCTGACGAAGTATTCTACAAAGAATAAGATAAGGGATTAGTAATAAAGAAAAGCTATAAATACGTTTAATTTTTCAATTGATCCAAGTCTACTACACTTACCGTATAGTACATCATGTCATGCTCCATTTTATAAGCACCCGCAGTATTACCGCCCGAAGCGCCTCCTCCAGCGCCATCCGCTTCGTGGCTGGAATTAGTCAAATGCATGCTGGACGTAACGGCCGAGCCCAAATTGTGACCATAATGAGGTTGAGTGGGACAAATATCACCCAATGTGGCGTTGGCATGCAACATAGCATGATGGCTGTGATGATGTGGATGCGGCGGCGACGGCGGCGGTGGTGGTCCGTGTGCATATTGAGTGTGTTGTGGTGGCGGGGCTGGTATGCCGGCTGCGCCCTGATACGAATATGCATGAGTGGGATAATGGGGATAGGGTGGCATCTCGGAGACGCCGCCAACAACGCCCATACTCGATATTGGATTAAAGAAACTGGCTATATCTTGTAAACGTTGCTCCATTGAAACGCTACGACTAAGCGACATGCGACCCTGTGGATGGGATGAGAAAGTATTAATACGAGATGTACGAGAATGGAAACAACTTAAAAGCTTAAGCGAATATCGTTTACTATAAGCGAAGCTGATTAGCGATTAAAAAGTTTCACGAAAAGGTGAAGATTTGGAAAGCTAAACTCGGGTCCCAAAAATTTCCAACCTTTCTAGCTGTCAAGAGTATTTAAATTTTCTTGAGCCTTCATGGCATGTCCATGTGTATATGGGTGGGTATTTGAGTTTTTTTCTTACCTACATACTTTGTCAGCTCATTCGCATTGCAATGATTAATTTAAAAATTTTGAATGCAACAAAATTTCACATTTCAACAACACAATAATCGATGATATTTTAACAAGGTGTTGGTAGAATTATTAGTGCGAGAAAAATGTGGATGCAAATGCAATAAAAAAAATAAATATGTATATGCATATTGAAAACGCGGAATAAAATCCAAATCTCTGTTGCATTTTGACAAGGCATGAGTGATCAATCATAAAAAAATTTACGAAATACTCAAAAGCATATTCAATAAGGCTTACAGGCCACAAAAATTCTATATAACAACGCTTGCAATACCACACACATTCTACATATGTACATTAGGGTGGTCCTTAAAAATCAAACTAGGTATTTGTTTCGGTCTCACCCTCTACATCGGTAACAGCACAACCAAAAATATCAGATATAAATTTTGGTCCCGATCGGAGTTGGTTAACGGATGTTGATCTTGGGCATTAGATATACAAAAAATTAAATTAAATTGTTTCAGTTGCCATAGAGTTTTTCCGAGCTTTGACCCTTGTGCGATACCCTCAGCCGTCTCCGATACGCCAGAAAATGTATAAGTGGCATCTTCGACTATTTTAGCATCGACCTAGGGGATTAGATTGAAGAAATCTATTATATAAAAATGAATCTGTGTCTGCGTGACCTTTATGTGGTATTAGCGTACTTCATAGAGTACATATAATTGCGAATGGTGGGAACTTCCCGGAATACAGGCCCAAATGTGGACCAGAGTAATCCAGCAAGTCTTTGAGTAATATTGGTCTCAAATGAAAGGTGCTGAGCAGGTCTTCAACATGGAGTTATTTTTATTGCGGTACCTAGGCCGGGTCCCCAGATATGGATCAAAACGTGGAACCGAGTGACCCCTGAATGTATCCGAGCGATATTGGTATCAAATGAAAGCTGCTGAGGAGGACTTCAACAAAGAGATCTTTAAATAGTGATGCCTATGCCGGGTTCCAAGATATGGCTCAAAGCGTGGACCCAGATGACCCCTGAATGTTTCCAAGCTATATTGGTAGCAAATGAAAGGCGTTGAGCAGGACTTCAACCTACAGCTATTTTCATTATGATTTCTAAGTCGGTTTCCCAGAGATGGCACAAATAGTGGTCCCGGATGGTGATGGATGGTCCCGGGAAGGTAAAGGAAATAGAAAGGGAAATGTAGAGGGAAAGCCTCATTATAACATAAAGACTTTTTTTCATCGCTGCGAAGCGGGACTGGTATTTGCTAGTATGCTATAAAATTTTTCTCCATACACTTGGTGACCAACCTAATGTACATATGCAAGTACTACACTCGAGTTCGAATAACTTGCAGAAAAACAAGAGAGCGTTTTGTCAAAACGTGCGCATGTGCAATGTTGGGTATTTATCTTAACGAAAATAAACTCATAGCAAAAAAAATTATTTGAAAATAAGCAAATAAAGAAACTTCACAGACTAGGAAAATCACAAAAAATGTTTTCTGTTTTTTTTTTTAAGAAAAATAAAAATTGTATTTCACCCGCTAAATCGCCCCCAGAGAATATAAAAAACCGCCAACATTGCCAGCTTAGAAATGCCACAAAAAAAATTAATAAAAATATAAAAACCAAAAAAATCACAATTGAATTATGTATGTACAATGAATCAATCTGATCGCAGATGGATCGATCGATATTGGAGCGCGCTTTGCGGCTTGTGAACAAAAATCTCCAACTGCACGTTAAATTAAGAAAGGCTACTCTCAAGCTTATGTATGCCTGCAAACATACATACTATTTATGTACGTACAAACCACGCTGTCGAATAGCCGATCCGTGACGCTGACGGACAGTTGTTCGGCTGGAGATCACTTTTAAGATCGATCGAAAATTATGTAAATTGAAATATTCGTGGTAAAAATTTTAGACATTTTTTGATTGATTTTTGCGTTTTTGTTTTTGTTTTTATTTTATATTTTTTCTTTTTTTGCTAGGAGAACTGACAAGTGCGCTCAGGGATGCCGACGCGAATTTCATGCACAATTGTACAGCAGCGGCGATTTTTGTGAATAATTTCCTACTTTTTTCTTACTGCCTGTTGATCAACACCAATTGTGTTGGAGTATTCTTTGTAGTGATATCTATGGCTTGTTAGAAATGTTGTTAGAGCGTGTTGGTTTAAGTCTGTCTTTATAATCAAAGATATCTAATTCCGATATACATAAGAGAAAATTGTGGTGTGATTGGTAATAATTTGTATACCTTTCATGAAAATTAAATATAATACCAACTTTGGTCCAAAACACGATTTTTTTTTAGTACAAGGAGGAGAGGAGAGAGAGACTCAATCATGAAAATGTACATCTTTTTCGTTTTAAGCACGAGTCAAACCCAAAGGTTCAGACATTGGTGACTTATAAGTATTTCAGTATCGTTAACCTTATTGTAACTTTATCGCTATCCATGTGAGCTGTTATCGGTGTCGTAAATCCGTAAACAGCTGACACTTGTCTAGGCAGATCTAGGAAGGTAGGCGCATAGGCGAATTCAGAAATTTCCCATGTATCTTGTTATTGTAATTGGTAGATTGTAATCAGGGATGTGATAAGTGGGCTTTTCCTACCAAAACTGGTCGGTTTTTTTCCTGTTGGTCGGATGGTCGCACGATTTGAATTTTGGTAGGTTTTTACCTTCCTTCAAGTAATATCACTGATTTGCTGGATTTTTCCGCAACACTGTTGAAAGAACTTTTGAAAGTTCATGTATTCATGTCTCTTTCTCACAGCAACAGTTTGCTTGAATACTTTTTGTGTTTCTCTTCGGCAGAGTTTTGTGTAAAGTGGATAAAAGAAGGTGAACGCATACGCATGAAAACCCTTTCTTCATTTTTTAGTTTGATGAAAAATGCGCTTAATGAAATTGCTTTGGCGGGCTCACAAAATTTATTTTTAATTTGCTTACGCTTCCACACAGCTCTGCTGCAGCGGAGCGCAAATTTTCTACACTTTCTTTAATAAAACCAAACTCACAAACAAATTAGAAATAAGCACTATGCACTTAAAAAGATCTTAGATTCAATTTTGATATTTAATTAAAGTTCTGATCTCATTTCTATACCTACTTGGAGACCTGTTAAACCATAGTCGTAACTATTTTAAAATGTTAACATAAATTACATACACAAATTAATGTACATACATATGTACAAACGCATTCGTACCTTATTATTTTAAGCTAAAACATGTGAAAATACTTGAAGAGTGATATGTATAAGTTCCTATATATGTACCAGTTAAATGAATAAATAAAAATACATAAATTTTCAAAAACGAGCTTAAATGAAACGAATTTTGTGAAAAAAAATTTTGGTCGGCTGAAAGCTATTTTGGTAGGTTTTTGAGACGAATTTGGTCGGAAAAAAAATTTCAAAGTGGCAACCCTGATTGTAATGTTAAAATAATATTTCTCCTTGGTTAAAATCTGAATTCGCTTGGGACTCGCCCATTACTATTGGCCATGATGTGAATTCGCTTTGATTTTGATATTATAATCCACCTTTGTAAATAAAAAAAGAAGTTTCTGAATTCGCCTATGCGCCTACCTTTCTATATCTGCTTTCACAAGTGTCAGCTGTTTACGGATTTAGGGTTGCTAACCAAAATCCAATTGGTCTGTAAGTTAACGATACGACTACAGAATTACGATAAGGCACCAATGACTAGTAACACAGCTTGTCGTAAGGTTGGTTGAATCAGCTGTTTTATAAGGTTACAGATAAGTCACCAATGTCTGCACTTCAACGTGCGATCACGGCGGAGAGCAAGCACGTCTTTTTCGAGTGCGCAAGATTTTACGAATCTAGAAGCAAAGTCCTTAGAATATTTGGAGGGGACTATACACCCGAAAATGAACGGCAGGCAGCGAGTGATATAATAGCAGATACGATGAAAAGACTGAGGAACCTAGAGGGACTACGACAAACCAGCGGCGACTAAATATACCAACGGTGTGTGAGATTATTGTAGTCGTCATAGATACTTTGCGTGGAAAGGATACGTACAGGAGTTTAGCCTCCTGCATGCGTTTATATCTTGTGTTGTGGAGCTTTGGCCTCCGTAGACCAGCTAACATTGACCACTTCGAGTGGGAAGGATACGTATACAGGAGTTAAGCCTCCTGCATCCGCAGTACTCTTTATAAATTAATAAATGGATGAAGCCTTTTAAGGCAGACTGAGGGCAATAACGCGACCATTACGGACTTCGAGCGTGGTGCTCAACCAACATCCCGACGGCAGTACCGGAGCGTTCGATACGAAGACAGTAGGAGGTTTAGTTCGATTGGAGTCCCACACTGATGGGGTAAAGGCTTTGGCTGCTTCCTCCTCGTAAAAAAAACATATATATACCGATATGATCATGATTATATGATTTATTTCTTTAAAACTATTATTATTATTATTTATTGTGTAGGGTAATGAATTAACCTAAACAATGAGGCTCTAGCAACAAAGGCCATCAGCTACGTTCTTTAAAACTAATAGACGGGTTTTACTTTTAATTTTTGCATGGCCAAGGAATCGACTCGGGACCTCTTGCATGCAAGAAGAATCAATCTTCGCGAATTGGAGGGAAAACTCGACCAAGACG